>QUWT01000781.1:18121012-18807306 GCA_004329165.1 Spatholobus suberectus | reverse complement strand
TTCATATTCTACAAAATACTTCCTTTATGAACCTCACAACCACATTCCACTCGTCACAAGCACACACAAAGTCACACTGATCGAGGATTTTTTCCAGACTTACACGCATTTATTGATTCACACACATCACAACAATATATATATATATATAAAGAGAAACCAAGCCATCCACTGATAGTGTAAAATAGTTTTATATTATCATTTAATTATAAATCATTATTTATTGTAAGTGTGTTGACTTTTAAAATAAATACTTTAAAAATCATATCAATAATAATTTCTGATTGGTTACACTGAAAGTGCATGACCATTAACTCATATATAAATCTACATCAATTTGCATTCAGTTTTTTTTCAAAACCTCATATAGCACCACACTCAAAAAAAAATTATAATAACAATTAGTGAGTGCATATTAGAGTAATGTTTTGAATAAAAATAAGAAAATAATAAATAAATAAATGAAATAACGTCATTCCCATGCTCTCGCCACGCGACCATCGCGCTTCCGGGACAAACCCACCGCACCGCCGTCATGTTACCGCGACATTCACCACTATGTAATCCCTCCCGCTCTCGCGTCTTCGCTGCGTTTCCACCGCGAGTCGTCGCGATGCGAGCCACCACCCCTCGTCAACCCTTCTCGCGCAATGCGGCGCCTTCGATCTTTTCCTTTCTGATCCCACTTTGACGTCACCAAACATCTTGCACCGCCACTATTTCGAGGTCGCCGGAGGTAGGCGTGGTGGCGGCGCTGATTTGTTATCAACCTCGCAATGGGCCGGGCCCATTTGTTTCCTTTCCACCTTTTTGCTTTCTTTTATTATTCTCTCAGACTTCTTTTTGAGAATTAGGCTTAGCCCAACGCTGGTTTTGTTAATTTAGGCAGTCCATGGCAACAAGCCCTTTAGATCTTCTAGGATACAAATAAAAAATAAAAAAAACCGTAACAGGTTTAGGACAATAAAATTAGTATGAAATAAATAAAGTGTAAAAACAATAAAAAGATGAATTTAAATTGTGCTGTGCATGTATCGGGAGTGAGTCCATTTGTTTTTGTTTTCTTTTTTCTTTTGGATTGGTAGCAGTGGTTTTGCGAATGTTATTCGTCAAGTTCAGTTTATTTTCCCTTTATTCTTTAGATCTCGTGTATATTTTTAGTAATAAGATGTGGTTGGTTTAGGATTAAATCATTTAATCAATAAAAGTTATAAAAAAAAAACCGGTTATAGAATAGACTCCATTTTATAGCGTCCTTTTTTTTATTAATAATAATAATAATAATGCAATGAATCTAAGAATTATTGATTTTTCATGTTGGATATAAGACCCACTTGAATATCACAAAATTGTATCTAAAAATGTAATAAATTGTTAATTGGTATTTCTTTTAGTAAAAATAAAAATAAAAAATGTAGATTTGTTTTTCATGTTGGGCCTAGGACTCACTTGAGTTTTATTTTTTTCCCAAGCTATAAGATAAATTAATAATTTGTTAGTTGATGTTATATTTCATCTAAAGTTCAAGATTATTTAATAAATTGCTAATTGATGTTTCTTTTTAATAAAAATAATAAATCTTAAGCTTAGTTTTCTTCATGTTGGGTCTAGGATCCACTTGAATATCACAAATATTCTACAACTTTGTTTTGCAAGAGTATTCTGCATCTGTTAGGCCGCTTATCATCGTGGATAAGACTCTATAATATTTAAGATTTAATATCTTAATAATCCTTAAAAAAAATAATGAAAAACAAAAAATATAACTAAAAATATATATATATAAAAAAATCAACCCACAACATGATTTTCTACCTAAAGAACTACGTGAGTCTGATTTCCTCATTGCAACGGAGGATACGTAGGAGCAGGAGTTCACTCTTGTCGATTTCAAAAACAATAAAAATAAATAGTAATAATAATAATCCTTTTTAAAAAAAATTACAATAAAATTCAAATGAAAATAAATAATAAATAAATATAATAATAAATATGATTAATAATTTTATAAGCAAAAGGATAAGACAATTAATATTAGCTTAAATATACTTTTGGTCCTTTATCTTTTTATTAAAATTTGTTTTGATCCTTTATCTTTTAAAAGATTCATTTAAGCCTTTTAACTCTTAAATTTAAGTCAATATTGTCCTTTCGTTAACAGTGGTTGTTTTCGATTTTGAGACACAAATTTGAACCCTTTTTTGATCGATTCAAGACTTGAAATTTGTTCCATTAGATTCATCTACATGAAAACTATAGAACCCAACTAATGTTCAAACCAAAAAGGGCCATAAACATGGTGAAAAATGCGTGAAAATTGAGTCTCACGAGTAACCGAAAAAGAATCTGGTATTAGATTTTTTAGTTTTTCAGTTGCTCGTGAGACTCACTTTTCACGAGTTTTTCACCATGTTTATAACTCTTTTTGGTTCAAACATTAGTTGAGTTATATAATTTTCATGTAAATGAATCTAATAGAACAAGTTTCAAGTCTTAAATCAATCAAAAAAGGGTTCAAATTTGTGTCCCAAAATCAAAAACGACCACTGTTAACAAAAAGACAATATTGACTTAAATTTGAGAGTTAAAGGACTAAAATGAATCTTTTAAAAGATAAAGGACCAAAACGAATTTTAATAAAAAGATAAAGGATCAAAAGTATATTTAAGCCTATTTTCACACATTAAGTTAAAGAGTAATCGTTTTTATAACAGATGTCGTAGGGTGCTAATGTCTTGTCTATGCGTAATCGACTCCCGAATCCTTATCTAGGTTCGAGACCTCTCTTTTAGGTTTTGCCGTATGTTTTCCCTTAATAAACTATGGTGGCGACTTTTCTATTTTTTAATATCCTTTTCGCCATCCCGTCGTGATCTTGATTGCATAATGATGAATTGAAAAATTATTGTATTAATTTTGAAAAATTTTAAGATTTAGTAAATAGTTTGACGTTGACAGGTGTTCCCAATTGGGGTTGTAGAGGATCCAATATTAGCATTTGAAGCAAGTGCAAAAAGGAAAGTCTAGGGTGGAAGGTTATGCTGCCTTGCAATTTTCATCACAAATTTAGTCAATACAATGCAAGAGGTGTCATTAGTGAAAAAAACACTTGAGAGAGCAGAAATGAGACAGATTCTACAAAGCAATTCCTTTGGTCCTCTACTTTTCCAAAAGAGCAACTTCCCTAAGTACTTAAACATGTTTGCTCTTTCAAGAAAAATAGTAACAACCATTGTGCCAAAAAGAAGACCAAGAATGGGAAGATCAATTGCTTCATATTCTTAAAAAATATTTTTATTATTTTCGATAACTTTTATTTGCCTATCACATTTTTAAGAAAGTTAAAATATTTCTTTTTACAAACGTCAACAAAATCTTTATTTTATTTTTTTTGGAAAAAGAATGAAACGTTTTAAATTTTTATATTAGAATTTTTTAACTCTAAATATCAACAGTTCATATACTTAAATTTATTACTTTTAATTCTTTCATTAAAATATTATTTTTTTTCAAAATATTATTAAATTAATTATTTACAAGTTTCTCTCTCTCTCTCTCTCTTTATACACACACACACAAAATTATATTAAAATCACACACTTGTTTCATAACGTAGAGAGTATTTTGTTAGACTTTGGTCTATATATCTATTTAGAGATATGTCTATAATGTAATTAAAATATATCATTAATTTTTAAATAGGGATTTCATAAGACTAGAACACACTTTTAAAAAGGGTAGCGGTAAACTAAACATTAATAAAAATCAATATCAAATAAATATAGCAAATGTGAGTCTTAAATTTAAAAAATATATGTTAAACTTATTTGGAATAATGCCTAACATGATTAATTAACCCATTTTCACTTTCATACTTGTCCTCCCTTAACCAATTTTTTGAAAACAATAAATCCATAGAGATCTTCTCAAATAAAACATGCTCAAGGTAACCATTCTCACATTCCTATACATAGACCAAAAATGTACCTTTTAGCACTTATTACAACCATATTTTCAATTGTGACTTGAAAGCCAACTTATTATTTATTTATTTGTTCCTTTGAAGTTGATCATTTATTTTGACCATACTACATGATTGGTGCAATCATTCATTCTAATATCAACAAATTAAAATCTTATCTGGATACAACTATTGTCTATTGATTGTTTTTCAAGCATAAGTTAAATCTGCTGGTTGTTGTGAAGTCTTTGGATGCGATTTTACTCCAAATCAAAAGACAGGAGAATCAAGGTGAGACTAGCATTGGCGCACTATTAATAATACTAATAAATTAATAATACTAATATGTTAATAATACTAAAATGTTTACCCGTGCGTTTGTACGAGTCACATTAGTCTTACGCACGTATTAAAACAGTTTTTAAATATAATATATGTTTCAATAACAATTTGATAAATTATTTAAATTTGTTGTTAATAAATTTTTATAAATATATAAATATGTTTATAAATGTTTTAACATGATAAAAAAAACTATTTAGTATTTGTTTTTTTAAGCCAAAATGAATACTGATATAATATGATTTTTTAAATCATTTAAAATGATGAATAATTTGTTTTTTTATCAGCATGATGTACCATAATTGTATAAATTATAGATAAGACAATTGAAAATTTCCAAAACATTATAATGATTAAATAATCATCAGTGGTAATATCATAAAAAATACTTTCATATTTCTACAATATTTGACTGATTGAATTAAGTTGAAGACTTGTATAAAATTACAATTACGACATTTTTATTTTTTTTTAATGATCATGAAATGCTACAATGTTAACAACATGTCTGCTGTATATTTCAAAGCTTCAAAAATGTAAATTTTGTTCCTCATAAAGTGTAGGAAATACTGTTGTCCCTAGAACAATAATCTATTTATGTTATAATAATTGCTAGTGAGATTTTTGATAAATTTGCATAAAAGGTTTACAATAATCAACATCATTGTTTTAAAATCTCAGGAAAAAAAAAATAGTACTATCATAATTAGAACAATCATTGTCTTGGTATGAGTACGTGAGTCACTGTTTGGACTAATGAGTCACTAGTTGAATCACATGAATTAGTATAAATCACAATGACATGTATAGATATATATATAGTATATATTATGTTTGTCTTATATGTAACAAAACATAAGTGTAGCTTAGTGGTAAGCCGTGGTGCGTGTGCGTGAGTTTCTCAACTTGCAGGATAGAAAAGTAGGCAATCAAAACTTGACACGTGTTCTCAGCTAAACATTCTTTTATTAATAGTACATAAATTATAAATTGCATATCTTAAAAAAATAGAATGAAGAGTATATTTTATTATGTAAATGTAAATATTCATAGTATAAATTAATTTAAAATTTTAATACAATTTAATTAAAAATTATTTGACATTAAAATTATTAAATTTTGACTGTATAAATAAGTAAATAAAATGCATATTAACAAATCAACTTTTTTATCCATAAACAAATCATTTTTCTTTTTTCTTTTTGTTAATAAATGAATCAGTTTTCTGTTTTCCCATAATAAACAAATTTGTTAAAATAACTTGCATTCGTCCTGCTACAAACTGAGCCATATATTAGCCCAACTTATAGAGCAACCCAAAGAGACCATTTGGTTTGCCGAATTAAGCTATGCCCAATCCCAAAGATAAGTTAAAATTCTAAGCAGGAATTGAAATGAATGAGAGAATCACATGAGGGCATTGAAGACATTGTCTTAATATAAAGTAAATAAATTTATTTATACTACAAATAAAATAATTTTCATCAATTAACTTAGTTTTTAAAAATATTTTTATTTGATTTTTAATATTTTATAAATTATCAGTTAATTCATATGTGTCTACTATTAAATAATTAAATACTCTTTTAGGCTTTAGCCATATATAATAGTAAAAATTTAAGACGTAGATGCTAAAATTAATTTAATATATTCATCAACAGTAATGTATATATGAATTTAGCTAAGTATAAAATGATTTCTGCTTAAATTTAATGTCTTTGGTAACATAAAAATAATAAATAGAAAAAAAATGAAAAAGTGATATTTAAAAAAGTAATATTATAATTTTCAACTTAAATGAAGATTACAAATCTTAATATATACTACTTAAAATTATTTGATTAGAATTACTTAAATATTTTCAAATCAAGGATATAAAAAAAATACAAATAAAAGAGAATTTCTTTGATCAGGATATAAATAAAATAAAGGCTTAATTACACTTTGTGCCACTAAAGTTTTATTATTTTGTAAATTTTGCCACTATGTTTTTTTCTTTCACATTTTGTCACCTTATTTTTTAAATATTGCAAATTTTGCCCAATCAAAAACTATTTATTAAATAAAAATTCACAAAATTGGGCAAAATTTGCAAGATTTCAAAAATAGGATAGCAAAATGCGAGATAAAAAAATACAGTGGCAAAACCTGTAAAATAATGAAACTTAGGTGACACAAATTACAATTAAGCCTAAAATAAAAAATGGTGCACATAAATGCTTGTTTATTTATGTTTTTATTTTCTTTTTTCACTTTTTAATTACAAAACTGTCACATTGTTTTCAAATTATATTCTGTTTTCAAAGATTTGTACATGAAACAATAAAAATATTTTTTTTGTTTTCTCTATTTTCTGTACAAATCTTTGAAAGCGAGAAACATATTGAAAACAAGGTGGAGATTTGATAATTAAAAAATAAAATAATAAATAAAAACACAAATAAACGGGCTAAGATTTTCCAATGATTAAACTAATGTGTAAAAGCAAAGAAAAACTCCAATTGTAAAGAGTGGGCTCAAGACTACAGGCTAAGGCTACAAAGCATAAAGTTATTCATTAATTTACCGGTTGCCAGGCTAAAGGTGGGAAAAAAGGTTAGTAATAGTAAGATACGTGTCCAATAAAGACCTTCTTTTATATAATAATAAATAAATAAATAGATAAATAAATTAACACTTGCCAGGCTAAAGGCGGGAAACAAGTTAGTAGGAGTAAGACATGTGTCCAATAAAAATCTTCTTTTATATAATAGCTAGCATTTAACCCATGTTATACATGGGATATGTTTAGTTTTAAACTCACAAATATTTTTATTTTATTTAAAATATTTATAAAATTTTATGAGAAATTTATGTTTAAAAATTAAAAAAGGATTTAAATTATGTTAAATTTAAATAATTTTGTAATTTTAAAATGTGAAATGACAAAATAATTATTTATTTTACTACTATACCATAAATAAAAATAATTTTTATTAATTTTATAATATTTTAAAGTTGATAAACAATATTTTGAACAAATTTTAAAAATAAAATAATTAAATTAGATGCTAACTATTGATTACAATATTTTAAATATTTATAAAGTTTAGCCTAGTTAACCATCCTTTTTTATATAATATATAGATTACAATTACATTTAAATTTAAGTGTAATATTAAATTTAATATAATATATTTAATCATTTTAACATCTAATAGTAATAGGAAAGTGATTTAAAATTCTATATCATTTATAATATTTAAATTTATAATTTTTTTATACTTAACATTTAAAGGCTAAAATAAAATTTCGGTCCCTTGTTTACATTTTTAGTTTCAATTTGGTCTCTTAAATTTAAAAAGTTTCACTTTTGTCTCTTAAAGTTTCTTTGGTAGATTAAATTAGTCCTTCTATTAGTTTGTCACACTGATTTGATCAACCTAGTGACATGTAACAAATTGTAAGAGATGTCACGTCAACCAAAATTGACATTATTAGTGTCAAAAATTGACAGAAGAACTAATTGGGTATAACAAAGACATTATAAGGGACCAAAGTGAAACTTTTAAAACTTAAGAGACCAAACTAAAACCTAAAATGTAGATAAGGGACCAAAATTCTATTTTAGCCATATTTAAATTATATGGAAAATTTTTTATATTCATCATTATGTTGTAGAGTGAATATGTGACACATAAATATTTTATAATTAATTTAAATAAATTTCAATTAAATATAAAACAAATTTTTGTGATTAAATATTTTAATAGTGATATATACTATATGGTTTTAACATTTATATCATATTGAAATGGTAAACCGATTTAAAATTATATGAATATTTACAATATACAAAATTAATATAAAACTCACGTGTATATTAATTTTCACTATATAATACAAAATATATAATTTTTTAATAATTAAAAGAAATAGAAAATATTTATTTTAAAAAATTAAAAATAAAATTATTAAGCTCGTGTACCGTTAGAATTGCAGATATTATATTATATTATATTATTCTTTTCATTTAAATATATAATTTTACGGTAAATTAAAATATCTTATTTTGAAATTTTATTTTATTTATATAATATTGATTTTAACATACTTATGACATATAATATCAAATAATATCATTATAAATCCTTAACGAAAAATTGGTTGAAATATATATTAAAAAAATATCACTCTTTTAAGTATTTATAACAATAATGTACTTTTTTTATGAGTACCTAATATTTTATGGACATGTTAAGGAGAAAAATACCTACATTAGAGAATTTATTAGTTAGAAAATTTTTCTTCTCATAAATAGAAGATAATTCTAAACAATTATAACAACTCATCTTACTTAAGTGCTAATGAAATATAAATTATTTAGCAGAGAATAAAATAATAATTTATTTTAAGTAATATTTGATTTTATTAATTTGCATCTAATATAATTATTTTTATATTTTAAAATTTTCAAAATATTGTTTATCAACTTAAAAATATTATAAAATTAATAAAAATTATTTTTATTTACAATATAGCAATAAAATAAATAACTATTTAAACATATATCCTGTGCATAGCATGGGTTAAATGTTAGTATATTTATATAAGAGTGGTATAAAAGAAAAAATTGTATAAAAAGAATGGTATAAAAGAAAATGCACTATCGATTGAATAGTGAGAACTTTTCAAAATTGGTAAGTAAATAGAAAAAGTTATTTTGTAAGAATGTGATACTTGTCCAAACTTGTCATTAGATGATTCTTAAATTTATATTGTATAGCTATAGATATCGAAAACCTTTCTATTTTTTCCAGATTAGAGAAGTGTTCAATCATGAATTGTATTTGTCATGACGTTTTTCACCTATATAAACATCCTCCATACGCTTGTCTGTAGTATATAAATTGCGTTCAGTCCCTTTGTATGTCAACATTTTTTTTTCAGTTTCATCTCCTAAACAAACAAACAAAAAAGTGTTTAAAAGAATTAATGTGATGATATAGCAAAAAACATTGAATGATTCTAAATCTTTTTAATTTTTTAAGATATTCAACATTTTTACTTTCGTAATCGTAGATATTGCATCCATTAGAATGGAGGGTTGTAAATTTTCTTTAATTCATAAAAACCTATTTCGTAATAGGCTAAGAGAGGTCCAAGTTACAATTTTAATATATAAGGAAAATGGGCTACACGGTCCAAGATACATTTTTACTTTTGTAATTGTAGATGTAATCGTAGATATTGATTCGTAATGATTTTTCAACTTGAATAAATCACGAAAAGTGGCTACAAACTTATATCCAATGTTAGGCTTACTTAGATGGTATTAGTTGTAATGTGGTAAGGAGAATGAGTGGGAAAACAATTCTCCAGAAGATGCCATGTGTAAAGTTTAGCCCAGTGAACAACCCTCTTTTATATAATATATAGATAAATAGATAAATAAATTATCCGTTGCCAGGCCAAAGGTGAAAAAACAGTTGGTAGGAGTAAGACACATGTCCAATAAGGACCTTTTTTTTTTTTTTGATATTAAGGACCTTATTTTATATGTTAGAATAGAATAGAATAGATAAATAGATTATCAATTGTAGGAGTAAAACATGTGTCCAATAAAGATATTCTTTTATATAACAATAACTAGTATTTTAACTTGTGTAATGTACAGGATAAATATTTATTCTATATAATTATAATTTATAATAATAAATACTTTTGAATATATAAATTATATTATATTTATGATAAACAATTTATATAATGATACAATGTTATTTTTAACTATTGATAATTTGCTTTAAAAATATTAAAATTTAATTTACAACTAAAAAAAAAAGATAAATTGAGAGAGATAAGATGTTGAGAAAAAATTCCCAAAAAAGCTTTTGATGAAAAAAATTAGCTAAAAACTCTCTCGTTAAAGAATAACTCCTAAAAACACTCTTATTCAATATAATTATTTTAATTTATATATAGAGAAGATAAATAGATGAATAGATTACCGATTGTCCGGCCAAAGGCGGAAAAAAAAGTTAGTAAGAGTAAAACACGTTTCTAATAAGAACCTTTTATATAATATAATAGTAAATAGATTTAATTTATTTTTTATTAATTTTAAAAATTACGATACTAGAAAGATGAAATGTATTATAATTTTAGTTTGGATCCCCTAGTGGAAAACGTATAATACTCAGATATAATAAATATTCTATTTATTATCACATCAAGGTGACCAAGTTATATAACATGCACCGCTTCGCAATAAATTTGGCTTTCTTATTCTACTTTATTTCATGAAATACGGCACAGGTTTATTGTAGGGAAGCCGAAGTGAACGCCGAGAGGTGCACGTTATCAAACTTTTTTGTAGCCAATAGAACAGTTACATTATAAAATAAAGTTTAAGGGTCTGTCAGTGTAAAAAGTTTTACACTATCATCTAATCAGAAATTAGCATTAATATGACTTTTAAAGTATTTATTATAAAAGTTAACAAACTTACAATAAATGGTGGTTTGTGATTGGATGACAGTGTAAAACTATTTTACATTGTCAGTGCATAACCATTAAACTCTATAAAATATTGCACACTTTTACAGGGAATCCAGACTCTCACTGTTCTTTGAGAAAATAGGGACTGACACTATCATTTAATCACAATTTATTATGTATGATAAGTTTGTTGACTTTGGTAAAAATCACCCTAAAAATCACACTAAAGTTAATTTTTGATTAGTTGACAGTGTAAAAGTTTTACATTGATCGTGCATAACATTTAAACTCTAGTTCTTTAATGTAAACAAACATCTATATGAATTTTCGATCTGAAGTAATCTATTTTAAGATTGGATTTTTCAATGTAAAATTGATTTTAAAATTTATGATTTTTACACTTAATAATGAAATTATTAATATGCATGTCTCTTTCTATTAATAATAGATAAAAAAGATATATTTGTTAAAGTAATTGAAATCATGGCTTTAACATTTATAAATCAACATGCATTAACGTATATAATACAACAAAAAATTATTATTATATTAATAAAAATATAGAGAGTTTAGTATCAATGATGAAATGTTTAATTATATAAATAATTTTAAAAAAATATCAACCTTTCAAATGCCTTGATGAATATTAATTAAATATAATTAAAAGATAATAATTATAATTTGGTATTTTAAACTATAATGAAGAACCTTAATTATTATTATTATTAAAAAAGATTTTGCAAACAATGCTCAACCCTATCCAATGCTAAGGGACCTACTATTCTCACACCCTTTTTCACTCTTTTCATACCCCTTCTTTTTAGAAACAAATAAAAAGACCTAATTATCCCTGCCCCTTCCCCTCCCACCCCACCCACCCCTTCATTTTAAAATATTTCCCACCCAACCCCCTCCCCTCCCCTTCCCTTCCCTTCCCTCTCACTCTCTCCATTTTACTCTCTCTGTTGCATGTCTTCGTTGGACCTCCGTCGCCGGAAGTACATTTTGCTAGAACGCTGCACTTGCCTTCCCCTTCAGGCTGCCACAGTCTCGCCTAAACTTCGCACTCCGGTGAGTGTTCTTTTTTTAAAAAAATTTAACGGAATCACGATTTTATTGTGTATTGATACACAAAGGAATTGTAATTCAGTTGTGTATCTAACCAGGATACATAATAGGATCACAATTCCATTATGTATTTTTACTTTTAATTTTTTTATCCTTTAATTATTTATTTGATTTAAATTATTTGTTTTTAATTATTATTTGTTTTTTAAAGTATTTATGAAATATGTAATTTATTTTTTGTCTTTTAATAATTTAATAATTTTAAGTAATATTTTTTTAAGATAATTCTATAATAATATTGATTATATTTGATTATTAATTATTTCCTAATTGTTAAATTATTATTACTGTTTCAAATTCATTATGCCACGCATGAGGTTTGGTGCCCATTGTCCTAGACAAGGCCTTCCACTGGATGATGCATCAGGCACTTCTAAGCTCCCATGGGAGACTACATTGGCATGTCAGGTTAGACAGGTTGAAGCGTCTTGGCAGTAGTAGCAGGAGGAGCTACTTGCTGACGTACTTGAGACAAAGACTAATATACCGGAGGTAAAGGTGCTTCAAGCTGATTGAGCACATTATAAGACCTTGATTTGCAGGAGGTCCTGCAGAATTTTCCTTGCTTAGGTCCTTGTAAGGATCATGTTGCTGGACATATATGGCTGGCACAGCCCCATCCTAAGCTGAGGCTAATCCGCCATGGGAGTAAGATATTGTCGATGCCTACGCACTCGCAGGTCATAAAAATTGTGTGAGGTTCAAGGCTCGACTCTCTTATACAAGCATGGTATATTATTGCCAACAAGGGCCTTATATGTGCCTTTGTTAAGTGGTGGCATAACAACATTAACTCCTTCCACTTGGGGAGATGACCTATCACCCTAAATGATGTGTCATCTCTCCTGCACTTTCCTATTACAGGAAAGCGCTACGAGCACGTGTATTATATGTGTGAGGACGTCGTGGGGTTGCTGATGAGTGAGTTAAGCATTACCTTTGCTCACACATTCACTGTGATAGCGAAAGGAGCTTGCATGATGTTGTCGTGGCTGAGGGAGACATATGTCGCACGCCAAGCAGCTGGATAGACCACATTTACTATGAGAGCCTATCTGTTACATCTTGTTGGCTGCATGATATTCATCGACAAGAGCTCGACGCATGTGTAGGTTTGCTAACTGGACCTCTTCCATGACATTTAGGCCTGTGGCGGATACTCTTGAGGTCCCGTTGTGTTAGCGTTCCTCTACGATATGCACACCCATTTACTGAAGAGGGTGTTTAGGAAGTTTGGGTATATCTAGGAGATCCCTTGTCCCCCCCCTATTCAGTATCCATCATTTACCAGCTAGTTTGATGATTGAAAGGCTGGCAGGCACACGCAATGGACAAAGGAGTGGCTTTGCCGCATAAGGCTCCATGGACATCTGTTGATGGCTACTTCAAGTGGTTCCACCACGTTTCTCATCCATTTTTTATTTCTCCGATAGAGGAAGATCCTCCGCGAGGCCCTTCATGAGTTCCTATGCATGATCAGCTTGTGATGGAGTCTTTGTCTAGTGACCCCCATTCATGTGAGGTAAGTATCCATATCTTTATAATGTGTTTTTTCGATGACGATGACACATTTTTTAGTAAAAGTTTGCATTCATTTTTTTGTAGGCACAGTGGGAGAGAGTTACTAGCAGTATGGATGCATACTGCACCTAAGGGTGGTACCTAAGGGCACAAACGGTGATAACATGCTGCGGGAGGCATTGGCCATTATTCAATCAGGCATGACATCCGGGTGCACCTATTAAAGAGGAGGCAGAGGAAGATGACTGCTTTTGATGATTGACTTTTAATTTTTGTTTATTATTGTTTGATACTTTTTTAGTATTTTATATTGTATGTACGAATCTTATTGTATATATTTTTAGATTTTGTAGACGTTCATGATTTTATATATGTTACACTTATTATGTTGTTGGTATTACGTTGTTACAATCATAGCACATGATACAAATAAAAACAAACAAACACAACGTAAATAATATTATTCGATAAAATAAAGACACTTCTACATAGTTTCAATACAAATACAAATAATAGTAAACAAGGTGCATCATCATGGTTCACTCAAAATAATAGTTGCTTGGTCGTTGATGTTAGTTGACGCCTAAGGTTCACGCAAGCACGCTATGATCTCTTTGGCAGTTATGGTCGACGCAGACGGGCAAGGATCTCTTTGGGAGATCTACCTAACGTAGCATGCAACTTAATCGGCACAGATCTAGGAAATTTGGCAAAGATAGACAACATCCTTGTCATGTTTAATGTCCATGGACCCGTAATGAATATCAAGTATTTTTCTGCTACTTTCGATCGCATCCTGAATTTTTTTTCTCTAAAACAGCAACTGTCATGTCCTTAGTGACATTAAGAAAACTAGGACCATGAGGACATTGAAACAATACCCCTTCAAATGTTGTTGTCATGTAACCATTGTAATATACACAACAAGGAATCCATCCATCTTCTAAGGAGAAGAAGTAATATGGAATGAAGATGACTATCAAGAAAGGCAATGGTAAATGCTTCAGAGCATACATCTCTATTATACCAGTGCAGATACTATTTACACATTAGAGAATCATTAAAGGCTTTGTCCTATGCATCAGAAAAAGAAATGATCTAGTTGCACCGATTAAATCAATGGTCCAAATTGCACTAATTCAAATGCTTGCCTTGTTCACACGTTAGAGAAAAAAAATGGTCTAGATTGCACCGACTAAATCGAGGGTTCAGATTGCACTGATTCAAACACATGCTCTGTTCATTCAGTCAGAGAATCATTGAATGTAATGTTCTATGTGTTAGAAAAAGAAACAATCCAGATTGCACACAATAAATCAAGGGTCCAAATTGCACCAAACAGGTGCCCTGCTCACACATCAATGAACCATTAGAAGCTGTGCCTTAAAAACATAAATGAATTTAATAAATAAGAATTATTAATTTCAAATGCATAAAGGAGTCACGTTTCTGTTATGTATTTGGAATACATACATAACGAAATGGACAATACATTAGGAAATGCATTTCTATTATGTATCCTGGGCACACCCTCTAACATAACAGAAACGCGTTTTCGTTATAGACAATACATAACGAAAACGGGTTTCTATTGGGGGATATTTTCGAAATAAAAAAATACAAACAAAAGTTGAAGTAAAAAGAGCGAACAGTGGGATAGGAACAACAGCACCCCAATGCTAATATAAGGTAGTTCTTGTAAAGCCCAGGTTCACAAAAGCACAAAGCCTGCCCCAAGCCATTTTGCCCCTTCACTTTTAAGATCTAAATGCACTTTAGGAAAAAAAAAAAAAAGATTCACACACGCTATGCACCCAACATGTTCTAACCTTCTAGGTGGGGTAATGGCATATGGTTACAACAGTGTCATTCTTCCCTCTTATCCCTTCATCGGGTCAATGAAACTGTCAACTCCATCAACCTTTTTGCCTTCAACCATATTTCCCCTTTTGCAATTCAATTTTTAGTTGAGGAGTTTTAGCAATACATTCTTTAACATATCTCAACACATTTTTTAATTATTGATTAACATTCATTAGAAATTATAAAATCATAAGTGAGATTCATTAAACAAAAAACTCATATAAATTTATGATTTTCAATAAATTTCAGTTAATAATATGGAATGTGTTTGAAAAAAAATGTGTCAAATATATGTTGCTAGTATTTCTCTCCCAACCAAATACAAAATTCACAGCATATCCACTTCTCAATTTGCATAATTTCTCCTTCCCTGGACTTCTCTTCCATTGGGAAATCCATCAGTCCTTACCAAATCAAGTGTGTGTTTTTGGGGTGATAGTATTTGGGTTTTGTACGCCCCTTTTTTTTTTTTTTTTATTTCTTCTTTATTTTGCTATAGATTGGTCTGGCAGGGTAGTTATTAGTCCAAAATTTTCAACCCGAAAATAATGCAAGATCATGTGACTGTTAGGCCCAAAAATAAATATATAACGTGAATTGGCCCAAATTGTAATAAATAATCAGATTAATTATTCTTTTTGTAAACCACATGTGTCCTTTAATAAAGGTAATTCTTTAGAGTCAGATTTTTTTGTCTTAACATTGTTTAAGGGAAATCAAATTAAACATATATAACCTGAAGGTCTTGAGCCAATTACTCATTAATTAAGGGATACAAACATTTATCCACATGATAAGATTTAGTATAGATAATTTTTCATTTCTAACTAAATTATTTTTCCGAAAACGAGATTAATAGAAATAAGATTCTTAGGACAAAAATTATAAAATGTGTTTACTTATTGTTCGACTTATTTAGAAATAATATATTTATAACAATTATCATGAAAAATTATAATAATTTCACTCAATTATCACAGAAAAGTTCCACCTATAAAACTATGTAAGTTTTTTTTTCATTTATTTATAAATTAGCATTCTTAGGAATCTTTTATTCTTACGAAATATTTTATTCTTCTCTACCAAAAATTAAAAACTTTTATTCTCATGTTATTTTTTCTAAAAATGTTAAAGTATTTTTTTATACCAACTTCTCCTATATAATAAAATAAAATCTTTACTTTTACAAAAGAGTGAAACATTTTAAATTTTTATATTAAACTTTTCTATCTCTAAATATCTACAGTTCATATACTTAAATTGATTACTTTAATTCCTTTGTTAAAAATTATTTTTTTGTCAAAATCTTAAACACTTAGATTATTAAATTAATTATTCAAAAATTTATATTTATATATTAAATTAGAAAATAAATTTTCGAGAGAGCAATTTAGTCTCTTGATGTATTCTTCGTTAAAAATGACATAAATTATTTTAATTTATTTTAATTAATTATATATATCTTTTCCCTAATTTTAAACATTCTTAATATATTTTTATAATTTTACATAAATTAATTATATACACTTCTTTTATATTTTAAATATTTTATTTTAATTTATAATTTAAATTTTATTCAAATTTAAAAATATTCATATAACGTATAAATACTTATTAGTTTATTTAAAATTCAAACTAAAAATTATGATATGTCAAGATTTTAGAATAAGTTAATTTTTCTTCGCCCTAACTTTGAAGAAAAAAAGGGAAAATATCATTAAACAAGCCAATTCTCAAAAATACTTTGAGAGCGCTTTTTCCTTCGATCATTAAGAAATTGATCAATAGTGTATAAAGCATCAAATAAAAAATAATAAACATATTAAAAATTACAAATAATGTTAATAAAAATAAATAAAAAATATTTTTTAATCTATAACGATAGATAAAAAGTAACGGGGATAAATTAGGTTAAAATTTGTTAATGTTATATTTAATTAAAATAGTTAGATTTGAAGTCATTTAAATATTAGACTATAGGTAATAAATAATAAAATAATAATTTGTTTGTGCTTTTATTATTATAGTAAACTTTTATTATAATATCTTGAAATTATATATTCCTTTATTCTAGAATAAGTGTCATTTTAGAATGTTATCCAAGGACTAAAAGAAATTCTAAATTGAAAGAAAAAATGATCATAAGACTAATTTGTCATTTTTTTCTTGAGAATATTTGTTCTTAATAATTTATCCCTTAAAAAGATGACTGTTAAGAAATAATTTAGAGGAAGAAGGATAAAGTTACAAATATTATAAAATAACAAATAATTTAGATAAAGAATTATATATACGAATAGAGAATGTTTGTTAGGCTAAGGTCTATATATCTATTTAGGGATAGGTTGATAATGCATTTAAAATGTAACTTACTACAAAGTTAAATTTTAAACTAAGTTTTAAGACAAGAAGGTACTTTTAAAAAGGCTAAACTAAACATTAAGAAAATCAATATTAGATAAATATATCGAACTTGAGTCTTAAATTTAAAGAATATGTTAAACTTATTTAAATTAAAGCCTATCATATTTTGACCATTTTTATTTTTCCTATCTTCACTTAACCAATTTTTAAAAAATAATAAATCCATAGAGATCTTCTCAATTTTTTTTTGATACACAATGGTAACAACAAAATTTGAATTTATGACCTTTTGTAAAGTACTCAAATCCCCAATTACTAAGCCGACACTAATAGATTATAGAGATATTCTGAAATAAAACATGCTCGAGGTAATCATTCTCACATTCCTATCCATAGACCAAAAATGTCTCTTTTAACATTTATCTGAAACCTATTTTCAACTGTGACTTAAAAGCCAACTTATTATTTATTTATTTGCTCCTTTGAAATTGATCTTTCATTTTGATCATACCGTATGATTCATGCAATCATTCATTCTAATATCAACAAACTAGAATCTTATTTGGATACAACTATTGATTGTTTTTCAAGCATACGTTAAATCTGCTGGTTGCTGTCAAGAACTCTTTGGAAGCAATTTTACTCCAGGTTAAAGACAGAAGAATCAAGGTGTGACCAGCATAGACGCACTAAGCTAATTAATGAATCTACATACAAACAAATTTATTTTAATAATAAATTATCCTCTCCTTTCTAAATAATATTTAATTTATTCTTTTTTATTGATTTAAAAACTCCAATTTTCATACTTGAAAGATGAAACGTATTAGTTTGGACCCCCTAGTAGAAAATGTGAAATATTTGATGTAATAAATATTCTATTTATTACCCCATCAAGTTATATAACATGCACCGCTTCACAATAAATTTGGCTTTCTTATTCTACTTTATTTCATGAAATACGGCACAGGTTATTGTAGGGAAGCCGAAGTCAACGCCAAGAGGTGCAAGTTATCTAGCTTTATAGATCATTTATTTATGGAAAAAAAATATGTTTTTAGTTTTTATATTTTTTGATCAAACAAGGTTAAAGTCCATGAACTTTAGATTAATTTAGGAAGGACTAAATCCACATGTTTTGTTTAAAGTTTAAAAACCAAATTTATCACTATAAAAGTACATGAACTTTGACCACATTTGACTGAAAATATAGGGATTAAAATCATATTTTTCTTTTTATTTTTTCCCCAATTATCCTTCTTTAGAAATAATCCTATTCGAGGTACAGTCAAAAACTAAATGTGAATACTTTTCTCAATGAGAACTCAAATCTTAGTTCGTCATTTGTGAGAGATTACACCCTTCCACTTGTACATTATCAAATATTGTACACTTTTAGAGGGAGTACGAATTTCCACAATTTAGTTCTTTAATGTAAACAAACATCGTGTGAACAAGCATCTTATGTAGGAGTGTAAGTGACTCGAGCGGAGTCGAGCTAAGCACTTAAAGTTTAGGCTTAACTTGTGAAAAAAATTGTTTGCTCAAGCTTGGCTCATTTAGTTAGACTGAGCCTAACTGAAAGCTTAAGCTTGACTTGTTTTAAAAAATATAAGGCTTGAGCTTGGCTTGTCTAGCTCATTTATAACTTAATTATTTTTGCTTTTATGAAAATTTTTCTTAAATTAATTTTTAACTTTATCAATTTAGTATTTATTAAACATTTTAATATTATATGATAATCTACATATGAAAATATGTGCTCAATATGTGACATGTGGAATTCAAACATTCTAAACTATTTCATTTTCATAATTCAGTAAATAAATAATTCATAACTTTTTGACTACTACAAAAAAGAAAGTTCAAAATTAATTGTAATGCACTAAAAAAGGTTTCACATATTTTCATAATGAATATATAAATAACAAAGGATATAACAAAGTTCGTATCGAGCTATTCACGAGCTATTAATGTCAAGTTTGTAAAGCTTGAGCTTGAACGAGCATTTAATGAGTCGAGCTCGAATAGTTCACGAATAGCTTAGCTCATTTATACTCCTAATCTTATGGATTTTTTTTTTCTTTCTTTGCAATTTTAATTGTTACTAGGGGTTAACTTTTAATTGCATATTATTGATTTTAAAATTAGCATAATTACATATTTAGTTCCTATAGTCTGGATTGTGTGCTATTTTAGTTCCCTATATTTTTTTTTGAGTTATTTGAATTTCTTTATTTATAAAACTAAATAAATTTGTTCATCTTGGTTATTTTTTCTGCTTAAAACTCTCAACTTATTATTTTCTATCCAAATATTTGAGGATTTATGATAAATTTTGAAATATAAAATAATTTTAAAAGCTTCACGATAAGAATTTTAGTGAAAACTTGCTAAAAATTAAATGATTTTATAAGATATGAGATTGGAGTTTGGAAAGGAGAAATCTTGAGATTTTTTTTATTTTTGGTGTAATATACCAAAAATTGATGTTTTGATTAGTAAATTTTGAAAAAAAAAATAATTTGTAAAAATTTTGAGTTAAAAATGAGAATTTGAGGGTTTGGAATCAACAAGGAGACCAAATTTGCTTAACAATAAAGATAGAATAATTTAACTAGCTCGTAAAAAATTTAGAAGATTAAAATTACACACAATTTGAACTCTAGAAGGAGCAAAAATATAATTAAAAATTTAAAATTTTAAAAGTGAAATGAAGTTTTGAACACTTCTTTATTGGCTAATTAGAGCTTCATTCAAAATTATTATTTCATCTTCTAAAGTTCTATAATTGATAATAAAGTTCAAAATTAGCTACCAATGATGTTGAAAATCATGGAGAAAAAAATGTCTATAAGCAATTTGTTTATATCAAAATAAACTAATGTATGAAAATAAGACAAAACTTGCATACAGTATCTTAGATATTGTTGTAGGTTGTTCTCCAATTAGAATTAGAGATTCACCTCAGTAATATATAAAATCCTTTAATACATATTTTTATAGCGCGAATTATTGAGATAAATCTTTAATTCTAATTGAAGAACAACACTAACAGTGCCTAAGGTATTGTATCTAAGTTTTGTCCTATAAAATATATTTTTTACTTAAAAAAATAGAGAATAATTTTAAAAACTAAAAGAGAATAATATAATTTAATATCGCTCTCCTTTTTTAGCATAAACACATCAAAAAGAATGATTCAGCCAAATATATATATATATATATATATATTATATATATATATATATATATATATATATATAATATATATATATATATATATATATATATATTATATATGTTTTTTGCTAACATATACCAACTTATTTTTTAGTTGGAGTATATTAGCAAGTTACACTATTAGTATATTTTAAGATAATTCTTAGTTATAACTTGTTAACATATTCCAACTAAAAAATAAGTTGGTGTAAGTTAGCAAACCCTATAAGCATTTGCTAACGTACACCCATTTATTTTTTAGTTGAAGTATATTAGTAAGCTACACTGTTGATGTATTTTAAGATAACCTTTGTTATAATTGTTAACGTACTCCAACTAAAAATCAAGTGGGTGTATGTTAACAAATTTCATGTGTGTGTGTGTGTGTGTGTGTGTGTGTGTGTGTGTGTGTATTTCATTCCAATGTATACAAACACTACAAAAAAAAAATCGATGAATTTGTGACAAATATTGCTTTTTCTTTTTTTACTAATTTCAGTGTCACAATAATTTTAGTAATGATTTTTTTTAAATTACATATAACTTATTTGGCCACTAATTTTAATTTTTCTTGTAGTAAAAATTGAGCAGTAGTATACAGTTCGAAAACATTATGCACGAATTTGTACAAATACAGCGGATTGAGTTTTTATTGGTTAATTAACAAATTATATAATTTTAAAAAATAGAAAAAGAGATGGAAATCAAGCCACATAAATAATTTCGGGCAGTGGTTTTCTTAAGAGATTTCGTACCATCTAACATTTTCTTACAAAATTATATTTGCAAATTGCAATTACATATATATGTATACGTGTATGTACGTGGGTGTTATTGTATCTATAAATTCAATTTGTTGGATCTAAGAGCATCACATAATTTTTAGAATAAAACAAGAGAGGGAAATTGTCAATACTTTATTAGCGACAGAATTGCCAGATCCTGCTAATTAAATAGTTTCGGACCCTTCATTAAAAAGGCTAGTTGATATATAGCTTTGAAGATAAGCTGTTTTCAAACAAGTATGAGTGGTGCATTTTATCCTTAAAGGACGGCAAAAAGAGCGTACATAAAGGAGAATCATGATCCTTGAGACAATTCTCCACGGCCGAATAATGTTTTGTTTTGTTTTTTTTTTCTTGTGGTATATTAAAATGTGTAGATGAACCACCACCTACTTGTTAACTTGGAACATGTGGTGTGCTGGCTTAGCTTTTGACTGGTAGGGCCATGGCCACACAAAGCCATCCCATATGAGGGTCATCTTGTCAAATATCAGGTAGTTCCACCTCCTAATGGACCCACCAGTCTATGAATTAGCTAAGTGAATAAAGTTGGTCTCTTTTCCCCCCTCTCTTTCTTCACTTCGATTCATTTCATATCATTGAAAGTGAACCTATAAAGTCAAACAAATAATTTAAAACTGCTTTAGCCCAAGCCCATCTTGAGGGTTGTAAAGGGAATAGGAAATATGCTTAAAAGATTTTGAAAGTAACATTGGTTGAAAAAAAAGGGGAAGGGAGAGGGGAGGGGATGAAATTTGAGGTCTATTGGGTCTATGAAGATAAAACGATAAGAATAAGGTTATTTTTAACTTTGGAATGATGCTTTTTCTCCTTCACTATTAGCATTTGCCATAAAAATTGAAAAACATAACATGGTCCACTTTTGAATTAAAAAGCATTATATCTATAAGTAAGCATAGTAAACATAACAGAATCATAACATGTTTATGATTATTACCTTTTTAAAAAATCGAAGTAAGAAATAGATAAGTAATAAATATTAAAGCTCTTCTAAAATATTTTTGCAGCCTCTCTCTCTCTTTATATATATATATATCATCAAAAGGGGTATTTTCATATTCAAAAAGTTCATACATCATTAATTAAGAAAAAGAGAAAGATAAGAAATAAATAAATAAATATAATGCGTGGGTTACATTTAAATGGTGTATACATCATTAATTAAAGAAAAAAAGAGATAAAATAAATAAATATGATGAATGATATAATTAAAAATAAAAAGACATAAAATGAATGTAAGAATTGACATGTAAAAAAGAAAATCAAAATTGGAATTTTTATCCACTTAACTAAAGGTATGAAAACAAAAAATCTTTGTGTGAACCATTCATATGTATAAAGGTATGACTTTAAAGGTATGAAAAAAAAAAAAAATCTTTGTGTGAGCCATTCATATATATAAAGGTATGACTTTAAAGGTAAATATTGTAAAAGTCAACCAACTTATCATATATACTAATACAAATTGGTATGACAATGTAAAACTCTTTTACATTATCAATACATAAACTATTTATTCTATTCAAAAGAGTTTAATTTTTATATACTTTCAGTATAAATTTTTTTACACTATCAACTAATTAGAAATCATAATACATGCATCATTAATTAAGAAAAGAAGAAAAAATAAAAATAAAATATAAATATAATTAGCGATTTACATTCAAAAGGGTGTATGCATAATTAATTAAGAAAAAGAGAAAGAGATAAGAAAGAAAAATAATAAATATAATAATGAATAAAGTGATAAAAAAAGTTAAAAATATAAAATAAGTGTAAGAATTGATATGTAAAAAAGAAAATCAAAATTTGAATTTTTATCCCCTTAACTGTGCAAGAAGTGGTGTGTGAAAAAGAAAAATCCTTGTGTGAGCCACTCATACATAAAGTAGATGAATCACACTGACGTTGACGTTAAAAGAACAATCTTTTCGGGTTTTTTTTTTTTAATCTTTTCTGTTCGGTTAGTGGTTAACTGAGTATCTTTGAGCTAATCATCCACATCTATGAAAAATTATAGGTTCAATTATGTAGTGTTCAACCTTTTGATGTCGCAGACAAGGTTAAAAAGTGGTGTTAAGTTAATAAAAGTTGCTTTTGGCTAGTGTTTTAAAAGGGAGAGAGAGAGAGAGAGAGAGAGGAAAGGTAATAGAAAAAAGAGGGTGTTGGGATATCAATATCAAGGGAGTGAAGGATAATGAATAAAGAGTGAAGGGAACCAACCGTGCAAGTTCAAAAAAGAGAGATGCTTTAGGGAATGTCACAATCTCTCTCACACACGAGGGCTATGCACGAAAACCCATTCACATATGTCACCAAAATGCAAGTGGATTCGCACACGTGCACAGCAACTTTCACAATAGAGTTGGGCTTACAACCAAAGAAAGTATGCAAGGAGCTTCCCTATGTTCTTTCTTTTTTCTCTTTTTGAGGATAGTTTTAAATTTTAATTCTCAACAGAGTTTTGTTTTTAATATACTATTTCTTATTAGATAAAATTTATATGAATTTCACAAAATATGTGAATTTTATTCATTGTTTAATGGATCTTACCTATAAATTAGTATAGTTATATAAATTTCAATTAATGAAAGAGGGTATATTTAAAAAAATGTTAAAGAATGTCTTACTATCACTCTCCTTTATTTCACGGTGATCATTGAGAATTTAGTGATGTTTAAGTGTATTTATTTTTCATTGAGTAAATAGTTGTTTAGATTTATTTTTTTAAAGATTAGTTGATATTTCTTTAATTTGAAAATAGATAACATTCATTTAGTCGCTCAATAAACAAAATAATATTTATATAATCATTTTCATGCAATAATTATGAAATTGATGGATTGAATTAATATTATTTTTTATTTTTTAAAAATTAAAATAGTGTTGACCTTTTATGATTAAGAGATAAAATTGATATTTTTGTGAAGATGTTAAATTGATATTGTTTATATTTTAAAAATTAAATCCATATCAATAAAATTTTTCAAGGACCAAAACAATACTTTACTCTTTCTCACATGATTGTAATTTTTATTATTGAAATGATTTAAATCTAAAAACAATCATTGTATTCAAAATATTTTTTTTTTACTTTTATAAAACGTAAGAAACTATATTTATTACATATTTACTAAACAAATTAAAAAATTACGGGACAAAAATTATATATATATGTGTGTGTGTGTATGTATATAATTCAAATTTACTTCTGATTTACTAATTAGTAGTTTTAGATAATTAATATGGACATATGACATGATAATTTTAATTTATTGGTAGCTTTTTAACAAAAAAAAAAAAAAAACAACGGATGAAATATAAACTCATAATTTTAGAAGTCTCGTCAGCCAACTCTTATTAAAAGTATACCAATTCCTATTGGTTGAGGAAAAAAAATGTATTTATCACATTAAAGAATTATTATTTATCATGTTGAGATTTTCTTTGGTATCTTGAAGGCATTCTTTATAAAGATTATTTATAGTAATAATAATAATTATTATTATTATTATTTATCTAAATGTCCTTATCATAAATTAAATTATGAATATAATATATCATCATTTAATTCAAAATTTAATTCTATGTGTGTTAACTTTAACTTAATTTAAAGAAATAATTGCTCATTTTTATTAACTTTATAAAATCTTTTAAAAATAAACAATTATTTCTCCAAAAAATAAATAAATTACATGGTGCCAACTTGACCTTCAATTCGATTACTAATGTCAATAATTAGTATGTGGTGCTCAATCAAGTTTATGTGAAACGATACTCTACTTATCACTTTTATTACATGTTGTCTGATATACTTGTCGACTTAGGTTTCACATAATCACCACACTCACATTTCCATTACCATTCTACCAAAATTCCTCACTACCCAAACCTAACACCGAGGACAAGTTTTTGACAACAAAAAAGCTTTTGGCATTGTTATCGGGAACTTGAATTTGACATCATTAGAACATTAAGGCATTATATTAAGCATTTTTACTTGCTTTTAATATATTTTTATCTATTTTTTGCTTGCTTTAATTAGCATAAATAGATAGTAATGTAGCATAGAGGTTATAAAGTGGCTAGTATATGAGCGACATTAGTTCAACGAAACTTCTCTTTGATTCAAAAATTGAGAAGATTGCTAGAGTTATTTGTTAGTTAGGAAAAATAAGGCCTTGGAAAAAGAAAACACTCAAAGCTCTCAATCCAATTCATCTTGTGCAAACATGGATGAACCAAGGAGAGCTTTGGGAGATTTCATGAATAGGAAGCAAAATCTTACTTTGCTTATAATTATGGAACTGCTCATAGCTACAAATAATTTTGAAATAAAGTTAGCTCTTCTTGTGCTTGTTTCTCAAAACCAATTTGGAGGAAGTGATGTAGAAGACCCAGACTTCCACATTGATAATTTCTTGAAAATTTGATGCACATCTCACATAAATAGCTTGTAAGATGATACCATGAAGCTATAGTTGTTCCCATTCTCACTAAGTTTAAATGGAAAGAAATGGTTGTGTAAGATCAACAAACAATCTAAATTCCTTAAAAGTTTTAATGACAACAAACAAAATATAAGAATATGTTTATTTGAAAAGACTATCCCTAAGTTCTATTTGTATAAAGCAGGCTTTCAACTCAAGTAATAGGACTGTTGTCTAATGTTGTTGTCTAGATGGCTTATAGTCTTTATCTTAAGGAGAATGTAGATCAGAAGAAAGGATAGCTTATCCATATAAGCATAGAAACGTATCTGAGAAGCTTTATTGTGCTTCGTCCTTCAAATACGAAGAGCAATGTCAAAGTCTACTAACTTTGTATCAAAAGAGGTACAGCAGTAGATAAGTTTTTGTGTGTTCTTGTGTGTTCTTTGTACTACTAGTAAATTTCTTCTAAATGTAAAAGGCTAGTAAAAGTTTCCATTCGTTGATTAGGACTATAGCCTAGTTACTTACCTGTACACATTTCTTTGTGAAATTATTGAGAGCCTAGAGAGGCTTTGCTAAGAAAAAAAATACTTGTGTAATTACCTAAAAAAACAAGGTAGAAAGAATGTTTTAGTGAGCCTAAAAAGACTTGTAACAAAAGAAAACCTGTAATAGTGTGGACAGTTGGTTCTTATAATTCTGTTAGTGAAATTATTAGTAGAAAGCCAAGGAATGGATGTAGTCTTTGGGTGAGGCAAACAAGTATAAATTTCTAGTGTGTTTTCTCTTTTCCTTAACTTTTAATTTCTTTCTAATTAATGGAACTGGATTGTTTGCATTGTCTATCGTTTGTGAACTTATTTGCTTTTAAGAAAACTTGTTTTAATGCTACAATGAAGCATTTGTCTATTTGCCTAAAAGTGTTATTTAGAAAATATTTGCAAAATTTTTTATAAACACAATTCAACTCTTTTTCTTATATTTGCTTGTGTTTTACAGGCTACAATCCTAACCCAAAAGTACGATAAGCTCTTAGTAAGACTTAGAGTCCTAATTTATTGCTAAGTATTTCTCCATATTCAAATATTGTAAGGCTATGAATAAAATGACTACTTTTCACCTGAAATAAAATGAATCATTGTATGACACTTGAGAGCGATATAAGAAACTCCTAGGAAAGTTTCCATTCTGCAATTTTGATGATCTAAAACAATTACAATTGTTCTACAATGGGCTTAAAACTTTAATCATGCTAATGATAGTTGCATCCATTGGAGGCTCAATGAATTCCAAGACAATCAAAGAAGCTAAGGAACTAGTGGAGGTTATGACGCTTAATGAGTATCAAGTGGATCATGAAAGAGGTAGATCATCCAAGAAAGAAATCTACGCCTTGAAAACTTAAGACGCTTTGCTTGTGCAAGATAAATTGATCACACGACAACTTGAAACCTTTACTAAGAAGTTGTCTATTATGTGAACAAATGTTATCCAAGCTCAACCAGCCCAAAATCAAATCATCTGTAGTGATTTATGTGGAAGTGACCATAAGAATACTTGTTGTGAGGCATCCTCACAAAATCAAGAACAAATCAGTTACAAGGGGAATTTTATTAGGCAAGGAGACTCCAACACCTATAATCAAGGTTGGAGGAATCATCCTAACCTCTCTTGGAAGCAAGATGTGGCCTAAATGAACACATAAGCTCAACCACCACTTGCAAAACCATAAAATAATGAAAAATTAGATACTACACTCAATTAATTCATTCAATACACTTAATCAAGTTTTAAAAACACTGAAGCATCTATTAAAAACTTGAAGACTCAAATGGGATGTTCTTTAAGAAATCAATTGATATAAGAGAAGGAACATTTCTAGGAATACCATTAATAATCCTAAGGAAATGTCCACTCTTCACTCTTTTTGAAGTTCAATAGTGTGAATATGTCAAGTTGATGATGTTAAACTAGCCCCATGTGAGAGGAAACCCATATATCAACTCAAATTTTGGATGTTTGGTTTATAAATGCATAATAGAGTTGATTAATTAATTCTGAACCAATTTAGGAATTTAATTAGGATTTGCTTAGAAACTTTGAATTTTCATTTTGATAAGTACCCTAGCAAATAAGTAACATTACTTAAGTAAGTGTTACAATACTACAAGTGTGCAGTGTCATCAAGTAATATATTTTTGTTCTTCCTTAGGGACTATAGGTTTGATTTCACAATTAAAAATGATTTGATTAGAATTAAACTAAAAAGAATTATTTAAAAAAGGATAGGGGCAAAACATTTAAGTGTGGGAATGAATGCTACTCAAAGGGAAGAAGTGGTGGATGAAAGAATTTTCTAGAGTTCGACTGTGGTGGGTTAGGTTTCATTATGGTGCTTGCGTGCTAAGGAGGGTGGTGGCATAGTAGTAGTCGAGATGAAGGAGATGACGACGTTGATACTCACGATGTGGTGGAGGAGAACAGTGTCGGTGTGTCTTTGAGTGGTAGAGCAAAATGACCAGGTGGACTCATGGAGGTGGTTGGTTTGTTTCATTAGATGAAGTAAGTAGTGAGTCAATGGTTTGAATGTGGCTTTGGGGTTTTGTGTTAGCAGGGCTCATTATGGTTGGAGCGAAAAAGGGTATAGGAAAGTAGAGTTGGCAAATCGACCCCAACTCGGCCCAGGCATATCGAATCAAAGTGAGAAATTAGGTTGGGCTGGGTTGACCCAAATTTCTTTTGAGCTTAGAATTTAATACTCCAACCTAGTCTTATGTCGGGCCAACGAGCCAAATTGGCTTTAATTAAAAACAAAAAAAATTAAAAATTACACACGTTTAATAGTTAAATTTTTTAATAATATAAATATAAATTTACAAAATAATAAAATTAAAATGGTTAATGGGACCATACTAATTGGGCTCAATTGTTTTTCAGGCCTTGTTTTGAGGAGCTTAGGTTAACCTTAATTATGGGTTGTTCGGGTTGACCCATCGGGCTAGCCTCAAATTGTTAGCTCTAAGGAAAAGAAATGGCTGAGGCTTTATGAATAACCGAAGGTTTCAAAATAAAGTAATAAAGAAGTTTTGAGAATACATATAATTTTAAACGTTAGCCTAGCCGCTAACAGTAAAAAATAATAAATTGTACATTGGTTTTAACTCAACATCGGTCATGATCGTCACAACTTAAAAAATTAAAACAAAAAAAGAACCTGTTTCAATATAGTGTCGGGTATGGTTAACACAACACAACTTGAAAATGACATAAAAATATAAAGAAATTCATTTTTGTATTAATTTAATGTCGACTAGGTAACGGTAATTACATTTGTGTCATAGCCGAAGCTAAATAGCAGCAACTATTTTTGATAATTCTTATAGTTAAGATCATCCATTGAGCTCAAACAATCCTACATTTTCTAATAACAATATTAACTATAATTATCATTGCTTTAACACTAAATTAGACCTCTTTCATGTTTGGAATCTTCACTCCCATTTCTTTCATGAGTAATTAATAAACATTACTTTAATACTAAATAGAGGTTATTCATTTCTTTATTATTGAATGATCGTGCCTTTCAGTCCCATTTTTGAAAATATAGGCTACTCTTGTTTGCTTATGAGCATGAAGACATAAATCACATGTCATTTGTTGACAATCGTTAAAATGTCAGTTTAATTAATAACCTAACAACATGAATATTGGTTATTTAGCAGCCGGCCGCTTAATTCATTACTTATGACATGAATAGAAAATCGTACTGAAAAATAGTAACATGTAAGGCTATTCATAGGTCAACGAATTTAGACAAATTAAAGATGGCAAGGCCTTTTGACAAAAACATCATGGCTGACTCAAATGCTAGGATCACAAGACCAACCATATTTATCAGAATAAAACATATCATTGCAGAACAACCTCTATTAAATGGTGGGCCTTAAATGATAGAGTTGGAGCAAGATCTTTATAATCTTCATTCAACTCTGATGTAACATGGATAACCTAACAGGATAAGATTTTGCAATCCCTACGTGTATACTTCGAAAGATAATAAGCATACTTGCAGGCAGTGGAGTTAGTTTATATAAAAACCAACTAATGTTAAGTTATATAGCTACTTGTATAAAAATTAAAATTGCATTAATTGCTTGAACTTAGTTAGCAATAGAGTAATATTCCGTTGGCAATATATAGGCGCAAAACTGGACTTAAATAACAAAAGGGGATTTGTAAAAAATTTAATGGTTAAGGGGGTCAACTTAATATTTTTTTAATTTTATAAAAGTTATCTTATTTGTCTGCTTGCAAAACTCTGTGGACTATAATATAACTTCAGAAATTGTTAATATAAAATTAATTTTTATATTTAAAATTAATCACTATAATTATTTACAAATTGAGATACATATAGGAATATCAATGAGTTTTTAATTTGAATTAATTATTTAATAAAATACATTGAAAAGTTAAGCTTTTTTCATAAGCAAAAATTTATTGATTAATAGAGTAATAGGAGTATCCTAACCCGAATACAAGATTCTCACAAGGACATATCAGTGAAAAAGATAGAGACAAACTACAGCTTACACAGTCAATACTCAAATTAGAGAAAAACTTTAAATACTATCTATCTTCGCCTTAAATCATATTTATGATATGAGCTTTATCATTTCCAAAACATTATTAAAGTCAAGAGAAATATCTTGAAACACAATTTTATTACACGCACATAATCCAAATAAACCATACCTCAAGTCCACAACATACCAAATAAATGATGAACAGATCGCATTGAAAAGTTAACTAATAAGGAATGACTATAAACAAATGCAAGTAATATATAGACATTCGATTTCTTACAAAATTTTCAATTTGTAAGAAAACTATTGATCGTACTAGCAAAATTTTCTATGCCTATCCTATATATAGGATGAATATAAACGTAAGATTTAATAATTAAAATTATATAAAATTTAATATTTGAGGATAGGATATCATATCCATCTCTAATTATAATAAAATACCCCTAACTAACAAAATCATTTAAGTGACCTAAAAAAACATTTAAGTATATTTAATAATTAGACTTGTCTAATGGTTGATCAAATTGAGCTTTCTTGTGGTGTTGGGTCAAATTGATTAATAGGACTGAAGAAATTAAGTTCATCCTCATCGAGTATTTGAAATAAAGGAAAGAAAATAAGAAGAAGAAAAAAAATATAAATAATAATGCATTTTCTTTTATATTAGAGAAAAAAAAAGAAAAATAAATTTGACGTTTAGAAACAAAAGTTCAAACTTTTTTTCCTTCTATTTTTTTTAAATTAAATTTCAAAATTTTCTCTTTTTTTAATTTCTTTCCATCCAATCAATTGGAATATTAGAAAAATTAAAGAACTAATAGGCCAAATGTGGAGAGAAAAAAAAAAAAAGCATTATTGGAATCATCTTAGAACAAATTGAAATCCTAATGGTTATAAAAAAAAAATTGAAATCCTAAAGCTAAAAAAGAAAAAGAATCTTTTAAAATAAACTGATGTAGATTAAGCACGCATTTATTACTTTACATTACCAAAAGATTAAAACTTTGAACACAAGTCTGACAACAAAATTTATGAAGTTAAATTGATGCAACGAGTTGAGCATAAATTAAAATCTATCACTTGTTTTTTTTTGGTAGATAAAAATTTAGATTAGGGAAATACATGTATTTATTATTTCTTCCACGAGTCCAGAACTTTAAATTGCTACTGTACTATGAATAATTTGTTTGGTTTAGTTTTTGGCATAAGTTTTCATCTTTGAACGTTTTGCATCAGCTGTAATTTGGCAATTTTTAAGTTAAACGAAATATATTGTCATTTCACAAACATGAAACATGATAGTGTTGGTAGGTTTGCTTTCCACAAACACTTAGACAAAGGAATCATCTATAAATTTTAAATTTTGATTCTTTCATTTGTCTTCAATAATAAAAATACAAAGCCTATGGTTAAAAGAATACAATAAAATGTTGTGATAAGAGAGCATAAAAATCTAAATATTTATCCCTAATTAGTAAACTAACTTTTCTGTATAATTTCAATAATATATGTGTAACATTTTTCGGATGATTGCATTCAGATTTTGTTAATCATTCCGAAAATTTTCTTCAACGGTATATTAGTCTATGAGACTGTACCAAAAAAATATTAGCCTATGAGAGAAAGACTTACTATTTAAAGAAATTAAAATTAGTATCTAAATAATTTATATTTAGTATTTAAAAGGTTTAAGTAATCTTTTGGTTCCTGTATACTTATACAAAATTTTCATTTTAGTTCCTATAACTAAAAACTCTACGTTTTAATCTTTATATAGACATTTTTTTTAGTCTTTATGCCTCTATTTGATGACAGATTTATATTGCTAGAAAATTAACAAGGACTAAAACATAAAAATAAAAATAAAAATTGTATAAGAACTAAAGCATGTTTCGAGACCAAAAATTAATTAAACCCATTTAAAAAATTCATCACTAAAAATTAATAACTCTAGAATTAACGAGAAAAAAAAATCGTCATTAATTAAATTTAATCGTTAATTCATTAATTTTTAGCATTAACTATTTATCACAATGATTGCACCATATTCCTGGAATTAAAACTTGCGTATTAGATGTGAATATATGAAGCTATTCAAAGAAGCTTCTACGTCAAAATCAAATTGAACGTGATTTTTGAAGAAATTGGACACAGGTCCAAACATGTATATTAATTCTTAAATAATTAAAAATATACTCGACGTCTAGAGATATATACTTATTAATTAAATTAACCCTAATGTGTTTTTTTTTTTAAAAAGAAGTATATATTTCAGAATTAATTTAAACAAAAAAATACATTTACAATTTTAAATATAATTTCTATTATTTAAAAATTAATACAACCCATTTTGTATTTTGCTGAACTTGAATTTCGCAACGTTTTCTCAAACTAGGCAGTTATTAGATCATGACTGAGATGCAGTCAATAGATGATCAGATTGCACAGTCTACAGATTTTATGTTCTTGATTGGCCTGATCAGAAAAGTTCTACCCCAAGCATGTGGTCCTGGCCGCACAATTACCATCACAAGTGTCACGTGAATGCTCAGAAAAAGCAACAACAAGAACAACCGATGCAGTGAATCACGAGCATCTCACACCACCCTTAATAGCCGCATCATTTCATGCCTTTTTCACTGGGTGACACAAAAGGGTAATTTCCAGTCAAGGAGAAGGTCAATTGTGTAAATTCATAACGACTTTCACGCAGGCTGCGCTGTCATCATTATTTTATCCCTAATTCGCTAGATCTTAATTATTAACAAATCTTAGTTGCATGAAACGTATCATAATAATTAGTTATTAATATTTAGTACAGCTGCCTTTTTCTTAAATCTCATTTCAACTTCCACTTGCTAACTAAGATCTAATTAATTTAATTAATATAATATTAAAACCACGTGAAGATGTAAAACTACAGGTGGCTTAAACCTAAACAAAGAAATTTTTCTGTAGTTTTCAATCTTCCGTTGTTATCAAAATTTCAAAGTGAGTAAGCAATCCATTTCCATTTATAGATGTATAAATACAAAAGAGAAAAATTCTTGTTAGTGAGTTGGCAAGAGTATAATACAAATAAATGAAACTGTGAAAGGTTAGTGAAAGATGGAGATATTCAAACCAATTTGAGTATGCCCTACATCCCATGTAAACTTACGAAATTTAACTTGATTCTGTTTCAGTTCACAAAAATTAACTATTCGTTTTGTGACATATGATATGAAGAAAATTAACATTTTAAGGAATAGGAATGTCTCGGTTATGATAGACAAATAAAAACAAAAAATAATAAAATACTAATGTGTTGAGGGGTTGAAGGACACATTTTTCTCTGATGGATCAAAAAACTATATAAATAATTTAAAGTGTAATGCCAGGACTAATTGAGTAAATTTTATAGAAACTACGAGAATATAGTTTTACATATATTCACATTTTTTTTATTTTATGTTTTGCTAAAGTTTTGATAGGCACTACATCTTTTGCAATCGGAATTCTTTATTTTTATTTGATATAAATGAATATAATTAATAATAAATTAGTCTGATGATTTAAAAATATAATTGTAATTATAGTGTGAAAAATTTATGAATGTTTAAACTCTTTGATATTGTGAGAAAAAATGAATAATATTATAGATAAAGATGTAAATTATTAGTTTTTTTAAAGTTGATTATATATTTTCCAACTCAAATTTTAAATAACTAGTTCTACCTTATTTATTTAACGTTTGATCATTCACTTTTTTATTGCGACATATAAGCCCGCAATCTATATGGTTATCTACTTATCTACATATAATTGCTTTTAATGAAAGCTATATTTTCAAAGATAGGACAAGATGATAACTGGTCATGCATACGTATGAACAACTTAACAATGCTATATCCATCCTACAGCTTAATTTTGTACAAAAAAAATGATGTTATTAACACTCGAACCATGTGCTTACAGCCTTAGAAAAAAGCATTAAAAAAAGAGAAAAAAGATATATAGATCGACAAGTGATGATGCGACGCAAAAAGGAAATAAAGTGCAAAAAATTATGGCTTCTATAATTAAAACATGAATAACTTTTATTTCAAGATCTCTAAATTTAATGATAAAAGGTCTAAATAAAAAAATAATTATCAACTTACACTCAAAGTTTCAACAGTTTAATGAATTTTTATCTGATTCTTTTTACCATACAATTTTTTTTTTGTCAATTTATATTATATAACATAACATTATATATCATTTTTATTGATATAATTTTTCTGATTTTTATGTAGTTATATAAAATGAAAGAAATCAAAACAATGTAAAAAAATAAAAATCAGACACAGTTTTATTAAACTTTAATAAATAAAACTGTAATTTGTGTTACGTAAAATTTCCATCAGTTTTAATCTATATTTGTTTTTCCACAAATATCCTTCGATAACAATCATAATATATAATATTAAAGCATGCCATATATTTCGGTATACCAGAAACGTATTACGTATGTGATCAAATAAAATATTCTAAAATACTAAAAGCTTTCCTGTATCACGTACTCTATCAAATAAAATATAAGAAATACTAAAACCTTACATGTCAAAATATTAAAAGCATGTTCGGATACGTGGTGGAGTAGCAAAAATTGTGAAAAAATAAGTGATAAAATGTTATTTTAATTGTAAACATGGAAAGATAATTAGGTTATTTTTAATGCACCACTACTCAAACACAAGCTAAAAAGTTTTATTAATATAGAATGATATGATTGACAGATAATTATGATTTTTTTTTGTGTACATAAATTTTTTTTGTTAAAAGAGATTGATTTTTTAAATAAATTTTTATATGTTAAAGGATTAGTCTCTATTTCTGGAATAGAGATATTTGAGCACCTAAAAGAAATTAAAATAAAACCTTTTTCACAAGAATATTATAATTTTCCATATTTAAACACTACTTACTTTGAAAAACTACTACCAGTTCCAATTTTATTTCCTCTCCTCATAATGATATGATAAACTAGACAATCCAAACTATATTAATTAAATTAGTTTAGATTAATTTGGATAGTTATTATTTTTTTTCATTTTAAATTTGAACTAAATCAATTAAATTGATTTCGTTATCGGACTTATCTTTCTTCAACCCAAACCAATGCGATGACCTGATCAATTATTTTTTAACTTTAGATTAATACATATTAGACTTTGGTACTTAATTATTATTTTTTTTTATCTTTTTATCTTTTTCATTCAATTTGATCATCTTATAATCTTATCTATTTACCAAGTATCTTCATTTGGTCATATTTATTATGTAATTTTTTTTTATCATATTTTGAGTAGAAAAATTAATAAGATATATTAAGAGATAATTATAAAACAATTAATTATGAAATAAAATAAATATTTAATTGTTAAATAATAAAAAATATTATCTTATGTTAATATAAAAACAAAAATTTATATAAAATAGACAATTATTAAATAAAAAAAACTTGAAAAATATGACAATTTTTTTTTACAATAACCCGATGGTCTAAACTAAATTAAATCAATCTTAATCAGTTTTATTCGGTTTGAATTGACTAAAAAAATGTTTAAAACCGGAACCAAGTCAACTCAATTAATTTGATTGCTTCAAATTTGAGTGTATCTTTGGTTTAGATTTTTGAACGCAAGCATGTAAGTTTTTTCATGTCAATTTGATAGAAAAGATGTAGTAACTAGTTGTTTTAGCTTCGATACAATCCACGTAAGCATGAAGTAAAGAGGCATCTAAACACTATGATTTTATCTTAAATTCGAATTAATCTAACTCGCGAGTACTCCTATGTTTTTTTTTTGATAAATACTACAAGTATCTTTTGACTAGAAACAATCTTACTTGAGCTTGAAACTACTAGAATTACTCCTCCCAAATTGATTTATGTGTTAGGTAGTAAACACTCCTGTCTTGAGTCGTACAAAAGTAAATACTTAATTTAAAATAATAGTAGTAATTAAAGTGGGTCCTAATATGGTTTGAGTTGACGTGGCAATAGTTTGGCGCAAAAATGGAGGTAACCGGAGGAAAATAGGAAATAGACTGCAGGGGAACTGAACCAAGACACAAACATAGAGAGAGAAAGAGAATGAATAATGACGCACTCTGTTTCTATTCTTCTACCATAACTATGAAGCATATAACAATAATAATTTAATAATACTCTCTTCAATGTCAATTCCATGTTCACTTGAGTTCTGTTCTGTTCTGTTGAGTGATCAATCATACACAAACGCATACTTTCCATTCTCCTCTCTTCTCTCTCTCTCTCTTTCCCAACCTTCGTTTACTTTCTTCTGCTTCATTCTCTTCGGTTTTTAATTTTCCGTTTTCCAAATCCATGATTGCATCTCGCCGGGGAATCCTTGCGCCGCCGTCGATTCCCGATATCCGGTGACCGGAAAACGCTCCCGTTCGTCAATCCGAATCCCGGCATGGGAAGCCGCAACAACACGGTGGAGACGGTGAACGCCGCCGCCACCGCCATCGTCACCGCCGAATCCAGAGTCCAACCAACCACTGCGCCGGTTCGTTTCTCTCTCTAAAATAATGTTCCTATTGTTTGTATGTACGTGCGTATGATTCCTCGTTTTTGTATTTTTTTTCCTTTTCGATTTCCGAAATTCGAGGCGTTTGGTTACCGAGATAACAACGTGCGGAAGAGGGAAAAAAGAATGGGATCTTGTGTTCTGTGTTTCGTGTTTTGTGTTTCTCTTTTTTGTTCGTTTTTTTTCTTTTTTTAACTCTTTCCTTTTTTTTTTTTTAATTAATTCGTTTTCTAATTAATGATGGTGAAGGTCTGGTCTAGTCTTTATTTTTTGACTCTATGGTGGTGGCGTTGAAAGGTTTTGAAATTTTGAATCGCTTTTTCTTTTTCTCTTTTCGTTATTGTTTTGAACATCTGAAACTGTTTCGTTTGTGGCTTTAAAAAGTGTAAAAAGAAGGGAACTTTGGAGTGTGGATCCTGCGGTGTCTCCCCTTTTTTTTTTTTTTTTTTTTATTTATGAATTTATGTTGCATAATTAATTAGAGACAAGGATTTGCAATTGAAGAAATGCTAGCAGCCTTGAATTTTCAATTTTTTTTTGTTTTTATAATTTTTCATGTTTTTCTGCCTTCTGTGTAGTTTGATTGATTTACCTATCTATCAGAGGTTTAATTCTATTATCAGTACGTAGTATTTGCTTTGATTTAACTGTTGAGCTTTTTAATCTTGAGTTTGGCGTGCTGCAATTCAAGTTATAATGTCCTCTTTATAGTGCATGGTTATGTGAGAAACGATCCTCTGGGAGAAATTTTTGAGTTAACAACTTGACATGATGATGATTTCATAAACTTTCTTTCCTTGCCAATTATGAAAATTTTGGACTAAATTGAGAGCATTGTGTTCTGAGTTCTGACTCTCAGTTCTAATGTGAATTAAAACTGGTGAATATATAATCACTGGGGACTGACCTCAGTTATCTACACGTGCGGTCTGCAATCCGACAAATTGCTGTTTTTTTCATGTTGCAGACCTTTGATTGTGCTTAAGATCTCCAGATTTTATTATGGCTACGTGCTTTTGGCGAGTCTCTGAAACATACGTTTCAGAAACATATCATTTAATGAGTATGGGAGACTTAGGCCAATGTCTGAAATTGGTGGTGCCGTAAAACAAACTTGTCCTGCCGAGTAGCGACAATGGAATTTAGTTCTCATTGATCGGCATTAGCGAATAGGATGAGTTTGAAAATAAATTGTGGCTGCAATGATTGCTCTGTCAATGCAATTGGCTGATATTGGTGGTTTTCCCCCTTCTTCTGTTGAAGGAATGAAGTCCTCCTTTTCGTGTTGCTGTTCGAATTCTTTACACGTCTGCTGATGTCTGTTCATGTGATTCTTTCATGTACTTTCAAAAAAGTGATGCACACATTTGAATTTTAGATGCTTGTTGATTCTTTTGATTTGATTGCTCACATAAATGCTAACATATATTTTTTTCAGATCTTTGATGTAATTAGCTAATATATCAAACATTTGAGAGACATTGAAAACTTAGACTTTTCTTCTTTGCTTTACAATGGGTAGGTTGATGAATCTATGCTTTAGTAGCACCCTGTCCTCATTAGTTACAATTGGAAATTGTAGAAGGCTATAAAAGGATTTTTGAAGAATGTCAATGTGTGTGTATGTTGATTAGCTTTCAGAAAATTATATGTAGATACTATGGAAACTGAAATTCTATGGATATTCCATATCTGTGCAATATCATTTGTTTTGGCCAAACCACCCTTTTGTCCTGAAATGTTGAACCAAGTGTAACATGAACTTGAGCATTGCATAATGTGTAACAAAATTGCCAAAATGATACTAGAGTCATAGATCAAGATATTTGATGCTTAATGTAGGGAAATTCTGCACTATTTTGGTATATCCTAAAATTTTTCTTTCTCTAAAAATACATTGAATATTGCTATTGACTCTGAGTAATGTTTTGATTCTATTCCAACTTTTGATGTATAATTGTTTCTTCACTAACTGCAGAAAAAACGCTGGGGAGGCTGCTGGAGCCAATATTGGTGTTTTGGATCTTGTAAAAGCAGTAAAAGCAGCAAGCGAATTGGTCATGCTGTCCTTGTTCCAGAACCTGTTGCACCAACAGGTCCAGCTGCTGCTGCTGCACCCAATCCTTCAACTGCCATTGTAATGCCTTTCATTGCCCCTCCATCTTCTCCTGCATCTTTTCTCCAATCCGATCCTCCATCTGCTACTCAATCACCAGCTGGATTACTTTCACTCGCTTCTCTTTCTGTCAATGCTTACTCTTCTGGTGGTCCTGCATCCATTTTCACCATTGGTCCATATGCCTATGAGACTCAGTTAGTTTCTCCACCTGTATTTTCCAACTTCACAACTGAACCATCCACTGCTCCTTTTACTCCCCCACCTGAATCTGTGCAGCAAACAACACCTTCATCCCCTGAGGTTCCATTTGCTCAATTGTTGGCATCTTCACTGGACCGGGCTCGTAAAAGTAATGGGAATCAGAAGTTTGCACTGTACAATTATGAATTTCAGCCTTATCAACAATATCCTGGAAGCCCAGGTGGCCAACTCATATCACCTGGATCAGCAATTTCAACTTCTGGCACCTCTACCCCATTCCCTGATAGACCTCCTACTCTTGAATTCAGTAAAGGGGAAACACCAAAGATCTTGGGTGTTGAACACTTCTCCACTCGAAGATGGAGTTCAAGACTAGGATCTGGATCCTTGACACCAGATGGCGCAGGGCAAGGTTCAAGACTAGGTTCGGGATCTTTGACTCCTGATGGTGTTGGGCTTGCTTCGCGATTAGGTTCTGGGTGTGTGACACCTGATGGTCTGGGGCAGGAATCCGGGTTAGGTTCTGGCTGTTTGACACCTGATGGTTCTGGACCAACCAACCAAAACAACATCCAAGTGCAAAACCAGATTCCTAAGGAAACAACTCTTGCAAACTCGGACAATGGGCATCCAAGTAATGCAACATTAGTTGATCACAGAGTTTCATTTGAATTAACTGGGGAAGATGTTGCGCGATGTCTTGCAAATAAAACGGGGGTACTGCTCCGAAACATGTCCGGGTCTTCACAGGGTATACTGGCCAAAGACCCTGTTGACAGAGAAAGGGTACAAAAAGACACCAATATCTGTAATGTGTGTACAGAGAAAACAAATGATAAGCCTGACAATCCTGTAGGAGAAGGAGAGCAATGCCTTCACAAGCAAAATTCTGTAAATTCTTCCAAAGAATTCAATTTTGACAACAGAAAAGGCGATGTTTCTGGTACTGCTGCCAGTGGCCCTGAGTGGTGGACTAACAAGAAGGTTGCTGGGAAGGAAGGTAGATCAGCCAACAGTTGGGCTTTCTTCCCAATGTTACAGTCAGAAATGAATTGAGGTTTAGTTTATTGCAACATGACTTAACCTGTATGGTATAAAGCAAAAAGGATTTTCCATTTCTCTGCTGAACCTTTAGTATACTGAATGTATATTTGAAGACATTGTCTTCAATGCTGTTCATCATATGCCTTTGAGGAAATTGTACTAAATGGATGAGCGAGCGAGTCTCAGATGAACCAACAGTTGTTATATTCCTTTAGGACCCAAGGTAGAATGCAAGGGGAGCATAGTTTGTAGGTAGGGACCGATAGTGGGTTATATTTATATAATTCTGTGGAACATTACTTCTTGCATTTCATCGTTTCAAATATACAGAAATAGCAAAGTACAGGTATTTCGTGTTGTATCATTTCATATGCAATAATGAAAAAAAAAAAATATTATCCTTATTGTTATTATTATTATTATTATTTTGGGAGGTGGGGGCAATTGGATTTATAGAAATCCTGCACATTTGATGGGGTCTCTAGGTACATGCCTCTGCAATTGTTGCATCGGTGGGGTACTCTCGAAAAATACATGTGGTGCTCATAGGTGGGTTCCCTATACAGCTCTTGTGTTTCTACATGTTTACCTGTATTTGTGCCTTTTAATTAATGCAATGCAGCAATGGGGGAGCTACACTTCAGCTAGCACAACTTGGTACCCATCTGCTGCTAACTGATGGCATGGTCCCCTTGCATGAATGTGCAGCCCAAAGGCTGCAACGAAGTCGTTTTGGCTCATCATTTGCTGGTTGGTTCAGTTTGATTCCTCATTTCAACCCAAAGAAAATAAAAATGGAAAAAGAAAAGAAAAGAAAAGGAAAGCGGTTCTATCAGAGGGCAGGAGTGTATGGTTGTCATGCGGGGACCCTTATATTGCCATGCCCTATGTTGTTTTGTGTTTGTCTTAGTTGTTTCTTCTTGTCTTCTTGCCGCTCCAAGTCCACCGATAAGTTCCCCATTGGACAAAATGTTTCGCTTTCGGGCCCAACTCTTCAATGATAGGTGGGTGCCTGCTTCATTCAACCACCTGCAGCATCAAACTTTTCTCTTGACCTTGTCCAAAAAGGCAAAAGCTTGCGAACACCGTTGTGGATTCACAGGCATTGGTTAACCTCTAGTGGCAGTTAAAAACTCGCAAGATCATGTGAGGTACGCTAACCGAAAAATAGTGTTGCCATCCTATTTTTAACCTTTGCCTAGTCCATAGTACCATTTGACAACATTGCCAAATACCCTTCTGAAACGGGGTTGTCTAACTTACCTCAAGTGAAAATGAGGTTAAACAATTTCATTAAAAATAATTGGTGTAATTTTTTATGTACTTAAAGATAGTTGATACAACATAAAAAATTGTACTAATCATCTTTAATGGAGTTATTTAACTCTATTTTTACTTAGAATAAGTTAGACAACTCCGAAATAAAATACATATATAAAATAATTTTGAGTGATATGATTATGATAAAAGAATAAATAATCAATGTATAGTTAATAAGTTTAAAATAAATTGAATACTTGCTTTAAATAATAATTATGTGCGCTTTATTACTTATATTACAAATTTGTTGAAATTAAAGAATTCCTTTTCATGAAATTTCTTAATTCAATTTTACGCAGTTCTTTGTATGTGATGCGGTGCTGCCATTCACCCCGGTCCAAACGATGCAACATGTTATTTTAGATAAATTGCAATTATAATTGTGATACGGACTAGCTCAGCTCTTAGGTGGGGTTTAACATGATTGATGAACCTGAACCTGGAGTTGCAATTATTGAGTAAACTCCTATTTTAGTCCTTAAATTTATGAGTTACTGTCATATTAGTTTTTGAAATTAGAAAATGTTGAATAAATTCATGAAATTGAAATTTGTTAGTCATGTTAATCTCTGCTGTTAGTTTCGTTAGAGACTATAATGATAGTAAGTTATAAAATTTAGGAACTATAATGATAATAAGTTGTATGTTTCATGGACCAAAATGATAGTAATTTCAATTTCAAGAATTCATTATATTTTTCTAATTTTAAGGATTATTATGGCAATGCCTCACAAATGCAGGAACTGAAATGGGGTTTTGCTCTCAATTATTTATTTATTTGTCATTCTCTTATCTCATTCTTTCGGACTTTTCCTTCTCTATTCGTCTTGAACTGTTCAAACGCTCAAAGCCATTAAGCTTTGCTGGCTCTGTCCACACGACAATCCTTTTAGATAGGAATGTTAATTTGGGCCGGCCCATTTTGGACAAGTAGAAAAACAGGTCAAGGTATGTGAAATTAGGCAAAAATTTAGGTGATTACTTTTTGTAACTTTTTTTTTTCACATCCCACTTTTTTTTAATTTTTTTTTACATTTCAGAAATTAGTTTATGAAATGTGTAAAATAATTCTAAAAATTAATTTTTGAAATAAAAAAAAAACGTAGGAGATGCAAAGAGAAAAAGGGGTGCTAAAAAGCTCTGAAAATTTTATGTTGATTCTATACTTTTAATGGTTTAGACAAAATGACACTTTTCTTTTATTTCTCTCTCTTTCAAATAATTCTTTGTTTTGTTGAAGCCCTTTTGTTCTTGTTTCCAGAAATGTCCTATTCCTCCACACCGTCTATTCCTTCGCACCCTCTCTTTTGGAAATGTTATTCTTTTGTGTTCATCAGTTTCTTTTTATGTTGGCCCTTATTCAAAGTTTAAAAAATAAAAGTTAAGATTAATTTTATTTTCAACTTAGATCAATTAGGCGGTTCCCATTAAAGTTAGGTACTGTTATTTTTTTTTTTTTCAATTAAACTCAAATGAAACCATTTCTACACTCTGGGCCGGGGTTGGGATGTTGTTCCAAACTTCACAGGTGAGGGTGGAGAAAGAAGAAGGTTATGTTAAAAGAAATGGCTTAAAGGAAAATCTTGTTTCAAACTGTTATTGTCAATGCTCAAAGGAAAGTTGTACCCAAATTATATAGGTATAAAATGCACGTAAATAGTATTATTCTTTTTGGGTCCTTGCCTAGTATCTATCCTCATAATCAGAGCGAGACTCATTGCATGGGGAGTAATGCCTTTCCTAACAATGTGCTTTTGCGTGATGGAATTATTCGTATTGGAGAAGTTCTTCAATTAATTCCTCAAGTTTGTTTATCACTCCATATGTTGATTTATTCTAATGGAGAGAATATGTCTGAGAAAGGGTAAGACATGTAAAAACTCATTATGAAAACACAAAAGAGAATAAACAGAATATTAATTTGTTTAGACAGATTAGGAGAATAGATTGAGTCAAAACACTGAGATATAGAAAAATATTGCAAAATTATGAAAAAAATTATTACTGATTGCATTAGTAACATTTCTACAAATTTTATATAAAATTAAGTCACGTGGTTTAAAGGTTTAACAATATTTTAACATAGTATTATCAAAATGTTTAAAATATTACTAGTTTATCTTTTTAAAAAGTTAAAAACGTTGCTAATTCACTTTTTTGCAACTTCTAAAAAGGTTCCTTACTTTTTTATAGCATGCATAAAATGTTGTTAATTTACTTTTTTGTAACCTTTGAATAGTTGTTTCTTCTGTTCACAATATGTTTTTAAGATGAATCAAAAGACTCCTCAAAATCAAAAACTCTATCATCTAGAAATATTTCAAAGGATACATGTTCTTCTCTAGGAATTCTATCACAAGCAGAAATAAATGTTAGGGATTTATGTACTTTAGTATTTTATATATGACAATAGTAAGTAGCACAATAAACTGTATTGTAATTTGAATCGTAGTATCCATAAGTAGAATCTGCAAGCTCTTGAACAGAACCACGCATGGATATCTAATAGAGCTAGCTTCACCTGTACGAGGAATCAATCTTGGTTCATCAATTTCCTTGTGCCAATGTGACATTTAATCTACTGTCAAATCAAAGGCAGTTATCCAAAGTCTATTATCCTTATAACTTTATAAAATTAAAACCAACAATCGGCCTAGAACACATATAATCCTGCAAGAAAATGAGCAAAAAAAAAAACTTCTTTAATTAATTTCTCTTCACACTAATGTAATATCCTTATCTTGATCAACCTTCACTGCACCATTGACTAAGAATAATTTTGTTTAATACAAACATATATATGAATATACATGGTGTTGAATTCATCCCACCACTTCCAAGAACTGTCTTCATGAGCTACTTTCTGTTGAGTGCTAGCAAGACTACAATAGGTCTGAATGAGTCATAGTAGTGGTTGCCGATTGCACTGAAAACTTGAAAAGTACTATATTTCTATTATTGGAAGTTCTAACATGACTATAGATATTATGGATATATCGAAGGTTGCTAGCTCAAGTGGTTCGGCACTTGAGTTCTTTAATCAAGGTTCGGGACTCGATTCTCGACTTGGGCATGGAGTCACAATTGGTGGGATGGGGAATTAGTTGGGTGTAAAAAATAAGTCTCAGATATCTCTTGATCTAACAGAAAAGAAAGAAAGATATTATTGATATTCTGTCGATATTATTTTTCAACCGTGGCTTACAATGAATGTTTAGTAATGATAATTAAAATTCATGTAAGAAATTGTAATTAGGGATAATATTTTAGTAGGTCCTGAACTTTTAGGTAATTTTTAATTAGGATCCTATACTATAAAAAATTGTAATTAAGTCCTTAATCTTTAATTTTTTTTAATTGTGTTCCTAATGTTAAATTATTGTGAATATTCTGTTAACTTGGATGGAATATTCTCTAGTAAGGACTCAATTAAAAAAAAATAGTATAGGGACTTAATTAAAAATTATCTAAAAGTTCAGAGACTTATTCAATAGTTTAACCTTATTTTTATTTTTTTTATCTTAATTTTGCCTTTGTTTTATTTTAGAAAAAAGGAAAAATTATAAAAAGGGGCAAAGAGCATCTTTCAATATTCAAATGCTGTCGCATTATTATTATATGACTAAATTGCATTTTTGGTCCTCCAATAATTCTCAATCTGTGATTTTGGTCTCTCTATTTTTTATTTTGCAATTTTAGTCCTCCAATTTTAAAAAATCTTGAAATTTAGATCCTTTTTTTTAATTTTACAATTTTAGTCTCCCAAATTTTAAAAATCTTCAATTTTGGTCCAACTGTTAAATGTTCATCTATTGACTGTTAATGTCTTAACGTTGACTATGACGTGACATTAGTCTGCTAAATATTATCTACCTCGTACTTAGTCTAATACCACATCATAGTTAAAGTTGAGGCATTAACAGTCAACATATGAACATTTAACGGTTGGACCAAAATTGTAGATTTTTAAAATTTGGGGAACTAAAACCGCATAATTAAAAATAGTTGTATTTACTGGTTTTGTCGATGATTAATCTTTGCCGGAGAATTATGCTAACCACTTTTAATGAGGTATCTTCTTCTAACGACCTTTTTTTCATCCATAAGATTCAAACCCGAGACCGTACTTGACTAATATAATGTTAGTAAATTAAAGGTTAAGCTATTGAGTAGGTCTTTGAACTTTTAGATAATTTTTAATTAGATTCGTGTACTATAGCTATTTTTTTTAATTGAGTCCTTAATCTTTTGATTTTTTTTTTAATTTGGTCTTTAGAGCAAACAACAATCAGATAGAAGTTAACCCAAGAGATCTAATTAAACTTTTTTTAAAAGATTAAAGACTTAAATACAAATTTTTATAACATAGGAATCTAATTAAAAATTAAGGAAGCTACTGCTGTATTATCCCTTGTAATTAAAACACTCTACTCTTACTCATCTAGGATTTGAACTTTAATCTTCTCCCAATAATAATAAGACTCGTTAAGCACAATACCGAACCCTGGCGGTGATGAATGATTTTTGAGATAAGCCTCCTTATTGACTTTTCATTTTTTCCATATTTTTTTTGACGATATTGACTCGAGGAGTAGTTTACCAAATGATAAACAAACAAATAAATAAATTAAACATCAATAATTAAATTTTCATTTAGTAGACAAAGACTCCACGCTTAATTGAATTGACTACGGATCCATTCCATTGAATCCTGACGAAGCTCAAAATGTACGCAGTTGAAATTTACCATCCACATTTACTTTAACATCAGTTTTTAAACAATTTTTCTTCTTACGAAAATGATAACTTTTATACGGTCAAATTTGGATGCATGTATTAGACATTCCATACACATACAGTATAAACGTCCAACCTAAAATTATTGTCCTTTGAAACAATTTTCTTCTTCAGCTTTCGTTATACGTACAACATGCATTAATGACCATAGAAATTTGAAGTTTCAGTTTTCAGGGTACAACGCGCATATGTGTACTGATGGACACGTGCTGAGAAGAAGAAAATACTAGCTGAAAGTTTTTATTAAGAAAAGAAAAATATTTGTTATGTCAAACACAAAATTTGGTGAGTACATATATTTGTACAACAAATTATACAACAAATTTTATAACAAGAAAGAAAAGAGAAATAAGTTTGACATGTAATAAATAAATGATGTGGCGGAGAGAGATAAACACCAAAAAAGATATTGTATAAATTGTTTTAAGAATTGTTGTAAGTGTATCACATCTCAAATTTGTTTAATGCTTAATTTTTTTAATAATTTAAAGCATTTAATATAGGTGAATTCTAGGATGAACCATAATACTTTTTTAATCAATGGTTGGGATCTTTGATCGGCTACCTGTTAGATGGGTTGAATTTAATTGTAAATATTTTTTATAAAATTTACAAATTGGCCCTTATCTTCTTTGAAATGGTGCTTAACACACCATATTCATCCATAGAAGCACTATAAGATCTTAGATCATCAACATTCTTCAACCCAAAAAAGCCCAGGAAGTGTTGTTTCTTCAACCCAAAAGTTTGTTTGCAACAATAATTACCCATAAGAAAGAAAAAAACCTTCAAATAAAAACCCACATCCTCACCCTCCTTTCACTTAACAAGTAGTGTGCACAAGCTCTATTTCTTCAACCTAGAAACAAGATCTGGAACAAAAACCAAGATTGTGCACAAGCAATGTGACCTTTTGCTCATCCTCGCCCCATCTTCTCGCCTCCCTTGTTACCTCATCTAGTTGCCGTCACTCCTTAGCTGCAACTCCACTTATCGCTGTCTCTGTTGGCTAGCGTGGCTACATCACATCAACGCCACCCAATTTGGTGGAGTGGATAGAGTTTGACTCACCACCCAAGTTTAAACTCGCGAGTGAAATAAAACTATGAAAATTATTTTACAGTAAAAGCCAAAAAGAAACGAGAGAAGGAGAATTTCCAATACAAGCATATCTCACCGGCACATGTAGATGTAAGCATGTATAATACACCAACAGTACTAAGAAACCTACATAATAAAAAAGGCTTAAATATAATTTTGGCCCTTTATCTCTTTGAAAATATTTGTTTTGGTCATTTATCTTCTAAAATCTTCAATTTGGTACTTTATTTGTTTAAAATGATTCAATTTCGTCCTTTTGGTGATGAACGTTATAACGGACGTTAGTATTAAATGATGTGGCATTTGACTTGTCCAATTGGTATGTTATTAGGTCCACGTAATTAGACACATGTAATTAATTTTATTTTGAATTATTTTCTAAAAAATGGGAGAAGTGCAGGATCTTGTTCACGTCGTTGTTAAAAGGAGTCTTCTCCCCCAAATCTGAAAGCTAGGGTTCATGGTGAAGTTCGACAATGGCTGCTAGTGCTTTTGGTTTGAGGTCTAGGCAGATTTCGTCCACCCCTATGTATTCCTAAGGTTCATCCATTAATGGTGGAAGTAGGTAGGCTCCTCTCTATGACTATAGTGAGAAGGCAGTGTTGCACACTACAGGAACAAGTAATAACTTTGGAAGAAGGTTTTGGGGTTGCAAATATTTCATTGTAAGTTGATGATTCTTAAAAACTTTTTCCTTCAAAAGTTTTGGTCTCTATTGTGAATCTGGAAATTTTGTTCATTGTAGAAAGGGGACGAAGAGATTGGATGTCGTTATTTTCATTGGTAGGACATGGTGATTGTGAGACAAAGGAGAAAGATTTTGGTTATGCAGAAGTCTTTAAGCTGTAGTAAGATGGTTGAAAATGTTCATCTTTTTTGGCATTTTCATGCTAAGGATAAATATGACTCTGATGTTTATGTTGTTGAAGGTACTTAAGGCTAAGGCAAAAGGTTATTCAATTCACCTGTATTTGAAGTAGCATTACATTAGCCACTGTAACGATGTTAGGTTGAAGGAGTTTATATGACAAATTTGATGTTTATGAATTTTTGTTTATTAATTAATGAGAATCAGTTTCCAATTGATGTTAACATTGTTTAATTTTCTTGTTGATGTATTTCGATTTGATTATTATTTGTTGGTAATTATATATAGAATTGATTCCTCCTTCGAATAACCAAGATGAAACGAACAAGAAGCTTAATCATATTTGTGTGACATATTACTTAAATAAAACCTTAATTCATTGGATTATAATAGCTGGTAGAGATAACTGTTAATTACATGATAACCTTATTGCATTGTAGCAGTTAGTACACCAAAAATATAAAGGGAATTTGCCTGGCATTACATAAAGCAAAATGATCAGAATTAGCAAAAAGAAGAAAGATCTATTACAACTTAATAAGTCAAACTTATGCACAAAGGCTTTACAACATCATGTAGCAAAAAAAAAAAGACAGCTTTGTTCATCTTCACTGTAGCGTGGGACCATATTTCTTTCTTGACAGTAGTTTTGGTCTTCTTTGAGTTTTTGTTGGTGGATTTGGTTGGTTGTTGTGTGGTGCAACGGTTTGGGTTTGTGATGGGGTAGTAGGTTGGTTTTGGGTTGCTTGATGTGACTGTGTTTGGGTTGATGCAGGTGGTTGGGTTTGGGTTAAGGTATGGGTTGGGACTTTTGTTTTGGTGTGAGTTGGGGTTGTTACAGACTGTTGGGTATGGGTTTGGGTTTGGGGTTGTGATTGGGTTGGTGTTTGTGACTCAGCTTCGGGTTGGACTTCAGTTTCTGTAGGAATTGGACCTAACGGGTAAGTGGTTATGTTGTGGCCTTGCCTGTCCACATCTTATACATTTCCCTAGCATTCCCTTTCTACTAACTCTATTTGAATTGCTGGTATCTTCTCCAGGCTCTTTGTTTCTTGATTTTTTGGGCCTCCCAGGCATCTTCCTCACTGTAGGTGGTTGCACATTAGTAAACTTTGTAATATTCCATAAATTTTGTCCATTTGTTGGGTAAATTATGGGTTGATAGTAGGCCTTATACAGCTTTTTTCTGTAGAAGTCTGGGATGTATTCTTCAGGGTTGACATTCATATATCTCATACATGCAATAGTATAGGCACATAGAATGCCCGTGAGCATCCATTTCTTACATGAACATTCCCTTGCTTGTAAGTTTACTGTGAATATGTCCCCAATATGACTAATGTGTCTTACTTCATACCATTCATCTCCAGCCCACCTACACAAATTATTTGTAGTTAGACACATTGTTATTTTAAAGTGAAATTCAATCATTCAGTGTAAAAAAAAATTGAAACGAGTACCTAGTCAGCCAATATTTGGTTGTAGTAGATTCATGTCCAACCTTTTTCTAATATTTGGTAATATGCTACCTAGTTAGCCTACTAACAAATGAGTACCTTCTGTTTGTTAGTAGCCCACCTCTCCATCAAATATACCCATATCTCTTCCAACATTGTGATTATAGGCTTTTCCCTAGCCTCTAAAATGATGCTGTTAAATACTTTTGGCATATTATTCAATAATACGTCACATTTTGGCCCTGGTTTGAAGTCTGATTTACACCAGTATCTAGGTGAAATTTATATTAGGTGCCTGCAACAAACAACATCAAAAGCTTTTAAACGTGAAAAACACAAAAACTAGTTAGCATAGACCTATGAGCAACTTCATTAACTTTCCTAATCTCTCTCATTTCTCTTAGCCAAGCTTGTGGGTAAGTGGCTTTGGCAGCTCTCCACTTCATTTGCTTCAACTTCAGTCTAGGATGTTTCTTTATGAAATCATTATACAAGTGTCTCACACAGAACCTTTGTGAGACACTTGAAAGTAAGTGTTCAATAGTTGGGAGCAAACCCTGTCAATATACCAATTCATCACAACAAAGGACCACAATGAGTGTACTTAATAACATAAAGGACTGAAATGAATATACTTAAAAACTTAAAGGACCAAAATGAACATACTTAAAAACATAAAGGACTGAAATGAACCTACTTAAAAATATGAAGGACCAAAACGACTATACCTTCTGTTGGTTTGATATGATTGTATATCTTTGGCATTTCTCCTTCCCACCCAAATCATTTATCAATTGCTCCAAAAACCACTGCCATGAGTCTCTATTTTCTCCTTCCACTACTGCTAATGCTATAGGTAACATCAGGTCATTGGGATCTCTCTTAACAGTTGCTAAGATTTGACCACCATAATACCCCTTCAAAAAACACCCATCCACCTAATTATGGGCCTACATTTGAAGAAACTTTGCTTGTATGCAGTAAACCACACATACAATCTGTGAAACTTTAGGACCAAACATCTGGTGGGATCATCTACATTATCCTCCTCAACTTGATAAGTTTCTACTATTAGCTTGACAGTAGAACTGGGGTTAGATCTAAGCAACTCATGGCAATAATCATGCAAGCATGTGAATTGCTCCTTGAATGAACCTTGGACTAATGACTTGGCAGAATTTCTTGCCCTCAATGCCTTGGAAGTCGTAACGCCAGAGTTCTATTACTGATGGACCCTATCCTTAATGTCAACTATTTTAATTTTAGGATTTTCTTTCACACCAATAAATAACCTCTTGCTTAGCCATTTTGAGGAAAGCATTTTAATTTTATAGTCTCTGCTACAAGAATGCTCATCAACTATTGTCCTCAGCTACCAAGTTTCTTCATTGGGCAATTTAGCACAATAAGCTACCCAAGGACAACCAACCTTGCAAGCAACACTCAACCTTGTTTTGTCATTTTTTAAAATCTTGATACTCTTGCCCAAATGTTCAGCATATGTCTGCACAACTTCCTTGATAGCAAAATATGTCCCTACTTCCCATTTATACTCAGTCATCACTTTTGGCAAAATAAATACAGGATACTTAGGGCTTTTCCTTGACCCCCACTATCATCTGTGTTAACCCCGCAGTCCAACTCCTCTGAACTATACACTTCGTGTACAATATCATCAAATATAGGTATTGCACCAACAAATTGTATAGGTCTTGTAGAGGCAATTTTAGGTTTACCTCTTTTCCTTTTTATTGAGCCTGTGTCAGCTTCTATTGTGCCTGTGCCAGACTGTGTTGTGTTAGTACTTAAACCATCAAACTCTTCATAATCATTTGTTTCTTCTTCTGCATCATTAAACTTTATCCCGATAACATCACCTTTATCATGTTCCACATCCTCAGTTTCATTGTCACTGTCATTCTCACTAGCATTATCATCAACTACATAGGGTAGGTCCTCATTCTCTTCCTCACTGTCCTTAACATTAGCAGTGTCTGCATTTGTCATATTCTCATTCTTATTCCCACTGTAATTAGCCATATCTTCAGGCTCAACATATACTACCTTAGGTCTTTCAACATTCTTAGAAGTCAACCTCACACCTGCAATACATTTTCCTCTCTTGGGAGAAATCACAGGCTGAGCAACATTCGTAGATTTAGGTGGTCTACCATTCCTCTTTAAAGGACCAAAAAAAGGTTTTTTATGTAGACTTTCACCCTCTCCACATGATTCAGTTACATTTTGCCTTTCCCCACCATGCTCACCCTACAAATTATCTTTATTAGCATTTTGCCCCTCAACCACATTACAACCCTTCATATTTTCCTGATCACAAAAATTCACACCAGCCTGCACATCTAGATCATCACATGTAACACATTCTCTCACTTAACATTCCCTTCCTCCATATTTCGCCCCTCCATAGTCTCACCCTCAACATTACTTGTGCCAACACTCTGCCCCTCACCTTTGTCATGCACCACATTCTCATCCTGCATATCACCCTCACAAGTTTGTGAAGTTAGAAGTAAGTTCACAATGTCAGCCTGTGAAACAAGATGTTTAACATACAAATGTACACACCCTTGGCATTGTACTATTGCTACCATCTCCAATGCACCCTTATCATCCTTGAACTCGTTTAAGCCAACCTCTAATTGCTTCCCTCCAATCTTGTACCACATTCCCTCCACACATGGATAGCCTATATCTTCAAGGATCCTGAAACTTCAAAATAAGACCACCTTATTAGCAATGCAACTCCATTCAGTCTCAGTACCCATATAGTCCATTTGATCACGCTTAACAAATTTACCACCGTGGTGCACTACAACATTAAATTGTTCATCCATTTTTATCCTCACACAATAAAATAGCAAAATCTACCAATTAATAATAATAATAAATGTCAGAGTTTGTGAATCACATTATCGTATATTCTTTAAACAATTCAAGTTACAATGCAACCAAATGCACATTAACAGAATCATTTCATGAAGTACATACAAACAATTTAGGTCAAACAAATTACCATATATTCTTAGAACAAGTAAGGAATCATTACAGTGGTAATGTCCCATCAATTTCATTATCCTAAACCTACACACCTCTCAGACCACATAATCAAAGTGAAAAATAAACTCTAACTAAGAACCAAATGCAAAACCCACTTCAATCACACATCGAACCAACACCTTCAAACACAACAATTAAACAACAACCCCCCCCCCCCCACCAATAATCACTGTTTCACTTAAAAAAACAGATCTCCATGCAATGAAAGAAGATGTAGAACAAAATGAACCACATTGAACCTTTTTTTTGCGACCACACAATTACACCACTTCACTGTAGTGCCTGTATCTTCCTACAAAAATCAACAGCGATCAACCCTAACTGTCAAATCCACCATGAGCAGATTTCCCTCCCATTTACGCCATTGATGTCACACACTTCAACCTCAACCTTGCATTTCCTTACTTTGCAAGGCATGGGTCAGCACAATGGACTTTAGAGAAGGAAAAACTGACGTCGTTCTACTAACCCTACCATGTTGGATGTGGGAAACGAAGCAAGAAGACACCTCAGACTTTTCCGTTAGCAAACTTAACATTACTAACGAAAAGGACCAAATTGAATCATTTTAAACAAATACAAGACCAAATTGAACATTTTCAAAGATAAAGGACCAAAACAAATATTTTAAAAAAGATAAAGGGCCAAAATTATATTTAAGCCTCATAAAAAACCATCTAAACCTAATAGATTCTAAGGAAATCTAAACAAAACAAGGACCAACAATCATTGTAAGCATGAATAGGACCAACCATTAGAAGAGGAATAAAAGCCAAAAGTAAGCAATGAGATTACACAAGGTGGGGATTTTGAATCAATCAAATACATGAAATCAAACGAAGCAAAAGCTATGGTGAATTGTAACTTCCATTGATTTGTAAATCTCTTGTACAAGATCAAACCAAATTGGAAGAGAAAGATCTAATCTAATTAAGATCCAAAAAGGTAAATTGTAGAAACTAACCAAAAAAAAATTCAAATCTTTAGTAGAACAAAAGGCGAGGTTTTACAAAAATAGGTTGATTATTATTTTTTATTTTTTTCCTTCTTCTTTTAGGGTTGTTCTATGCAAAAGGTCCCAATTGAAACGATTCCTGCTCTGAACCAAACCACACTTACAGTCCTCAATGTCTCCAATAACTCTGGGCTGTGATCATGTACAAGATTGGGCACAAAGTCGTTAAGATTCAGAATGAGGGCTTCACAGGGAGCACCACCTCCACAACCTCAATGACATGATCAACAAACTCATCCATGAAAAATTCCACTTGGAGCACCACTTTCATAGCCTTAACGACAACATTGTCAATGTCCCTAACCTTGGTGGCAGCGAGCTCTTCGAGAAGCCCCAAGCTTCGTAAGTATTGCATGTGCTATTACAACTAGCGTGAAGACGAGGATGGTGTGTTTGAGCACCTTGAGGCCCCTATAGATGCCACAATGCATGGGGTCGAGACCAAGGAGTGGCGGTAGCTTAATGAGGTGGGGAGGGTGGCAAGGATGAAAATGCAATATTTCTCCATTATAACAATCAATGTCAAATGATATGCATGTGAATAAAGTAATATGTCAAAGCAAGAGGTTTTGATGGCCGGGGGACGTGATGGGTTCTGATGATGCAATGGTATTGATTTTTTCTTCACAGGGATGATGGTTGGTGGTGTGGTGTTAATGTGGTGGTTTCAAACGTCTTTCTCATCTTATGTGCACTAAATAATAATGATAAAATATTAAAAATAAAAATTATAGGGACTAAATAATAAATACAAAATTATATCAACAAAACAAAATGGTCTACTATAACATGTCATTTTAGGTGGTTTGCTATGGATCACTTGGTACATGGTTCACCCTAGCCTACACCTTAAATATGGTGTATTTAATGCCTTTGTACTAAAGATGTGTTATTCATATAACAATTTATATAATATCTTTTTCAGTGTGTATCCCTTTTCATCATAACATTTATTCTATCTCACACTTCTCCGTCTTGTTTTTATTTCTTTTTCTTAGTTGTAAAATTTATTGTATAAATGACATTTCTTTTTGTACTACAAGTCTACAAGCACACAATAAAGAAAAATTGTGATTTTTTTTACAATGGTTTTATTGACTATTACCCTTAGGGTAACAGTTAAGAAATCAATAAATATAAAAATTTATTAAAAATCATGACAAAAATGCATTAGTAACATCAAGTATTATATTCATAAAAAAAAAATCAAGTATTATACTTTTCAATAAAATTTTTCTAGTTTGATTCTTTAATCATCGTCCTTAATTGATTAACAATTTTTTTTAATAAAAGAACAAAGATCTTGGTAACAAATGCCCTAAAGGTAGTAATTAAGAAATATTAATACATCCTATTGAATGTTTCTAGTTACCTAAAAAGACAAATATTAAAATACTTTTGTATTTCTGATAATATTTTTACAAAACGAATTTTCGATTTAGTGTTTTTACTAAATGAATTTGAGCTTAAATATGTTTTTACTTTATAAAAAGATGGCTAAATTTAGTTTTAATTTCCTTCATTTTTTTTTTAGTTTTAGTCCTCATAAATGTGATTTCTTTCACCACTTCGTATCGGACTTGAATATTTTGCAGTTACTCTCTTTACAGCCCCTCTCTCTCAGCCTCTTTATCTTTTTCTAATTTTTCTTTATTTCTTAATCATTTTGTTTCATTTCTTCATTTTCTCTCTCTTTTTTCCTTTGTTTTTTGCTGCAGAGGCAGCACTACAGTATGGGATCTATTTTGTTGGTGATAATTTGATATGTGCATCTAGTCATATTATGTTAGCAACCATTTTAAGGTAGTATGTCATGTAGTGTGTCCAGATGTGTGCCTTATCATCAATAAGTGGTTATAGGGATTATTTTCAAAAGAGTTAAAATTTGTGAATATTACAACTAACAATTTTTTTTGGAAGAATAAAGTCAAATTTAACTATATTTATATTGATTAAAAAATATTTTACCCTTTCTAATATAATATATATTTCGTTTCTCAATAAAAATATTCTCCTTTTATTTCGTTAGCTAATACCTTTAAGACATTGATTAACAATTTCATTACACAAATAAAATATAAGGGCAATCTATACATATGTCAGCCCATCATGAAATATTAAGATTAATCCATGATTCAGCTTATTATATATCGTGGCCACATTGTTCCATAAGTGTAAATAATGTACAGTAGTTATCACACAAAAGACATGCGTTGAAAAAAACTTAAACTTATTATAAATATTATTATTTTGTGGATGTCTATTATTTGTTAAATTTGATTTGTTTCTTCCTAATAAAATATGATGTGATTAATTTTCTTCAATAAGCGCACAAGAAAGGGGGGGGGTTGAATTATGCGTTTTAAACTTTTTAAAATAATATAAATAAGTTTGAAAGCATTTTCAAACTAAGGGATAGAAAGAAATATGACACAGTGAATTTTTATACTGGTTTACTCAACTTGAGCTACGTTCAGTCCCTTCACCCAGAAGGTATTCACTAACCAACCTTTGGTTACAAATATTGTTCGTGGTCTCTTTAGGCTTTACAAGGCAATTACCTTAGATTGCTTAACCTAAGTATTCATTTTTACTAAGCCTCTCCAGGCTTTCACAACACAAACAAGTGTTTATACAAAGGTATCAACTCACGTAGTAAGGATTTGAAATATTAAGCTCAAACACTCAGAATATTTTTACAAGGCTTTTTCACTATCGTCTAATGGATGCTTATAAATAAAGTACAGAAGGCTTTTGATGCTCGCTAAGATTTTCACAAGTTAGCATGTATCGTAGTTCTACTACATCGCTTTTTCCTTGGTGCATATATATATAGTCTTCAGGAAAAAGATCCGTTGTGAAGACTTGACTTCGTTATACAAGGAGGGGTGTGTAAACTATGCTTTCAGAAAGATCAAGCATGACAGCTTTTAGACTTGTACTAAAATGGAAAGCACAGGACTGTGTTGGTGGTCTGCTTTTTTGAACATTTTTCATTCGACATGGCAGTTTGATAAGTTGACTTGCTTTATCTGTTTTACTGCACCTTTGCAGTAGAGTGAATCTGATTACATTTAATGCTTCAAACAAATTGAATGTTAGATCATAAGAGTGACAATTTGTTAGTTTCGAGGAAAACTAGCATAAGTGAATTGGACGTTCAAATAAAACTTAGCCATTTGAATATATGTCGTTGGAAGCTTGTATCTGATATTTGAACTTGTTCTAAGAGACAACCTTTAGCTTCGGACGGTAATTTTCAGTTACGTTTATTGGACGGTCTTCTTTAGCATGTCTACTGGACGATCTTCTGTAGCACATTTACTGGATGGTCCATATAAGAGTAACTTGTTTGCTGTAACAAGGTTAGTCCTTAGGTAGAAACTTGAACATTAATAAGTTTGTTATATTCAAAACTTTGAGGGTTTAGACGCTTCTACCTCTTTGGTTCCAACAACCACCACCACCATAGAGTTGTCATCATTGTTGCTGCACATGTAAGCTGGCGCCACAACCACTTGCAACACAAAGAAACTGGGAACACCAATCAATAAGAAAAAGAAAAGAAAAGAGAGAAAAGAAAAGAGAAAGGGGAGAATATGTCTAGGAGATAAGAGAATTTAAAGTGACATGGAAGGAAAATGGGATGATGGTACAAAAAAAGGGATACAAGTGACAACTTTATCAAAGGCGCGTTTCTTGCTTTTAAATTTAAAAAATGCGAGGGAGAAAGTGGGAGAATAAATAAATGCATGGGTGATGTTTTTGCTTGCTTAAAAAGTAGTGACGACTTATTTGTTGATTATAATTAAAATATTTTTTTTACAATAGTATTTAGTACCGATGATTAGGCCATCATTTACAATTAAAATATTTTTTCAAAAATTATTCTTTAGCGATGGCTAGGTTGCTGCATACAATTAATTTTTAGGTTTAATTGCACTTTTGATCCCTAAGTATCGCAATTGTGTGATTTTGGTCCCCAAGGTTCCAATAGCACGAATTGGGTCCTTTAGGTATTACAATTGTGTGATTTTGGTCTTTCTGTCAGTCTTCCTAAATATTTAATAGATTTTACTAACATAACACTAAATGATGATGTGACAGCTGACGTGTTGCCTGACACATATGCTACGGTGGCTTTATTGTATTTTTGATCCCCATATATATTACAATTGTGTGATTTTGGTCTCCTATATTTCAACTACGTGAATTGGGTCCTACAAGTATCGCAATTGTACAATTTTTTAATGTTAAATTAATAATATATACTATTAATATTAAAGCTGATATTAATAAATGTGTTCATAAATTAATATTAATCAATATAAATTAATATTAACACGAAAGGCATTATAAATTTAAAGAAATTTATATTTATTAACTTGTTAATTAGTATTTATGATATCCAATAAATATATTTAATATTATTAATATCCAATAAAACATGCTAATTTATATTTATTAATATTACTTTTAATATTATTAGTATATGTTTATTAATTTATTATAAATTAATAAATTAATATTAAAACTAATAATCAAAATGTTTAATAAATTAAAAATTAATAATATACTACTAATAATAGATTAATGAATATATATATATATATATATATATATATATATATATATATATATATATATATATATATATATATATACAGTAATAGTATTAAAATTGGAACTTGGGAAGATCAAAAGTACACAATTGCGATATTTATGAGACTAGAAATGCAATTAAGCCACGTCAACATATATGTCAGACAAGATGTCAAATGCCACATCATCACCCAACTTCACATTAGCAAAATATGTTAAATATAATGAAAGACTAACTGACTAAAATCGCATAATTGTGATACCTAAAGAACCCAATTTGCGCAATTTGAACCTAAGCCAAAATCTCACAATTGTGATTCCTCGAGAACCAAAAGTGCAATTAAATCTAATCTTGTATAGAAAACGTTGGTGTAGCGACGACTTGGCCGTTGCTAATTGCGATGATTTGGAGATCGTCACTTGTGGTCTATCGCTAATTTCGTGTTTTGTTGAAACGATAAGTTTGTTAAATAGGAGGAAACTTTAAAATTGCAGAGATGTTTACTTATCTTATGATGATAAATGAACTAATTATAGGTAAATTGAGAGGATTAGAGAGGCAAAAAGGTTAGAGAGGGGTTAGCTAGAGAGAGACAAAGGATGCAAGAGCAAAAAGTTAAAAAGAGACTGAGGCCATATGTGAACAAAAAGGCTATGATAGATATGGATGAAAGAAAAAGAAGGCTTAGAGAAGATATAGTTCCAGAGTGAAATGGGGAAAAAGGTTGGGTGCTTATATGTTTTACTTTTAGGATGAGCATCATCTAGCCAATTTATGTTAATATTAAATTGTAGGTAGTGTTAGCTAAACTGATACTAAGTGGACCAACAAAAAAAAAAAACATTTACGTCCATTTATTGTACTTTTAAATTAGTATTAAACACCAACATTAAATAAATTATATATAACTAATGCTAAAGAGTTTAAATCCTCTTTATTTTTGCTGTCCATTTCTGGTCCAATATTATAGTTTTTAACTGTATAGAGGATATTCATATTTTAATGATGAACATTTAATATTTTTTATGCACCCAAAACAATAGGAAATGGGCAAAAAATGGAGAGGAGGAAATGAAGAGGATTTTTTTTTGGTTTCCTACAAGTCTCTTCCTTTAGAGGCAATCTTGTTCGAGGCATTGTTGGACATTAACTATGTACACCTCTTTTAGCAAGACTTTGAATCTTTGTTCACTACATTGTGAGAGATTGACCCCTTCTGCTAGACCTAATCCCATTGGTAATGAAGAGGATCTCCAATCACAATATAAGCTTTATATTAATTCAAGTGACTTTGTGTGTGTGTGTATAAAAGCTTTATAGACAGTCAAGTTAATGTTTCATTTAACATTGGTTGGACTAATGCTAACTTATATCAAATAATAGTGTCCCCCTTGGTAGAGTATTCAATCTTAGATCTTCTAGCATCAACCGATGCAAAGTTAAAAAAAATTATTGAGCTTCTAGCGACTATCAGTGTCAGTTTACTCGATGTTATCCTAACAAAAATAGTATCAACATGGCAGTCGACACTAAATTGCATAGTAATTTTACTATTTTCTTACAGTGAAGGGTCAAAGTTGATGTCACATTTAACATTTTTAATGTTTTCTTGAGCCCATATAAGAGATTAAAAGAAAATTTATATTTATCTTTGAATCGATCTCATTGATACGCTTTTTTAGTGGCTTGTGAATTGAACACGTTTCCTTCGAATCCATTCTAGAGATTTAACCAACCAGTGTGACAATCATTATATGCATTTTTTTTTCCACTTGTGATTGAGATGCGTTGACTTTGAATAGAGACTCAGCTTTGTCATCAAAACTTTGCCAAAAATGTTGGAAAAACTTGGACTGCAAGCTAGACGTCAAATTTGAATTTGATTTGGGTTGAAATTTCGCAGGTTTAGACCTACGTTTTACCCAAGCCATTGTTGAAAGTGACTACTTTTAATTATTTTTTCTTTATAGAATCTCACGATAAAGCATAATTTAAAAAAAAAAGAAAAGAAAGAAAGTTAAAGACTATAGTTAAAAAAACACGAAAGGTAAACTATTTTAAAAGGCAAGAATTTAAATTGACATAAAATAAGTTAAAGATATAAACATAATTAATATAATTTTTACAGAAATTTATATTCAAAATTTTAAAAATCATAATATACAATACCATATTTTAAGAATAAAAATTTAGAATTAATAATTCCTTTACGTTCTAACTTAAATTTTTTCAATCTAGTCAAAACTTGCTCCTGGAACTTTAATGGCCAAATAATTGTGTTTTCTTGTACTTTTCAAACTAAGCAGCATTATAAACGATTAAGTACTATTTTAACTTTGTTTTTTGATTATTTTATGTGTACACCAATGGTATTTCTGAGCGAATTGTCAGAAATCGATTTCTTTCGACCCCCGAAAAGATTATTGAAGTGGTACCATATCTTTTAACAAAACCTTTAGGACGCATTTGTTATAAGTTATCTACTTTCATTCTTTAGAATAACATTTTCGGAAATATAATGATGAGAATAACATTCGTGGGTATTTTAAAAATAAAATAAATAAAATAAAAATATATATATATATATATATATATATATATATATATATATATATATATATATTTGGTTAGCAACTAAAATTTATTGAAAGTTTTTGTAAAAGTAAAGTGTAGAGGAAGTTTTTGAAAATAGGTGTAAAGGAAGTTAAATGGATAAAAACATATGTTTTACATGTATAATATTATTCACACTCTATAGAAATCAACTTACCTACCACTTTCTTGGTAATGAAAAAAATGAGAATATAAAAATTAATTTTTTCTTGGGAATGTTTTATGCCTGCAATATATATATATATATATATATATATATTTATTTATTTATTTATTTATTTATTTATTTATTTATAATTTTGTAATAAACATAAGAATACACAAAATTCTTTAACCATATATTCACATAAATATGTTAAGATAACTTGAAACAAATACAAATGAGATATTTGTGAAAGTCATCATGTTTAAGAAACCCAAATAAAACTATGTTGAGTGTTAATTGATTTTTAAATTTTATTTCAATCAATCAGAATCAATGAGAGGTTTTGATTAAGGAAAAGTAAAACTCTTTTTGTTCGAGAGTGTTTTGGTACTTCGAACGGGTGGATGCTCCAGGCAGCTTCAGCGAGTGGCAGCACTTGGTTGTCACCTACAAAGACACTCCGATGCCTAAGTTAGTGTTTGTAAGAGGTGAATAATAAGGCTTAGATTTGTACCTGAAGGCATATAATGCCTTATATAGCAGCAAGGTAGTAAGTTAGTTACCATGGGTCTCGGGCCACATGGCTAGGCCTAAAGGGGGTTTAGAACAGTAGCCCCCGAAGTCGGTGGCTCGTGTTGACACAAGCACCGGCTTGTTCTTTGAGTCACGTGGCTTAGGCTTTCATTATCATATTTGCTCTCTTCCTGCAGACTGTTAGTTTAAAGTGAAAAATAAGTTTTGATGTTACCCGACTTCTCAGTTGAGTTGTCGCTTTTGCTTTGCTTTGCTTTTATACCTGAAATGAGTTTCAATATATATATATATATATTTGTTATATATACTTTTTGCCTTTTTTGTACCTGATGAGCCTTATACATATCCGACAAGGTAGAAGTCTTTCTATCCCGGCTGGAGCGAATCTACGTACACGGGGTAGTTCACAATCTTTATCTTCTTTAGTGATCTTCCTACCCCAACTGGAGCGAATCCACTTACACGGGGTAGTTCACAATCTTCATCTTCTTTAGCGATCTTCCTACCTCGGCTGGAGCGAATCCACTTACACGGGGTAGTTCGCAATCTTTGTCTTCATCGTTAGTGATCTTCCTACCCCGGTTGGAGCGAATCCACTTATACGGGATAGTTTGCAATCTTCATCTTCTTTAGCAATCTTTCTACCCTGGCTGGAGCGAATCCATGTACACGGGGTAGTTCGCAATTTGTCTTCATTTTAGCGATCTTCCTACCTTGGCTGGAGCGAATCCACATACACGGGGTAGTTCGCATGGCTTGTATTTGGGCGCTTTTTCTTTATTTGCCTTTTTGTTTTTGACTTGCAAAATAATTGTAAATGATTTTTGTCCGTGCTACCCTTGAGGTTGGTCATAAGTCGACTTTAGAAGACACTATGTTGGTCTTGCAATTTCTTTTAGATAGACATAAAGCAAGCTCACATGATGGCATAGATAATGTCAGTAAAATTAAATAAAATTGAAGCTATAGTGTTTATTAACTTAGCCATCGTTTGCTTCTATGTGAAAGTTCTCTTTACAAAATTAAACTGCACAAGTAGTACTCCATATGCTTACATAAAGTCGTTTCTTGTTATTGATAGTTCTTGCTAGGGAGCTTTTTCCAAGAGAAGTAGCACATATACATGATGATTGTATATGACATAATGACAATTTAATTGCCATATGAAAAGGAATGTCATGCAAACCCGGCTTTACTTTGAATGTGAGCCTTTATTATGCTTAAAAGACATGCATTTGTTGTCTTTAATATGCCGGTTTGCAACTTCTTTATTACATTATTGAATACTTCTAAGCCTTTGTAAGTTTTGCCAAGGTGATCAAACTTAATGTGTTATGATGACATATTGCAATGACATGTAATAATATAATAATATAATAATATAATTTAGTGTTCGTGGCATCCTTCCTTTGACGTTGGGGGTTGTGTTTGAATTAAATGAATGCATATATCACTTTTACAAGTGTGTGCTTATTACTTTATCATACATTTCAAGGCTTATTCTAAGCCTGAACGCAAGTGGGACCCGTACGAGATGCATCTTCCAAAACTTATATCACAACCTATATATTATTATTAAAAAGACTTACTAGCTTTTACTTTGAAGGCTTGTATGCCACCTCGATGTTAGCTACCCCATTTGAATGAAGGATGACGTTGATGGCTTGAGCGTTGAGACCATGTTGTATGCTACCTCAGCTTGGTTGATTGCTACCTCGGAACGTCGGTGCTTTCATCTCGGTGATAGCTTTAAAGTCTTAGCAGAAGTTTTAATGTCGAGCTTAAAACGGATAGTCAATTATGCATAGAGCATTGGTGGGCAATCGGACCAAGTTGAAATCAGCTTTGTTGGCAGACTCACTCGATAACACTGGGGTAGGTAGACGTTGGCATTGAAGCCCGTTGGGAGGGCCTAGTGGTCTTGTTGAGGAAGTGGTGTTGAGACTCGGTTGATTGTAACTTTGGTATGTCAGCGCTTGCTCTGACTCATACCCTGGAATTGACAGCAAACAGGTGCTTTCATCTCGGAAACGGATTCAAAAGCTTGCCGACCTTGACGTCGGGCATTGAATTACTTATGACTGGATGTTTGTACACAAGTTTATACGTCGGATTGAGCTTCTAGTTAGATCTCTACCACTTGGGTAATTTGGTTCAAGTATGTCGAGTGCTAGTGGCTAGCCAACGTTGAAAGTTGCGTAGCTTTGAGGCTAAAAGCCGGATGCTTGTCCTTAAAAGACCCTCATTAAGTTAGTTTTATTCTAAGATTAGAATTGAAAGGAGAATTTGCACTAGGCTAATGAGAGCTAACTATGCATGAGTCCCTCCATTAAAAGTTAAGCAATGTATCTGAGGTCAGAACTGGCTTCATCTGTGTCAGGTTGTCATGTCGATGTTTGAGTGTTGGCGTAAAGAATGAAGATGATGACTTGCGTGATGAGATTGTGCTTAGCATTGTCGTTTTAGAGTGCTTTGACCATTCAATGTTAACTTCGAGCAAATGTTGGCAGCTTTGAAATCACGATTGGCTTGTAGTGAGATCAATTTGATCATGGAATGTTGGTGCCTTAATCTCGGCAAGGCTTTGCCGACATTAACATCCAGCCTATGCTTGTTGTCTTGTTCTCTATTGGGGTCTATGTCGACGTGCTTCCAAGGGGGTATACGATCCCAACTGTGCATTTGTTATTTTGATATCAATTATGTTTTATCTTAATCTCGGATGCCAACTTTGACGTTGGCCTATGTTAGCTGTCTTGATCTCAGGTAAGATTTTGCCGATGTTAATGTCGGGTATAGTTGATCACGGCGGGATACAATCTCGAGTTTTTTATGTGCCGACTTTGGAATGGATGTCGGAAGTCGGGTGATGTCGGTGATCAAGCCGGGATTAATCTCGGCTTTTAATTGTCAATCTCGGATGTGGAAAAATAATGCATGGTGCTTGGGGTTAACCATGCGAGATCATGTTGCAACGGTTTTCAAAGTTTGCAATGGCCAAAGACGGCCAAGCTTCAAGTCATGTTATGAAGCGGGGACTATGTCGGAGAGAAATCGAAATCGCATCCGGATGAAGGAAGTCCCTCGGGCAGAATTTTGTGAAGGGTGGCATGTTCTTTGTACATAAGCTTTGTTGGTCATCATGTAAGTCGGGCAAGCTTGTTAAGCGTAAGTCAGAGAAAGCATTGTGTGTGTTGTACCATGAGTAGAATGTTTTCCAAAATCAAATGTCTCTAACGACACTTCAATGGGCGTGTCATGATGTCGGTTTGAAGAATTAGTTGATGAATATGCATGTGAGCTCATCGGGGATGACGTCGGCGTGCGAAGCCTCAGATTTTCCTATACATTGATAAAAAAATGATCAACAAAAACCATCGGTCCGACGATACAATTCAGTGGAAAAGGTGAATCCAAAATGAGAGAAGCTGTTTTTGGATCCATAGAAGTGCTAACGACGGAGCTACCGAGGTTGAGTGTCCACTTTGAAATGACAAGAGAGAAGAGTTTTTTCCCACAGACGGCGCCAATGTTTGAGAGTGTTTTGGTATGTCGAATGCGGTGGACACTCCAGGTGGCTCAGGCGAGTGGTAGCACCTGGTTGTCACTTGCAAAGACACTTCGATGCCTAAGTCAGTGTCTGTAAGAGGTGAATAATAAGGCTTAGATTTGTACCTGAAGGCATATAATGCCTTATATAGCAACAACGTGGTAAGTTAGTTACCATGGGCCTCGGGCCACGTGGCTAGGCCCAAAGGGGGTCCATAACACTTTTCAATCCTAATTCACAACAATGACAATTTGTTCCTTCAAGAGTGGGACTGCGTGACTCTAACCAAGATCAGAATGATACTTATTTTGCTACTTTTGTGTGAGACAAGCACTGATAGTATCTCATTTCTTTTTCTCTAAACAAGGCAAGTCTTCCAGTATATGTTAATATTCTTACTGAAAAGGCATGATTTGTAATTGCTTTGCATCAATTATTGTCTCTTAAATCCTTTGTTAATAGCACTGGCCACCGAAAATTGCGTGCACCACTTAAGAGAAAGTTGTTTACCCTTTCTCACTATCCTTTTATCAGTTGCATTTAGAGGCCATGTCATCTTTACAACCACACCTTATCACAAGCCAATATAATCCTCAACGGCAATACATCGTTGGATTTTTAATCCAACATTGGCTTTATGTGAATAATTATGTATGTGGACTATCGCTTAAGGTTAAACTCAATTAAAAGTGATTTAATAAAATTTGGGTAATTTAAGCTTTAATGTGTCTAATAAGGTATGAAATTTTAATGTGTATAGACTAAAGAATAATTCTATTTTGTGATGGGCTAAAATAGAAACCGTGGTCTCCTGATTACACATATCGTTCTCTCTTTTCTTTTGACATCCCACACAAAAAAATTAAAGGGCTCTCTCAAGAGAGTACATGAGACTTGGAAAACCATATTGATTGACTCTAAAGAGTAATCGGCCATCATGAATTCAAGTACGTTTCTGCTTAATGTCCTAAAAATTAGCATGATTGATTATGGATTATATGTGATGATTTTAATCATTGGAATTAATTTTGGTTGCAAGATTTACTTCTTTTCCACAAAATTCATAAAATTTCGTTCAGAAATTGTACTTCCACAAACACTTTTATGCCCAAGCAATTGCACTTTCATATTGTGATATACACCATTTTGAAAGTTACATAGAATAATGATAATACTCGGTCATGCTTGGATTCACGTAACTCACACTGTATCGTTTTGTCAGATAGTTCAAACATAATTATCACTTAACTTTAAGTACTTCCCCCCAGATTGCACATTGTTAAGCTACGAAAGCAAGCCAAAAGATGGCAAAATATTTAGTTTTACCCACTTCGCGATTTTAAGATAAGGAAAATGATATTAAGTACGAAATATTATTATACGAATCCAAACAAATCTTATTTACCGTAAACTTATTGGATGTGGTCTTTATTTTCTCTCCTACCTAATGGTTAAGCAATAACTTGATTGGCTATTTTTTAATTCGTGCAAATTCGTACTAGTAATTTTCGTACTAATCAGCTTTACTGTTAAGATGATTACGTACTTCAAAAGGTTAAAATTGTTATTTAATTGAATTTAGAAAATTATTTAAATTAATTTAGTGACTTATCAAAATAGATATTTTACTTTAAATTAGTCTTGTTGACTTGGTCTTTTAAACTGAGTCTAACTTTATCTTTTGACTTGATCTTAGGTAGTTTTAAAAACTCTATTTTTTTTTTATAAATATCTATATTTCAGAATGTTTTTATATAGAGTTTTCTCTTCCACATCTATACTTTTTTCTCTCCTCTGTGACAATCTTGGTTTTTCTAAGAAGGCTTGTTAGTTTTGTTACTTCAACTATTTTTGAGAATGGTTGGGATCAGCCAATTATATCTTAAGAGCCTTGCACATCACGCGGATAAATCCTTGAGGACAGTGTGAGATCACACGTGTCAGGCTTAATTTGTTTGTGACCATTCATGTTCGTGGGTTTATAATTAATTATAGTTTGTGGTCATTCCAAATTATGAGTTCTAATTGATGCAGAGATCGTGATTATAGACAGCACGGACAACAATATCATCCCATATTAAATATTAATTAAATGCCTAATTTATATCGAATATGCGAATTATCTTTATGTTAACGTGTGATCTTAAATACATTCTTGTCAGTCAGTAATTTGATCTTAAAACTATTTAATAAGTAATAATATGGTGCGACGCACTGCCAATACAAGTACGTGTCAGTATCCATTTTTAATTATAAAGTAGGTATTATGTCCAATATTTATTGATTTTAGAGTATAAAAAAAAATTACTTTGTGCCATAACTTGTGGGCCCACAAGAGGAAAAAATGATGAAGTGTTTACCGTTCCCCAACACTCTAGTTAATGGGGTTGTCGTTTAAGTCTTCTGCTCTCGTCCGTACATAGATGTGTGTATATATGCAAGAGGTGGTCACGTTCCACCATGTGGCTATGAGGTGTCTTGAAAACACTGATGGTGCCGCAATTCCCATCTACCAGTTTCCTGACTGATTAAAAAATATTTATATATATATATATTTTTATTTCTCAATCTCAATCCAGAAGAAAGATACTTTAGTGTCTAAAAGTTTATAGCTTCTCCTGCAGATGGCATGAACCCCAATTCAGGGACAGCAAATCGATGAAAGCTCCGATATGTTAGACCTCAGCGCGTGAATGGTTGTTTCTTAAGGTAATTGAGATTAAAAATGTGTGATGTGTGATTCACTCTGGTGCCGTTTCTCTTTGCTAGTTTTCTTATCTTGGGTAATGATTTGCACGATGCACTTGACATAATTTGATTAAAATTATAATGAAACTGCGGTTATGGGCGTTCGCATTTATCACTGAGATGAGATTGCATGGCACTTTTTTTAAATGTTAATGTTGGTTTAGCTGAATGAGTTTGCTGTATATGCTTCAAATGATTTCCATTGCTGGGTTTATGCGTTTTTTCAATTCACTAAGAAAAATGTAGACTTGTATTTTTTGAAACAGTAATGTATTTGGTACAAAGGATTTTCTCGAAAAGGGTGAGAGATTTTCAAATTAACTGAAAGCTTGTATTTTTCATGAAAGTATGTGTCTATTCAGGAAAAAATACAAGCATGAATGTTGTGTTTATGTGTATGTTCATGAAAATATTTTTACGTACCAATTTTACTATCATTAATTTGTTGTGGGTGACATAAAGACATTAAAGTTTAAAAGCATTATGCACCACTATCAAATAAAGGTACAGATACTAAAAGTCTTTAATAGGGGCAAATATTGAAAAAAAAGTTAAATGCTTCATAAGAATTGTAAAACATCTTATAAAAAGGACCATCAATATCTTCTAGATAGTGCCTTATATGAAGGACCAGAGGAAGTATGTTCCAACAAAAAGTGTAACAAATGGGTTTTTAACCATGAACATATATATGTGCTCTACCTGCTTGATCAGTTATCACTAATCTTCATTGATATTAGTGATTCATGTTATTTATTGTAGTCATATAGTAGTAGATTGGATTTTCATGGAGGGAATCTCACAAGGTTAAATTTTCATGCATTCTTACTAACTAATCAATTGGTTTTTCATGTTTAGGAAATTTCATTCTATCAAACTCAATTCTGCTATGTCATTGTTAATGACCTAGAGGTGGAGTTTCAGTCTCTGACTACAAGTTAGGAGCTGATTTTGTTGCTTTTTCACAAGAATGGCACTAGCTCCTATCCCAAAACTTGTCCTTGGTTCAGTTGCCTTTGCAATCTTCTGGGTATTAGCAGTTTTCCCTGCAGTGCCTTTTCTTCCCATTGGGAGAACTGCAGGGTCCCTGCTAGGTGCAATGCTTATGGTCATATTCCGAGTTCTTAGCCCAGATCAAGCTTATGAAGCAATTGATCTTCCTATTCTTGGTCTTCTTTTTGGCACAATGGTGGTCAGTGTTTACCTTGAAAGAGCTGACATGTTTAAATACATAGGGAAATTGCTCTCTTGGAAAAGTAGAGGAGCAAAGGACTTGCTTTGTAGAATATGTCTGATTTCTGCTGTCTCAAGTGCGCTTTTCACTAACGATACCGCTTGTGTTGTTTTGACAGAATTCATATTGAAAATTGCAAAGCAGTATAACCTTCCACCCCATCCTTTACTACTTGCACTTGCTACAAGTGCTAATATTGGGTCTGCAGCAACTCCAATTGGCAACCCCCAAAATCTAGTTATAGCTATTCAGGGTAAAATATCATTTGGACAGTTTCTAATTGGTATTCTTCCAGCTATGCTTGTTGGGGTTGTAGTGAATGCTTTAATTCTTATGATCACGTATTGGAGGGTGTTATTTATTCAGAAGGATGAAGAAGATCCAATAGCAGATTATGTAGTAGAGGAAGAGGTTAATTCCCATCAGTTTTCTCCAGCCACAATGTCTCATTATAACTCCTTTAATTCTCAAGAATGGAATGCGCACATAGAAAGTTTTAATATTCAAAATTCTCCTCCAGTTCAGTCTATAAGAAACCAACCAGCAACAAGTGAGGGTGAAATTGATAGGGTTCCTAGTAGCACATTAGATTCCAGAAAAAACTCAAATGCATCAAAGGAAGATACAAATGATATGCCTTCTCAAACAAAGGAGGAAACTAATCCTTCAAAAACTGATGCAATAGTAGACAAACTAGTAGAAGCACATGTTTTGCACACTTTGGAAGAAAAGGACTCTATAAGTGTAAGATGGAAATATATACTATGGAAATCTTGTGTTTACATAATCACATTAGGAATGTTGATTGCAATGCTTCTAGGTTTGAATATGTCATGGACTGCTATTTCAGCTGCACTAGCTTTGGTAGTTCTTGATTTCAAAGATGCTAGGCCAAGCTTAGAGAAGGTAAAACCTATAAACGCAACCTCTTGGTTATGATTTCTTTTTGTCTCTCTTCCTCTTAAAAATAGCTACTACTCTTCTAGTGCTACTTTAACTTTGAATAATCCCTTAGAATGGTTTTTCTTCTTGTAACAGGTTTCATATTCACTCTTGATATTCTTTTGTGGAATGTTCATCACAGTAGATGGCTTCAATAAAACTGGGATTCCAGGTGCTCTATGGGACGTCATGGAGCCTTATTCTCGAGTAAATAGTGCTAGTGGAAAAGCAATACTTGCTGTAGTTATACTCATCCTATCAAATGTGGCTTCAAATGTACCAACTGGTATGTGAATGATTATCCTGCCAAAATGTTTTTGAATCTTTGATCACCACTTTACTCTTAACTTTTTCTTTCTTTTTCTTCTAGCTTTTTGTTCAACATATCATTTATTTTTTTTAACATTGAATGCATCAATATGTTAGAGAAGGAACCTAATTTGCAAAGTCTGCTTTCTCCATGTTCACTGAGCTAATTGTTAAATGCTCTTCATTAATAATTTTATTGCTATCCAAGAAATACAGGATCTTCCATGATTGACTTGTTTGTAAAAATCATTAATTACATTGAGTGTTCCAAAGACAAGGGAGGGCTTAGACATTGTCAATATTTTTCCCTTTTTGATTTTCAACATGCAACTTGGGGAAAAGCTTGTTTGAAGAGAATTAAGTGAAACAAAACAGTTCATTAAACAAATGCATGCATAAATAGTACATAATTTGAAAATAAAATGTCTGTATAACATAAGTGCTCACTGCACAATATTGAGAATGAGCCTTCTGTTTTACCATATATATTTATAAATTAAGTGAACCATTGATGGTTAGATTCTATTATAAACATAAATAATTGAGCAGTTACATCGCAACAAGTTGATTTCATAAAAAGGTCATGACATTTTGTCATTTTATACTTTCCTACCTAGAAAGAAGTTAAGAATTGGAAAATTTTGATCTGGATAGTTTTTGCAAAACTTCAACTAGAAAATTGCTAAACCTATATTGTTGATATATTTTGTGATCCACTTTTAACCCAAAAGAGTTACTATGTTCTTGCATAAACTTTAAAATCATAGAAAGCTTGAAAAAAAACTACCAATTGATGGGTCACCAAATGTTCATCAACTTGTATAATGTTCTATTTTTAATACCAAAACTCAACAATTAAGGATCATAAAAATTTAGGATCTTTGCCTCATCAATTTATAATGAACAAGGAATAAAAAGTAATTCTCCAAGTAACTAATTTCGTACCCACAAAACCAACTATATCTTAAGAGTTCCATTTTCATATCAATTTGAGGCTTAGGCCTTTTCTATATTCTTGAAAAAAGAGCACTAGATCCCACAAATTTCTTTCTCAGTGATCCCTTTTTTTTTCAAGGCCTGAATATATGTGGTTAGATCAAACAAAAGATTGGAGGTCTGAATGGTCTAATGCATTCTCAAACACCAAAACATGCATATGAACATTGATTTTGGCATGAAAAGAATTGGCAAACACAGTAATGAATGGCGCAAATGTACATTGCAAATTTAGTGTCCATAATATTTATTAGATATTTTTTCTCACTTTTCATAGCATAGATATCCCTTAATGTAATTTTAAAATTTGACTTACTTTTAGGATCATATATTTCTCATAAATGAAAAGGGAGGATAAAGGACAGAGCATTTTAGGAGTATAATGCTCTTAAAATGAGGATTGCAAAGTTTAGAAATATAGGCAATGGAATCACTTCTATAATAATTTAACAGAACATAAACAATCAACTAAATTATTATAAACAATTGCCATTTTCATTACTATTTATAAATAAGTTAAGGTTGCTCTGCTTCAGAACAAACAGATAATGGAAGAAATGATCCTCAAAATTTAAGTTATTATCTTGTATATGTATGAAAGGCATAGTTGCAAAGAACCTTGAACTGTAGGTTTCCTAAGAAAATGCAGTTTTGGATATTCTTTGAGCTTTTAGAATCAAAACTAGGAGTTTCATACAAAGAAATTTGTTAAGCTTTTATTTCTGCTAAAGTTTTCACTTGTCATGCACAGAAGAGAACATTCATTTCACATAATAGAATTGGAATCATAACTACGTATATGTGCTCAACACAATGTAATCTAGCCTATAAAGTTTTTATGTAAATTGGAATCACTTTGATTTTATTTTTGAAAATTTCAAAATTTTACAAAATTAGTTAAATCCATATGCATTCTAGAATTAGTCATAATCATAATGAGACTTTGCCTTTATCTTCATTTCTCTTTGTATCAAAACTGTTTTGTAAGTTGATATTGTCACTTTGATCTGATGTACCCTTTATCAATCTTGTGTTTATATTTGCTAGTTCTATTGCTTGGAGGACCAGTTGCAGCCTCAGCTGCTGCAATTTCCCCAGAGGATGAGAAGAAAGCATGGCTCATCTTGGCTTGGGTTAGCACAGTTGCAGGGAACCTGTCACTGTTGGGATCAGCTGCTAACTTGATAGTGTGTGAGCAAGCTCGCCGAGCCCCTAACATTGCATACACATTAACCTTTTGGAATCATCTGAAATTTGGCCTTCCTTCCACTCTTATAATCACTGCTATTGGTTTGACACTCATAAGATGATTAGAATTCTATTGAACATAGAAAGTGTTATAGTAGAATTTTTCAAAAGGCAAAATAAGTTTTGTGTAATATGTTTTTAGGGTAGAGTTTAATAAGTATGCATTGTCAGTACAAAAGTTTTTACATTGTCAACTGATTAGAAATTATAAAAGTCATTATAAAAGTCAACAAACTTAACATATATGACAATTTGTGATTAGAGGACAATGTAATTTTTTTTTTTATCATGTCAGTGTATATACTGTTTTCTCTTTAAGGCTATATGGGAAAATATATGTAACTGAATAATGAATTTTCTATGTTCTGATCATTTTGTGCAAATAGAATCACTGATTATTCTTAAAGTTGGCCAGGGATGATGTGAAATTTAAACTTTGAACGAAAAGAAAGAAAAACTAATTTAAGACATGTTTCTTTATAGAAGGGAATTTTAGAGTGGACACAAATGTTAAATTTGGATACTTAGGTCCTGTTTATTCATATGGACAAAATGTTGTACTAATCTCCTATTAAAGTATAACAATGAAGGTAAAAGAAAATATAGAGTTAAGGATATTGTCATGGGCCTGAATTTTATTAATTTTTGGGACTAAGCTTTCAAACAATTTTTCAATGAAAAAAACTTTAATTTAAATTAGAGAAAAATTTAAACAATTTTAAAATCTTTTTATACTTAACTATATTCTATTAAAAAATGAACTCTAAGCTTGCTAAAATTATTCAAGAAAATATCATTGTTTTGAAAAAAATTAATACTTAATATAAATAGAATAAAAAAAAGGTAGAATAGAAAAAATGTTATATAGTTTATAATTGGGCAACATTAATGGGCTTGAATAGTTTCCCTATTCATAAACCTTGAGCCTGGATCGAAATTCTTTTGAATCTTAGAATTTAAAGGGAGTTGTTATTGACACCTCCTTTTTTGTTCTTTGCATTCTCTGTCATTTTTTTGTAATTTTTTTGATAAAAATATCCTTTTTGAAAACTTTTCGGAACACATTTTTGAAAAGTTTAAGTTAGCACTGCTAAATATATTATAGAAACTAGTTTTCATAATGTTTAAAAAAATTACATTTCAAAAATTAGTTTTCATAAAATTTGTCAGAAACAAAAAAAAATGAAAGATTGAAATGGTCTGTGAGAGAGAAAATGGGGAGGGTATAGATGGTGGGGAGGAAGGTAGGAGGGAAAGGGGTAAAGCTGAGAGTAAGAAGGGGGAGGGTGAAAGTGAAAGGGAATAGGTATTTTGAGAATATATATAAAAAAACTTAAAAAATAGTGGGGGTGTGAAGAACAAAAAGGGGGTATGAATAGCAAACCCCAAATTTAATCCTAAACAATAAATATTAGTCAAGTTAAGTTTGGTTGGGCATAGGGATGTCAAAATGGTTTCAACTCGGCAGCTCGACCCCCATAACCCGATAAAACAGGTTGGGTTGGGTTATGCAGTTAAGCCTTCTAACCCACATAACCTAACCCATTCAACCCGCCAACCCAATGGGTTAAGTTGGCCCATTGGGTTGACTCTTTTTTTTTTTTTTTAGTTTGAGCTTTTGAGTTGAGATTGTATTATAGTCCATGTAATATTTGAGATTATAACTTCCTTTTATTTAAATGTGTCACACGTGAAGTCCCAAGACAAAAAGACAAATTTTTGTGGTCATTAGAATTTAGGACAAATAAAAATTGTTACTTAAAGTTTATGATGAATTAATCCCTAGGTATAGCAATTGTGCGATTTTGGTCCCCAAGGTTCCAATAGCATGAATTAGGTCCTTTAAGTATTACAATTGTGCAATTTTGGTCCCTCTGTTAGTTTTCCGTTAAATATTTAATAGATTTTACTAACGTGGCACTAAAAGATGATGTCACATATGACGTGTTACCTGACACATATGCTAACGTGGCTTAATTGCATTTTTGATCCCCTATATACCACAATTGTGTGATTTTGGTCTCCTATATTTCAACTACACGAATTGGGTCCTACAAATATCACAATTGTACAATTTTTTAATGTTAAGTTAATAATATATACTATTAATATTAAAGCTGAAATTAATAAATATGTTCATAAATTAATATTAATAAATATAAATTAATATTAATACGGAAGGCATTATAAATTTAAACAAATTTATAAATTAGAGTGTTAATTAGTATTCATGATATCTAATAAATATATTTAATATTATTAATATCCAATAAAACATACTAATTTATATTTATTAATTTATATTTTAATATTATTAGTATATATTTATTAATTTGTTAAAAATTAATATTAAAACTAAAAATCAAAATGTTTATTAAATTAAAAATTAATAAATATACTACTAATAATAAATTAATGAATATATATACTAATAGTATTAAAATTGGAACTTGGGAGGACCAAAAGTGCACAATTGTGATATCTGGGAGACCAGAAGTGCAATTAAGCAATGTCAACATATGTGTCAAACAAGATGTCAAATGCCACGTCATCATCAAACATCACTTTAACAAAATTTGTTAAATATTTAATGAAAGATTGATTGACTAAAATCACATAATTGTGATACCTAAAGAATCCAATTCGCACAATTATAACTTGAGCCAAAATTCACAATTGCGATTCCTCGAGGACCAAAAGTGTAATTAAACCTAATCTTTTTTGGAAAACGTTGGTGTAGCGACGACTTGGTTGTTGCTATTTGCGATGATTTGGAGACCGTCACTTGTGGTCTACCTTTAATTTCATGTTTTGTTGTAGTGATGGATTTAAATAGGAGGAAACTTTAAAATTTCATAGATGTTTAGTTACCTTATGATGATAAGTGAACTAATTATATGTAAATTGAGAGGATTAGAGAGGCAAAGAGCGTTAGAGAAGGTTTAGCTAGGGAGAGACAAAGGGTGCGAGAGGAAAAAGTTAAAAAGAGATCGAGGGCATGTGTGAACAAAAGGGCTATGATAGAGATAGGGATGAAAGAGAAAGAAGGCTTAGAGAAGATATAGTTCCAGAGTAAAATGGAGAAAAAGGTTGGGTGCTCATATGTTTTACTTTTACGATTAGCATAATCTAGCCAATTTATGTTAATATTAAATTGTCGGTAGTGTTAGCTAGACTGATACTAAGTGCACCAATAACAAAAAAAACATTTATGTCAGTTTATTGTACTTTTAAATTAGTATTAAACACCAACATTAAATAAATTATATATAAATAATGCTAAAGAGCTTAAATCCTCTCCATTTTTGCTATCCATTTCCTGTCCAATCCTATAGTTTTTAAATGTATAGAGGACATTAATATTTTAATGATGGACATTGAATTTTTTTTATACACCCAAAACAATAGGAAATGGACAAAAAATGGAGAGGAGGAAATGAAGAGGATTTTTTTTTTTTTTTGGTTTCCCTACATGTCTCTTTCTTTAGAGGCAATCTTGTTCAAGGTACTGTTGAACACTAACTATGTACACCTCTCTTAGCAAGACTTTGAATCTTGATTCGCTACATTGTGAGAGATTGACCCCTTCTGCTAGACCTAACTGCATGGGTAATGAAGAGGATCTTTGCTAAATGTTACCAATCACAATATAAGCTTTATACTAGTTCAAGTGATTGTGTACATACATACATACATACACACATACATACATATATATATATATATGTGTGTGTGTGTGTGTGTGTGTGTGTGTGTGTGTGTATAAAATGCTTTATACACAGTCAAGTGAATGCTTCATTTAACATTGGTTGGACTAATGCTAACTTATATCAAATAATATAGTGTCACCCTAGCTAGAGTATTCAATCTTAGATCTTCTAGCATCAACCGATGCAAAGTTAAAAAAGTTATTGAGCTTCTAGCGACTATTAGTGTCAGTTTACTTGATGTTATGCTAACAAAAATAGTATCAACATGGCAATCGACACTAAATTGCATAGTTATTTTACTATTTTCTTATAGTGAAGGGGTCAAAGTTGATGTCACATTTAACACTTCTAATGTTTTCTTGAGCCCATATAAGAGATTAAAAGAAAATTTATATTTATCTTCGAATCGACCTCATTGATATGCTTTTTTAGTGGCTTGTGAATGGAACACGTTTCCTTCGAATCCATTCTAGAGATTTAACCAACTAGTGTGACAATCATTATATGTTTTTTTTTTGCCACCTGTGATTGAGATGCGTTGACGTTGAATAGAGACTCAGTTTTGTCATCAAAACATTGCCAAAAAGGCTGGAAATACTTGGAGTGCAAGCTAGACGTCAAATTTGATTTTGATTTGGGTTGAAATTTCCCAAGTTTAGACCTACGTTTTATCTCAGCCATTATTGAAAGTGACTACTTTTAATTATTTTTTCTTTATAGAATCTCATGATAAAGCATAATTTAAAAAAAAAAAAAAGTTAAAGACTACAGTTAAAAAAACACGAAAGGTAAACAATTTTAAAAGGCAAGAATTTAAATTGACATAAAATAAGTTAAAGATATAAACATAATTAATATAATTTTTACAGAAATTTATATTCAAAATTTTAAAAATCATAATATATAATACCATATTTTAAGAATAAAAATTTAGAATTAATAATTCTTTTACGTTCTAACTTAAATTTTTTCAATCTAGTCAAAACTTGCTCCCGGAACTTTAATGGCCAAATAATTGTGTTTTCTTGTACTTTTCAAACTAAGCAGCATCATAGACGATTAAGTACTGTTTTAACTTTGTTTTTTGGTTATTTTTTGTGTACACCAACGGTATTTCTGAGCGAATTGTCAGAAATCAATTTCTTTCGAAGCGAAAAGTTATTGAAGTGGTACCATATCTTTTAACAAAACCTTTAGGACGCATTTGTTATAAGTTATCTACTTTCATTCTTGGAATAACATTTTCGGAAATAATGATGAGAGTGACATTCGTGGGTATTTTAAAATATATATATATTTGGTTAGCAACTAAAATTTATTGAAATTTTGTTGTAAAAGTGAAGTGTAGAGGAAGCTTTTGAAAATAGGTGTAAAAGAAGTTAAATGGATAAAACCATTTGTTTTACATGTATAATATTATTCACACTCTATAGAAATCAACTTACCTACCACTTTCTTGGGAATGAAAAAATGAGAATATAAAAACTAATTTTTTCTTGAGAATGTTTTATGCCTGCAAATATATATATATTTTTTAATTTTGTAATAAACATAAGAATACACAAAATTCTCTACCCATATATTCACATAAATATGTTAAGATAACTTGAAACAAATACAAATGAGGTATTTGTGAGAGTCATCATGTTTAAGAAACCCAAATATACTGTGTTGAGTGTCAATTGATTTTTTAATTTTTATTTCAATCAATCCGAATCAACAAGAGGTTTTGATTAAGAAAAAGTAAAACTCTTTTCAATCCCAATTCACAACAATGACAATTTGTTCCTTCAAGAGTGGGACAGCGTGGCTCTAACCAAGATCAAAATGATACTTATTTTGCTACTTTTGTGTGAGACAAGCACTGATAGAATCTCATTTCTTTTTCTCTAAACAAGGCAAATCTTCCAGTATATGTTAATATTCTTATTGAAAAGGCATGATTTGTACTTGTTTTGCATCGATTCTTGTCTCTTAAATCCTTTGTTAACAGCACTGGCCACCGAAAATTGTGTGCACCACTTAAGAGAAAGTTGTTTACCTTTTCTCACTATCCTTTTATCAGTTGCATTTAGAGGCCATGTCATCTTTATAACTACACCCTGGGTTTATGTGAATAATTATGTATTGTGGACTGTTGCTTAAGGTTAAGCCCAATTAAAAGTGATTTAATAAGGCTTGGATAATTTAAGCTTTAGTGTGTCTAATAAAGTAAGGATCTTTAATGTGTAGAGACGAAAGAATAATTCTATTTTTGTGATGGGCTAAAATAGAAATCGTACTCCCGTGGTCACACATATCATTCTTTTCTTTTTTGACATCCCACAACGAAAAAATTAAAGGGTTCTCTCAAAAGAGTACATATAGATTTGGAAGACCATATTGCATAACTTTAAAGAGTAATCAGTCATCATGAATTTTGGTACACTTCCGCTTAATTTCCTAATAATTGGTGTTGACAGTGAAATTTTGCGCCTTTTTTGTCAACAAACATAATCCCATTCTAGATTTTGAGGAAGGGGACATGTACTTCCTTTGGAGGCCTTTCAACCTCCTTTGTAGGCCCTTTTACCCTGAGTCTATGGTTAAACTTTTATTAATTTTGCTAGAAAGGGTTATAGATAGAAGAAAAAGTCATAAATAGATTGAAATTAAAATACGAAGAAGGTGTTATCAATAGAAGAAGGGGTCATCAGTAGAAGAAATTGAGATGAGAAGTAGATTTGCATAAATGTAAATTGCTGGCATTAAAATGGTGGTTGGGAACATTGTAGTAACCTGTCAATCCGTGAACATCGGGGACTTAGGATATGTAGGGTGTTTACAATGTTCAACACTTATTACATGGTACAGACTAGCATTTATAGACAAAGGATTCCTAACTACTAATAACCGCTAGAAACTTCTACTAAATCTTCACCGTTGATGACTTTTGTCTTCAATCTTTACCGTTGATGACTTTTCTAGTTTTGATGCTTTCTGGATCTTTAATTTTTCTGTTACCATATTGTCAAAGTAAAATTAGTAGAAAAGTTATATTTTGACACTTAGTCAAAATAGTATACTAAAATATCAATTTCCAACACTTAGTCGAAATGTTTGTTCGAAATGGCCATTCTTTTCGATTTTCTTGAAATATCCTCGAAAGACCATTTTTCAATTTTCTCGAAAAATGGTGATATTAACAATTGGCATGATTGATTCTAGATTGTAGGTGATGATTTTAATCATAGAAATTCATTTTGGTTCTAACATATACTTCTTTTCAACAAAATTCATAAGATTTCGTTCAGAAATTGTACTTCCACAAACACTTTTATGCTCAAGCAATTGCACTTTCATACTGTTTGTGATATACACCAGTTTAAAAGTTACACAGAATAATGATAATACTCGGTCATACTACGCGCTTTTAAGATAAGGAAAATGATATTAAGTACGAAATATTATTATATGAATCCAAACAAATCTTATGTGCCGTAAACTTATTGGAGGTGGTTTTTATTTTCTCTCCTACCTAATGGTTAAGAAATAACTTGATTGGCTATTTTTTAATTCGTGCAAATTCGTACTAGTAATTTTCGTATTAATTAGCACTATTATTTATTGTATATTTTGAGTGAGTATTTCAAAAGGTTAAAATTGCTATTTAATTGAATTTAGAAAATTATTTTAAATTACTTTAGTGACTTATCAAAATAGATATTTTACTCCAAATTAGTCTTGTTGACTTGGTCTTTTAGATTGAGTCTAGCCTTATCTTTTGATTTTGTTTTAGGTAGTATTAGAAACTTTATCTTTTCTTTAAAAATATCTATATTTCAAATGTTTTTATACAGAATTTTCTCTCTCACATCCTTACTTTCTTTTCTACTTTGAGACAATCTAGATTATTCTAAGAAGGTTTGTTTGTTTTGTTGCTCCAACCATTTTTAGAAATAGTTGAGATTAACCTGTTATATCCTGGGAGCCTTGCGCATTACACGGATAAGTTCTTGAGGACAGTGTGAGATCACACGTCTCGGGCTTAATTTGTTCGTGACCATTCATGTTCATGGGTTCGTGATTAATCGTAGTTTGTGGTCATTTCAAATCATGAGTTTTAGTTGATGCAAAGATCGTGATTATAGACAGCAAGGACAACACTATCATCCCATATTAAATATTAATTAAATGCCTAATTTATATCGAATATGCAAATTATCTTTATGTTAACGTGTGATGTTAAATACCTTCTTATCAGGCAATAATTTGCTCTTAAAACTATTTAATAAGTAATAATATGGTGTGACGCAATGCCAATACAAGTACGTGTCATTATGCATTTTTAGTTATAAAGTAGGTATTATGTCCAATATTTATTTATTTTAGAGTATCAAAAAAATTACTCTGAGCCATAAATTGATGGCCCACAAGAGGAAAAAACGATGTATTTACTGTTCCCCAACACTCCACTTAATGAAGTTGTCGTTTAAGTCTTTTATTCTCCTCGGTACATGCCAGAGGGGGTCACGTTCCACAATGTGGCTACGAGGTGTCTTGAAAACACTGATGATGCAGCAATTCCCATCTACCAGTTTCCTAACTGATTAATTTTATATTTTTTATTTCTCAATCTCAATCCAGAAAAAAGATACTTTAGTGTCTAAAAGTTTATAGCTTCTCATGCAGATGGCATGAACCCCAATTCAGGGACAGCAAATCGATGAAAGCTCCGATATGTTAGACCTCAGCGCGTGAATGGTTGTTTCTTAAGGTAATTGAGATTAAAAATGTGTGATGTGTGATTCACTCTGGTGCCGTTTCTCTTTGCTAGTTTTCTTATCTTGGGTAATGATTTGCACGATGCACTTGACATAATTTGATTAAAATTATAATGAAACTGCGGTTATGGGAGTTCGCATTTATCACTGAGATGAGATTGCATGGCACTTTTTTTAAATGTTAATGTTGGTTTAGCTGAATGAGTTTGCTGTATATGCTTCAAATGGTTTCCATTGCTGGGTTTATGCGTTTTTTCAATTCACTAAGAAAAATATAGACTTGCATTTTTTGAAACAGTAATGTATTTGGTACAAAGGATTTTCTCGAAAAGGGTGAGAGATTTTCAAATTAACTGAAAGCTGGTATTTTTTCATGAAAGTATGTGTCTATTCATGAAAAAATGCAAACATGAAGGTTGTGTTTACGTGTATGTTCATGAAAATGTCAAAGTATGAAAGGGTATATGTTTTCATGAAATACTCCCTTTGAACCTTAATATAAAACACTTACAACAGAATTATATAGACCAATGAAAATAGTTAAATTAGTTAGTTTTATTGGCTTTTTAAAAAAATATTATAACGTATCAATTTTATCCTCATTAATTATCATTAATTTTTTATAGGTGATGTGAAGACATTAAGTTTGAAAGCATTATGCACCACTATCAAATAAAGGCATAGATACTAAAAGTCTTTAATATGGGAAAATAAAGAAAAAAATTTAAATGCTTCATAGGAATTGTAAAACGTCTTATAAAAAGGACTATCAATACCTTCTAAATAGTGCCTTATATTAAGGACCCGAGGAAATATGTTCTAACAAAAAGTGTAACAAATGGGTTTTTAACTATGAACATCTATATGTGCTCTACCTACTTGATCAGTGATCACTAATTATCATTGATATTAGTGATTCACATTATTTATTACAATCATATAGTAGTAGATTGGATTTTCATGGAGGGAATCTTACAAAGTTGAATTTTCATGCATTCTTACTAACCTATCAGTTCCTTTTTCATGTTCAGGAAATTTCATTCTACCAGACTCAATTCTATTATGTCATTGTTAATGGCCTAGAGGTGGAGTTTTCTGTCTTTGATTGCAAGTTAGGAATTGATTTTGTTGCCTTTTAAGTCACAAGAATGGCACTAGCTCCTGTTCCAAAACTTGTCCTTGGTTCAGTTGCCTTTGCAATCTTCTGGGTGTTAGCATTTTTCCCTGCAGTGCCTTTTCTTCCTATTGGGAGAACTGTAGGGTCCCTGCTAGGTGCAATGCTTATGGTCATATTCCAAGTTCTCAATCCAGATCAAGCTTACAAAGTAATTGATCTTCCCATTCTTGGTCTTCTTTTTGGCACAATGGTGGTCAGTGTTTACCTTGAAAGAGCTGACATGTTTAAATACATAGGGAAATTGCTCTCTTGGAAAAGTAGAGGAGCAAAGGACTTGCTTTGTAGAATTTGTCTGATTTCTGCTGTCTCAAGTGTGCTTTTCACTAACGATACCACTTGTGTTGTTTTGACAGAATTCATATTGAAAATTGCAAAGCAGTATAACCTTCCACCCCATCCTTTACTACTTGCACTTGCTACAAGTGCTAATATTGGGTCTACAGCAACTCCAATTGGCAACCCCCAAAATCTAGTTATAGCTATTCAGGGTAAAATATCATTTGGACAGTTTCTAATTGGTATTCTTCCAGCTATGCTTGTTGGGGTTGTAGTGAATGCTTTAATTCTTATGATCATGTATTGGAGGGTGTTATTTATTCAGAAGGATGAAGAAGATCCAATAGCAGATTATGCAGTAGAGGAAGAGGTTAATTCCCATCAGTTTTCTCTAGCCACAATGTCTCATTATAACTCCTTTAATTCTCAAGAATGGAATGCGCACATAGAAAGTTTTAATATTCAAAATTCTCCTCCAGTTTAGTCTCTAAGAAACCAACCAACAGCAAGTGAGGGTGAAATTGATAGGGTTCCTAGTAACACATTAGACTCCAAAAAAAGCTCAAATGCATTAAAGGAAGATACAAATGATATGCCTTCTCAAACAAAGGAGGAAACTAATACTTCAAAAATTGATGCAATAGTAGACAAACTAGTAGAAGCACATGTTTTGCACAATTTGGAAGAAAAGGACTTTATAAGATGGAAATATATACTATGGAAATCCTGTGTTTACATAATCACATTAGGAATGTTGATTGCAATGCTTCTAGGTTTGAATATGTCATGGACTGCTATTTCAGCTGCACTAGCTTTGGTAGTTCTTGATTTCAAAGATGCTAGGCCAAGCTTAGAGAAGGTAAAACCTATAAACGCAACCTCTTGGTTATGATTTCTTTTTGTCTCTCTTCCTCTTAAAAATAGCTACTACTCTTCTAGTGCTACTTTAACTTTGAACAATCTCTTAGAATGGTTTTTCTTCTTGTAACAAGTTTCATATTCACTCTTGATATTCTTTTGTGGAATGTTCATCACAATAGATGGCTTCAATAAAACTGGGATTCTAGGTGCTCTATGGGACATCATGGAGCCTTATTCTTGAGTAAACTAGTGCTAGTGGAAAAGCAATACTTGCTGTAGTTATACTCATCCTATCAAATGTGGCTTCAAATGTACCAACTGGTATGTGAATGATTATCCTACCAAAATATTTTGAATCTTTGATCACCACTTTACTCTTTACTCATTCTTTCTTTTTCTTCTAGCTTTTTGTTCAACATGTCATTTATTTTACTTAACATCGAATACATCAACATGTTAGAGAATGAACTTGATTTGCTAAAGTTTGCTTTCTCTATGTTCACTGAGTTGATTGGTAAATGCTCTTCTTTAATAATTTTATTACTATCCAAGAAATACAAGAACTTCCATGATTGACTTCTTTGCAGAATCATTAATTTCATTGAGTATCTTCATTAAGGTTTTCCAAAGTCAAGGGAGGGCTTAGACATTGTCGGTATTTTGTCCTTTATGATTTTCAACCTGCGATTTATGGAAAAACGTGTTTTAAAAGAATCAAGTGAAACAAAATAGTTCCTTAATACATGCAGAAATAGTACAAAACTTGAAAATAAAATGTCTACTTAATATAAGTACTCACTACATAATATTGAGAACGAACCTTCCTTTTTACCACTTATATTTGCAAATTAAGTGAACAATTGATGGTTAGATTCTATTATAAACGTAAATAATTAAGCAGTTGCATCACAACAAGTTGATTTCATAAAAGAGTCATGACATTTTTTCATTTTATACTTTCCTACCTAGAAAGAAGTTAAGAGTTATAAATTTTTGATCTAAACAGTTTTTGCAAAACTTCAACTAGCAATTTGCTAAACCTATACTGCTGATATATTCTGTGATCCACTTCTAACCCAAAAGAGTTGTTATGTTCTTGTACAAAATTTAAATCGTAGAAACTTGAAAAAACTACCAATTGATGGCTCACCAAATGTTCATAAGCTTTTATGATGTTTTGTTTTTAATACTAAAACTTAGCAATTAAGGATCATAGAAATTTAAGATCTTTACCTCATCAGTTTATAATGAACAAGGAATAAAAAGAAATTCTCCAAGTAACTAATTTCGTACCCACAAAACCAACTACATCCTGAGAGTTCCATTTTCATATCAATTTGAGGCTTAGGCCTTTTCTATATTCCTAAAAAAAGAGCACTAGATCCCACAAATTCCTTTCTCAGTGATCCCTTATTTTTTCCAAGACCTGAATATATGTGGTTAGATCAAACAAGGACTGGAGGTCTGAATGGTCTAATGCATTCTCAAACACCAAAACATGCATATGAACATTGATTTTGGTATGAGAAGAATCAACAAACACAGTCGTGAATAGAGCAAATTTACATTGCAAATTCAGTGTCCATAATATTTATTAGATTTTTTTCCTACTTTTTATACCATAGTTTTTCCTTAATTAAATTTTGAAATTTGACTTACATTTAGGATCATATATTTCTCACTGAGGATAAAGGACAAAGCATTTTAAGAGTATAGTGCTCTTAAAATGAGGATTGCAAAGCTTAGAAATACAGGCAATGGAATCACTTCTATAATAATTTAACAGAACATAAACAATTAACTAAATTATTATAAACAATTTCCATTTTCAATACTATTTATAAATAAGTTAAGGTTGCTCTGCTTCAAAACAAACAGATAATGGAAGAAATGATCCTCAAAATTTAAGTTATCATCTTTTATATGTATGAAAGGCATAATTGTAAAGAACCTTGAACTGTAGGTTTCCTGAGAAGGGCAAGTTTTGGATATTCTTTGAACTTTTAGAATTAAAACTAGGAGTTTCATACAAAGTAATGTGTTAAGCTTTTAGTTCTCTAAAGTTTTCACTTGTCATGCACATAAGAGAACATTCATTTCACATAATTGGAATCATAAGTACATAAATGTGCTCAACACAATGTAATCTACACCATAAAGTTTTTATGTAAATTGGAATCACTTTAATTTAATTTTTGAAAATTTCAAAATTTTACAAAATTAGTTAAATCCATATGCATTCTAGAATTAGTCATAGTCATAATGAGACTTTGCCTTTATCTTTATTTCTCTTTGTATCAAAACTGTTTTGTAAGTTGATATTGTCACTTTGATCTGATGTACCCTTTATCAATCTCATGTTTATATTTGCTACTTCTATTGCTTGGAGGACTAGTTGCAGCCTCAGCTGCTGCAATTTCCCTAAAGGATGAGAATAAAGCATGGCTCATCTTGGCTTGGGTTAGCATAGTTGCAGGGAACCTGTCACTATTGGGATTAGCTGCTAACTTGATAGTGTGTGAGCAAGCTCGTCAAGTCCCTAACATTGCATACACATTAACCTGTTGGAACCATATGAAATTTGGCCTTCCCTTTACTCTTATAATCACTGCTATTGGTTTGACACTCATAAGATGATTAGAATTCTATTGAACACAGAAAGTCTTACAATAGAATTTTGCAAAAGGCAAAATAAGTTTAGTATACCATGTTTTTAGGGTAGAGTTTAATAGGCATGGACTATTAGTAGAAAAGTTTTTACATTGCCAATTGATTATAAATTATCATTAGTATGACTTTTAATGTAGTCATTATAAAAGTCAACAAACTTAACATTCATGACAATTTGTGATTAGATGACAATGTAAAAATTTTTTACCATGTCAGTGCATATATTATTTTCTCTTTAAGGCTATATGGGAAAATATATGAAGCTGAATAATGAATTTTTTGTGTTCTAATCATCCTGTGCAAATAGAATCACTGATTATTCTTAAAGTTGACTAGGGATGCTTTAAAATTTTAACTTTGAAGGAAAAGGAAGAAAAGCTAATCTAGGACATGTTTCTTTATCAAAGCGAGTTTTAGAGTGGAGACAAATGTTGAACTTGGGTACTTTGGTCCTATTTATTCATGTGGATAGAATTTGTTTTACTAATCTCCTATTAAAGTATAACAACGAAGATAAAAGAAAATTTAGAGTTAAGGATATTGTTATGGGCCTAAATTTTATTAATTTTTGGGATTGAGCTTTCAAACAATTTTTTAATGAAAAAACTTTAATTTAAATTAGAGAAAATTTAAACAATTTTAAAAACTTTTACAGTAAACTATAATCTGTCAAAAAAATGAACTCTAAGCTTGCTAAAATTATTAAAGAAAATATCATTGTTTTTGAAAAAAAATTAATGCTTAATATAAATAGAATAAAAAAATGTTATATAGTTTATAATTGGGCAGCGTTAATGGGCCTAAATATTTCCCTTTTCGTAAACCTTAAGCCTGGACCGAAGTTCTTTTGAATCTCAAAATTTACGAGGAGTTGTTATTCACACCCTCCCTTTTTGTTCTTTGCATTCTCTGTCATTTTTTTGTAATTTTTTTTATACAAGTATCCTTTTTGAAAACTTTTTGGTATAGATTTTTGAAAAAGTTTAAGTCAAAATTGCTAAATATATTATAGAAACTAATTTTCATAATGTATAAAAAAAATTGTGTTACAAAAATTAGTTATCATAAAATTTGTGAAAACCGGAAAAAAAAAATAAAAGATTGAAATGGTCTGTGAGAGAGAGAAGGGGGATGATATAGATGGTGGGGAGGAAAGCAGGAGGGAGAGGGGTGAAGCTGCGAGAAAGAAGGGGGAGGGTGAAGGTGAAAGGGAATAAGTGTTTTGAGAAGATAAAAGAAAGAAAAACTAAAAATCAGTTGGGGTGTGAAGAACAAAAAGGGCGTATGAATAACAATCCCCAAATTTAAGCCCAAACAAAAAATATCAGTCAATTTAGGTTTGGTTGGGCATGAACTAGTTACAAAATTTGATCTATTTTGCATTTTATAACCATAAATAGTTTCTGTTTATTTATTTTTCGAGAGTAATTTTTCTAGTTTAATTGAGTTGTAACAATTCATTAATAATTTGCTTTGAATAATTATAATTAGTATTTTAACTTGTTTATTATATAGGATCAATGTTTATTTTTATATAATTAAAATTCATAATAACTGAATACTTTTTAATATGTAAATTATATTACAATAAAAATTTATAAAAAATATATATCTTTAAGTACATAAATTATATTTTAAATTTATAATAAAAATTTTAAATTGTGATATAAAATTATTTTTAACTATTGATAATTTCTTTTAAATATAGATGTTATTGGCTGAGCAATTATAGAAAAATATTCTCCGCGTTAAACGGTAGAAAACTACACCATGTTATATATATATATATATATATATATATATATACAAATTGGTTAACGTGTGATCATAAATACCTTCTTATCAGGCAATAAATTTGATCTTAAAATCATTTAATTAGTAATATGGTGTGACGCAATGCCAATGCAAGTACGTGTCAGTATGTATTTTTAATAAAGTGGGTATTATGTCCAATATTTATTTATTTTAGGGTATCAAAAAATTATTTTGTGCAATAAATTGATGGCTCACAAGAGGAAAAAAAGACGAAATATTTACTGTTCCTCAACACTCTAGTTAAAGAAGTTGTCGTTTAAGTCTCTTATTCTCCTTGGTACATCGCAATTCCCATCTACCATTTAAACAAAATGATTTCATATCGTAAACCTTGTTCAAATCAAATATTAATACAAGAAATTGACTGATCTATTACACATAAAAAAAAAAATCAGTATGAGAAATGCTTTGTACAATAAATTTGAAGTAGAAATATTAAATTTTATAACATATGTGTGTACACGCATGTGCTTCAATTCAGAGCCCTACACCTTCTAACTATACTTTCAATTATTTATTTCTCTCACCAATTAATTATCAGACATTTAAAACATAACACATGCTTACGTACATTGATACTTGCCTTCCCAATGGGGCCTATGGCAAGTTCTTTGATGGCCTTGCTATCTACACGCCTTGGGTGTTATTGTCTTAGTGTATCGTCTGGCATTCCTATTAGATGAAACCTTTTGCTGCAATAGTGATATCAAGAGCTTTGTTTGTTCTTGGAGCATTGGCATTATACGTTAATGGTTGGTTCAAATGGAGACCTTCCAGCATCCCTTGCTATTATTGATTAATTGAAAGAATTACGACAAGTGGTGCATTCAAATGAAGGTGATCTTTGTGAAAAATAAAGAAAAGAACCCTCAAGGAAAAAAAGAGAAAGAAAATAGGGAAGAGCAATGTGCTCATTTCCATTATGTAAAATTGAATCAGTTAATCCAATACATTTACCTTAAGCGCCAACTATATATACACTTATGGTGCGTACAAAAGAAGTAAGGGAAAAGTAAAAAAAAAAAAAGAGTAACTAACTCTAACTAGCTAAGAGTTACCTATAACTAACTATTTACATGGTTTACATCCCCCCGCAAGCTGGAATCAATGTCAAACATTCCAAGCTTGGAATGCAGAGCAAGAAATGAATCAACATGAAGAGGTTTTGTTAGAATATACGGTACTTGATACTTGGATGGAATTCAGGAGGTGCAACAAACCGGCTTGGATTTTAACTTAGACTACATGCCCATCGATTCAATGTGCATAGTTCTTTCGTGAAAAAAGGATTGGTTGCAATATGAAGAGCATATTTGTTACCATAATAAATGATGACTAGAGATGAGTGTTGAATTTGTACGTCATGCAGGAGGAAGAGGAGCCACTAGTTTTCAAAATTGGCTTAAACAAGTGCTCTGTATTCTGCTTTAGAGGATGAATGGGAGACAATGGACTGCTTTTTTCTTTTTAAGGACACTAATGAGGTGCCAAGAAAGAAGCAAAAAAACTAGTAGTGGATCTTCTTGTATCTGGGCAGACAGCCCAGTTTGAATCACAAAAGCCCTTTAAGGTAAATATGGAATTAGCACTAAAGAAGAGACCCTTTTCGAGGCTCGCCTTCAAGAACATAAGAACACACAGTGTTGCGTTGAGGTGAAGATATGTTGCAGATTCTAAAAATTGGTAGAGTTTGCTAATAGCAACAGTAATTTCAGGTTGAGTATATGTACGATAAAAGAGTCTTCCAATCAATCTTCTTCTGTATGTAGATGAATCTGCCATAAGTGAACCTGATGCTTGTGAAGTTTCTGGTTTGGTTCCATAGGAGTGGAGCAAGGTTTGGAAACAAAAAACCTAGCATATTGAATTAAATCCAATGCATACTTCCTTTAATAGTGCTAAAGGATTTTTGCTCTCAATTAGTTAACTATGTACATAGTTAGTTAGAAGTAACTCTTAGTTAGTTAAAGTTAGTTACTTTGTTACCTATAATTTGTTAGTTTTTTTCTTCGCTTTTTCTTTATAAGAATTAGACATATCTATCTTTTCCCTTTGATCATTTTCCATAGTATAATTGTTAATCATTCCATTTTCCTGTAAATGTGGTGGATAGCCATGTTTATTGTAGCAAGTGTCTATAGTATGGCCTATCCTGTTCCAATATGAACAAACCTTAGTGCCTCTTCCTTTTCCTCTATATGTTTTGCCTTCATGATTTCTTCTTCCTATTGGTGCTTTTCTTCCTCTATCAGCAACATCAAAGACACTGACAAAGACTCCTTGCTCCTCCAACCGAATATTCGTTTTCCTTTCTTGTTGAATTAATAAAGAGAACACCTTATTACTGTCTGGAAGTGGATCCATCAGCACTATTTATGACTTGACAGCAAAATAGGAATTAAGTTGCACGAGCATGTCACAACACAAGTGCAACTTGGAATAGGTATGAAATTATCCAATTCTTGCCAAAGCTTCTTTAATTTCATAAAATAGGTAATAATTGATGCATCACCTTGCCTCAACATATAAATCTATTACAACTTTGAGATTTTAAACACATCACCTTGATAATACCTATCTTTCATATCTTACCAAACCTCAACTGTTATATACATCCATATAATACTTTGAGAAATTTCTGGATCAATCGAATGATTAATCCAAGATAGGACCATTGTATTGCAACGATCCCAAGCCAACCACTTATTATCAGATTCTGCCAGTTTTGGCAATGTTCTATCTCTAAACTTCAGTTTGTTCTTTAACCTCAAGGGCAACATCATCGATCTAAACCAAGAGTGATAATTGTTGCTGCCTATAAATGGAGGTGAAACAAGTGTAATTCTACAATTATAACTTGGATGCATGTAGTACAAATCCAACATATCAACCTAATATCCTCCAGCACTCGAAGCCATTATAGATCCACAAAAAAAAAATCAAACTCAAAAGATGATTGAAAAGAATCAAGAACCAAGCACAAAGAACAATCAATGAAGAACCAAACAATAATCTAGAACGATCAACAAACCAAGAACGATGCTCCAATGCAAGCTTCCCAAACCCTGAATCAATTTTGAACATAGCAAAAAAAGAGATTTTATACCATGTGAAAATTAAAGAAAAGAACCCTTGGGGAGAAGAGAAAAATAGGGAAAAGTAATGTGTTTGTTTCCATTATGTACAATTGAATTAGTAAACCTAATACAGTTACCTCAAGCACCAGCTATATGGTAAAAAAAAAAAAAACAAAATACAAGTAACAAAGTAACTAACTTGAACTAATTGAGAGTTACTTCTAACCAACTATTTACATGGTTAACAATCTTTGACTTTCAAGAAGCCATCAACATTAGTAAAGAATGGTTTCCAAGAACTTGGAGATAGTTATATTGAGGAATAGAGGGCAACATGTGATGAAACGAAGAAAAAGGATTGTAAGGTGATGTATTTCATTCATCAATGCGTGGATCTATCAAACTTTGAGAAGATTGTGTCTATGTCCATTATAAAGGAGACTTAAAATTCTTGATAAAAGTTACACAAGTGCAGACAACTTGAAGAAGGTCAGATTGCAAACCTTAAGGTGTTAGTATGAATTGTTGTAGATGGAGAATCAAGAAAGTATCACTGAGTAATTTACTAGGGTCCTGACCTTCACCTACATGATGAAGATGAGTGGAGACAAAGCTATCAGATGTGATGATAATGGAGAAAGTCTTGATGACACTAACATCGAGATTTGATCACAAAGTAGTGGCTATTGAAGCTTCCAATAATCTTGAAGATTTGAAGGTCGAGGAGCTACAAGATTCAATGGAAGCACATTAACATCATTTGAATGAGAGAAATATGGAGAAGAATCAAAGCAAGCATAAGCATTGCAAGATTAGACCAATAGAAAAAGGTCTTAAAGGTAGTGAAAAAAAAAAAGACAAGGGAAAATAGAGAAATAATAATAAAGGAAAGAATATTGTGAGATATAGTTCTAGTCAAGAAAAAAAGGTGATTTCGATAAGAAGCAAGTAGGTGAAAGCAATAAAAAGGGTGAAAAAAAACAAACAAAACAAAACAAAGGAAGTCAAAAGTAATTTGACAAAAGAAATATTCAATTTTATGCTTGTCAAAAAATAGGAACACTTTGCTGATGAATGCAAAGCCAATAAAGGTAAATATGTAAAGGAAGATAAGGTTCAAGTGGCTCAAGGTGAGGATTTAGACTTAGATCCATTGCTCATGGTGATAATTGCACTAGAGAATGATAGGTCTAATTATTGATACTTGGTCACAAGATGTTCAAATCACATGATAAGGGATAAAGAGCGATTTATGGATATTGATGAAAAGATTATAAGGTCAAATTTGCAAATAATAGAATCATCTAGGTTAAAGGAATTGGAAGAATTTTGATTCGAAGGAAGGATGGTATAAGTAATCTTTTATTACATATGTTCTGTATGTATCTAATACGAAGAACAAACTGTTGAGTCTTGGACATTTGTTGGAGAAGGGCTATTTCATGATAATGGAACACAATCTGTTAAGGGTTTATGACAGTAGAAAGAAACTAATTTTTAAGGCTCCTTTGTCCAAGACTAGAATCTAGATTGGAATGAATAAGTGTCTGTGTGCTACCATCAATGATGAAAGTTATGGTTGACACCATCGTTTAACACAATGTGTGCTACCATCAATGATTAAAAATTAGAAAGATCTTGTTACAAGCCACCATCAAAAAGTTGTTTGAAGAAGATTAAAGAATCACTGTCCATTGTCAAATTGATTTGAAGCTTAACATTTGGTTAAATCTACTTTAGAAACATTGTGTTGCAAGATGGTTAAGGATTTCAAGTTATGGAAGAAGTGAAGATCTTGAAAAGTTGAGCATCACAAAGTTAACAAGAAAGTTCATTTTAGAAAATTATTAGCAAATTGTAGAAAGATAAAAGTTGAAAGAACACAAAACTTCTCTTAACACAACAAAAAAGTACTAAAAGTTATATAATATTTTTGCACCAGTTAAAAAATACTATCAACAAGTATTTTTTCAATGAGAGTGATTAACCACACATACAAAAAGTTGTATAACAACTATGGGAAAAAGAACTAAAAATAATCTTGTTGAACTGCTACGAATCATCTTGCTAATTAGTATTAGTGAACAATCTTTCCATACCCATTTTATTGTACATTATTTGTTGGGTTAATCAGGGTGGTACCTTAATTTTTATTAATTCTTCTAGTGCTGAGTAAGACCTAAACACCAAATCCTTGAAAAACTCTTATAAAAAGGATGCAGTACCAAGTTAGGGAGTGTGCCTTAATATTGGTAAGGAAGTAAAAATCTAACACAAGTTACTATTGAATGAATACTGGTTGTTTAACCTACATAGGTTTCAAAATATTGTTGTGTTTGGCAAGAGAGGTTGATTTGAAAATATTCCTTATGCAATTAAGTTGATTGTAATGGAAAATTCTCCTATTACGGGGACTAGGCATAGCCTTCAATGTTTCGAGATGAACTAAGATAAGAATTGGTGTTATCTTTTCTTTGTTTTATCTTTTCATCAATTTAAGTGAAAACTTATTTATGAGATCTTGTTGTTCAAGGTTTTTTGAGGGAAAAAAATTAACATCTTAGTGATCAAACCATTTGCATTATTCATAAGGCATTAGAAGATGTACATGTTTGAAAATTTCTTGTGGAACAAGGGCAAAGCAAGCTTAGGAGATTCTTCAAAATGTTCGCAAAAGAGTTGATAAGGTGAAAAAGGTACATTTTCAAACCTTAAGAAGTGAGTTTGAACATTTACATATGAAAGAGTCCAAACCTATCCAAAATTATGCTAGAAGAGTTATGAAAAATACTAACCAAATGAGAAGATATGGTTAGAATTTGGAAGATTCGAAATTTGTTCTTCTCTTGTTGTGGCCATTGAACAATCTAAAGATATAAAAGGTATGACCACTGATGAACTACACGAATCTTTACAAGCTTATAAAGAAAGACTGAAGAGGAAAGAACCATTAGTTGACATATTTCAAGCAAAGATCACTTTGAAAGGAAAAAGAGCAAGATTTTTCTAGCTCTTATAGAATAAGATATGAAAGAACCAACCAAGAAGAGTCTTGTTGATCTTGTTAAAACAAAAGAAGAAGAGCAACTCTTATACTATATATCCAACAAAGGTGGTGAAAAAAAAAAAAACTCATGTTATAGGAGACAATAAGGAGTTGTTCATAAATCTAAGGGTATGTTTGGTAGAGTGGAAATAAAGGGGGAGAGGAAAGAAGAGAGTGGAAGTGAGAAGAAGTAGGTTGTTTGGTAGAGTGGAAGTGTGAAGAAATTTTAAAAAAAAATTGTGGGACCCATACATAGTAATTTTCATCCAAATAAGAGAAGAAAAAGAGAGAAACTATTGTTCAAAACATACACGGTTGCCTTCGGTGCAAGATAATTGATTTATACTTGTTGTAAATCGATTTACCGGTTTGCAATGCTTTTTTTTTTTTGTTTGCTTTGCTGTTGATTGCTTTGCTGCTGTTTATATATATATATATATATATATATATATATATATATATATTGATATAATAATAAAAAATAAAAATAATATTAATAATAAAAATAAATAATAATAATTAAAATAATCTTAACTTCCACTCTATTTTGTAGCTATTTTTCTTCAATTAAACAACCTTAATTTCACTCTATTTCTCATTTATTTCTCTTCTCTTCTCCTCTTTTCCTTTCCTTCTATTTTTTTTCTCTTTACCAAACACACCCAAAGTGAAGAAGACACATGGAATTGAGACGAGAAAGAAGACGCTTATGATTTCCTCCCACTCTTTGACTAAGGAGACCAAAAAGCCTATATATCAAATAATTATTCTATTTTATCTCTTTTACCAATTTCTTTTACTCACGAACTCTTATAATCTTTATCTTTGAATGGAATCTAAGTAAAAGGCCACGAGGAAAGAGAAGCATCATTTGATGAAACTAATGTTAAATGATTTATTATATCTTTTGTTGACAATAAGTCTTTAAACTTTGAAGAAGACATAAAAGAAGAAATCAAAGCCATCGAAAAGAAACACTTGGGAGTTGTTATGTCTTTTTAAGGATTATGAAGTGTAGATGGAGTCAAATGGGCATTTAAAAAGAAAAAAGATGAAGCTAATGAAAAGAAAAATAAGTTGGGAAAGTATGATATTGTGTCTCTAAACAACGAAGAAACTGAAGAATATATTCAAAACTAAGTTGCGAATATCTAATCAAGCTCCTTAAATTTGAAAATTTTCAAAACTTACATTGATTAAAGTCACTTAGAAGAATCAAATTTATTGGAAAACTGAGCAAAAAGGATAGTACAGCTTTTACTTAAACTTGATTTATTTACTTATTCATATATACGTACCAAAAAATATTTTGCGTAATATAAATACTTATGTATAAGTACATTAATTTACAAACGAACCAAATCAAACAAAATGTCAATTTTTGAGCATTCCCCTTTTTTTTATCTATCTATTTATCTCCTAATTTCCTTCGGACACGTGTAAAATTTCACAGAGCATAAACTGTATTTTACGTCACACTCCCTATCTTATCAACCAAAAGGATATGACCAAATCAAACAAAAATGTCAAATTTTGAGCTTTCCCGTGTTTTTATCTATCTATCTATCTCCTTATTTCCTTTGGCACATGTAAAATTTCACAAAGCATAAACTGTATTTTATGTCACACTCTCTATCATATCAACCAAAAGGATATGAGCAAATGTGCACACCCTATCATATCAACCAAAAGGGTATGACTCATGCCGGAAGGTGGAGTTTCCAACATAACGTTATTCTCCCCATGAACTCCCATTTTTGCAAAAAATCTGCTCCAAAGTTAATTTGTCTCTCTAAGAACATGGCGAACATAGCGATCCATGAAAGTTGTAGCAAGATACGAGTGTCTGCTGTGTTGAGCACGCGCCACCGTAAAGGTGATAAGATAAAAGTGATAGGACGTGATCAACTAGACAGATAGATAGATAATAGATTTAAGTTATTAAAACATTAACTAAAACTTTACAATGACTGATTGAATCATAAATCATTATCAGAATTTAATTATCACAAGCGACAAATTCTGACGCTAGATTTCAAATGTTTTCTGGAACCCATATGATTGATCAAAAGAAAATTTGTCTAATATTGAGTACACTTTTCTTTTGGCTTGTTAATTAGGAATGTTTCCTTCAAACTAACCCATCATATACATTAAATATTAATGTGACGATCCTTGACATTCAATGACATGCATTTCGTTAACACGTCGAATCGAAGTTGAATAGTGACTGGGTTCTACGCTCAAAATTTTGTCAATAGTTGCCAATCTTGCAAGAATTCTATATTGAATATGGTTTGGGCAGGGTAAGTTTATCAGAATATAACAACCTACTTTTATTTTAAGTTTCAACTGAGAGTACTATTTTACCACCTTTATCTGAAATTCTTAATCTAATTACAAAGCGTAAATTTGGACGTAATTATTAATAAATGAAAGACAAAAGTTAAAAATTAAACAATTTTAAAAAGCTAGAATTTAAATTAGTACAAATTAAATAATATATAAATTCAATTAGTATATAAAATATTTTATGAAAATAATTTCATTTATACAATCTTATTAAAAGAAATTATTTTATAACGAGTAAATCTCATATTTTAGCATTAGCTTTCTAACACTCTAACTAATTTTTCCTAATATATAAATAGAGAGATAATTCTTTTACACATGTTTAAATTGTCTTTTAATCTCATTAATAGAGCATCTTTTAATGATAATATTTGAAAAAAGTTTCCACAAGACTGCTTTGCTGCTAGGTTGTAAAATATGGAATGAGAATATGCTATTTTTTTTTTTTTGATTAGACTAGGAGGTATATGTGATTTATTTTTTACACCCAACTAATCTCCTATCCTACTGGGTCGGCCCCTCTAGGAGTAAAGTAGTACTTTTAGTTGCGACTCTATGCCCAAGTCGGAGATTGAGCCCCAGACTTAGAATATGCTATTTCAAACCATGAATTCATTTTATCCTTGTCATATCATATCAATCCGCGTGAACTTTTCCAAGACTAATTTTTGTGGTGGGTTATCCCTTATAAACAAATAAAAATATTTGTGAGTAGTATTATTATATTATTTAATTCATATTATTGTAAAAAATACATTAATAAAGTGTTCTAAAAATACTATTCTTTACACATGTTTAAATTGTCTTTTAATCTCATTAATATTAATGATAATCTTTGAAAAAAGTTTCCACAAGACTGCTTTGCTGATAGGTTGTAAAATATGCAATGAGAATATGCTATTTCAAACCATGCAATTCATTTTATCTTTGTCCTATCATATTGATCCCCGTGAACTTTTGCAAGACTAATTTCTTGGTGGGTTTTCCCTTATAAACAAATAAAAACATTTGATTAATAAAAAAAAACATTTGAATAGTATTATTATATTATTTAATTCATATTATTGTAAAAATATACATTAGTAAAGTGTCCTAAAAATACTATTCTTTTACAAGTGCATTTTTTAATGATAATATTTGAAAAAAGTTTCCACAACACTGCTTTGCTGGTAGGTTGTAAAATATGCAATGAGAATATGCTATTTCAAACCATGCAATTCATTTTATCCTTGTCATATCTATGGATCCCCGTGAACTTTTCCAAGACTAATGTCTGTGGTGGGTTATCCCTTATAAAAAAAATAAAAATATTAGAATAGTTTTATTATTTTATTTAATTAATATTTATTTCATTGAAGTCTTTTTATACAGACAATAATAAAATAGCGTCAAAATTTTTATAAGCGTGTACATTAATTAAAGAGTTTGTTCAGTACATGATGTCTTTAAAGAAAATTTATTAAACTATAATTAAGACCGAATTAAAAATTATTTTGTAAAAAAGGTAATAAAAAGTAATAGTTATAAGTATTTTTTATGCCTTAAAAGAATTCAATTAACATGTCAGAATAAATATAAGGATCCTTTTTATCTAAACTATATGTGTGTGTGATTACTAAAGTGCATCCAAATATTATTACAAACAAATTAAACAAATCAAGTTACCTAAATATTATGTCATGAGATTATGTGTATGAGATATTCTTGCATGAGCAGAGACACTCAACACCTCATTTTGACGCACAACTGATAAAAAATTTACAACTAATAAAATAAAAACAAAAAGAATCTAACATTTAAAATGAAAAAGGAAACCCATGATTCTTCCTTTCATCTATGTATAAAAAAGAAAACTCACGATTCTTCTCTCCATCTACGTATAAAAAAAGAAACCCACAATTCTTTTCTCCATATATATATATATATATATGATACAATTACAATATTTTCTTTAAAAAACTTTATTACATTTCTTAGACTTTGAAATGAAAGAAACAAGGTACACACAAAAAAGAAGGTTGAATTGCGTGTATGTACACTTTGATAACTTTTTTGCAAATACAATTTTATGATTAAGATAAAGAACTGACAATAGATCATCCAAGAAAACATGAGCTTAAAAGAGATAAGAAAAAAGAGAAATACACACAACATATTTTATATTAGTTCACTCTTCAACTAAGAGTTACATTCAGTCCCTTTTACTTGAAGCCCCTTTTTTTTTTTCACTAAACGACAACAACTATAACAAGTATTTTTCACAGCCTCTTTAGGCCTTACACTAACGTAATCTCAACCTGAGATTACTTACAACAAGTATTCTTTGATACTTAGTCTCTCCAAGCTTTCACAAAAGTTTCTTTGAAAGATAACTCATAGTAATGAGGATATGAAACTTAGGAACAAGATACAAAGCTTTGCTATTACAAAGAGTATGAAAGTTAAGTGCTTTTAGTATCATCCAAAGAATTTGTTTAGAGCTTTGAGAGAATATTTGAAAGTCTTATAATTCACATAATTGTTGATCTCTTTGATGAAGAAGGTCCTTTTATTGCTAATGAACAAATATTCGTTGGAGGGAAATTTTTTCCAATTTTGATGGTGCATTTAATGCATAAGCTAAGTTCTTCACGCAATACCATCTTTATCTTTATCGATAGGAGAGAGAAAGGATGCACAGATAGTTATACATAAAAAGTAAATTGCTTTTCTAACATGTCAAAAGTTCTTTCTACTTCTCTCTGTTTATCATGCTTCAAGTAAGTCTCGTGGCTGATAAGTTGACTTGCTTCAGGTTTTTTAGTATTATGTATCAAAACTTATCAGAGCTTTTTGCATACTATATTTTTGAAAAGACTTGGCGAGAGTAAACATTTAAAAACATAGGGGGTGTATTAGATTGAGATTTTAAAAGACTATTTTGACATAAAAAGTCTTGTGGATTTTAAAAGATTGTGTAAGAATGTAATGAAAAAGACCTTTATAATCAATATTTTGTAGTTTCGATTTTAATAATTTATATTGTAAGAATTTATAAGTTTTGAAAGGATTTTATGGATTTATAAGATTTAAAAGGATCCTATGGACCTTCTTAGCAAACATTTAAAGCTACAAGAGTCAATGAAAAATGATAACAAAGAAAGATAAAAGAGTATACGTGTGTTAGAAAGAGTGTGTTGTTAGTATTTCTCTTAGACAAATATGTAGAGGGGATTGAGATTGAGTTAACATAAAATTTATATAAATTGTATAAGTTTAGAAATTATAATTTAAAATGTATTATAGTTTTATAAACACTAGGGGAAAGAGAGGCACTACGTGCCTCTCTTTATTTTTAAAAAAATAAAAATAAAATAAAAAGAGAAAGAGAGAAGGTATAGTTGGTAGTTTAGAGAGTAATAACAAGATGTAAAATGGTGGATAATTTAAAGAGTAATTAAAAGATATAATAGTCTAATAAAAAGTAGAGACTAAAAAAGGGTATCCTCTTTATTATGGTTGTTGATGATACTAGGATTCATATAATTTATAATAAACTATACTTTTTTGATGTACAATGATAACAACAAGGTTTGAATCTAGATCCTTGTGCAAGCTACCCAACCCTCCACTATATTGACCCTAGTGGGTTTTTGAATAAACTATACTAATAAAAAATATTATTGTATTATATATAATGTATTAATTTAATTTAATAAATTTGATAATTTATAAAAGTATTTTATAACACAATGATGTCAAAATTGAGATCTAACACAGGATCTAGTGGGAATGAAAGATCAAAAATCAAAAGACCATAACATAGATTGTAAGATTCTATCTAAAGACGCAAAATTATGCATGAAGACAATTTTCATGAAATGGATGTGAGAAAATGATTTTTATTTTTATTTTATTTTAATATTTATTTTTAAGTATAAAAATATCATCTTATTTTTATTTTATTTTCTCATTTTAAAAATTTATAATTACTTTCACTATTTTTTACACAACAAATTTTAAAAATAAAATAAAATTAATAAAACAATATTTTTATAATTAAAAATAAAAATAAAAATGGAATTTTTTTTCAAAATAAACACATCCTTATTTTCTCTTTATTTTTCTTTCATGTACTGTTTCACTTATTCAAGCACATGAGACAAAAATGGTAGTATTAATGCCCAAAAAATGGCAACATTATTGTATATTGATAATCTATCAAATATTAAAATATGTATTAATTTAATAAATAAATTGATATTTTTCAATTGTTAGATGAGTATAGTATTTATACATTCTACTAAAAAGCAAACAAAATTCACCCAACAAAATAATCTATCAAAATTTGTATGTTTTTGAATACTAAAAGACTTTTGGTAAATTGTAAAAAGTTTCAATTGAATACCATCAGATTTTGACACACTCTTTAAAAAATCTTGATAGTCTTGTAGTGTGTTTAGTATAGCCTTGGCTTCTCACATTTTCACGTCAATTTTTCACATCAAAGCAAAAGCTACTCTTTGTAGCTTTTCATATTCACGTAAAATACGCATGTCCTGTGGTTCCAACACAGAACCAAACACAGGCTTGATTGAATACTACAATTATATCCTCTTTTAAAATTCCAATCCAATACACCCCCTTAACCAATTTTCGAAAAGCAATTTTTAAACTAACGCATATGTAATGACTTCTTTTAGAGCTTTTGAAAGGTTAGCACTTTTTGAAGATTGTCTATTTAAAGGGTTTATATATATGGACACTTAGTACAAAAGACGAGCTTGGACGCTTTATGAACACATATTTTGGACACTTAGTACAAACGCTTTATAGACGGTTAGTTCGCGAATATTTTGGACACTTGGTGAAAATGTAACGCCCGGCCGCTTGCAGGATCTGTGACTGTCCCCACAAACCAACACAAGACTTTTCTGCGTACTTTGTCCTCACTCACACACTTCTTGGGAAACTTCCCGGTAGGTCACCCATCCCTAAATTGTTCCAAGTTAAGCACGCTTAACTGTGGAGTTCTTAAGTGATAGGCTACCGAAAAGTAGATGCATCTTGATGGTATAGGTAGCACTTATTAATTCCTTTAAGCTATCCTCAACTGTACAGTCCCATACTTGCACAGCCTCTGGATCCCTCTCGTTCGGGTGTGTATTTGATTCATTCATGTACCCCTCCCGCTAGAAGCCTGCCAGGAGCTACTCATTGTCCGTGCCTCATCTCTTTTGCACTGGCAATCACTCCCCGCCCTTGTTAGCGCCGGGGATGTTACATGCCCACCAGCTTCTGCTTGGTTCGTCCTCGAACCACACCGTACTGGGAGAGAGGCCCTGCTCTGATACCACTTTGTAACACCCGGTCGCTTGCAGGATCTGTGACTGTCCCCACAAACCAACACAAGACTTTTCAGCGTGCTTTGTCCTCACTCACACGCTTCCTGGGAAACTTCCTAGTAGGTCACTCATCCCTAAATTGCTCTAAGTCAAGCACGCTTAACTGTGGAGTTCTTAAGTGATAGGCTACCGAAAAGTAGATGCATCTTGATGGTATAGGTAGCACTTATTAATTCCTTTAAGCTATCCTCAACTGTACAGTCCCATACCTGCACAGCCTCTGGATACCTCTCGTTCGGGTGTGTATTCGATTCATTCATGTACCCCTCCTGCTGGAAGCCTGCCAAGAGCCACTCATTGTCCGTGCCTCATCTCTTTTGCACCGGCGATCACTCCTCGCCTTCGTCAGCGCCCGGGATGTTACAAAAAACTTGTGTTTGATGCGCATTAAAAACTTGTTATAAAAAGCTATATTATAAAATGTTTTTGAATAAAATCTTATAGGTGTAGATTCATAATGTACATGAAACGCACTCGTTAGAAGTTGACAAAATTTTAATAGTCTTTCTTATCATTAAAACTTTTTAGGAGTTAAACGCTTCATACGACTTTGATTCCAACAGAAAAAAAATATAATAAAAAAATATTCATCTTATTTAACACAATCTAATAAGAAACTAAATAAAAATGTTGAATTATTTTTATTACCTTTCAATCAATAAAATAATAAAATAAAGTAGGAAAAATATGTAATTAACTCCAATTGATCTTTTTACTCGTTTATATATATATATATATTCTTTAAGCTTTGTTTAACATGACATTCTAGAGTTAAGGAAATTAAAATTCTTCTTTTTCTAGTTTGGTATTAACAAAAAAAAAAGAAAAAGAGATATTAAGGATATCTTCTTATTACTTTTAAATAATTTTTAAAAAAATAATATATATTATGATTTTATAATTATTAACAAAAATAAAAATATTAATATTTTCAAAACTCAAATACAGTCTTATAGTTTTTTTCCTCTTCGTAAGCTAGCATTATTATTTTTTTCTTTATGAATAGTTTTTCATTATTCACATTTTTTATTTTATTTTATTATTTTATTGATTGGAAGGTAACAAAAATAATTCAACATTTTTATTTAGTTTCTTGTTAGATTTTGTTAATTAAGATGAATGATTTTTTTTTTTTATGATATTTCTCTCTTTTCAAAGTCTAAGAAATGTAATAAAAAAATCCAAGAAATATTGTAATAATGTCATATATACATTTATCCTTTCAGCACAGATTTTACGGTAATAAATTTAACACAATAGACGGTTGTGTATATGGAGGGAAGAATCACATGTTTCTTTTTTTATTTTAAATGTTAGATTCTTTTATTTTTATCTTATTTGATAGGTTAACATTAATATTTTTATTTTATTTTATTAGTTGTAAATTTTTTATTGATTGTGTGTAAAAATGAGGTGTTGAGTTTATGCTCATGCAAGAATTTCTATATAAATGTTTTAATAAACATCATCGTTGAAATATTTTGACTATAAATATGTACTAAACATTTCTCTATCAGATTATAAAATTTATAATAAAAAATTCATTATTGTAATCAAAACTACCACCTGACTAAGGGGGGTTGAATTTAACGAAAGTGGTTAGCCTTTTATAACATGGTAAACTAAGGTTCATATCTCCGCTTGAAAAGATACCCACATTTAATGTCTAATAATGCCTTAAATCAAATTGTATCTAAAAGAGGATACACATAGAAAACCAAAAAACTACCACATAAATCAAAAAAACTACCACATTTAAAAGTCAGAAATCTTAAACAATTGTTTAATTAATCATTCTTTCAACTTTAAAAGTTAAAAAGCTATTTAAATTTTTTTTTATTCATAAAAAAATATTTTAATTAATTAGAAGCAACGAGTTACAAATTGAAGTAATAATTTTATTTAAAATTTATCTTTCAAACATTTTAGAGTGCAAAATTATTTACTAAAGACTTGTTTAATTGATTATCAGTTTTAAGTTTCAAAATTCTTAAAAATTAAAACCAAATTTTAGTTTTTATTTTGCGGTTTTCATTTTTCAAAATTTAATACTAAGTTTTAAATCCTAATTATACAAAACACTTATTACTTTCTTATTTGGGTTTGTTTGACAGTGATTATGATTAACTGACAATAATGGCAATAAGGGTGACCATACGAGAAATAGATGCGACAACAACAATTTTGATGTCAATGATAGTGATTGTGGTGATAGTAGTAATAATGATAGTAACAACAATAATAACGTTGCAAAAATAGTGGTTGACTAGTGACGGTAAACAGAGTGGTACATAGTCATGGTAACAACGACAATGAAGATGCATTATAGTAGTGGCAATGACAACATTGATTAAATATTGGTAGTAATAGTGACGGTGATAGTAGTGATAGATAGTGGAAGAGATTAGAGAAAAGACAATGAAAGCAAGGATTACAATTGCGACAAAGACCTAAACTATCATAACTAATGTTATTCAACAATTCCTTTCAATGGATAACAAATTAACTTATAAAATCTTTCTTAAGAGACTAGCAATATTATGAAGGATTTTATTGATTGTAATTATGAAAAAAAATTCTATTACAACAATAATTATTGCATAAAATTGTTAACATTATTCCATGAACAAAATGTATTTACCAAAGAATTAAGTATAATCATGGATTACTATATATAATGAAAAAATTCTTGACTCGCATAATTAATACTTTAAAAGTTATAATATTTAGTGTAATTTCTAACTAATTGACAATTTATTAAAATTAAGCTCATTTATTAGAAAACAAACAGATTAATGTCACATTGAAATTCGAGGTAAATGAACCCTTCCTATAAACTATAAAGTACTAGCCATCGAGACTCTGTTGTGCACCACCAGAGAAAAAGGTGCTTGCCTTCATTCCATCAAACTACTCCAAATACAAGATATGTGATCCAAATCCAATGTTCCTATTATGTACTAGCCATCTAGACTCTAGTCTGCTCCACCAGAGAGAATTCTTGTCCGTGTTCCATCAAACTATTCCTTGTCACAAGACAATATATATATAACCCAATAAGATTTTGTTTTGATTACATCATTTAACTGCTCCCACTTCCTCTGCCACTCTTATCCTTTAGCGGGATATAATATTTCAACTTTTTTCTAATGACAGATATCAAGCGCAGGCTAGCAAGGTACTTTTTACTTTTTACTTTTTATGTTTTCGTAACAGTGCCTTTATTTTGGTTGGTATCAAGCAGATTATTATTATTTTTTATTCATGGAGACTAGCTTTCGGCTGATTGACCAATTTGGTGCATTTTTTAAAACAAATTATCAAAATAGAACCTTTTTGAAACATATTATCAGCATGGGTCTGTATTGACCATTGACCGGTTAAACTCGCAACTCTAACTAGCGAAACTCAATCCACGTCAGCTTTTTTCTTCTCTTTTTTTTTTGTAAAATTACACATAGGCGGCCAATGTGGAGAGAAAAACGCTAGTCTGAACTGCAGAACTCACCGGATCGTGCCACGTGGCGCAATCCGCAGGGACCGTCGTACCGCTCAACGGGAAAAGTACACGTGGCATCTCCCTATGTGTTCTGCATTTGCGAATAGCGGGATTCACCTGCATGCGACACGTGGCATGTCGCCTCCTCCCCTACCAACCGGACAGCAACACGTGGCATCCAGGGGGGAACTTGCAGCTATGAATAGCGAGACTACAATAAAAAAATATTTTTTGAAAGCCTTTAAAAGCCTCCGCAGCCCCACTTCGAAAGCTCCATAGCCCCACTTTGAAAGCAACTAAAAATAGTTCTGAATCCCCACATGAAAGCAACATAACTGAAGAGCGAAAGTGGGTCTGAATTTCGCGTCTGAGGTGTTTTTGGCATATTAAAATTTAGGTAAAAAAAATTTTGTATATATTTTGTAAAAATTAGTTACTTATTTAAATGATAAGTTTACTGTTTGTCTATTAAATAATAGAAAGTTCCTTATTTTTAAGTTTTTTTTTTGTTTTGATACAATTTGTAATATGTGCTTATATTTGAAAGATTTATTTGACATTGTGTGTTAATTTATATGGTTTGTAATATATTGTAATTAATTTATTAATTATATGTTTTATTGTATTCTAAAGCAGCAATTTTATTCAATAAATGATTTAAAATTTTCAATTATGAATTTCATTGTATATTTTACTTAATTTTGACAATTATTTATGTTTAATTTAAGTTTATTTAATTTAATTTGTGTTTTGCATTTATGTTAATTGTTGACTATGTTAATTTATGTTTTTGTTTATTTATTTTTTAATTTCTATAATATAATTGTTTGTATGTGGTTAAGAAATATATATATAATTATTATTATACGTTAGGAAATTATATGTGGTTAAATTTGTTGTAACATATTTTTATTTAAATAAAAAAAATTAAAAAACTAGTTATGGATTTATTTACTTTGTTATTCAATTTGTAATATGCATTTATATTTCATGATTATATGTATTATAGTATTTTTAGGTGGTGAATGTGCTTTTTGATAAATTATTTTATTTCTTTGATAAATTATTGTTTTAGCATATATAATATTATTTGAATTTTTGGTTAATTACATTGAAAGTACGTAGTGTTTTTTAAAATTTACTCTCTTAGTAAATATAATATGTTTAGGATTTTATTATTTAGGATGATAATAATAGAAAATATTTATTTATTTAGTTACGTATAATAAATTTATTAACTGATTATATTTTTTCTTGTTGATTGATTTACGCAGTGTTTTTTACAGATCTCTACAAAATGGCCTCTTCTTCATCTTCCGATAGAAGCAGCATTCATTCTGGACCAATTGATGATGACGTCTTATGGATGCAAAGTATGCATGTTTCACAATATGTGTGGAATGGTGAACCGGATCGCAGATTACTTGTTAGACGGGCCCTTCCTACACATAATGGAGTAAAAGGTGTTCCGGAAGCAATTATTGAATTTCTTAGTCAATCTGGCTTCTATTGGGTTGCCAGAATGGGTTTTTTAAGGGTCAATGCTGGTTTGGTGAATGCTTTGGTGGAAAGGTGGAGACTTGAAACTCATACATTCCACATGAGATTTGGAGAGTGCACGATTACTCTTCAAGATGTCGCAATTTTGTTAGGGCTTCCTGTTGATGGGCTGCCTCTTATTGGGTCTACACAACTTGATTAGGGAGCTCTGTGTGAAGAGTTGTTGGGTATTCGACCAACGAACCTAGATGGTAGTTTCGTTAAATTAAGCTGGTTGGCTGAGCATTTTGATGACATTGGTCAATATGTTATCAATGAGGAACAGCTGCGGAGATATGCTCGGGCATGGATCCTTAGATTCATCGGTGGTGCACTGTTAGTTGACAAATCAAGTAGTAAAGTCTCGTTACGATATCTTCAATTTTTACGAGACTTTAACGAGACAAGGACCTATGCATGGGGGGCTGCTGTACTTAGCTACTTATATCGCCAGCTATGTATAGCCACGAATTATAGGACGCAATCCATTGGTGGCATGTGCTTATTACTGTAACTTTGGGCGTGGGAAAGATTTCAACGTATAGCTCCAAAAGAACGCCCGACTTCATTATTGGTCAACCCTTAGGGATGAGGTAACATTAATGTTGTTAATATACACTTGTTATGATTTTCATATTTGGCTTAAATTGTTTATGACTCCATATTTTTATAGGTGGCTTCGACGTGGACATAGCCACATAAGAAACAACGATTTAACATCACACCGACGAGCGTTTGACATTATGAGGAGGCATGATGTAAGTATCTATCTTGTATAGCCTGTAATTGTATTTCTAATTTGCTATACATGGTTTTAACTTAATTGTTCTTTGTAGATTGTTTGGGAGCCATACACTGAGGCTATTATGAATGCAATGCCTCCAGTATGCCGAGATGGACAAATTGTCTGGAAATCAGTTGTGCCACTAATATGTTTTAATGTATGTGAATGGCATCAACCTGATAGAGTGATGAGACAATTTGGTCTTCGGCAACCAATTCCACATCCTCCGCTTCAGCCACAGGAGTTACATGCGTTGACTTTGCGTGGAAAGACCGGTGAAAATTGGCATAACATATTGGCACCAGCGATTAACGCATGGAATCACAGACACGAACTTCAAGTTCAAGACACCGGCCCGCAAGTAGGTAGTTTGGGTCACAATTCTGAGTACATGAGATGGTACAAACGGAAAACAAAGATGTTTGTGGACCTGAAGAACGCTAAGGCAGCAACTTTGGTAACATGACTTACGTAAATTGACTTGTAATATTTTTTTTGATATTGAAGTCGTTGTGTGTCTAATTTTGTTTTTTTTACAGGGAGAGGTAAGGGAGACATTAACATACATGGTCTTCGAGGAAGGCAGAGGTACGTGGGCGGTACATGAATCATGCATTCTATGTCTTCATCATCACATATTTGTAATGCACTATATTTGCCTTCGCCTTTTGAAATTAAAAACCTACATGTAACAGAAGATATAACTTGATTTGCCTGCAATTTAAATTTGTCATGAATTTTTCGCTTTAAAACATTAAAACTAATGCCATGTCTAATTTGTATTACTTTCTTTGTCCCTTCGAACGTTACTCCTTCGACACCTTCATACATCCTTCCATTTATATACACAAATGCTATAATTGAATTCATGATTGTGTACGATGTACCTACCAAAAAAAGTAATATCAACTCACTAATAAATAAAACATGAAATAAATATATTTGTTTTTTAAATATAAAAGAAAATTATTATATATATTTTTCAAATAATATAAATATAATATTACACAAAAAATATAAAAAAGTTACATAAATATAAAGTGATTAAAAAAATATAAAAAAATTACGTAACTACAATGGAGAAGTCATATTGGAAGTCGACGAATGGAAATTTATAGGATTTAAAATGCTATTCAGACTTGCGGAACGTGGCACGATCCTGTGAGTTCCGCAAGTCTGAACTGCGGAACTCACAAGATTGCGCCACGTGGCACGATCCTGTGAGTTTCGCAGTTCAAACTTGTGGAACTCACAGGATTGTGCCACGTGGCGCGATCCGGTGAGTTCCGCAGTTTAGACTACCGTTTTTCTTTCCACGTTGGTCGCCTACGTGTAATTTTACAAAAAAAAAAAAAAAAAAGCTAACATGGATTGAGTTTCGCTAGTTAGAGTTGCGAGTTTGACTGGTCAACGGTCAAAACAGACCCATGCTGGTAATATGTTTCAAAAAGGTCCCATTTTGGTAATTTGTTTTTAAAACTGCACCAGATTGGTCAATCAGCCCTAGCTTTCTCCTATATATACAGTGTCTTGATGGTTAATAAATTTGAAAAATTATTAATATTACCGACGTATATCACATATTGGTTTTCTTTAATATTTTTTATGTCTAAATTTTAAAATTAAACTTACATGTACGTATACTAACTATTGTATAGGTATTTTTTGCAATATAAATATTTTAAAATTCTTTTAAATATAATAAATATATATTTTTATGTTAGAGAAAATAAAGTTATAATTTCAAAATATATATTTGAATATTTTCAATTTAACTGGATTAGTTTCTATATTTTTATGTGTGAATTTTAAAAATGAGATTGCAAATATGATACTTTTATGAAATATGAAATATTACATTAAAAAATATTTTTTAAATTAATGAAAATAAAAAAAATTGTTGGTAATTGAGAATGAATTACAATATCCCAATATATATATATATATATTTGAATTTTTATGTTTGAAAAATTAAAAGTCAATTTAATTAACAAAAAAATATTTTATGATATTTTGTACCATGCATTTTTTTACCTACTTTTTTATTTTTACTTTGTCTTTTAATTTTATATAAAATAATAACAATATTTATTGCATAGATATTTTTATAAAATATTAAAATTCAAATAAAAATATTTTTGAAAACTACATTAATTGACAAAAATTATTTTATTTGTAGTATAAATAAGACTAAAATATAACTCCAGTCCTTCATCTAAATTTTTGGTTTTAATTTGGTCCCCCTAAGTTTAAAAATTTTATTTTGGTCTTTTATACTACTAGACCTTGGTCCTTCCATCAATTTTTGCAATAATGCTGTTAATTTTAGTTGATGTGGCAAACAACCATTTGACATGGTATCTCTCACAATTCATCATGTGTTACCAAGTTGACAAAGTTAGTATGGTAAACTAACAGAAGAACCAACTTAGGTTAATAGAGACACTTTATGGGACTAAAGTAAAATTTTTTAAACTTAAGAGACTAAATTGTAACAAAAAATTCAGATGAGGGACCAAAATTATATTTTTAGTTTTTTAAAAATTATAAAACTCATTAAGTTAATAAAAACTATTTTAATTATCATATGTGTCACCTATTGCTTTTCTTTATATTTATAATATATTTGCAAACATCTAAGTTTAGTCCTTGAATTTTCTAAAACTTTTGTATTTATTTTGAATTTTAGAAATATATTTTTGGTACTTATTGATTGATTTTTAGATGGTTCTCTCTTAAAACATAGGATTTTTTTTTGTTTTTCAATATATATATATATGTTGTTACTACATGAGATAAAATTATATGATAATAAGTTATTAAATGTGAGTGTAACTTTTTATATTTATAGTGTATTAAAATTAACTTTTATGTTTTATATTTTACAGTGGTATTTGAATTGTAATTTTAAGGAATTAATTTTATTATAGTTTCTGATTTTATTTTTTTATGGAATAGAATAAAATGGAAGAATTTTGACGAATTACTATGATATAAAGAAATAGGCAGGTTAATATTATATAAAAAAAAATACTTTGGCATAAGCATCTTATGTAACTGCTATAAGGCCTTTTGGTGTAATTTGGATGACCTATTTTTTTAGCCACCAAATTTAAACATGGTAAATACAAATTTCCCAACAACCCTAACCCTACCCACCACAGTAGTGTAATAGTTATTTTTTCAATCCCAATATCCAACACACAATGTGTTGCTTAGAATAAGTTGGCTTAATTTACTTAAGTAAATAGACAATATATTTTATTTGTGTAAATATACAACACACAAAACTCAAATGATTGTGAAGAAAAACAATTATCCAAAACCACGTTGGATAGAGAAATTAGGGGAGAAAAATAGAAATAAACAAATCATATATCCTATATCATTAAAATCAAGTATTTATACATTTTCTTTGTTTACCCATAACCATTAGAAAAGATGTTATTGACAAAACAATAGTTCACACCTCTAAGTAATCATTCAAAAAAGTGACATTATGTGGCCGTTTATAATGACTGAATAACAAACAATATATAACACCTAGAAAGCAGGTAAAATGAAATATGGAAGAACTTTTGATATTTGTTTAATACATTTATTAATACTACAATTTGACTAGAAAATCATGTTATTGAAGCAAAAGATTGTATATAGGAAAAAAGATTAGAAATTTGACTTACATTTCTCAAAAGCCTATGTCTCCATCTCAATCACGTGGCCTTTTAAACTCATAAGAACGTCATAATTTCCTACAATCATATCATATTTTATGACTATTAACAAGTCTAAAAGTCAATCTCTACACATTGTTGAATTATATTTTCCTAAACCAATGTTTAGTCACAGTCAAATAAATGTGACACTTTCTAGAGTTCAAAGCAAGAAAAAGTTGCAAATCTCAATACACGATAAAGAAGGAAAAAGTTTAAACACCACTACAAAGTTGTCTTCAACGAGATCTTCTAGATTATATAATAAGAGTCTCATCATTTTTCTATTCTTATATATTATTTAAGCAAACAGTAATTTAATTGTTACATTGTTACTATTATTTTCTATGATTTATTAACTGGTCTGTTCATTTTATTCTTGAGAAAAAGAAATTAAATATTTGTGCTTTAATACTTATGCAAGCATTGCATAGACTTTTTACATTATTTTTACTTTTTGAGTGAATGAAAAATAGTGTAAATGCTTCACATACTACAAGAAATGTCAACAATACACTCTCTAACATATTTTTTTGAACACACACTCTATTACTTATTGAAATTTATTAAAAATCACAATTTTTTGTGTTGCTAGCACTCCTCTACTAACTAATTTCACTAGACAAAAAATATTCAAATCATTATAGAAAAACATAATTGTTAATAACATTAAATAAATATGTCAACCCGTACATCATCACAGATACCATACTAGTAGGATATAAAAGAGGCAAAATAAAAAAATATATAAAAGAGGATTATAAAAAATATTATGAAAGTTTAAATTATTCTGTGACTATAAGTTCACCAAAATTTTAATTAGGTTCTCTCAAACTTTAAAAACTCAACTAATAAATCCTTATACCCCCGCCTACCCATATTCATACCAATAACATTGCTCATACCTGTATATACAAATATCACGATTTTGTGCACCATCTGAGAGAAAGTGCTTGCCTTATTCAATGAGACATGCATATATGTTTTGAAAATTATAAAAACATTGATACTTATATAGTCTCAGTAGCGGAATTATACGTTTTGAAAATGAGACATGCATGTTCAACTAATTATATAAAAATATTTATTAAAATCATTACAATTTATTTGAACTTTATTTTTAATTTTTTTTAAGAAGTAAAATAACTAATTCATGCACAACTACTTTCACAAAAGTTTGACAGAATCAATTCATAGAAAACTATTTTCACAACCTAAGTAATTAATTCACATAACTAATACGCTGTGACATTTACATATCTATACACTATATACAATGGCGGAACTTGAACAAAAAAATTAGAAGAGCCAAAAGAAGATTTGAATAAAATAATTATTCATAAATTACTTGCTATTTCAAAATTACATCTAAATTCATTGACTTTTTCTCTCATTTCTATAATAAAAGGAAAAGAGAAATTCTTAAAATAACTTATCATGTAATAATTTTCTACCAAATTCTTCTTTGTAACCCCTGTCATATGATAATCAGACCAAAATAATAGAAAAAAGAATTAAAAAGAGGCTTGTAGTAATGTATCAAAAAATAAAAAATGACAATACATATGACATATCTGTATAACAATGCCAAAATTTAGAGAACAAAAGAAACATACACACAAATATAGTTCTCGTAATGGCATTGGTTTCACCATATTGCTTTTGCATAAAAGATCTCTCGTGTGAGAAGTTGAGAACCGAGAAGGAAAAAAAAAAAGAAAGATCACATCATAGTGAGAAGAATAAATATTGATAATTGAATCTTATCATGAATGGTCAAGATTAAAGCACACAAGTCATGTAAATTTTTTAAAAAGGTCATATGATTTTTTTAAGTGGCCATATGATATTAAATCTTGACTATCCATATATATGTATGTATATATATATATATATATGGGCAGGATCCGTTGACACCAGATATAAGAATTAGTCAAATTACACTTTTAATAACTTTTTGTATAATGCAAATTTAACTAATATAACCGTTGAATTTGATGTTCTTATTAGGGTTTAGGGTTTAGGGTTTTAAGTATACAAAATTTCATACAATTCTAAAATTATTTAATAGTTCATTAAATCACTTTATTTTAACGTACAATATGATATTAAAATATATGTAAATATTCAATATTAAATAACTTATTTAGAAAAGTCCAAATGATGTGAAATTTGATATACATAATCATAAAGATAATATTATCAAATTCAACAGTTGGATTGATTAAATTTGTATTATACAAAAAGTTATTGAAGGTGTAATTTGACTAACTCTTACACTTGGTGTCAACGGATCCTGCCCCATATATATATATATATATATATATGAAATTTGCTAACGTACACACACTTATTTAATTTTTGGTTAGAGTATGTTAACAGGTTATAACTATAAAGTATCTTAAAATACACCATGATTTAACTTGCTAACGTATTCAAACTAAAACATAAATGTGTGTGTGTGTATACGTTAACAAATACTTATGGGGTTTGCTAAAATACACGCACTTGTTTTTTAGTTGAAGTACGTTAGTAAACTATAGCTACAATGTATCTTAAAATACACCAATGATGTAGCTTGCTAACGTACTCCAACTAAAAAACAAGTGGTTGTACGTTAGCAAACCCCTACACACACACACACACATTACAATTAATATATAATTTTAAAAAAGTTTGGGAGGGGGGGAGGAGGGTAGGACACAACTCCATCTTGTTCCTAAGAAGCTCCACTCCTAACTATATATGACAACCTAAGTAATCAATCAAATTAAATATAAGATACATTCTAATTAAAGAGGAGCTAGTGATTATGAATTAATGAAGTAACTTGCCAAATGATGCTTCACATCAGTAATTTCCTTTGTAAAGAAGGATTTGGATTGTCGAATCTTTACAATTTCAAAGTCGTGAGTTTAAAAAACTATAACACATGATTCAAATATATTAAACAAAACTAATTAAGTTTTGAAAAAAAAATACCTCTACAAAAGAAATTAGTAATGCATACAAAGATAAAGTTCAACATATTGCTAGGTTCAAATCCCTTCTAATATGTGGTTTTAATGACAACAAACCTTCTTAACTAAATATTAAGCTTTTGAATGGTTGCTACTAATGAATCTTCTTAAGACTGTGTTAAGAAGAACAAGTTTCTTAAAGTGATACAAGGACATAGAATCATGATCCAAAGAAACTACAATCTGTATGTTGCAAGATGAAATCAGATGCACATAAAGTGGCATATGCTTAGAAGACAGGGAATAATAGCTTAGAAAGCTAGTTCCTTAATTGAAAAAAATTGGCATATGAGCTACCAGCATGAAGAAACATTAGAGCTTGATTGAATCTATGAAGATTTGTCGCAAAACTAATCTTAGGAATATTCTAAAGTCTTGACATATCTCAGAATGCAAGAACCAGACTACCTACAACAAAGACTACCTACAACAAAGAATGACAAAGAATATTCACTCAAGACATTCAGATATACATTCTAAACAAACTTGTTGGTACCTAGTCACATTCTCAAAATCTAATGAAGTTTGTTCTATGTTAGAAAGAGCATATAAAAGAAAATAAAATCATCAAAAAGCAATCATTACAATTAGAAAGCATATTTAGGTGTACACGTTGCTTAAAAAGCTAGTCATTTTACTAGAAAACAAGCACCAAAAACTTGCCTATGGTGAATCAAAAATCTATTGAACCTTGATCAAAAAGCAACTTGTCCACAGTCAAAAAGCTACAAGGCATGATATTGTAAACATATCAAGAAATCAAGTCTCTCATCATTTAAACTCCACTTAAATGTTCTTATAGAGTCCAAAGTCATATCCTTGAAGTTTCTTCAAGTGTGGAACACACTCAATAAGTTCATAAGTCTATGTCAGAGGCTATATTTGAAAGTTTGCTATCAGAATTCCAATTAGAAAAGCCTATCAAAAAAATCTATGCTGAAACCTTCAAGATCTCATAAATAAATCAACATTCTAAAGCATAAAATTTAAATAGACTTACACTACTATGTGACCAAGATCATATCATGAAAAGTTATTTCATCGAAAGAAGAAACACAAGAAGGAAAGTAATGATATAACATTTGTTTTTCTAGAATAGACCTTGGGTAGGCAAGCCTTCAAAGCGTTGATTTCTTTTCTCTATTTTTTCCTCTTTATCATTTTTATTTCCTTTTACCTTTTTTTCTTTCTATTTTTTTCCAAATGTAATAGCAACTACAAGTGAGCTAAATTGTTTTGTACTAGAAATTAAAGTTTAAGAAAATAAAAGCAACCAATTTTTGATTAGAAGAGACTTTATTAAGCTTGTAATATGGCTAGTGGCTAAATAGTTGAAGAAGGATAACAACTTGTGAGAATTTGTGTGCTATTTTAGGAATGTATATGTCAATTGTGTTTAATGTCTTGTGTGTATGGTTTAGGGTTCAAGTGATTTGGATAATGATAAAACAAAGGATTTGTAAGAAAGAGATACATTAGCATATAAGACATAATGAGTAAAAGAGTGAGTATTGCTAAAATGATGATTGACATACATATTGAGTTAAACTATATTACAATGATAATCTCTCAAGTAATTGGGTAGATATTTCTATCTAGTAGAAACTCTAAGAAGAACTATTTGAGGAAAAGTTGGTGTTGTTTGCGTAGGAGTAGTAACTATGGTGGATGTAAGATCTGAAGAACTATTTATGGTAGGAAGATATGGAACAAGAAACATGTCATTTAGCAAAGGTTGGGAAGGTTTAGGAAATGGAAGAATGTTTTCATATAACACAATATGTCTAGAAATGAAAATATTCTCATGCTTAGAATGCATATTATAAAACTTTTTGGAAGAATCTTGAACACTAGAAAAGCTTTTCAGGAAATAAATCTTTTATGTTTTGAATAAAAAAATATCTCAATGAATGTGGTGTTATCAAATCACTTTTGATTAATTAAATCTCCATGAGATTTAATTCTCAAAATCTTAAACCTTAAGAATAGTTTTATTGTTCAAAATGTATTTTGACTATATGATGTACAAGAAAGCTATCTTTTTAGTATGTTGTTAAGTTCAAAAGCCTTTTTCTTTATTACAAAAAAAAAAAAAACTCAAGATCTACTAAGCAGAAATGATTTTTCTTTTAACTCTTAATCCTTATGAAATTTTTAAAAAGCTTGGATTCACTAATGATTAATTAGATCTTTGAAAGATTTATTCAAAATCTAAGATTCTGGTTTTCTGTAAAAAGTCTTCTGATTATAAATTTTCTTTTGACTGAAGTTTCAATATTAGAAGTTCTAAAAGAAACTCAAAATTTTCTAAGATAAAATGCTTTTTCTTTTAACTCCTAATCCTTATAAATTCATTAATGATTGATTATATCTTTGAAAGATTTACTCAAAATCTAAGATTCTAATTTTCTGTAAAAAAAACCTTCTGATTATGAATTTTCCTTTTGATAGAGTTTCAATATTAGATGTTCTAAAAGAAAATGAACAAGAGCTAAAGAAGCAAGAAGAAGACTACTCTTGCTCCTAGGGAAAATTAATATAGTTTTGATAATTTAGCCTCTTGATGAGTGCAAAGTTGTAATGTGTGTGGTTGTATGTCTTGCATGATTTATCTTTATCCATGATGATTTAATGGCGATGAGCTCAAAATTTAAGACTTAAAGGATTAACAAAGTGGTAACATGTTTCTATAAGTCTAAAATTTAGTTTAAGAAGAAATAATTGAGTAAAACATGATTTTAAATTGATAAGAAGTGATAACTACATATTAAAGCTTTAGAACAATTCAATCTTATGTCTAAGAACCATTTAATCGGATAAATTAGCTTTGTAATTAGTTAAAACTGTTGGAAAATGCATAAAGAATGAAGAAACATACTGTTTTAACTAGTTACATTGAAGTACATTGATATGTAACTAGTTACATAGTTTCTATTTTAACTAGTAACAATATTATGTAATCAGTTATTTATGCAATAACTAGTTACATAAATTTGTAACTAGTTATTCCAACAAAGGGGTAATAGAATACATGTGCAAATAACTAGTTACAAACTAAAATAACTAGTTATTTCTATTCTAGGTTCATTTTCCATATTTCTAAAAACAAAATAACTGATTACAAGTCCAAATAACTAGTTATACCAGTGAACTCTCTATAAAAAGTGAACCTTAGTGGATCTTTTTACGTAACTTCAAATTCTCTAAATTTATGAGAGCTTTTCTAGAAAGAAAACATTATTTTTCATCACCGCTACAAGTTTTACATCAAAATCAAGAGCACACCATGGATAAACATTGGAGATAAAGAAAAATTATATTTTGGGTAGAATTTGGTTTGTTCTTCATTATTTTTCATCTATCACAAATTAAGGTGATATCTAACCTTTTCTTTTTGTTTGATTTTCGTTCTTGAGAAGGTGTTTTCTCAAGTCTCTCTTGTGGTAGTGTTCCACAAAAAGAGGTTCAAGTTTTCTTGATAGGTTTTTCAAGAAACTTGATCTTGTGATTGTGTTTGTTTGTAAACAATTGAATTGCATAGTAATAATTCCAATCGGTTTGATTGAAAACTGGATGTAGATCACAGTGGTAGTGATTGAACTAGTATAAATCTTGTGTGTTCTTTTCTTTCCTCTACCCTCTTACTAGTATATTGAATCTTGATATCTTGCATATAAATTCATAAGGCTCTCTACATAGTAAAATCAAGCAAATTGATCCAATTCTACACCATTCATATAACCAAATCAAAATGAGTCAAAGTTTTTGAAAAATCTAGTTATTCATTATTGAAAATAAATTGGGGATTCTTGAAAATTTCTAAAGATCCAATTCACCCCCCCTCTTGGATCCTAGCCCTTTTATTCAATAAGAGCAATAAGGAAAAGACACAATGATTTATCTTGGTTCACCCAAAGTACTTGGGCTATATCTAATCCCCACACTAGGTGGGATTTTCACTATCAAAATAAGTAATCTTAACAACCTCTTCAAGCCTTAACAAAAAACAAGTATTATAAATCTTTGTAGGTTATACAAGTATCCTCAACCCCTACAAGTTATTTTCAACCATAGCACCAACACTTGGTCTTAGGAGAAAAATAACACAATTAATACACTTGTGTCAAATAGCTAGACCCAAGATATTATTTTTAGCATATTACATCTATGGATGCAACATGACGTTATTATCTTTCTCAGCTTTAAAAATTGAAATCTACATTTAAATTTTTTTAGCCATTTTGGGACCTAATTTCTTTTCTATTTTTGCAATTTTATTTCTATTTTTTTATTTGTTTGTGATGTTTCAGGTTTTTATTTCCTATTTTATTCTCTAAATTGGTTCAATAATATCACATATTACTTCACGGCTATGTTCACACCAGACTACACATAGGAAATAATCAAGAGTGAAAGCAACCTTCAATTGCACTTCAAGTTGTTGTCCTCAAAGACACTTTTGGGAGTCAACCTAAGATAACTCTTTGATCCCCTCTCTATTTCTTCTCAATATTTTTTTTTTATTCTACAATGATATGATTGAGCATATTTTGATTTATCATGCAATGCATTAGTGTGTGTTGAGATTATGATGGTGCCGTGAGGTCATGTTAGCAGGTTCTCCTAAATTTTGGCAATAACATAATCGTGATGCATGTTTTTCCCTTGTTTTAAAACACTAGTAAGAAAATTGAGCCAAACACGCATATTTCTTTTAGTGAGCATTCCATCTTGTGCATTTCTATTTTTGACCTTATCATTTCTCTTTGTAGTTTTTATGCTATTGTTGTTTAGGATTGAATGATTTAGGCCATTTTTGAAAATTAACTTAGGGCCAAATAAAGCATACCTTACATTTTCCATTACTAACCCCTTCAAGTTTCAATGAATCTTATTTTGAATTTAATAAAATCATGTTTAAGCTAATAAACATAAATCCAATTTGTCCCCCTTAATTGAAATTTTTTAAAATGTTTTTCTAGACTTGGTTTTCAAACTTAAGTTAGGTTTCCTTATGTTTTCAAACTTAAGTTTGAGGTTGCTTATGTGCTTGAGGACATGCACAAATTCTAATTTGGGAGTAGGAAGTGACCTACAAAATTTTTCCAAAATTGTTCAATTTTTAGTGCACCTAATCTTATTTTCTTAAAAATGGATTTTTTACACAAGAAAAGAAAATAAAAAAGCAAACAAAAATAGAAAAATCAAAAATTGAAAAAGAGAAATTCAAAAAACAAGCATGAATGTCAAAAAGAAATTGTGAAAAGAAATAATGAAAAAATAGATAGAAAAAGAGGTGAAAAACATGGGCAAAAAGAAATCATCATTTTGCAATTAGAAAATTTTGCGTGGATATTTGCTTACACAGAAAATTGTCTGGAAACAATAAAGGCTTTTAAAAAATATTTTCTAAATTTTAGCTAAATGTTTTCCAAAATAAATTTAACTCATACCGTGGTCACATAATAGCCTAGAAATAGAGTCATTTTGATAATTTCAAGTAATTGTAGTTTCATTACAAACTTAGAGATTTATCAAGCATATGGTAGGTAAATGCATATTAATGATGATTAGGCATTTAAATGAACCTTAAACACTAAGCAGAGTGCAAACTCTTGGTTTGGTGAAGAAAATGAGAACGACCATGTATTACAATGAAGTTAAAGCTAATTTTTGACATTGCATCGCTTTCTTAAATCATAGAAATTTCATAATATTGAAATACTAATCAATGCTTTGCTACTTTACTTCCAATTGCTCAATAGTGAAATTGACTCATTTTTTGAAGAGTATATTTAATTTCCAAAATTGCTTAATTCTTTCCTTTTTTTTTTTTACTTGATAACAAGCAAATCTCTAAGTTTGCATTTGTGATGAATGTTCAACTCATGAAAATTCATTGAACCAATTTAGGGGATTAAATACTAAAAATAATAAGAAATCTCACATAAATCATAAATATTAGATATTTTTGTAAATATTAGAATTTTATATGGGAATTACATTTTAATGTAAATACTTACTAAAATTCATGAAAATTGCAGAAAATAAATATAGTCCCTCCACCGCCCAACGACAATCTCATTGCCTTGCAATGAAAGGTTGAATTATGTTTTGTTATTATCTTTAAAAAAATGACAAATGAGAAGATTTTGTTTAGAAAAGTTTTAGAAGATTATATAGAAAAAAGAGTTAGTCTTAAGATGAATAAATTTAGTCTTAGGACAAACAATATAGAAAAAAATATTTGTGAAGAAAACCGTTATTTTTAGGAAAAAAAAAAGCATTTCATAATGTAATCCCCACTTAGAAAATAAATAAAGAGATATATGGAGAAGAGAATCAATATGACTATTTATATTAGTTGACCTACAATTTAGGGCTACATCTAGTCCATGACACATAGCCAAAATTTTTGCTAAAAGATTAAGATACACATACATTCCTATTCATTACTTTTTAAGTCTTTTCTCACAAGTCTCTTCAAGTTGAAATCCAAGTATTCTTTTAATTAAGTATCTTCAAGATCCTAGCAACTTTTCTTTTTAAAAGGGAAAAAAATTACAACTATAATCTTTTGATGATCCTTGTGAACATAACCAAGATTTTTGTTCAAAGTCTCCCACTAAAGACTATACAATAAATGCACTTAAAAAAAATGTAAGATAGGTAGCTAGGATTAGAGTTAATGCCTTTTCAAAGTAGTCAAAACCACTAAATATTTCATTCTCACTATTTATACTTGTCCTTCTTAAAAGGTGTTAGAGACCTTCATTTTGAGGGGGCTTCTTCTAAAATGTGAACATTTGATGCATTAATTGTGTACACTCGAGTATTACCTTTTGCTTGTTTATATTTCTAAAACATGGAAGTTTAGAATGTAAGAATATAAAAAAAAACGATGCGAAAACTAAAACTTAAATATCAATTGCATAAACGAGGTCACTGATATATCTAATACAAATCTCTTGGCACTTAAGTGCCATAAAAACATCACAAAGGAACCAAAATATCAATTAAACTCTCATCCACTAAGAGGTTCAAAACTATAAACATCTCCTCTAGTAACGACTCCAAGCTTCAAGCTCTAAGCAACTCCTAAGAGGAATTCACCTGCTCAACCTATGAAAACATGAAACATAAAAAGGATGAGACATATTATCTTAGTGAATGCTCTATGGACTCTAGGTTGACTCTCTATTCTAAATATATTTTTCTTACACTATCGTGCTCTCACTTTTCACGGGGTTTCTAGGGACTATTCCTACTTATGGCAATTCTATTTTATCTAACTCAAGTCTTGCATTCTCAATTAATACTAAATTTGACAATTGTTACTCAAACATTTATCATCACTATTCCATTAAATAGTACCTTAACCTTTACTTAGGCTCTTAGAGTTGACAGTTTTGGCCAAACCTAAAGCTGCCAATGCACTAAAGCATTTAACCTTAACCATGGACTTTGACCCCTCTCTAGGGGTCTGACCCTCCTATCTCATTATATGGGAGCATGCTTTATTATTCTTCTTCATATTTGCCCAATCGGGGCTTATATACTTTCTCTATGCGGCACATCCCCTCACTTGCTACTCTGGGTAGCGTACATCATACACACTTCCTCATCTAATGCATAGGGTAACCTTTTCCCTCCCATCTAGCAACTAGGCTTACAACTCATCATCTACCTTATTGCCAAGAGCATACATACATGCAATACATAAACATTCACATCTTTCATATCCTAGCTTTGTTTCTATTTTTGTGTAGTTCTTGCTATCTTTTTTATCAGGTTTCACTTAACTTTGGTCTTTTCTTCAACTAAGCTCTAGGTATCAAGAGGTGTTCCTCTTGCTATGACCTCTTACTACCTTCAGTCAAAAGTGGTTGAACTACCTTCCGTTATCAAAGGAGTTCCCTCTATGTTCTTCTCCCTATGAAGAACCCATTCTTCCATTATGGAATAACATTAGTTTCCCTTAGTATCTAAAGAATGATAGTCCCTTTCCTAGATATAAGTGGTCTCCTAGCCCTTTTCCTCTTACAACTCATCTAGAGTTGTATAAAAACATCATTTCTCCTTGGTAACTTTAGAACCCTCACTTTGGTTTGCACATTGTAGTAAGTCGAGCGTGCAACTCAAACATGACCAATACTGAGGAGGTCCTAACGTTAAGCTTTCCTTTTTAAAATATCTTTCTTTGAAAACATATACTTTTCTAAAAAAAAAACATATCCCTTTCTTCAAAACCTTTCCTTTCATAAACTTAGGAAAAAGTCCCCACCTTTGCTGAGGAAGCATAATTAGGTGTCTCAAGTGTTTTAGATAGCTTCTTAAGTAGAGTTTATCATTACCTACATACATTCATAGGCAGATACAACAATCACATGAATGCAATTTACTACAACTACACAATCATCAATACCAAACACATAAATACATCAAACAATGTCAAGCATACAAGGAAAGCAATATACTAACATAGCCTTCTCTTACACCTGGAACATTACTTACTCTTCCAAGGGTCTCTCGTTCAGCGAAGGCTTAGCCTCACTTAGTAAGTGAGTCCTTGTCGCTTAGCGCACCAAAATGACACTTAGCGACTACATGCAAGGGTTCCCGACCTATTCTCTAAACCCTTTCTCGCTTAACAAGGTTGGCCATCACTCAACGAGTCCACACATGACTTCCAGACTTGCTCTCTAGAGATCCTCTCGCTTAGCTTAGGTTTGCTTCACTAAGCGATGGAAAAACACCCTATTTGGACTCAAATTTTTGCTTAGCGATAACTACTCTCACTTAGCGAGCTTACACGAAATTTCTAGACCTGTTTCTAGACATTCTCTTACGTAGCCAAGATTTCTCTCGCTTAGCTAAAATCTAATTATTGCTAAGCCAGAGCAACAATTCCGTAGATCATGATTTTCGCAAAATCTGCATCTTTTAGGGCCATCAATTCAAACCACCACAAACAGTCCCAAAACACTTCTTTAACATTTCTAACCAATCATGCATAATCATCAAAACCCATAAAAACACAAACCAAGGGTTCAAAAAGGAAAAGAAGGGAAGGGATACAATCAACAATCAAATGGGTAAAGAAGGATAAGAAAGAAGCACTCACCTCGGGGATGCATTGAGATTAGCTCCAAGGCTTGGAGATCTTTAGACCTTTGCTCCTATTTTTTTCTTCCTCTTCTCCTCTTTCTCTCTTCTTTCTCTTTTCTCTTATCATTCTCTCACTAACTCTCTCTTCCCTCTCTTATATAAACCATGTGTGTGGGGAGGGGGGGGGGGGGGGTGGGGCGCTTGGTGGGCTTTGGTTCACCTTGGGCCTCAGCTCCCCATCTAGGTCCTGTTATCTTGTTCTTATAATATTCTAGTATAAAGGTAACTATTATTAATAACACTTAATGCATCTATAACCATTTATCATAAAGGCTATTACTATAAAATAACGTCTATATAACTTTATTTCTAATGTTCATAATTTGAGATGTTACAAATTGTGCATTTAATGATTTCGATTGTTATTACCATGTCTATAGACTACAAATGTTACTTTGTTTCATTGGAGTTAACATGAGATTAGAGTAAGTAGAACTTTCCATTCACATATGTGACAAACTAACTTTAGTGAAAGGTTATATTGTCATATCTACTTTTGTGTCAAGAACAATGCTCAAGATAATTGTGCTTTCAAAGTTTAACTTTGAAAGACAATGTCCAATAATCCTAAAATGAAATAGACCTGTTGTCAGATTGTCATTGGACAAATGTATCTTCAAACTGTAGTTGCATATGATCTTAGGATGATCTTTATGAGATTGTACATATCTTCGATTTAGGTGGATTCTCACTTTTTGATACTTGTGCACTTACAATAACACATTAGTACTTAACATTCTTATTCATTTGATCATTTTGTTTGTTATTCATCAAAACTGTAAGATTGGATCATTATATTTACTAATATTATTTATTTACACATTTTTAATAAAATAAAAACAAATTTTTGAACATTTAGTTTTACTTAATGAGATAAATTAAAATCTCAGCCATTTTTTTTATAAAAATAATTATAATTTGTCCGATATTAACTTAGAATTTTTATTTTTCTTTTGAAAAATAAATTCATTTAGTCTAGATTTCAAGTTATTAACACGATACTCAATAAAACCCTTGTACCTTAAATGACATCGAAGTAATTACATGTATCAAAAAAAAAAAAAGATAATTACAAGACTACTCAATCAATGATAGTCATCATATGAATTTAAAATGATACAAAGAAAGACTTTTTTTTTCTTTTTTTTATCTCATGGACTAACTTAAGTTTTTTTCTCTTTCTTTAAAAAAGAAAAACAAAATTAACAAGACAAAGCATCATTCTGCTTAGAGATATTCGTTAACACACCCTTCCACTAAGTTCTTTTTTGTCCTTTGCTTCTTACATTCCAAATGCAAGCAACGTATGGGAACAAGTATATTTGCAGCTTGTTTCCACGTGTATGGCCAGCACATTAAAAGGGCAAGAACTTATAGTTGTCATTCATGGCAAAATGAGTTTCTAATTGATCACGCTTTTTGCGTGAAACAGAACTGTCTCCCTTTATTCAAACCATGCATGACCTGGATCAAGTAATCTCTTACGTATATGATGCACAAACAAGTTTTGTTTGGAATTGACAGCACTTAAATGAAACCACCAAAGTGCACCACCTCCCTTTTCTTTCAGTGAGTATTATGATAGAGCAAGATTTAGGAGGGGATTTTTCACAACGAAGCAAACACGTAGCTAGTTTGTCAATTTAAAGCGCAAACATAAAGATGTTGCCACCGAAAACTTAACATTGACATGTTGGAACATAACCTTATTTCCATTAACCATAACCAACAATTTAAAGATACTCCTAGCTGATCAATGTGACAGATGGAACTCTAGACTATTAACTGCTGAGCATTCTGAAAAATAAATTGGAAAAAAAAAAAAAAAAACTGTAGCTCAATTATTTTTTGTCAAACACCTAATATGGGGTGGCAAAAATATTTTTAGAAAATTGAATAATGGGCCTATCATCCATTCCCGTGAGTCATTAATTGAATAATTTATTGCCAAGATTTCCGCCTAACTCACGTCATCAGCCCGTTAACATGAAATTGACCTCAATAGCAAAAGCAAGTCCAGACTATGCAATTTACTACGTCAATCCGCATCGTCACTGGCAACAGGTGATAGGGTGTACGTGGGAGTTTAAAGGAGACAACGCAGTGCAAGTGAAATGCAATCCAAGTGTCAATGTTGAACAGGAGAGCTTTCTTTTCTTTCTTCTAATTATTTACTCTTCTTTTTGGGTTGAGACAAAATTGAGTGCTAGTACACACTGTCACACTTGGCACCCGCATCACACCCACGTTACTTTTATTACTTTCATTTGATAGGTTGTTCTAGGATGGTTACCACTTATATTAAAGTACGTAACAACTTTATTGCATTAACATATTTATTAATTTTGTGCAATCTTTTTGTGTCTCATTTTTTTTATTTTATCTTTTTCTTCTTTCTATGTTTGGACAAAATTAAGTGCTAATATATAATGTCACACTTAGCACCCATGCACATTAAATTAAGCTTTATCATTTGCTATCTAGTTTTAAGAATTAACAATTCATATTAATGTACTTACCACTAGATTGCCTATTTGCATTAACATATTTACAGCTTTTGTCAAACCTACTTAGTCCGAGCCATAGGTTGGCAAAACATTTACTGTTTATATTTTATATTTTGCTCATGGGGCGGTTTTAAGATAACGGCCTTCCGATATTATATACTTACAACCTAATTTAACTAATAATACAAATTATCATGGGTAGGATATAGTTACACTAAATTTTATCTTCTCAATCTACTTGCATCTTAAAGTTGAGATTTATTCCTTAAAATAATCATGTGCCCTAATGTGTAAACTTTCCAACCCACTAAGGGGAGGAAGAAGAACCCATTCACTATTTTATAATTTAGTTAGGAGTACGAATCAATGCTACTATACACGGCCTGAAGACAGACCATGAGAAGAATATGCATCTAATTCTTGTCATTAATTAAAGTGAGAAAACAGAATAATCGATCTGTCTCTATCAGGTGAATATGAAATAAGGAATCTTGTGGTTCCAAAGGCCTATAAGTTTAAGAGGATTTGGCATGAACAAAGAAAGTACATTTTATAATGCAAATTAACATTTTCTTGTGATTTTCTATGTTCACTGCTTCGGGTCAATGAAGCTGACATTTTAAGTCTCTATTTTTTATAAAAGCATGAAAGTTGTGGATCTTTGGTTGTTCACATATTGTTTCATCAGGCAATTAAAAAAATTCACATATTAACGGTTAATCATTTTGGTTTGTTCCTATTAGTATAAACTTTGATTTCATTTTCTTTATAAAAGTTAATATATCATGAGTGCAAACTTAATAACTAATCATTCACATACGATTTCCTTTTTCGTGCAAGGATTTTGATTTTGTCACCTTTTGTCCAAGGAGGATGTCCATTGAAGAAGGGAAGAGAGTGCCAAATTAGAAGTTGAAGCCGACACTTTATCGAATTTAATTAGCTAAATGAAATCCGGAAAATAAATATAGAAGAGCTTCGGTTGTAGCCACTATTCATAGCTATGGACCTCAGAAGTGTGGTCATGTCATTGCTTTAATAAATTCCAATCTTTTCAGCAAAGTAAAATGGAGAAGAAAGAATAGGGTCCATTGTAAAATTTGACGCTGAAATATCAATTGATGATAAATTTTAGTATAACGATGGTAATAAAGTTTCAATTTATGATATAGCTTAAATATATTTTAGTAATTGTAAAATGAGTGAATTTTAATTTTAGTTTTTGTAAAAAAAAAAGTTATTTTTTATTTTTCTAAAATTTGAAATAATTGTTTTTTGTCTCTATAAAATGAGTGAATTTTGATTTTTGTTTTTGTAAAATATTTTTCTTTGATTTTCATACCTTTAAAATTTGAAATTACTAGCTTTGGTTCCTAACATTCATTCTAAGGTAGAAAAATAGCATTTATTTTAGGACTCTAAAATTTTTTCTAGAGGTGACACATGATAATATGGTATCGCATACATTATTGAGTGTCACTTAGGATAGTCACTTGATCTTTCATTAAACACATAAGTTATTAATGAGTGTCACATGACAATAGGACTAAAAACAATAATTTTATATTTTTGAGAATGAAAACCAAAGAAAAAAATTTATAAGGACCAAAATCAAAACTCACTCATTCAAGTCTTTCATTAATTATACTTAGTTTAATATATGAGTTTAATGACTATGTACTATTAGTGTAAAAACTTTTACACTGTCAACCAATCAAAAATCGTCGTTGGTATGATTTTTAAGGTAATTATTATAAAAGCAAACAAACTTATCATACATGGTGATTTGTGATTGGATAACAGTGTAAAATTGTTTCACACTGTCAGTGCATAGCCTATTTTCTCTTAATGTATAGATAACATATTTTCATTCCTAGTTACCGTTTATAACTTGGAATAATTTTCGTTTTTGAAGACAATAATGTCATATTTTAATTGGTTTTATTACTTGCTTTAAATATATTAATTAACAATTATTTTCAATTAATTAACATTATTATACAAATTTTATTTACACCTTCCCAAAATAATTCGACCATTTTTAAACTATAAAAATGGTGCTCTTCCTTCTCTTTTATACATTGAAAATTTCTTTTATTTTTCTCTTCCTGACTTATCTAAATTTCTGCTTGCTAATTCTAATACCCCGATCTTGTAGTTGGGAAGGACCTATTAAATCTTGGGTGATTTGTGTCTTATGCAAACAAATCCTTAAGGACAGGGTGGCCATCACACATCTCAGGTTGCTACTCTGTTCAATGGTTCGTCACTTTCAACCTGTATAAACAATAATCTCAACAATTTAGTATAGTTGAACACATGGACATTGAACCCTACGTGCTTGAACTTGATCATGTTACTGTTGTGCTGACCAACTATACTAGGCCTTTTTTTGACCTATCAAGATCGAGTTCTTTGGTGGACAAAATTTTTGTAGCTGGTAGGAGCGAGTCTACACGATCTCAGACAAGTATAGAGTTGTTTTCGCCCTTATAGACCTAAAGCCTAAACCTTTTGCTAATCCTAAACTAATTAACAACTGAGCTTATGCCAATAAGGTATGCCATCACACCAATATTACTACTTTATTTAACGAGCTCTTTGATGTCTATTGTTCCTATAAGGAAGCAAAGGCCATCTAGGATTCGATGATCCTCAAGTACACCACTGACAATATTGGTAGACAGAGGTTCACAATATGGAATAACTACAACTATGAGATGACAAAGAACAAGAACATAAGGGTTCAAATCAACAAATACCACAAGCAACTTAAAGAGTTGAAGGCAGAAAACGTGTTCCTCTCGATCGAGTTCATGTCAAAGCTATTGATCGAGAAGCTACCCAAATTATGGACTGACTACAAGCAACAACTAAAACACAAGCACAAGTAGATGTCATTTTTAGACCTCACCACACACATTATCATTGAAGATACCAACTGAAAGGGGTGTAGTGCTATAAGGAAAAAGGCCTTAGCTGCTAGGGTAAACATGGTGTAGGACCAATTGAACCAAAAAAGTTACAATCAAAGGCCTAATCACAATAATTTCCCATGTGTTGCTAACTCTAACTTCAAGAAAAAGGGCTTTTGTTTTGTTTGAGAAAAGTCAAGTCATCATGCACTCAATGCAGACACCGTGTGATGAGAAATAACAAACCTCCTAAGCCTAGGGTCAACCTAGTTGAAGGAGATGATATTATTGTTGCAGTCATTTTTCAAGTGAATATTGTGATCAATGTGCATAAATGGGTGGTGGACTCTAGGGCTAATTGACATATCTATGGTAATAGAAATGCTTTTACCTTTTACACTTTTGTAAGAGATGGAGAAGAACATGTTTACCCCAGTGATTCTAAGACTACTTTAGTTTTAGCAAAAGGAAAAGTTCTTCTAAAGCTCACATTTGAGAAGACCTTGGCTTTGAGTGATGTGTTACATGTACCCTTTATTAGAGATAATTTAATTTCTATGGCACTGTTTAGGAAGGTTGAAGTTAAAGTGCCATTTGAATATTGTGAGATTGTAATGACAAATGGTAATGTTTTTGTGGGAAAAGGGTATTTTGATCAAACACACTTTGTATTGAATATCTTTGAAATTATTAATAAATTTGCTTCATCTTCTGCTTACTTGATCGTATGATATGTGGCATGCTAGATTAAGACATATAAATTCCTCATATGTTATTAAAATGCAACAATTAAGAATAATTAAATTGCATAACCAAATATATAGGAAATGTGAAGCATGTGTTGAATCAAAAATAACTAAAGAACCATGTTCCCAGTGCAACGTGAATCCAAACCCCTTAGCTTAATTCATTCATACTTAGCATACTTAAAACAAACTATGACAAGATGAGGTAAAAGTTATTTCATAACCTTTATTGATGATTTTTTAGATACACTAAGGTTTGTCTAATCGAACATAAGAATTAGGCCTTTGATATGTTTCTCATATATAAAGCTAAGGTAGAAAATCAATTAAATATGAAAATTAAAAGAATTAGATCCAATAAGGGTGGTGAGTACATTTGGTTTAATGACTTTTGAAAAAAAGGAAAGGATACTCCATAAAGTAACCCTGACTTATTCCCTTAAATCTAATCAAATAGTTGAGAGAAAAAATAGAAACCTTAAGGAAATGATGAATGTTATGTTAGTTAGTTCTTCTACACCTAACAACCTTTGGGGAGATGCCATATTAACTGTTTTTTTTTTTTTACAAAATAGGATCCTTCATAAAAAGACTAGAAAAACATCTTATAAGTTGTGGAAAAGTTACCAACCTAATTTAAAATATTTGAAAATGTGGGGGTCCCTCACCAAAGTAATGTTAATTGATCCAAAGAAAAGGAAAATAGGTTTTAAGACTTCTGAATGTATGTTTATTGGTTATGCTAAACATAGTGTCGCTTATAGGTTTCTTGAAAAGTGATATGCTTAATTCCAATACAATTGTAGAGACTAAGAATGTTGAATTCTTTGAGGATGTATTCCTTTTAAGATCTAGAAATAACTTTAGACAACCTATAAAAACTAATAGTAAGACTATGTCTAAAGATTTGAAGATGTTATATAGACAACCTATAGAAACCCCTAGTCAAACTATGTGTAAGGATTTGAAGAAGAGTAAAAGATGGAGAAAATAGACATCTTTTGGAGATGATTTTTACACCTACCTAGATAAGGATGATCCTATGAGTTTTTTAAGGCCATTAGTTCTTCAAATGCATAATTTGGGGAACAAGCTGTTAAGATTGAAATTGATTCTATTGAGAATAATAATACATGGAGCATATTTACCTCAAGGAGCAAAAACAAATGGCTATGAGTGGAACTTTAAGAGGAAGTACAACCTTGATGGTTTAATTGGTAAGTATAAGGCTGGATTAGTAGCTAAAGGATTTGCCCTAAAGCCTAATGTAGACTATTTTGATACATTTTCTCCTGTTACCAAGATTTCCTTTATCGGAATGTTAATAGCTTTAGTCCATACATAAGTTAGTAATTCACCAAATGGATGTAAAAACTGCCTTCTTAAATGATGATTTAGAGAAAGAGATTTGCATGACTCAACCTAAAGGGTGTGTAGTTCCTAGTTAAGAAAACAAAGTGTGTAAACTCTTGAAATCCTTATATGGACTAAAACAAGCACCAAAACCATGGAATGAAAAATTTAATCATGTTTTACCCAATGATAGTTGTTCTTCAAATGAAGCTAATAAATGTGTGTACATTGAATCTATGAATAGTGATTATTTGATTATCTGTTTATATACAGATGACATGCTAATATTTGGTACATGTAGTGATATAGTCTTTAGGACTAAACCTTGTCTTTCTTCTAAGTTTGATATAAAAGACATAAATGAAACAAGAGTAATTTTAGAAGGTAGAATTTTAAGGAAAGGTGAAAGTATTTTACCATCCAAAGGGCATTGTGTTGAAAAACTTCTTAGGAAGTTTAGTTACTATGACTTTAAGTCAGTAAGTACCCCTTATGATGTTAACTCGTAGTTAAAGAAAAATAGAGGAGATTCCATTAATCAAACTTAGTATGCCCAAATTAGGAGGAGCTTACTACATTTAACGAATTTTCTAGAGTTGACATTTTATGTAGTAAGTAGACTAAGCAGATACACTCAGAGTCCTAATTATTGGGATACCTTTGCGAGAATCATGAGATATTTGAGAGGTACCATGAATTATAGTATTAAGTACAGTGGATTTCCTGCTATACTTGAAGGGTGCAGTGATATTAACTGGATCTCTGATTGAAATGAGATAAAATCCACTAGTAGTTATGTTTACACTTGGTGGTGGTGCAATAGCGTGGAGATCAACCAAACAAGCAATAATTACTAGATCAACAATGGAATCAAAGTTCATATCTCTGGAGATTGTTGATAGCGAGGTTGAGTGGTTGGAAAACCTTTTGGTAAACATTCCTTTGGGAATGAAACCAACCTCGTCAATGTGAATAAATTGTGATAACTAACCGATAAGAGCTATAGCTAAGAACAAAACCTTTAATGGAAAAAATAGATATATACAATTGAGACATGACATGATAAAGCAACTACTAAAGAATGAAATAATTTCCATTGATTATGTGAAGTCAAAAGGAAATTTAGCATATCCTATAACAAAATCCCTAGGGAGGAAACTTGTATATGAAACATTGAAGGGAATGAGACTTAAGCCACTTAAAACAAATCAGTGATGATAATCTAACCATTGTAATTAGAGATTCCAATGGGTAAGAATAATCACTTGTTAGTTCTATTGAAACTAAAATTAATTTAATTTTAGTTCCTCCCTATGGTGTGAGAAAATGCTAGACATTGCATTAATAAGAGGTTCAACTTTATAGCTTTAAAACTTTTAATGATTTTCATATCTTTTTATGGGTGGTATATGTTTTGTAGCATACACTTGATGAAATCAGTTATATGACTGTCAAGTGGGGTCGCTTATGAGAGTACATATGGCTTATTGGCGCCAAACAACGATAACGACAAGAATTGTAAGGTTGTAATTTGATTGGTAAACCACTAACACACAAGAAGCATTTTTAGTTCATATAGCCTTCAACATCAAGTATGTTGTGTGTTATATCCTATCAATTTAGGTTTGATTCATGTAGCTAGCTACACCAGGTCTAACGCATTACATCCTAGATGAGAACTCAAGAACTTTTTTTTCTTTCTTAAATGCTTTTAAACCTTTTGAAGTATGCAGGAAATTATTGTAATTTTTGAGTATCTCAAAAGGTTCCACGTCCTACATTGGGTGGTTTAGCCTATCATCAAGCATATATATGCTAACATGTTTTAAGAGGGTTAAAACAAATAAATATAGAATTAGGCTCTCGTGCACATCAAATCGGCCCATGTGAAATATTTTGAATTTAATGCTTATCTGAAATTATGGATTTCTTAGTTACCGTTGGAATAATTTTTGTTTCTGAAGAAATTAAAGTCATATTTTTATTTGTTTTATTACTTGTTGTAAACATATTAATTAACAATTATTTTTGGTTAATTAAAATTATTATCTAGATTTTATTTATGCCTTACTGAAAATAATTTGACTATTTTCAAACTATAAAAAAGGTGTTCTTACTTCTATTTTCCACACCAAAAATTTCTTCTCTTCTTCTTTTCCTTGGTTCTCTAAAGTTCTGCTTACCGACTCTGATACCCCAATCTTGTAATCGAGAAGGACTTGTTAAATGTTGGGAGATTTGCACATCACACGAATAAATCCTTGAGGATAGTGTGACCTCAAGTTGTTTCTCCATTCAACTATTCATCGCCTTCAACTTGCAGAGACAACACGACTTCCTTTGTGAAATAGATTATGATAAGGTTTCTTGACAAACATAAAATTTAGTAAATGTTCATTGTTATTTTATTATTGGAAGAATAATTGCTAGCTTTGTTAAGTACAAAAGTCCTAAAACTATCATCAATGTCAAAATCCAACTACAAAAAAAAAAATCATAGTGTAAAGCTTATGTCATGATAGTAAACAAAATTAAATAATTAAAATAATTGTGTAATTACATGCACATCTTCTCAACTGAAGTCTTTGACAATATAGTTTATTTTCTTCCAATTACATTTTGTGCATGGCATCCTTTAATAGACAACCATGCCAATATAGCTATTAAATTGGTTTTATTTTTGCTAATTGGTTAAACTTTTTTGTTTTATTGAACTTAATGGAAGTACAGGAACTAATATATATATTTACTTAAATAAAAACAACACAATCAAATGAAGTTTAAATATTGAGTTACTTATGTCTAATTTATATTTCGCACTTCTTGCTTAGATTACTTTTGGCATAACAGTAATTGCTTCATAATTTTTCACAGGAGTGGTAGCATCCACTGTCCTCACTTGGAGTAAATATTTTCACATGCAATAAAGTTACAACACACAAGTCAATGCATAATAAAATGGGCATTCTTTAGCCATAATAAACAAAACAAAAGCTTTAAAATAAAATTAATTACACAATATCATACATGTTTAAGTTAATTTTATAACACTCCTACTTTTGCCTATTGAATTATTTTTCTAATTATTCTGTATTTATTTTTGAAAAAATAGATGAAAATCTTAAAAATTTGATTCCTACGGTTATGTTCGTATTAGTGAGTAGTACTTAGTTTAAATTTTTAATAATTTTTGGCAAACAGAACCCGGAAATAGGTCAAAAGACTGTTTTGTCCCTAAAAATTCAAATAACAGAATTAATAGACAAAAATAGCTAGAAGTGTTTAAAAAAATATTTTTAAGTCATTAATATACTTAGAATAATTAATAATAATTTTTTAAAAAATTCAGAAATTTATTGAGATAATTTTTGTGAAATGACAAAATCTCCTAGTTGATTACGGAAACCAACCAAAGAATTTTTGACCTCAAAAATATTTTAAAAAATTTATATAAGTATATTTTATCAATAAAAATTTTATTTTGAAAAGAAAATAATGAAAAATGTAACACCTCTATTTCAAAATTTTAACTATTTTTCTAATGTTTGATTATTTATTTCTTGAAATCAAGAAGAAATCTCAAAAATTTGCTCCCCATGATTGGATTCAGAATGTCGAGAACTAGTTAATTGTGATTTTTAATAATTTTTCTGAATTGGAGCCCAGAGAAATTAAAAAATAACGATTTTACCCTTATTTCTCAACATTAAGGACTGATATGAGAAAAATATTCAATTAATATTAAAATGTCAATTTGACCTTAGAATCATATTATATGCATTAAAATATAATTTTGAAAATTTTCTGAAATTCTGGTGTAAAATGACCAAAATGCCCCTAGTGTTTGATAAACCAAACCAATATTAGTCGGACATTCAGAAATAATAAAAATAATATCCTTATTTCATTTTTAGGTGAAATATTTAATTTTAGAATTTTCATAAAAATTTAGGAGTCTATTGAATTAAAATGGATTTAATATGAAATTTGTATCTCAAAATACAATATATATATATATATATATATATATATATATATATATATATATATATATATATGTATGTATGTATAAATTTGAAATAAATTAATAAAAATTAAAACTAATTATTAGAAATTTATTTTTGATGAAAAATAATGTATATGTAAATTTTTACATTAAAATACATTACTTTCATGTTAAAAGCAAATTTATTCAAGTTTAAGCGATTTTATCGATATCAATTAATTTAACAGCAGGTAAAATTAACACAAATAAAGTTGGGACAACTCATGGGACACAAGTCCAACCTATTCCTAGATGACTCACCACCTATCTTGAATATGTGTCCTAAAATCAAATTAAAAATGGAAATTATGACGTAATGACTTATATAAGCAAGTGGACGCCTAACCCCCCTCCATTTTCTATAAATAGGCACTCAAATTTTCAAAATTTCACTCATCCTTTCCCCCTCTTGGCTGGCCAAAAATTATATGAGAGCTTCTCTCTCTAGAATTTTTTTTAGAGAATTGTTATACCAAAATTTTACTAATTTTTCATCAACTAGTAAAATTCTCTTCCTAAGAGCTTTGCACCTACTTTCATCCTCTTCATCAATTATCTTTAAGCTAATGGGGGGAGTGGGGTTGGATCTAAATTATAATCCTTTTACATGTTGGTAGGAAGGGCTTTTCCCTAAACTCCATTTAAGCATAAATTTTATTACTATTATCATTACATGGTTATGATGTTTGTTGCTAAATCTTAAATTTTTATATATTGTTACTCTGCTCAAGTTTAGATTATTAAATTATACTTATTAAGTTGTTTCTTTGCTCAAATTCAAATAATTAAATTGTATTTATTAAGTTGTTATTCTACAAAAATTTAGATGATTAAATTATAATTGAATTATTATTCTACTAAAATTTTAGTAATAAAATTATGATTATTAAGTTGTTATTCTGCTAAAAAATTTTATTTATGCATTGTCTAAATTGTTATTATGCAATTTTTGTAATATAAGACAAAAATGTTGATTATATTGGTGCTCAAATTAAATGAGACGAAAGAAACCTTTGTTTGAAAAGTTAGAAATTGATAAGTTGGAGAGTAATGTAAGCAAGTAATAAGCAATGGCATGACACCCTGCTAGAGAAGTTATAGTTTGGTACACTACGGGATGAAAGCAGGGACCATTGTTAAAGTCTAGAGGATATAGTATTGAGTGGTAAGCGTTCTAATAACTAAGGTAGCGCTCTTGAGTCAAGACAATCACTTAACCAACTTAATAACCCTGACACCAACTCAACATCACTAGGATTGGTGAGAGTATATCTCTATAAATGGACATCCTGACTATTATTTTGTTCCACAATGATGATCAAGACTGTACCATGTGATGATGTTGAGAGAGGTATATGTACTCCTAGTCACTTTCTGGTTCTGTTGAGAACAATTACTCACTATTGGGGAGTATGGATCCATACCAAATCAAGGTTTTATAGTAAAATTCCTACCAAACAGGTGAAAGTGATTTTAGAACAAATCACCTCACTCCATTGTTTTTCTTCCATGTAAGTTTGATCGTGATTATTACAGATGACGGAAACACCTAGTGATGTTGAGGACGAGTCAGAGGACACCCTACGAACGAAGATCTGTAGACTTAGTTTATAATATTACTCTTTTTGTATAAAGGTTATGGTAGATTGACACTACTCTGTATAGGATCTTTTTGATGTATGTATTGGGTAAGGTAATGTTTATCTTTCAGTGTATTTTTTTCTTTTTTGCATTTAATTGTTTTCTCTTATGACTGATATGTATTATGAACTTATGATATATATACAGACTTTATCTTCTATTCCTTACTATCATTTTCAAATTCTATTAAATTTAGAATTTTTCTAATTTAAAAATTGAAAAAAAATCTTACTCGCTATTTCATCAACTCAAACTTAATAATTAATTAAGTAATTAAGTAAGTATGAGTTATGTTCAATGTGAACGGGTATCACAAATCTTTTCCTTTTTTTTTCTATGGACTGGGACTTTAAGATTTTCTTCTAAAAGCAGGACCAGTTTTCTCTTCATGATCATCTCTCATATAATTACCATCATCTACACTTAAATTATTTTCAAGCGATAATTAAGTCGCCTAAAAAGGATAATCTTCAATGTTGATGTTCTTTGTCATTTTTGTTATCCTTATTGACATTTATTATTCTCAAAAGAACAATAATTCATTTCTTATTAGTAGGATTGGTGATAAAGAAAAACACTTGTGCTTATGATGCCAAAATAAAAAGCTCATCTTTGTATCCCTCTTTGTTCAATATAAGTCTCAACTCATCTATTCAAACACAATTATTATTGTTAATCCACATATAACTCAATACCATGCATAATACAAGTATGTTTATTCTCATTATATGAATGATATGTGCACAATTTTACTCCCCAAAGTCTCTTTCCTTATTGTTGAGTTTGTGTGATGAGGCTTTGCATGTCCTACAGTGTCCATGTTGGGTAGGTATTCGATACAAAATTTAACAACTTATTTAACTATCTATTATTCAACAATACAATCCTCTAGTCAACTTTAAGTATTCAATTAAAGGAGCCAAATTTGTGTCTATATCATTTAATAATTGTTTGGACCCAAAATTCAACATTGACAACATAACTTCCATTTCATGTATAGCCATAAAGATAGGTTATAAATAACCCAAATCAATAATCATGTATTATAGGAGCTACTTTGAAGACTATGTGGGTTCATTTGATTGATAGCTAATGCAAAAAGTAGGTTTCTTGGTTCTAATCCAAATAGCTTTCCATCTTGATTCCTTCCATCTACATGTCATGTCAAGTGTTTCTCAACACTACTATACATTCGCCTACATCATGGTATTATAGGAAAAATATTATAATACCTTATTGGGAAAATATTTTTTTTCTTTTTTTGTACGGCAAAGCATTACATTTAGGACACATGTTTAACGATGCATATTGATTTCAAAATAAAAAGCAATTATTAGAACAAACATATATCTTCTCATAAATCATAACAATATAACATAAAAACTTTTTAGTCTTATATGTTAAACTAAGAAGTACATTATCCTTAGAGAACATATTTGTCAAATGTGTAAATAAGTCAGTGAAGATTTTATTGGTCCATCCATTGGCTACTTTTAAATTTTACAATTTTTATACCAATGACAATTTTGTGAATTTACTACAACCATCATGCTAAAATTTTCTAGCATCACTTTTTAACCTTTCAAACATTTCATGGCAATCTTGAAGTTCCTCTTCGATCACATGAGCATTTCTACAATGTGATCAACTTTATACATATTTGTGTTAGAATCTTATGGTGTATCTCTAAAATTATTTCCCAAAACACTAGAACAATTATCTCCTATTTCACCATATCATGTCCAACATATGTAACTTTTATCATTGTCATGACAAAATAAATGATTCTTCAACTCAATTTCACTAATTCACCTTAAATAACATCTCAAATAAGCACATAGGATTTTATTTATATTTCTTGTATGCTCAACTACAAAACCAAATAAACAATTTCACTCCATCATCATATTTATACGAGTTGAAGACATTTATTTTTTTATCCACACTTTTCCTATCTACCAAAGAATTATTTACAACAATTACTTAACCTATGTAATGATTATATGCTTCATCATCCTACGCAAGGTGGAGGTTCTGTTTGGTAGCATTTTCCATTTGTTCTTCAAGCACACAAATTAATTTAGGTGGCATTATCACCTACAATACATATGTTCCTAGAGAACAATGATAAATGCCTAGTGAAATCAGTCTTAGATCAACAATTAAGAGATACAACAATGTACTAAATGCAAATTTGCAATCCTAGATAGTTCACTCTACAGAATTCAAACATAACTTTTATATTGTGTGTGAAACAAAATACAAATTATTCTTGAATAAAAAACTAAGATAAATTCTTGTTAATAATTTCTAACTTATATATCTAATGCTACAACCAAATGGTGAAAGAAAATAAAAATATGTGATAAGATAATTGGTGGAAAAGTTTTTAAATCAATGTACTTGTGTAACACCCATCCATATTATATACAATTCATATTAATTTAGTTATTAAGTTTAAGTAAATAAAAATGCGTGTAAAATTTTTCTAATTTGATAATAGAAAAAATTCCAAACATAACAAAATTTGGAAATGGTAGTAAAAGATGAAAGATAAGACTGTATATACATATATATTATAAAATTGTACATCATGGTTTGATAATACAAAAAACAAACAAAAAATATATCAAAAGATAGACACTATCTAACCCAATACGTACATAAAAAAGATCATATACAATGCAGTGTTCATATATCCTATCCCTCATACAAAAAGAAAAATACTATAGGCCTTCAGGTCCTCCCTCGTTGAGATGTCCTCTAACTCGTACTTAGCATCACATTAATGTCATCTTTAATAATCATGATCAATCATACACAGAAGAAAATAATAGAGTGAGGTGTTTTGTTCTAAAATCACTTCTACATGTATGGTAGGAAATCTACCATAAAACTAAACAAAGATAAAACACAACTGACAGCAAAAGAGATCCTAAGATTCATTCTAAGTTGTATCTGACTACCCTTGACTAGGTATGGATCCATACTTCCCGTTAATGGGTAATAGTTCTCAACAAAATCTGGGAAGTGACTGGGAGTACATATACCTCTCTCAACATCATCATCACGTGGTACAGTCCTCGTTATCATTGAGGAAAATAAAAGTCAGGATATCCATTTATAGAGGTATACTCTCAAATCAATCTTGGAATGCTGAGCAATTGTCGGGGTTATCGAGCTTGGTCAGGCGAATATCTTCGCTCAAGGGCACCACCCTGGCCATTGGGATCTTCACCACTCGATGCCTACCCCTAATGTTGGATCGAGCGCTTACCACTAGGCCAAAAACTATAGCCAATAGTCATGGCGCAACTCTTTCTACTTAACCATAGCAGCCCAAGCGCCACAAGTCGACTGTGACTTAACCCACTTAGGCATCCGCCACGAGACAATTGATGCCACACCAGACAACAATCTCCCCCTCAGTAATTGCCTCGCTGGGAATCGAACTCGTGACCTTGGCTATGATACCAATTGTTGGATCGAGCGCTTACCACTAGGCCAAAAGCTAGACCTCCGCAAGTGGGTCCCTGCCTTTTGTTCCTTAGCATACCAAACTGTAGCTTACCTAGCAGAGTGCCATGCCACTGCATGTCACTTGCTTTATATTACTCACTAAACTATCAATTCCTAACTTCTCAAACAGAGGTTTCCCTGGTCTCATTTAATTTGAGCACTAGTACAATCAACATTTTGGCCTTATTTTGCAAAAATTGCACAATACCAAAATTTTAACAAAATAATAATTTAGTAATCATATAAAATTTTAACAAAATAACAACATAGTAATTATAATTCAATTACTAAAATTTTGGCAAAATAACAACTAAATAAATACATTTTAATTTTCTAAATTTGAGCACAGTAACAGCTTAGCAAATGCATTTTAATATTCTAAAATTGAATAGAGTAACAGCTTAGCAAGTATAATTTAATAATTTAAATTTGAGCAGAGTAACAATTTAGTAATTATGATTTAATAATTTAAATTTGGGCACAGTAACAACTTAGCAAAAATTAAAGTTTAACATTAAACAATAATAACAATAATAAAACTTAAGCCTAAATGGGTTTAGGGGGAAACCCTTTCTACCAACATGCAAAGTGTTAGAACCAACCCCACTCCCCCCATTACCTCTAAGATGGTTGATGAAGAAGATGGAATTGTTGATGCAAAGCTTCTAGGAAGAGAACTTTACTATTTGTTGGAAAACTAGTAAAATTTTAGCATAAAAGCAAAGTAAAAGAAAAAAAAATTCTAGAGAAAGAAGCTCTCTAAGAATTTGGTAGCTTGAGAGAGGAAGGAATGAATGAAAAACTGAAAGTTTGTGGCCTATTTATAGAAGAAGGAGGGGGGTTAGGTGTCCAAAAATTTACATCATCCATTATGTAAGCATTATGTCATAAATCAAATTTTTATTTATTTTTAATCCAATTTAGGGACACATACACCATTTAGGGCGATGAAGCACCTATTTTAGCGTTGGGTACGTGCTCCACCAGCTGTCCCAAGCTCCCATGTGTCAAATTTTATCTGTAGGTGAATTAACCGATACCAATAAAAACACCTTAACTTGAAAAATTAGCTTTTAATATCAAAATAATGCATTTTAATGAAAAAGTGGACAATTACATTATTTTTTATCAAAAATAATTTCTAATAATAAATTTTAATTTTTATTAATTTATTTCAAATTATATATATTTATTTTTCATTTTTAAGCTAGAAAATTCATAAGAATTCCATTTTAATTCAATAAATACTAAAAAATTTATGAAAATTATAAAATTAAATATTTTACCCATAAATAAATTAAAATTACCATTTTCACCCTTTTTGAATGTCAAACCGGCACTGGCTAGCCTATTGGACACCTAAGGGCATTTTAGTCATTTTACACAAAAATTCCAGAAAATTCCCAAAAATTTTCCAAAATTATATTTTAATATATACGAAATAATTCTAAGCTCAAATGGACATTTTAATGTCAATTGAATATTTTCCTCATGTCAGCCTTAATGTTGAGAAGAAGGACAAAATCGTCATTTTCTAATTTCTCAAGGCTCCAACTTGGAAAAATTATTAAAAATCACAATTACATAGCTCTTGAAATTTTGAGCACAATGGTGGGAGTTAGAATTTTGAAATTTCTTCCCGATTTTTCAGAATTGCATTGTCAAATATAAAAAAAAAAACAGTTGAAGAATTAAAATAAGATTGTTACATTTTTCACTACTTTTCTTTCAAAATAAAGTTTTTATAATGAGAGATACTTAATATAAAAATTTCAAAATATTTTGAGGTCAAAAAGTCTCTAGTTGGTTCCTACAGTCAACCAGGGGTATTTTTGTCATTTTACAAAAATTATCTCAATAAATTCCAAAAAAATTCTTAAAATTATTATTAATTATTCTAAATACATTGATGACTTAAAAACAATTTTTAACATACAAAAAAATTTAATATATAAAAATAGGGGTGTTACAACTTGCACAATACAATTTCATCAAATAGTCTCTTATTTGTATTTATAGAATGAATTTCATTTTGATAGAAGGGAATGCAGTCAAATTAAATATTTGTATTCTTCTACTATATTCAATCAAAATTTGATAGAGATTCTCTTATTTTACTACCTTCTTCAAAATTGTCAAAGGTGTATTAAAAGTCCATTCCACCAATAAGAAATCAATAACTTAAAATTACTTTTTAATTCTAATATTTCTTTCTTTCTTCAATTTTCATTTCTTTTAATCATTAATATTAACACTAATCTTAAATCCAACTAATATTAACATAACAAAGTATTTCCTTTTAGAGCTAGGAATTTTCTTTACATTAACATTAACAAATTAGAGGAAAAAATCTTTTGAACATTATTGTTTTCTTTATATTTCAACTCAAACATTTACTTAATGATTTTATAAATAAATTTCAAAAATACCTCTAACTATTAATTCCAACATTCAACTTATACTAATATTTCAAAACTCTAACATTTAATAAAAATATCAAATTTAAAAGATAAAAAATATATACAATTCTTTCTAAACAAATTTAAATAAAAATAAATAAAAAGTTCGCCTTGGTTGGTGGATGGAACTTGACTAGTGGTGTACTAATGATGGCTAGTTGGGGTTGGGTGGGCTGCTTTGGTGCGGTGGTCTTGGTTCATTGGTCTCCTGGCCTACATAAATGTTAAACTTCATCTTCATTATCTTTAAAAAAAAGGATGCTGAATTGAAGGAGAAGGAAAAAATGGCGTTCAATGTACTTACTCCTCTCATGACCACTTAAAAAAAATTTGCATGACTTTATCTTTTAATCTTAACTTTTCATAATTTGATCCAATAGCCAAGATTCATTCTCTCGTAATAAAAGTCCACTTACTTGATATGCTCATATATATATATATCATAATAAAAGTCTCATATGTGTGTGTGTGTGTGTGTGTGTGTGTATTTAATTTGTTGAAAGAAAAGAAAAATAAATTAAAAAATAAAATTTATTTATTGATTTACTTACTTTTGTTATCAGTTTTAAGCTATTAATAAAAAAAATTTAAATATATTTTTTATTAAATTTATCCTTAATTAGTGATTTTTTAAATAATTGTTAATAAAGAATCACAACTATATTAGTATTTATTTTTGTAACCACTAAGAAAATTCCCCTTACTTAATTTATTTGTATTCTACATTGTAATTGCTAATAAACATGCACTAATGTTGCTTCATGGGACCAAGGTATATGTGGTACAGTAGGCCTGCTGTTGAGGTGTCCATCTCCAACTTGTGTAAGGCTCCAAATAGTTCATCTAGTGGTTTGGTTTAATGGCGAAAGGGCTCTAGCGGGTGAGATGGTTTCGCCATGCATAAACTTCCACGCTCAAGTGTGTAACACTCCTTTAATTCTAAATATAATTTATATTAATTTAATTATTACTTTAAGTTGATAAAAATGTGAGTAAATTTATTTTTATTTTTTATAATTGCAAAATAGAATTTAGAAATAGAAATGAAATGATAAAAACTGCTTATGTATATATATATTCAACTGTATATCATGGTTTGAGTAATACATAATAGTCAAAGAGAAAACAAAAGTACATCAAAAGACATATACTACCTTACCCAATATATACATCAAAAAGATCCTATACAAAGCAGTATTTATCTACCCTATCCTGTAAGAAAATATTATAAACTAGGTCTACAATCTGGAGGAGTATCCTCTGGCTCATCCTCAGCATCATCAGGCATTGCTGTCATCTTCAATAATCACGATTGAACATGTATAACAAAAATAATGGAATGAGGTGATTTGTTCTAAATCACTTTCACATGTATGGTAGGAATTTAAATACAATTAATGAAGAGAACCTAGGGTTTATTCTAAGTTATATTACACTACCCTTGACTTGGTATGAATCCATACTTCCCATCAATGAGTAATAATTCTCAATAGAACCTAAGAAGTGACTGGGAGTACATATATCTCATCAACATCATCACATGGTACAATCCTCATCATCAATGAGGAACAAATATTAGTCAAGACGTCCATTTATAGAGATATACTTTCAAACCAATCCTGAAATGCTGAGCAATTGTCGGGGTTATCGAGCTTAGTCAGGTGAATATTCCAGCTCACGGGCGCTACCATAGCTATTAAGACTTTCACCACTTGATGCCTACCGCCAAGACCTCCCCAAATGGATCCCTGCCTTTCATTCCTCAATGTACCAAACTGTAGCTTCCCTAATAGGGTGTCATGTCACTGCATGTCCCTTGCTTTACATTACTCACTAATCTATTAATTTCTAAAGGTTCACTCTGGTCTCAAAAATTTCTACTAATATCTCTGACTTATATTACAGAGATTTGATCCATACATATCATTTACCTAATTCATAATTCAAATTAAAACACATAATCAATAATTCAATAAAAATAAAGATATACAAATTAAAATAAAAACTGATAATTAAGAAATAAATCATAGAATTGTCAAAAATTTCATAAAATAATTTTTAAGCTTAGAAAAATAATTAGAATTTTATCATGAATTTTTGGAAAATTTTTGAATTTTTTTGAAATTTAGTACTTTTAAAAAAAATGTGTCCACAGGTATTTATAGAGCACAATTAGAAGTACTAAATAAGCTTTAAAATTTATGAAATTTTTATAGATGGTTTATTTGTGTGTCTAGACCTTACCTAAACGATAAAAACTTAAACTGAAATTTCTACAATAGTTTTCTAAAAATAAATTCATAAATAGCTCATAAAATAATTTTTATACTTAGTTTCATATTATGAGATTTATGGTTTATTTCTTCTACTATTTTTGCTAAACTAATTGAGTATTACTAAAATTTGATAATATAATAATTTAATTATCTATTATAACAGCTAAAAATATTTTTTAAAATTTGGGCAGTATAACAGCTTAGTAATTCTACTATAATTGTTTGAATTCGAGCAGTATAACAACTTAATAATTATACTATAGTTGTCTAAATTTGAGCAGCATAACTACTTAATAAATGTATTTTAATTATCTAAAATTGAGCAGCACAACAACTTAGTAAAAGCTTGAATTTAATACTAAACATTATAATATTTATAAAACTTAATAAACTTAAACCTCGAAAGGTTTAGGGGAAAACCTTTCTTACCAACATGCAAAATAATTGAAAATTAGAACCAACCCCACTCCCCCCATTACCTCAAAGAGTTGGTGAAGTTGTTGGTGCAAAGCTCCTAGGAAGAGGATTTTTACTAGTTATTTGGAAAACTAGTAGAATTTTGGCATAAAAGCAAAGTAAAATAATTTTTTCTAGAGAGAGAGAGACTCTCTATGGAGACCTATGGAAGAGAAGAGGAGTGAAGAGCTTGGTTCATGTTTCATGGCTATTTATAGGAAAAAAAAATGGCCTTAGGTGTCCATGGGAGTATGTCACCCATGATGTCAAAAATATAAATTTTGATTTGTTTTTAATTGAAAATTAGGGACACATATATAAGTAGGAGGTGAATCACCTCTTGGTAGATCAGAAATGTAGGATAGCAGCTGTCCCAAAATTTTCCAGTACAATTTTTGACTACTAATTAATTAGCCGATATCGATAAAATCACCTAAACATGAAAAAAAAATTAACTTTTAATATCAAAATAATTAATTTAAATATAAATCTGAAAAAATATAATATTTTTCATCAAAAATAATTTCTAAAAATAATTTTTTATTTTTTATTTTTTTTTCGAATAATATAAGCATATTTTGTATATCTTAAGCTTGAGAAATTCATATTAAATCTATTTTAATTCAATAAATGCTGGAATTTTTATGAAAATTCTAAAATTACATATTTTATCTAGAAATATACTAAAAATATTATTTTCACCATTTTTGGATGTCAAACCAATACTGAGTTAGTTATTTGACAACTAGGGGTATTTTGGTCATTTTGTACAAGAATTTCAAAAAATTCTCAGAAATTTTTCAAAATTATATTTTAATACATATGACATAATTTTAAACTCAAATTTTCATTTTAATATCAATTGAATATTTTTCTCAAGTTAGTCCTTAATATTGACAAATAAGGACAAAATCGTCATTTTCTAATTTCTCCGAACTTTTGTTCGGAAAAATTATTAAAAATCACGATTAGATAGTTTTTGATATTTTGAGTTTAACCGTGGGGATCAGAATTTTTAGATTCCTTCCTGATTTTTTAAAATTAAATATAGAATAAATAAATAAATAAAACAATTAATTAAGTAAAAGTGAGGGTGTTACAAAGTACATGAATAATAGCTTAAGGGGGAGATAATGTGTTAATGTTCAAAGTGCATACCTTAAAGAATGAGAGACATTTCCATTTATAGGCATAAGGAGTACTTAGCCTAAAATGGATATCTTCTTGGGTTGAATAGTGCCTTAGGCATAAACTAGGTTCCTTTATAGAAGTTAGGGGGTCGTTGGATGACTATCGTCTTTGTGTAAGATTAATGCTTGGGGAATGCTTTAGGTCCTTTATCACTTGTGAAATGTGATTGATGCAACTTTATTATGTTTCCTAGATGTGGTGCATCTTTTGATAGTGTCACCACTCTGGTTGTGACAAATGGGTAACTAAAGTCATTGCGAAGATAAAATAGAACATTCCTAGATTCATGTGTTACTTGACTAGGAAACCTAGTCCAAGGTGTTGAAGGGTAATCTAAAGACCACGTGACATATCTTAGTTAAATTTGAGATCAGTCTTAATTTAAAAAAGTAGCCTTTCAAAGGTTCAATTTGAAACACTTAACAAAACCATTATTTTTAAAATGTTAATATTTTGATAATAAATACCTTGATATCATGTCACAATAAGGGTCGTGGCTGCCTCAAGGCCAATAAGGCAGCTGCCTCAGGTCCCATTTAAGCTCCTAATATTTTTTATATTCTTAAAAAATTATTTTTAATTTAAATTACTATGTAATAAATTTTATTATATTGTGTGTGGTTAATTTGCTAGTAAGATTGTGTAATTTAAAAATATGTATATACATGGATATTATTATAGATTATTTAAAAAAATTTATTATGCATTTAAAAAGTTATATAAAAATTATTTTACACTTATTTTGAACTATTCAAACGAAAAAAAATTGACATTGAAATGAATCTATAGATTAAATTTCATAAAAGTAATATGATCCATAAGGAAACATTTTGATGAAAATGATAGTAATAAAATCATACATTAGCTCTTTTGATTCTTATAAAAAATAATTCTTTTGATTTTGAATATTGTGTATACAATTCAAATCAATTTATTGTCTTTTATTCATATCTTATTTGAAGAAATTTTAAAATATAAAAATAGTATTGACCATTTTAATTGAACCCCAATAGCTGAAAATTTTAAAAGAGAATGAATTGAACTTACGAAATAAATAGTAAAATGAGAAATTAATGCCCTATTAGAAATATTAAACTTTATTAAAATTTAATTCTTTTAAATGCATGTAATGTTTATAGAATATTATTAAGAATACTTGCAATCATGGTCATTGTCAAAAAAAAGTTTTTAAGAACAATTTTTTTTTTTTAAATCCAATTTGAGATCAACTATGTTACGTTGCAAGATAGTAATTGAATGGAATTTTTTTTATGGATGTTGAAATTGAATGGATCATCATAGGGTGAGATGTTGAAATTACTTGATGATAAAATTTTAATTAACAAATTTGTAATTTAAAAAATTATAAATAAAATTAAAAATGATGAGTTATATTAAAGTATGAGTCAAGCATACTAACATGTTGTTGGTCTAAGTGAAACTGAAATCAGATTTAAGCCATGTGGATAGAAAACGCGTGGTTAGGAAGGGAGACTTCACTAAAAATGGTCAACCAAGTTCCTTAGCAGAAATTAGTTATCGACAAAATTAATAGATACTTCGCACCAATAATATGATTTCCCAAAAAAATCAAGTATAAAATTTGTCTTGCCTAAGGCCTCAAAATTTCTAGGGAAGGCTATGATCATAATGATAAAGTGGTGTCACGTGCAGTAAGTGCAAGTATGTGTGAATAGCATTTTCAATTATAACGTAGTGGACTAGTGGTTTATATATATGCCCATGATTTAATTACAAAATTGTCGGTCTCGAAAAATAATCATGTGCCTCAAATTTGATTACTTTAAAGAAGAATGAAGAAACTTTTATTCAATCCCGTAATTCTGATTGGAAGTTATTATTGAACCGTAGTCACTTATCCTCCAGGGTGCACTTATATAATAGAAGGTCACCTTTAGGATGTGGTATGAAGTTTTCGTGATAAATTTTCAGCTCTAAGGATGCTGTAGTTCTCTTCCCTTATTTTCCTAACAGATTAAAATATTTCAAAATTTCAACCCCGAAAAAGACTTTCACAAAAAGTTGAGAGCTTTTCATGACATAAATTCAATTCAAGGACAGCAAATAGGTGTGAACTTCCAAGTTATACCTGAGCCCATGAAAGAATTTTCTTTATAAGGTATGAATATGAATGTAACAAGTGTGATAAACGTTTGCTGCTTCTTTTTCCAGTTTTATTTAATTAAATGTTATATATGATTCCTTTGATGATAATTTGCACAATATGTTTACTATGCATGATAACATAAATTAAAATGAAATAATGAAAATATGGGATTTCACCTTTATTATTGAGATGCAACGCAATCATACGTATAAGTATTGATTTTATTGAATAAATTTGTTATGCTCTAACTGTTCTTCATTTCTGGGCTGTATGGGTCGTTTTTATTTATTTAGAGTAGACCTGTTTCTGAAAGAAGTAACTTTTATTTTCTTTTCGTGCATTTTGAGATTTTAATAAAATTTCTTAGGCTTGAATATGTTCTTAGTCCCTCAAATTTGTAGTAAGTTTGTTTTTGGTCTCCCAAATTTAAATTCAATTTTTTTTAGTCTCTATAATTTTAAAAAAAATTGTTTTAATCCCTCAAAACTACCTACAGCATTATTGATAAGGTAGATTGAGTCAGTTGTGTAACATTAGCTGAGTTAGATGTGATGTTTTTACTAACAGGGATACTAGAATGTGAGTTTTGTGTAACAGATTCACTAACGACATTAGGATAGAGGGACTAAAACATGTTTTTTTCAAATTATAGAGACTAAAAAAAATTAATTTTAAATTTAAAAAATCAAAAATAAACTTATCCCAATTTAAGAGACTAAAAATATATTTAAGCTAATTTTTTGTTAGTCTTATTATGCTAGAACCTACCCCATGTTTGTACCAAAAAGAAGAACCTACCCAAGTAGGTTCCTCAATGTTAACCCTGTCACTATTTTCTGAGTTTTACACCTATTAAGTGTGGCTACATAGTAATTTAAAAAAGAAATTAGTGGCCCAATGCACTATTTTCTTTTTGAAAAGAGAAAAGATAAGGAAAACTAATACATAGTTCGAGTATATCTCATGCCGTTATACTACTTGAATAACAAGAGATTTGGATTTAGTACAATTATGGAGGATGCACTTGATGAATTGGGAAGTATCTTTTATCTAATCATCGTCTAATAATTGAGATCAAGTTAATTAAATATGAGAGACACTTAATCTCCATTATTAGATTCGCTTTTTTTTTTTATTTCACCAATTACATCTTTTCCTATACCAAATCTGAATGCAATGCTATATAAGTTATTTTTCTCCTGAATTGAAGGAACAAAATGACGATAGTAGAAGTGGTGATAACAATATACGTCAGGAGAATATGATTCCTTTGTTATTGGTAATGCTTAGTTTGTTGGTCAGCTAACAATTTTTTTCCTTTAATATTTTGATTTTGGTTTTTATGAGTTTGTTCATTTTTAATACTCGTTCCGGTTATTTTCATAATAATTTATATATATTTTACGTCATTTATGTTTTGAAATATCAGGATATAGTTATATATACTGAAGAGAAAAAGCCAATTATTATCCATTTGATTAAAAAAAAAAATTCTTTTCTCTTATATCCTATTATTCAATAGTATAAGAGAAATTTTTTGTACTTAGACTAAGGCACTCCTTGTGCTTTTAGTTGGTTTCTCATTAATAAATTTTGCTTATATATCCAATGAAAAATAGTATAAGAGAATTTGCTTACCAAAACAAAAATAGTAGAAGAGACTTCAAATCTTATGTTTTATACGATGTTTGAAATTTATGTATTTTGATCTTTTATATTCATATTTTATCATATCAAATATTCATTTCTTACATAGATTATTTTTTTAAAACTATTTTAACCCAAAGTATTTCGGTACCTATACCCATATGTATAGGTGCAGGTGCTCAGAAGGCTCCCTTACGTGAAGGGAAAAGTTTGGTGAATACCAAACTCTGGGAAAGATAAAAAAAGAGAAAGAAGTGTAAATATAATAAGAAATACAATATAATATAATATAAAAATAGAGATAGAGAAAAATAATAGGTATTGATGTATTTACCAAACTCTATTAAATACTTAAAGAGGGAAAGATAGAAAAGAGAAAGAAGTGTAGATATAATAAGTAATATGATGTGATATAAAGATAGAGAAAATAATAAGTATTGATAAAGTGTTTGATATATATAACTGTCTATATATCATCACTCTTGTGTAAATGCTTCAAAAATAAAAAAAATCTCAACCTTTTAATGGAAGCAAAATGAAGAGATAAGATTGGGTATAAATACAAAATATCACGCCCAATGTTAAATATTAATTCATTCTATCCCAATTATCATTATGTTAATGTCTGGTGGAAGTTACTAAAGGTGGTTGATACAAGTGGTTAGACACTTGTGTCTCTTAACCAAAGACTGAGGTTTAATTTTCGGCATGAGAATGGAATTGTGACTGCAGGTATTACTTTATTCTTAAAATGGGGAAAAAAAAGTCTGGTAAAAGGTCGCTTGGTATCATGTGGTCGTTATTTCAAAATTACTTGTTAAATGATAAAGTGGTGTGAAGAGACGTAAGCGCAATTATATCTGTGATGCTCATTTTCAATTAAAAGGTAGTGGTATGACCTAATAAGAATATTTGTCAGTATTCGAAAAAATATCGTGCCTTTAATTTGATTGCAGAAGAAAAAAAAATTAATAAATTTTTATTGTGTCCTAAAACTCTGATTGGAAGCTATTAAAGTTGCCGTTTATAACTTTTATATATACCCCAGTGTGCACATATATAAAAGAGGGTCACCTTTCACCTAGTGGAATGAAGTGGAAGTGTCTTGTATAGTCTTCAGCTCTGAGGATGCTGCAATTCTCTTCCACCATTTTCCCAACAAATTAAAATGTTTCTCAATCCAATTCAGAAAACGACTCCCACAAAAGGCTCATAGCTTTTCATGGAGCGTTCAAGTTACTAACCCTTGAAAGATTTTTCTTTTTAAGGTAAGAATAAGACGTAAAATGTGTGATACATGTTTGTGTTCTTTTCCTTTTCCTGTTCTCTTGAATTAAGTGTTGTATTATATGATATATATCCTTGCTGCTAATTTGTTCAATACGTTCTTCTTTTTTAAACTGAATGAGTTTGTTACGTAATACGTACGCTCTATAAGTGTTTTCCAATTCTGGCTTTCATGGGTTTTTAATTCTCTAAAAATAGCATAGAAACTTGCTTTCTATGGAAGAAGTGGTTGAATCGGCCACTTATATTTTCGTTGTGAACCTACAGATTTCATGCATTTTGAGTGTTTAATAAAAATTTCTTACTGTAGGTCCGATTTTGCTAGAATCTACGGCATGTACTTTGTTCAATGTTTACCGTGTCAGTACTCTAGTACGTGATGCATTTACACATACTAGCTAAGTACCCATTGACTAACGCAGCTTGTGTACCACTTTTATGTACCAATTTGTATTTTTACCAAAAAGCTGATATGCAACTCTGGTATATCTTTGATGCGGTTGGGCCGTACAATTTTGATACGAATTAGGCCGTTGTTGTTGACAAAAAAAAAATGGCCATACTTCTCCCAATAAGATAACGAGACAGTGGCACGCGGTGTTGACAACGACTTTTTTTTTAAGGCAAAGGAATAATTTTATTAAGAGTAAAGTCCAGTCATTAAGCACAAGGAGTGCCAAAAGAAGGACTCCAAAACACTACTACAAGGATTACAATCGAAAGCCCAAAACCTATCAAACATCGGCACCTTTCTTGCTCGAAATACCAGTCTCAAACTCGTTTTCAACACCAACATTATCTGACACTAGTTCAACACATGTCGAACACTTTTACTTAGGTGTCTAATTAAAAAAATTATTTTTTGTTAGCTTAGACACTTAAGCTGACACTTCTACACACCTTAGACACTTGAGTAGACACCTTCATATGAATGTACTATATTAAAAAAATGGTCATTTTTTAATCTTTTATATTAGTTAGCTTAAAATATAATATAAAATCTTAAAAAAATAATGTCTCTTGTCTTTTTTTAAGGCTTGTTATCATAGAAAAAATATAGAAAGTTGGTTTAAAAGGTGAGTATATCATCAATTTATATTTTTTGTTATGTTACTCATATTTCATTTCATTGGAGACTCTTTCCTTTTGTGTATGTATGTGGTGTTCCAATGTCCTATAGTTTGGACATTAGCAGTGTCGTGGTGTCTGTGTCCGTGTCGTATTCAGTGTCTGTGTCAGATTCCGTGCTTGACACCCTGCTGCCAACAATACACGTAAAAAAAACTGCACATATGGTCCTGCCACATTCATCCTACTCCCATGAAGAACCACAGCTCTCAATCTAGAAGTGCACCTAAAAATAAATCTTGACACATACATTCTACTACGTACATTCTATTACGATGATAACCCACAGATCACACTCTAGGTGCGCACCAAACAACTGAAAGGCCCTCCCTCACAACAATTCCAACTCTGCGTTGGTAGCTCACACCTTGGAGCACTAAAACAAGACATACAACCCGTATGAGATAACTTCCACCCCAGATAAGAAGTATAAAACGTTATGGTACACTTCTGGTGTTGACAACGACTTGAAAGAGTGATTATTGGTTTTTTTTTTGCTAAAATGATATATTTTGCTTTTAAAATTAGCAAAGTAGTATATTTTTTAAAAAAATGTTATCTGTATGATGTAAGTCACTTTTTGAAAATGGACTTTGGTTTGTAAAATCAATTTTTGACAGTTTTTATAATTTACTGTTAAAAAATACCACAAAATTTTTTAGTCTTTATACATATCATTTTTAATTTTTTTTGTCTCTACATATATTATTTTAATCTCTTTTAGTCTTTACAGCAAGGACTAAAAGGGGATATTTTTAAGTATAAGAACTAAAAGAGAAATTTTTTATAATTATAGGAATCAAATGGGTAATTAAACCAATTTTTTTAAAGTATATTTCTTTGATAATTTTAGAAGTAAAATGTACCATTTTGGGTTAAAACAAAAAAGTCTCGATTATTGGTATTGTTGTGATCCCTCTATTATTGGTATTGCTTGGTTTGTTGGTTGGATACCCTTTTTTTATTTCAGTTTATTTATGAGTTTGTTAAGTTATTATCCTCCAGATGTTTTTCTCGATAATTAATTACTCCTCTTATGTTTTATGCTATGCTTTGAAATTCGTGTGATTTTATGTTCTGTACAAAGTTATTATGTTTTATAATATCAATTTCAGATGTCTTATCCATATTTAATTACTAAAAAATTATGTTAACATACAGCATAGGTGTACCCGTATTCATGCAACGTAGTTGAGCTACACCATGAACATATCTACTCCACATGCTTGATCATTAATCTTCAATAATAATAATTCACTTATTTCATGTATCAAAGTAGAAGATTGAATAAGAAACAGAGTCTCAAAGGTTGGATTTGATGCATTCTTACCAAGTTTCTAACCAATTGGCTTTCCATGTTCAGGAAATTCTACCAAACAAAATTCTATTGTGTTGGCCTAGAGGTGAAGTTTTTCATATTTCTTTCGAAGTTTGGAAATTGTTGCTTGTTTAATCACAATAATGGCACTAGCTTCTACTTCAAAAGTTGTCCTTGGTTCAATAGCCTTTGCAGTCTTCTGGGTACTAGCAGTTTTCCCAGCTGTGCCTTTTCTACCCATTGGGAGAACTGCAGGGTCCCTGCTAGGTGCAATGCTTATGGTTATATTCAAAGTTCTTAGTCCAGATCAAGCTTATGCTGCAATTGATCTCCCAATTCTTGGTCTTCTTTTTGGGACAATGGTTGTCACTGTTTTTCTTGAAAGAGCAAACATGTTTAAGTACTTGGGAAAATTGCTCTCTTGGAAAAGCAGAGGACCAAAGGACTTGCTTTGTAGAATCTGTCTGATTTCTGCTATCTCAAGTGCTTTTTTCACCAATGACACATCTTGCATTGTATTGACGGAATTTGTGTTGAAAATTGCAAAGCAGCATAACCTCCCACCCTACCCTTTCCTTCTTGCACTTGCTTCAAGTGCTAATATTGGATCCTCAGCAACCCCAATTGGGAACCCCCAAAATCTGGTTATAGCTATTCAGGGTAAAATATCATTTGGGAGGTTTCTAACTGGTATTCTTCCAGCCATGCTTGTAGGAGTTGTAGTGAATGTTGCAATCCTTATAGCCATGTATTGGAGGGTACTATCTATTCATAAGGATGAAGAGGATCCAGTTTCAGAAGCTGTAGTAGAAGAGGAGATTATTTCCCATCAGTTTTCTCCACCCACAATGGCTCACTTTGCATCCTTTAATTCTCAAGAATGCAATGGCAGTCTAGAACCTACTAATAACATTCAAAACTCTTCTCAAATTCATGTTATGAGAGACCAATCAACTCCAAATGTAAGTGAAGTTCAGATGGTTCTTAGTAGCACAAAGGATTCCACAACAAACTCACATGCATCCAAGGAGGAGACAAATGATGCAAAAGAGGAAACTAATCCCTCAAAAAGCATTGCGATAGTGGTAGATAAACCAATAGCAGCACACCTTATGCAATCTTCAGAAGGAAAGGACTTTATGAATGTAAAATGGAAGAGGGTACTATGGAAATCTTGTGTTTATGCAATCACATTGGTAATGTTGATTGCAATGCTTCTTGGTTTAAATATGGCATGGACTGCAATTGCGGCTGCAATAATTTTGCTGGTTCTTGATTTCAAAGATGCAGGGCCAAGCTTGGACAAGGTAAAACTTTATAACACCACCTCTTGTACAAAATCTTCTTTTATCTCTCTTCCATTTGAAATGCTAGCTGTTGTTATTTTTATGCTAGTTGAACTTTGATCAATCTCCTAGTGATTTTTCTTCTTGGAAAACAGGTCTCGTATGCACTTTTGATATTCTTCTGTGGAATGTTTATCACAGTAGATGGCTTCAAGAAAACTGGAATTCCAAGTTTTATGTGGGACTTGATGGAGCCATATTCTCGAATAGATCATGCTAGAGGAACAGCAATACTTGCTGTAGTTATACTTGTCCTATCAAATTTGGCTTCAAATGTACCAACTGGTAAGTACATGATCATCCTGCCAAAATAATTATTTTTCTTGCACAACTTGCTTATATGTTCCCCATCATGATTAAGAGAAAGTCCAATAATTTTTACCTTTCTTAAATTAGAGTATTTAGTGATTCGTAAATCTTCAAATTGCTTGTGTTATGAATGGCTTATATTGTTTCCAAGAATTAGCTATATTTAATATGTAGCATTTTCTTTAATTAATTTTTGAATTCATGACTGTTACAAGATATAATGTTGAATTTATGTGTGTGACAAATTAAATCAATTAATACATTAGTAAATTGTTTCATTTTGAAGGATGTATGAGAATTACAAAATTATTTTAAACCCTTTTCTCCTCGTTCTTTTTAGTAAAGTAAATTATTATGTTTCTTTTATTATGGTATGAAATACGAGATTCTCTTAAAGTCTCTAAATAAATATGTTCCTTATATATTTGTTTGAAAATCTACAAATGAGAAATTTTGTCTTATATTTTTTCTCGCTTGATGTATTTTTATTATTGGCTTTTTCTTTTATAAAAAGGCATAATTTTAGAGAACCTTTTTTTTATATATATAAAAGGCAAAGAGAATTTTATTAAACAGATAGAAGTCACAACCTTAGCACTTAGCATAAGAAATGCTAAGGGAATGCACAGTCCAAGAGGTAGGGGTGTAATCGGGTCATGATCGACCCACGAAACTGACCCAATTCAACTACATTTCAGTAGGTTGGGTCAGGTCAATGGGTTGGGTTAGATTTATTTTCGTTGACCGGATTAAGATTGGGTTGATGCATTTTTAACCTGACCTAACTCAATTTATTATTTTATTAATAAAAAATTAAGAGTTTAATGGTCATGTACTGTCAGTGTAAAAAATTTTACACTGTCATCAATCACAAATCACCATTAATATGACTTTTAAAGTATTTATTATAAAAGTCAACAAACTTACCATAAATATTGATTTGTGATTGGATGACAATGTAAAACTACTTTACACTGTCAGTGCATGACCATTAAACTCAAAATTAAAATATTATAATATTCACATATATTATATTTTTTTAAAATGTTGAATTTTTGTAATTAGACTTATATTTTAATTTAAACATACGTTAAATGAGTTGAACTAATTAAATATTTTATTTTATTTTTATTTTTTTGAATATAAACATTATATTAATATCTTAATTGTCTAACTCAATGACCAACCTGATTAAAGTCAAGTAGGGTTGGGTTAGTTCACTTCAAAAAAAAAATGCAAACTTGACTTAACCCAATTCTACTATTATTAATTGATTTGGATCTTAAACACGGCTAGACCCGACTCAACTCAACAACTAGTTACACCCCTACCTAGAGGCCATTTACAAGAATTGGATCCGAACTTAAAAACCAAGTCTCACTGCCAGCCCAACTAACCACACCAACCAGATTGCAAACCACATGTAAAAAACCAACCCCCACCCAAACACAACCACACGTAAACATTGTGATCTTGGCACGCACGAGTCACGACACGTGAGGACAGAACCACAAGCATTTTAATGTGAGGCGACTATATATTCCCTGCGCCAAGATATACTCCCTGCACATCGAACAAAACTCCACATAACCTGCAACCTAGCCTATGATGCCAACACCTTTGGTAGCTCAAGACATCCTACCTACACCACTTGCCCACTGATATAAATTCCTCGAGAACTGTTGTCTGAGTTAAGTGGTCAGAGTCACCCAAAATCACCAATACCAGCCACAAAACAGTTCCCCCGTCCCCCAACCGTTGTGTTCTTGAACTGTCATACCATCCCATTCCTTGCAATTGCCACAAAACAGCCACAAAATCACCAACAGCACCCAAAATCACCAATAATTGTAGAGAACGTACAGTCTTGGATATTCTTTAAATTTTTAAACCAAGGTTGATATAAACCATTGTTTCATACAAAGAAGAAATATGTTGAGATTTTATTTTCCCTAAAATTTTCAATTGTCATGGACAAAAAAAAAGAGAAGCATGCATTGCACATGGAATCATAATTATGTGTATGTAATGAAATTTCGTATATAAGGTTTTTTGAACAAAATTTTTCTTCACTTTCTCGTTTTGAAAAATTAAAAACTTTATAAAATAAGTCACAATCCATGTACAATCTAGCTTTTGTCATAATGGAGGTTTATATACATTTCTTGTGTAAACTATTCTTGAGTAGATATTTTCACAACAAAATGGCCTAGACTAAATTGATATCCATATTTACCAAGAGCCATTTTCAACTGATATGTCACAATCTTCTATTTATATTTTCTAGTTCTATTGCTTGGAGCACGAGTTGCAGCCTCAGCAGCTGCAATTTCCAAAGAAGATGAGAAGAAGGCTTGGCTAATCTTAGCTTGGGTTAGCACAATAGCAGGGAACTTTTCACTATTAGGATCAGCTGCCAACTTGATAGTGTGTGAACAAGCTCGTCGGGCTCCAAACCTTGGATACACATTAACCTTCTGGACCCATCTAAAATTTGGCCTTCCTTCCACTCTTATAGTCACTGCTATCGGGTTGACACTCATAAAATGATAAGAATTTACTAAACTCCATAGAATCTTATCGTAGAAGTTTACACAAGCAAAATCAGTTTATTGTAATATATTTTAAAGTTATGTGAGAAAATATAGGTAGATGAACAAGGAATTTTCTGTGTTTTTGTTGTTCATGTCATCAAATAAGTATATGATTGTGATGGTCCTAAAAGTTTGTTAGGAATGCTTTGAAATTTCAACTTGTAACAAATGTTAGTTTGGGAATTATGTAAAATCTTTAGCAGCACAATATTCTTCCCTCCAATTACTTTTTGTGCATGGCATTCTTTTCAAAACTATCACGCCAATATAACTAATAGCGTGTTTGAAAACTCCTTAAGAAGTAAGAAATTACATTTTGGATGTGGAAAATCACATCCGAGATAGAACCAAACGCGCTATAATAAATTCGTTTCTAAATTTGTTAATTGTTAGTTGACCTTTTTAATTCTATTGAACTTAATAAAAGTGACACATATATAATAACTAAGGATTCGGCTCCTCTAGAGTAATTCATACATATCTTACTAGAGAAATCACACACAACATATAAATCATAAGCTTTGTGCCAAATAGACAGCAACTGGCTAATTGTATCCCAAGTCAAGTGATGTGTCAAAGAAGCCTCCATAAAGATATAAGAGTTCCACTGTAACTAAATACACCTTAGATGACACATCGCCACCAAAATTTAGTCTCCTTACTTTTACCAAAACCATGAAACATAACCATAAAAAATTGGTTCAGGGACCGAGACACGTCCAACATTCACAAGAATGCCAAAAAAGAAATGCCATAACGAAACGACAGCAGAACAATGTAGGAACAGTACAGATTCTTGGCATGCACCACACATTATACACAAATCAGGGGAAAGAGAGAGTCTTAGGTAGCTTATAAACCTGCAACATATCTTAGTAGTAATGCTACCAATACTTCAATCTATATATTAATAATAGACTTAAATATGTTTTTAATCTTTCAAATTTGGAATAAGTTTGTTTTTTGTCTCCCAAATTTAAAATTAATCTTTAGTCTTGTAATTTAAAAAAAGTCTGTTTTAGTCCCTTAGGACTACCTGCAACATTATTAACATAGACAAATTGAATCAGCTGTGCAGTATCAGTTGAGTTTGGTATGATGTTTTCACTAATAGGGACATTAATAGATGAATTTTATGTGACAAATTCACTAACAATGTTTAGACAAAAGAATTAAAACATGTTTTTTTCAAATTACAAGAAAAGATTAATTTTAAATTTGGAGAACCAAAAATAAACTTATTTTAAATTTGAGAGACTAAAAATATATTTAACCCTTTATAGTAATACTAATTGCTTCAAAGATGTTAGTTACCTACCTTGGCATTCTTTGGATAAGACCCGCCCACAATGGTTGTACGCAGTGGTTACTTGCATCTGCTTGTCGCGGACATTAAGTGTCATTGTGATCTGGTAGCATGACCTGAATAATTTTGAAGTCAATAAATTCAACAGTCAACACTGTCTGTATCTCTATGGTCCTATTACTTGGTTAAAAGGAATTAAATATGATGAATTTCTTAAAATATTTTAAGCAAAAGGAATTAGTTTACCTCGTTCTGGTGGGTGAAGTAGTTGTTGGAAATGGTAATGGAAGTGGAGCCCATAACAGCGTCAATAAGGCCAGTGCAATTGGAGACCTAGTTGTGTTCAATCCAAATTAAATGTGACTAGAACCAAAGGTGGATAAAGGAATATGCCATCACCATCAGTTACAGTTACAGTTACAGTGTTACACAGCAGATAAAGGAAGATGAAATGACTTGCACATAGCACACCTCTACTAAGCTTATCATTATATAATAAGTTAATAACTTAAAAGCTTCTTTTTATTTTTCCAGCTTTGACAGAAATTTGATTGATCTATGTTACATTGTTTTAAGAGAATTAGCTGACACACCCAGTAGAGTCGGTCTAATGGTGAGAAGTTAGAATAACTTTAGTGTGACTATTGTATATCAAAAAGAAAATAAAAGAGAGAGAGAGAATTGGCTGACATGCACATCCAAAGAACAAAGTTAAACAGAAAATTCTAAATTTTAAAGGCTCCAACAACAAACTCACCTTCTGAAGGATCTGTTTGTTGATTGGCTGCTTTTAGGATAAAACTAACCAAAACAGCCAAGACATATCCAAGTAATTTTTTAGAGCCGGGCATCATAATATCCTGGAAATTGAACAAATAGAAGGAATTAATAAAAGAATACATTAATGGAAGAGGATTCGGCTCAGCCCTAATAAAAGCCTTCACCACGAGGTTAAGTTTTATCCAGATAAATAAAAAATGCAAAAAAATTAGAAAAATTAAAAAGAAAAGAAAAAAAATCAAAAATAAAAATTCAAACAAATCAACAAAAGATCTATTTATTATTGTTTTGATCCAATTTAAAATTAAATTCAAATTTTATTTTTATTTCTTTTTATAAGAAAAATAAAATATTCGAAGAATTGTAGAAAACTATAAAATTTGGTCACTCATTTTATTTATTATTATTATCCAAATGATTGGAACTTTCTCTTTCATTTTATTTGCATCTCATTTTTTTCTTATTTATATTTTCTTGTTTCATCACATTACTTATTATATAATTCACTTTCTCATTCTATTATTTCCTTTTCCATATCTTTCATAATTATATCCAAATGCAGCTCAAAAAAGGATGCAAAAGGATGGATCCTCTCTAAAGTCCTAACTCTACAATCAAAATCTGGACCATGCATTCTCCTTCTTTCTTAATTACTGTGCAATTAATGGTTGAGATTTAGCTACATTTTGACTGCACACAAAATTTGTTGAAGAAGATCTGATTTGCAAGACAAAAATGATTTTTGGACGCCCAAAAACCTATTTGACACTTAGTGACTAGTAAGAGAAAGATAAAAAAAAGAGAAATGTATAGGTATAATAACTGATATAATATGATATGATAGGAAGAAAAATAGAGAGAAATAATGAATGTTAATTAAGTGTTTGAAAAAATAAGGTGACCGAAAATCATTGCTCTTTGCAAAAACACTCATGTCAAACTTGGTCAACAGATTTCTCTCTTATTTTTTCTGAAAAAAATATAAATATATATATCTAATTTTTTTTCCATTTCTCTCTACTCTATTTTCTTCTTCTCTTTTTTTTTTCCTTCCACATTACTTAACATATTTGTTAGTTTTTTCTTTTTATCTCTCTTCATTCCACCTCATTAATTCAAAAATAGGTTTTTTTTTTTTTTTGGTTATCATTCTCCCACACTATCCGTCCCTTGTGGCTCAACCCACACCATTGTACCCACCTTTATTGCGTAATCCCAAAACACAATAATGAACCACATTTTTATCTTTCAGTCTCAAGAAATTATTAAGTAGTCTGAGATTATTATGGTCCCAACTAATAGATAATAAGTATTTTTAATTTTTTTGTAAATTAAAAAATTCAAATACGTGTCACGTAAAGATTGATAGAGACTATAGACACGTGATGTTCCAAACTACCTAATCATTTTTAGTCTTAAGAAAAGAAACGAAAAAACACACATTGCAGTGTGAGAACCTCGCTCTCTTGGTCCATTCAGTGGTAGCAAAAAAATCACACATTCATCACATTCGGGCTCTTGGTTCATTCACTTGTTCTTTGACTTGGCCAGTAATTATCCCAACGCCAATCCAACACCAGACCCACCATACGAACAATCACCAGCAAGTCAATGATAGATTACACTAGACCAACCCATCACGGTGCTGCCAGTGAGCCACGTTCTCCAGATCAAATCATAGCCAGTGGAAGCAAGTCAGATTTTGGGGTTATTTATATCTTCCCTTTATTTCTCACTTTCTCTGGTTAGTTGTTTTGCTATGCCATTATTGGTGTTAGGCAATTACTAAATGTAACTCCTTATTAATAAATCTAACTTATAGGCTTAAATAACTTTTTCATCCCTATAAAATAAGAGAGTTTTGCTTTTAGTCCTTTATATTTTATTTTTATTTTTCGTCCTTATAATTTTTTTTTGTTTTATTTTGGTTCCTGTCGTCAGGTTTGATAGTTAAATCTAATGGAAGAACCAAAAGAGAAAACAAATAAATTATAGGGACCAAAAAATTAAGAGGACCAAAATAAAAGCAACCAAAATTAAGAGGACCAAAATGAAAATAATCTTATATTATAAGGACTAAATAATTATTTAAACCAAATTTATAAAAATTCAACCTTCAAACACTGCAAATGCATTGATGGGCAGCAAAAAAATTAAACCTACAACAAATGTACTAGTGACTAGCCAAAAAAATTATAAATTACACTGGCACCCCTTAATTGTTTGAAAAATATTGACACTCCTTATATATTATACTAATACCCTTTATACATTACACTGACACCCTGTGTTACCTAAGAAATACATTACACAGTGTACTTCTATAAGGGGTGTTATTGTAGATGTTAAAAAAAAGGGTGATCATTTGCAACATCAAGAAACTTTAGGATGTGTAGAGTGCTAATATAATTTGCTCATATATAATAATAATATTGTGCATCCTTCTTTTGCTTTCTTTATTATTCTACGCTCGTCTGCTACCATTCGTTTTGATAGCTCTGTCTTGTTTTATGTTTCACTTTTTTTGCTCTCTATTTTTTTGATGATCACCAATGTATTCATTATAAGTTTAATTTTTTTGCTCCTCATAAGTGCATTTACAATGTTTGAAGGTTTAATTTTTATACATTTGGTTTAAACAATTGTTTAATCCCTATAATATAAGATTATTTTCGTTTTGGTCCTCTTAATGTTTTGAACCCTATAATTTCTACATTTTTTCTTTTGGTCCTTCCTATTAGATTTAATGATCAAACCTAATGACAGGAATCAAAATAAAACAAAAAAAAAATATAGGGACGAAAATGAAAAAAAAAATTTAAGGACTAAAAGCAAAAACCCCTATTTTATAAGGATGAAAAAATTATTTAAGCCTAACTTAAATATTTTTTTTTCTTTTTCTTATTTTCTTCACTCCTTCAAATACTCCTTTCTTTTCCCCATTTTACTTCTCCTCCCTGTTAGCTATCCTTTTCTTTCCTATTCTCTAATAACCTTTTCGTTTCTCTTCTTTTTTTTCCTTTAATGATTAGTTTTTCCTTCTCCAATGGCATTCTTTCTCTGCAAAAGAAAGTTTTTATTACCTTTACGTACACACACAAAAAAAATCTACTTCAAAATTTTTCTTGTTATCCCAACAACAAATGCATCTTGTTTTGCTCAATGTTTTCTATAAGTTGTTTGCGGCTAGGAGTGGAAATAAGCTAGGCCAACACAAAGCTTTGCTTAAATAGGCCTAGTCTGTTTAAAAAATTCATAGCCTGAGTCTGACCTATTACCTGTCATAGGCTTTATTTTTAGGTCTGGCCTAATAACAAGCCTGACTTAGCCTGTTAACCTACTTAAAGGCCTATTTCATATTAAAGTTTTTATATAAATCTAACTTCTCTCTACATGAACTAATAGGCTCATAGGCCAATGGAAAAAAAAAATCTATGTAAACAAATTATAATCTATAAATATTAAAATCGCTACTATTCAAAGTATGAGACAAAGGTGGAAATAGGCAGAAAAGATTTTATAAAAGTCAAGTCTAACATGTTTATATAATATAAGTTTATTTTTTATGTCTAATTTGACATTCATGATAACCCATTTAAAAGTTTATTTTGTAATAAGGCCTTTAAACATGGCATAAATTTATTTTCTAATAAGTTTATAGGTTTGACTCTTTACGTATGTCAACATGCTTAAGATTTAAAAAGGTGAATAAATATATAATTTTAATACATTGTAACAAATTTCATATAATAATAATAATAATAACAATAATTATTATTTATATTTACTTAAATAGGTCGGCTTGTTAAGTCTAAAATGCTTTTTGAATGGCCTAAAAAATGGCCTTTTTAACTAAATAGGCTTTTATAAAAGTCTGAGCCTGATTTATTTAGTAAAAAAGTCTGATCTGACTTAGGCCTAATGTAGGCTAGGCCTTGTCGACGGCCTGACCTATTTTCACTCCTATTTGCAGCATATGTTTCGAGGCTTGGTGATGCACCACTAAATGCATTGTAGGAAAGTTCATTCTCTAAGTGGGACATGAATTTCATGATGTTTTATCCCGCATTCATTGATCTCGAATATCGCAACCAATAACAGCATGTGTAACCATTACCCCAAAAAATATTGCACGTAATGATAGGAGTCATTTGAATAATCTACCGCAAGAACGAATTTTCCTATTCTGCAATATACATTTAGCAATTAAAAGAGTATTTGGGATAATAAAAAAAAAGGAAAAAGAAAAAGAAATACATTTAGTAAATAAAAGAAATACGTTTTAGAATTAACTTAGTGTTGCAAGGGCATGACCCAATCCTAATCCATTAATAATGTGTTCCTTTAAGTTTGGTTCTGACTTTTAATGTTTTAGGTTTGGTCACCATCGCTGGGATTTACCCATATTGTTCCATCTCTCCTTTTTGTTTTCAGCAATGATACTGGGACTAGGAACAAACCCCATTAGAACTTTGTTGCTTGACTTTGTCCATTTAAAAAAAAAAATAGATAGCATTTTTTTTAACTTTTCTTGAATCCATAAGCAGTTAAATCCATGATAGTTACTAATCAAAAATTAAAAATAAAAATGTCCAACAAAAAGCATACACCAAAATAAAATATTCCCATTAAAATAGCTAAAGATTAATAAGAAATGAATTAAAAATTGGCAATGAAAGTTACGATTTTGGTATATATTAATAAAAAATAATTATAAATACTATATAATAGTTACGAGTTCTAAAAAGTTCTTTAAAAGAAATAAATAATTAAACTCGTAGATGATTATTATGACTTTATATTTTATTATTAAAAAATAATATGTTAAAATGAAGTCGTTGATCTTTTATTTATTTTATTATTTCTCTCTATTTTATGTTTATTTTATATTTAAAATAATAGGTTCTAGCTCTTATTTAATCTCATTCTAGAATTCATAAACATATATAACAACTTATTCTATTTAGAAATTTATTCAAATTCTACGCCATTTCAATAATTTTCAAATAAATTTACCAATGTGATAAAAAAAAAAAAAACTAAAAGTGCACCGAACACAAGAACAACAGTTACATCATAGATTCATAATCTCATCATTCCCATGATGAAACACCCTTTCTTTCGGTTATATCCATGGTCCTAAATTGCGGTCCGCAACTGTAATTGCAACCGCAATGTAAAAGATTTTTGAGTCACTACAACCGCATCACGACCACAATTGCGGTCGTATCAGTCGTATTTTTTTGCAATTTTTCACAATATCAAGGATCGTAACAAAACTGCAACCACGACTGCAATTGTAATTTAGAACCATGGTTATATCAATTGCATCCTTCAACTCGTCAATTTTAGGCAAGGGGAGTGTTCACGCTTATCACTGCAGATTAAAAAAATATAAGAAATAAAGTCAATTACACATAAGCACGCACACAAACAGTTGTCCATGGGGCTGGCTCATTGTCACACCTCACGAACAAATACCTGCAAACCTTGCAACCCTATCACAGAGAAAGCTACTTCATGAATCAAAATGTTAAGTGAAAGCTATCCAGCGAAAAATTTCTAGGCTTCATTAAGAGCGTGTTTGGTAAAGGTGAAATGGAAAGGAAACAAGAAAGAAGGAGAACCAGAGAAAAAATAGAAGAAATAAATGAGAAATGGCAAATTGGTAGAGTACAAATAAAGAGAGAGAAATAAAAAGGTGTGTTCCTCATAAAAATATGCACGAAAATAAACTGTGAAAGGCTATCTGTTTAACATTTTATGAAAATTCGTTTTGTAGCAATTCGAAACTACCAAATATTGCTTGACTGATGACATTTTCTAGCCATTACAAGCTACCAAAAACATATATTACTAAAAATAATTGATTTTTAAAAGAAAATTGATTATCATGCAATTTTTATTCTTTTTTCCTCTTAGAATGTGGGTTTGGGCCTGACTCAACCTTACAAAACCAGCTTGTAAGGTGAGGGTTGCCCCCCACTTATATACACTTGTTTGGTAATATCACTAATCGATGTGGGATCTCCAACACACCTCCCTCACGCCGAGGACTAGACCTCTCGAGTGTGAAGTTTACAGGACTGGACATCTGCAGGTAGTCCGATAATGGCCCGATAGCAGGTGGCTTGATAGGCCCAACAACAATCGCTAGGATAGGCTCTAGCACCATTTTAGAATGTAGGTTTGGGCCTAACTCAACCTTACAAAATCAGCTTGTAAGATGAAGGTTGTCTCCCACTTATATACACTTATTTGGTCATATCACTAGTCGATGTGAGATCTCCAACATTTCCTTTTCTTATTTCCTCACAAATCTGCGTGGAAATGAACACTAGAAAGCTATCTATTTAACATTTTGTGGCAGTTCGTTTTGTAGCCATTTGAAAATGTTAGAAACGTATAGTACTACAAATAATTGATTTTAAAAAAACGATTATCATGCAATTTTTTAATTCTTTTTCCTTTTTTCCTTCTTGATTTTTCTCAAACCAAACACGTCTAAAATTCACTCTATTTCTCATTTGTTTTTATTCACCATATTTCCCTCTTACCTATTTTAATCCATCTTATTCCTTTCCTTCTTACCAAACACAAGGAATGTACTCCAATAAACACAATGCTTGTATTTATTACAAGGGTGCTGATATTTGCACACTCACAAATTACAAACACTCTATCAATTCCTTTCATTTCTCTCTATCTCTTTCTTTTTTTCACATCACATCACCAATCATATCAATTATTAATCTCTCCTTTCTTTTTATCACTCTCAAGGTATAGACACTCAAGGGAGTGTCCAAGAATCATTTTCTGCATTACAAGCATCTTGAATTTATTGAGTAATTATATTCCAACATTTGTTCTCTCTTTTGTCTCATTTACACCTTATTTATTTATTCTTTTATCACATCACTTATTACTTTTATCACTTTTTCTCTCTACATTTTATTTTTCTTCCTCTCTCTTGGTTCTACCCCTTCACCCAAAATAGGGTGGACGTTCATATTTTTCCAATTCTATTTTTGTGCTAGTATTCCTTTACTCTATAAACATCATCACATTTTATGGTGTATTAGGGTGGGTGGATAGATGAGAGAAATAGAAAAGGAAAAAAGAGAGAGAGTAAATAACAGGTGTGAAAAAAAGATAAAAATAGGAAGTAAATGAATGAAAAGAATATATAAAAAAAAGTGAGTGTATCTTAATAATAATGTTCATAACATAAAGTCTAATTCAAGGACAATAAACAGCTGGGAACTTCTAAAGTGTACCTTAGCCCATGAAAGAATTTTCTTTTCAAGGTAAGAATACGGATGTAAAAAGTGTGATAAACGTTTGTGCTGTTTTTACTTTCCAGCCTACCTGAATTAAATGTTATATATAAGATAATTTCTTTGATGATAATTTGCACAATAAATACGTTTACCATGCATGATATCATAAACTAAAAGAGAAAATAGGTTATGTACTGACAATATAAAATAATTTTATACAGTCATTCAATCACAAATTATTATGTACGATAAGTTTGTTAACTTTTATAATAATTACCTTAAAAGTTATACCAACGATAATTTTTAATTAGTTGATGGTGTAAAAGTTTTTATACTGACAATGCATAGTCATTAAACTTAAGTTTAATGGTCATGCATTGTCAATGTAAAAAGTTTTACATCGTCAACCAATTAGAAATTAATGTTATGACTTTTAAGATAGATATTGTAAAAGTTAACAAACTTACCATATATGGTAGTTTGTAATTGGATAACAATATAAAATTGCTTTATACTATCGGTATATAGCCTATTTTCTCAAATAAAATTGTTATTCTTTAAAAAAAAAAACTAAACAGTTTTCCATTTCGGATTGTAATGGGCCCTTTTTATTTACTAACCCCTTGTTTGTTCATTTCTTATACCCAGTTATTTTCATAACAATTTATTGATAGTTTACTTCTTTAAATTTTTAAAAATTTAGATCATTTCTTATCGTTGAATAACAGGATACATTAATTATTTAAACTTGAGAGAGAAAAATAGTCGATCGTTTTCAAATAAAAAATTTATCATGATTAATTATAGGATTTACTGATTATATTTGAGAAAAATATTTATTTTTTTCTCCAATATAATTATATGCTCTAACTTAATAACAGAAGAGGATTCAAATGTTCTGTTTTTTTTTTTTGGTACAGAGTGGGAAAAGAAAAGGAAACAGAGAAACTAAACAATGGCTAAAGCACCGCGTGTATCACGTTGCAGGACTTCCAGAGCTGCAGCATGAGGAACTTGCCACCGACAGTCACATCTGCTATTCCTGGAACCCCGTCCAGCTAACAAATCAGTCATGTAATTAGCGTCACCAGAGACAGAAACGAAGGTAAGCGGCCAATCGCCAGCGGTTACGTTAAATATTCAGAGAAAAAATTATTATTACTATTTTCATTTATAATAATTTTATTCGATTCCAATAAAATTACCTCTTATAGAAATATTTGTAATTTCTACCAAAAAAATGCTAATTTATATCGTCTATATACTAAATTTTTAAAGAACTTACATTAACCGACAGTATTTAACTACCACTAACATACTCATATATACAATTAGGAAATAATTTAATTTTTAATTTCAAATCTTTAGGACATTGTTTAGATTTAAAAAAACATATTATTTGTATTTTAGGAATTTGTGTTTTCTTTTAACATTAGGATAATAGAAGTTCTTGATATGAGAAGAATCATCCGGATCATGGAAGATTTCACAAGTTTGTTCAGAAAACTTGTATTGAAATATAATTATTTGAGAAAATAAATATTATTGAGATGATTTCGTGAACATAGATAAAAACTGTCAAACTACATTAAATAAATTGGTGTTTCCATTGTTTCTAGTTTTTGGCGTCGTTGTGTGTGTCCCCAACACAACGAAGTTGAGCTCTAGGCTCAAAACGAATATAGGCATGCTCAGAACTTCAAAAGTGTCACTTACCGTGAATGTTTCCCAAAAAAAAAAAAAAACTCTCATCCTATCCTATTTATTATTATGTTAATATCTAGTAAAAAGTACCTTGGTTGTGTAGTAGTTAGGGGTCTCAAAGGTTAAACCTAATGAGCCAAGACATAAGTTAGGTTCTATCAAGTTGGTTTTTTGGTTAAGTATTTTGATATATTGTTTAATTAAATATTATTTTATTAGACATAATATTTTATAAAGTATTATGAATTTTATGTTATTTTTTATTTTATTATATATTTATTTAACTCATAATAATAGTTTCTAAAAAGAATTTGTGACAATTTAATAAGATAATATTATTGTAATTGTGATATTATATTTAGATTATTTATATTTATTTATTTAGTAAGTCAAATTATGAGTCATTCATTATATATATATATATATATATATTAAAAAATTGATAGGTTAACCCTACCTAATCCATAACACACCACAAGTTAGGTTGGGTTTATGGATTGGGTTGAAGTTTTTGACCCAATATTAAAATGAGTCCAATCCAACCTGTTTCATTTTTTGACAGATTAAGAGTGAGTTTAGTCAAATTAATGACCTATTTGACATCCTTTGTAAAAGTTATTTCAAAATCCCTCTTTATATAAATATTAAAATTATCTGTTTTCTAAAGCATCCATTTTCTCCATTCTCCTTCACATTTACTTTCATTTGAATACTCTCCTTTGATGAAGAGGTAGACTTCATTCTGTTAACATGTATATGATATATTCTCTTATACTTTTGATATCAATTGAACAATTTAACAAGCTATAATTGAATATCATAAAATCAATTTCAAATATATATATTTTATCTTCAAAATTTAATAGACTCCTAATATACATCAGATATATCATCTTATACTTTTAATATCAATTGAACGGTTTAACAAGTTATAACTGAATATTAAAAACTAATTTCGAATATATATATATATATTATCTTCAAAATTCAAATATGCTCCTAACATGCATATAATATCCCTCCAAGAACGTTTTTAGGAATTTTTCTTAACATGTTACCTTTTTCAATTTGTTATTTTTAATATCTTTAGTTTTAACTTGAATTTAGTATTTTTTTTAAAAAAAACTATCAAAAATTAAAAGTAATATTATATCACAATATAAAATATTTATCATAAATCTAAAATATAATTTATATATTTTAAAATATTTATTTATTACAAATTTTAATTATAATATAATTTATATATTTAAAAGCATTTATTATAAATTTTTGTTATATAAAATAAACATTTATTCTGAACCATACACTTGTTAACATACTACTTATTAAATGATAAAGTGATTTGTGACGTGACGTAAGTCCCAAGTATATGTGTGAGTTGAGCAGTATTTTCAATTAAAAGGTAGCGGCAACGTATGTCCCACATCTAATAGAAGTATTTTGATGAATGCACTTTTTAACAACCTCTTACAAACAAATTCTTACAAATATATTTTTTTAATTGGTTAAAATTTATTATTATAGTTTACAAAATTTGATAAATATTACTTATTTAATCAGCATCATTGGTGATTTTATAACTTTTAATAAATTTTACTTAAAAAAATGATTCCTAAACTTTAGTTGTTTAAAGTGTTTTACATAGATTAAGAAATATTTAATTATATAAATCTAGACTACAATATTCTCCTTTATTATTTTACAAATTTTTGTACAATTGTCAACTACTCTATTTACAACTTATTCCAATTTAAAATAATTGTTGAAAATTCACTTTTAGTGGTCCTTTTATGTAGGGGTGTTCATAAATCGATCCAATCCAATAAAACTGAAAAAATCGATCCAAAAATATGAAAACTAAATAAACCGAAAATCAAACAAATCAAAAGCCACAAAAATTGAAATTTTTTATTGGATTAGATCGGATTTTAGATTTGATTTTGAAAACTAATCTAATCTAATCTAAACCAAACTTATACATATGTGTATATTTTTATTTATAAATTTATGATATCACTCATATTTATTATGTAATCTATACTTATTTATGAAAAATATATTTAATTAAAGATAGCTTTTTAGTAACTATTTGAATAAAGATGTATAAGTGTAACTATCAAGTTGTACAAATTTAGTTTTAATAGTCTATATTTAAAGAATTATACTACTATTAGCTATATAATGACTTCTAGATGAAATATTTGATATTTTTTATTATTTTTTATTATGTTTATTATATATCTTACTATTTATTTAATACTTTATCCAAAGAAAAATAAATTAATATTAAAATTGAAAACTGATCCAATTCATACAGCTTTAGATTGGATTGGATTGGATTTAAATCTCAAACCAAATCAATTGGATGATGAATTAAGAAAATCAAAATGATAGGATCAAATAATTTTTTTCTTCAAAATTGATCCACTCTAATCCGCGAACACCACTAATTTTATGTAGTCCTTTGATGAAATATTGTTCCTTCTTAACGCAAATAGCACTAAATAATATTAATATTTTATTATAAATATCTTGCAAAAATTTTAATTATTAATTTATTCTCTGAATTATTCTACTATATATAAATATGTATAATTAGAAGAAAAAAATGCACAATTACATGTTGAAATTTTAAAATAATCAAGTTTAGAAACAAAAATAAAATATTAAAACAATCAAAGCTTAGACTTTAAGGAAATAAATAAAGAATGAATTAGAAAAAATATGTCAAATTTGATTGTACAAGAAAAAGAAATAGAACAAACTAGTATTTTAATCTGAGCATTGCATAAAATAAATATTTATTTTATATAAGTTAAATTTATAATAAATAAATACTTTTGAATATATAAATTATATTATAATTAAAATTTGTAACAAATAAATATTTTTGAACATATATATTATATTTTAAATTTATAATAAATAATTATGTTAATATGATGCTAATTTTTAGTTATTAATAATTTTTTAAAAAATTTGAAATTCAATTTAGAACCAAAAATATTAAAAATAATAAATTAAAAAAAATAAGAGATTGAAAAATATCTAAAAAAACTCTCGTTCGTTAAAAAATAACAGCTAAAGATATTCTCATTTAAAATAATTATTTTAATTTATATAGAGAGAGAAGACTTTAATTGTCCCACAATTATGATTGGAAGCTGTGACTGAAGTTGGCGCACATAACTTTTATCCTCCAGAGTGTACACATAAATAGAGGGTCCCCTTCCAGCAAGTGGTACTCAGTTGCCGCTTATGACTTTTATACTCAAGTGTGCACATATAAACAGATGGTCACCTTTCACTACATGGTACTCAGTTGCCGCTTATGGCTTATCCTCTAGTGTATGTGCACCTATGAAGCACCGACACCTTTTTTATTTAAAGTGTTGTGGTATCGAACACGATTCCAACACCGACACTCTCCCATACTTATTCGACATATATTAAACACTTCTAATTAGGTGTCTAATTAAAAAAATTGTTTTTTGTTGGCTTAGACACTTTAGTTGACACTTCTAGACACCTTGAACACTTGAGCCGATGTTTCCATATGAATTGACACACTATTATTATTAAAAAAATAGTCATTTTTTAACTTTTATATAAGTTAGCTTAATGTATAATATAAAATATTAAAAAAATAATGTCTCTTGTCTTTTTTTGAGGCTTTTTATCATAGAAAAAACGTAAGATGTTGGTTTAAAAAAGTGAATATATCATCAATTTGTATTTTTTGTTATGTTACTCATATTTCATTTCATTAGTGTCTTTTTCTTTTTATATATGTATGCGATGTCCCGATATCTTATATTTTAGACATTAACTGTGTCGGGATGTCCGTGTCTGTGTTGTATTTGATGTCCGTGTCAGAGTCCGTGCTTCATAGATGTGCACATATATAATAGAGGCTCACGTTTCTCACCAAGTAGTATTCAGCTCTGACAATGCAGCAATTCTCAACCACTATTTTCCTAGTAAATTAAACCGTTTCTGAATCTAATTCAGAAGAAGACTCTTACAAAAAGTTCATAGCTCTTCATGGAGCCTTCAAGTATTAAGAGGCTCACGTTTCTCACCAAGTAGTATTCAGCTCTGACAGTGCAGCAATTCTCAACCACTACTTTCCTAGTAAATTAAACCGTTTCTGAATCCAATTCAGGAAAGACTCTTACAAAAAGTTCATAGCTCTTCATGGAGCCTTCAAGTTGTTAAGGTAAGAACAGATAGGATGTGAAGTGTGTGATAAATGTTCGTGTTGATTCCCTTTTCCAGTTCTCTTGATTTAACTGTTATATTATATGATATCTTTGCTGCTAATTGGATCAATTTTGTTACGTATGCTCAAAGTGTTTTACAATTCTGGCTTTCATGCGTCGTTTAAATTCACTAAAAAGAGCATAGAACCTTACTTTTAGTGTTGAACCGTCCACTGACATTTGCTAGAATGTACGGCATGTACTTTGTTGAACGTTTACTGTGTCAGTACTCCAATGACGCATGCACATACTAAGTAGGTACCCATTGAGGCATTGACTGTGGATAAATAGCCATTAAAAAAAGAAAAAGAAAAGAAACCTAGTACGCAGCTTGTGTGCGGTTTATACGCACCATATTTTATTTTATTTTATTTTTACCAAAAAGCTGACATATGCTGCTCAGGTATATTTTTGTTGACCAAAAAAAAAGGTCATTTTCCCCGATAAGATAACAAGCACGCGGTGTTGACGATGAGTTGAAAAAGTGATTACTAGTAGTGCTGTGATTCCTCTATTATTGGTATTGCGTGGTTTGCTGGTTGGCTTACCATTTTTTTATTAGTTTATTTATGAGCTTGTTATTAATTTCTTATCCTAAGTTGTTTTTCAGGACGATGTCTATTATATACTGTCGTCATGTTTTATAATATCAAATTCAAATGTCTTATCTATATTTAATTTTTAAGAAAATTATATTAACCTATAGTATACGGTACCCATATTCAAACTATTCATACAGTGTAATTGAGCTTTGTCAAATACCATGAACAAATATACTCCACCTGCTTGATCGTTAATCTTCAATAATAACGACTCACTTAATTCATGTCTCAAAGTAGTAATTTGACTAAGAAATGGAGTCTCAAAGGTTGGATTTTCATGGATTCTCACTAAGTTACTAACCAATTGGCTTTCCATGTTCAGGGAAATTCTACCAAACAAAATTCTCTTCTGCTTACCCAGAGGTGGAGGTTTTAATACTTGTTTGGAAATTTGGAAATTGTTGCTTGTTATAATGGCACTGGCTCCTCTTCCAACAGTTGTCCTTGGTTCAATAGCCTTTGTAGTATTTTGGGTTCTAGCAGTTTTCCCATCTGTGCCCTTTCTACCCATTGGGAGAACTGCAGGGTCCCTACTAGGTGCAATGCTTATGGTCATATTCAAAGTTCTTAGTCCAGATCAAGCATTTGCTGCAATTGATATCCCAATTCTTGGTCTTCTTTTTGGGACAATGGTTGTCACTGTCTTTCTTGAAAGAGCGGACGTGTTCAAGTACTTGGGGAAATTGCTCTCTTGGAAAAGCAGAGGAGCAAAAGACTTACTTTGTAGAATCTGTCTGATTTCTGCCATCTCAAGTGCTTTTTTCACCAATGACACTTCTTGTGTTGTATTGACTGAATTTGTGTTGAAAATTGCAAGGCAGCATAACCTCCCACCTTACCCTCTCCTTCTTGCACTTGCTTCAAGTGCTAATATTGGGTCCTCAGCAACTCCAATTGGGAACCCTCAGAATTTAGTTATAGCTACTCAGGGCAAAATATCATTTGGGAGCTTTCTGACTGGTATTCTTCCAGCTATGCTTGTAGGAGTTGTAGTGAATATTGTAATTCTTTTAGCCATTTATTGGAGAGAATTATCTATTCAGAAGGATGAAGAGGATCCAGTCTCAGAAGTTGTAGCAGAAGAGGAGGTTATTTCCCATCAATTTTCTCCAGCCACAATGTCTCAATGTACATCCTTTAGTTCTCAAGAATACAGTGACAGTCCAGAACCTACTAACAATCTTCAGAACTCTTCTCAAGTTCATGTTATGAGGAACCAAACAACTCCAAGTGTAACTGAAGTTCCAATGGCTGTTGGTAGCACAAGGGATTCCACAACAAACTCAAATGCATCCAAGGAGTGGAAGAATGATACAAAGGAGGAAACTAACCCTTCAAGAATTGTTGCAATAGTAGTAGATAAACCTATAGAAGCACATGTTATGCTCTCTTCTGAAGGAAAGGATTATCTGAGCATAAAATGGAAAAGGGCACTGTGGAAATCTTGTGTTTATGCAATCACATTGGTAATGTTGATTGTAATGCTTCTTGGTGTAAATATGGCATGGGCTGCAATTGCAGCTGCAATAACTTTGGTGGTTTTTGATTTCAAAGATGCAGGGCCAAGCATTGAGAAGGTAAAACTTATACAATAGAACCTCTTATACGAAATCTCCTTTTATTTCTCTTCCATTTGAAACACTAGCTATTGTTATTGGCAGTTGAACTTTGAACAAACTCTTAAAGAGATTTTTTTTTCTTGGAACAGGTCTCATATTCACTATTGATATTCTTCTGCGGAATGTTTATCACAGTAGATGGATTCAAGAAAACTGGAATTCCAAGTGCTCTGTGGGACTTAATGGAGCCTTATTCTCGAATAGATCATGCTAGTGGAATAGCTATACTTGCTATAGCTATACTTGTCCTATCAAATTTGGCTTCAAATGTTCCAACTGGTAAGTGGATGAACATCCTGCCAAAACAAAATAATCATTTTTCTTGTACAACTAGCTTATATGCTCCCCATCTATTTTAAGATTGATTCATGATTAAGAAGCAATCTAATAAAAAAAATTTCCTTGCTGAAATTAATGGGAGAAGGAGTGTTAGAACACACTCGCTAACACTCTTTCTAATACATTTTTTCTTGTTAGTTAAAATTTATGTGGATTTTATTAGTTTGGGAATGAGACCCACATTTTTTTTTTTTAGAAGTAAATTATTTTCTTTATTATGGTATGAAACATGAGATTCTCCTACAGCCTATAACATAATTATGTTTCTTATACATTTGTTTGGAAAACTATGGAACGGGAAATTTTGTCTTATGTTTTCTCTCGCTTGATATGTTTTTATTATTGGCCTTTTCTTATATAGAAAGACAAAGTTTTGGAGAGCTTTAAATTGTAATTTTCTTGAAAAGTTACAGTCTTGGATATTAATTTACATTTTAAACCAAGGTTGATATAATCCATAGTTGTATACAAAGAAGAAATATGTTGAAATTTTATTTCCCTTAAAATTTACATTAGTCATGGACAAAAAAAAAAAAAAGAATACATTGCACATAATGGAATCATAATTATGTAAATGTGGACGACATAATGAGATTTAGTTTATAAAGTTATCTAACAAAATTTCTGTTCATCTTTACCAAGAGTCATTTTCATCTGATGTATCACAACATTCTATTTATGTTTTCTAGTTCTATTGCTTGGAGCACGAGTTGCAGCCTCAGCTGCTGCAATTTCCAAAGAAGACGAAAAGAAGGCATGGCTAATCTTAGCTTGGGTGAGCACTATAGCAGGGAACTTTTCACTGTTAGGATCAGCTGCCAACTTGGTAGTGTGTGAACAAGCTCACCGAGCCTCAAACCATGGATACACATTAACCTTCTGGACGCATCTAAAATTTGGCCTTCCTTCCACTCTTATAGTCACTGCTATTGGGTTGACACTCATAAAATGATGAAAATTACTAAATTGTATAGAATTTGTCATAGAAGTTTACACAAGCAAAATAGGTTTATTGTAATATATTTTAAGGTTACGTGATATGACCATCAGGGTCCTGAAAGTTTGTGAAGAATTCTTTCAAATTTCAACTTGTAATAGATGTCAGTTTAGGAATTATGTGAAATACTCCGCTTTAGTTCCTTGACTTTCTCTAAGATAACTCCAATTAGTGCACTCACATCACATGCTACCCTTTTGCAACTTTATGTCCCTGATCCTGTTGCCATGATCTAAAAGCTTCTTATCAAAGGTTAGGTGGTTGGTTTTCAACATATTTTAAGAGATCAAAGGAAATAAACGTGCGGATCTCTTAGCTAAACATGTCCATTCTCTATCTGTGGATTGTCATTTGTTGTATCAACAATGCTAATTTTGCCAATACAATTAACAAAATAAAAGTTTATAGCTAGTCGACCTTGGTCCAGAATAAAAGGATGATAAGAGTGAAAGAAACAAATTGGGAATTATTGAGAGTAATAAGTGCATGCCACCTTGGATTCATGTGTGAATTCACCAAAAATAGTTTTTTAAGGAAAGCTTTTTTCTTGTTGTATTCCTTTCCAATTGTTCTTTTCTAAGATTTGTGTTGATTTTAATAGAGTAATTGACATTTTTTTACCATTTGGTTGTTAGTTAGATGGCTTTTGCCATGGTGCTAATAAAAAAGAAAAAGAAATCATACAAGTTTATTCTGCAAAAATAATAATAAGTTTAAATTCCCATTTTACTATTACATAAAACAAATTATCCATAAATTGCTATAAATATCATTAAATTTTATTATTATTGTCTTGGGTCAATGAAGTGAGTATGTAAACACACATCTTCATTCCATTTGGACTTTTTTGTGTGTGCAAATATAAAGTATAAGAAAAAGAAGCTTTAGTTCCAAGCGAGAAGAGCTCGTACCCAAAATACTTCTAAAAAATTTAGAATGATAGAAATAATATATTTGCGGCGTATGTTTACCTAGGGACTATTTGATGTTCTGGCAATGCTTTTTACCCTTCTCATCAATCCCAAGGCTTTTCTTATTTTTAAACCTTTCCTCGTAATTAGGACATTCACTAACAATATTTCCTTATGCACTTTTCTTTTTTAACATTCTTTATTATTTATTAAAATTCATACGGAACCTACTAATTGATGTAGATTTTATTTCTTATTTTGCGAGTCCTACTTTATTGTAGTGTGTTGTACAAAATTTCAACACATAATATATAACAAGAGTACTTCAAAAACTTGAAAAAAATTTGGCAACATAACTCAAATATTTTAAACATTTCCCAATTTTTTTATTGGACAAAATAAAACAAACCAATTCTAGATATATAACAAAAGACTTAATTGTATTTTTATCCCCTTATAATCTTTAATTCGTAATTTTGGTTTCTCTTATTTTAATTGCACAAATTTAGTTTTTCATTTTTTAAAATTAAACAATTTTGGTTCTTTTGTTAGTTGGTCATCCGTTGACTGTTAGTTAACTCTGACATAGCATGGTTGACTATAATATGATGCGATGATGAGCAAATGTGATGCTCTATGTTGACGTGATAGTACACATGCCTTAATTGTACTTTTGGTCCCCTTATAATAATTGATCCGTGATTTTGGTTCCCCCTTTTTTAAATTACACGAATTTGTCAATTTACATATAAATTTATCATCTTAACTTTAATATTTTTCCATGCAATAAATATAAACATACACTCATTTTCTCTTTCATCTCCTTTTCTTTTCCATTTTCTCCCTATCTCTCTATACAAATTTATATGTAAATTAATAAAAATATATGTAAATTAATAAATAAATTTGTGTAATTTATAAATTTATTTAATTAAATACAAATATTTGATAAATAAAATTATCATCTTAACTTTTAATATTTTTTCATTCAATAAATATAAACATACTCATCTTCTCTTTCATCTCATTTTCTGTTCTTATCTCTCTAATTTTTTTTTTCATCACATCACTTATACTATACTACCAATCCTTTATATAAGCAACAAATAACTAATTCATCAAAACCAATCAAACTAGTTAAGTTAGTTAACTTTAATTAATATTGTCATAAATTTGTATTTTATTCCAAAAATAACCATAAAATTAAATAGTTTAAGTGGTGGTTATATTTAATGATACTACTCATAATTCAAGAAATATTTTTCTTCACTAATGAATGTAACTTATATTGTTAATATGCCGATGAATGCATCTACTTGCATGGGGAATGAGTGAGTATCTCATTAATAGACTTTACAATAAATTAAGGGTATAAAAGGAATATAGCAATTAATATATCCTATGTTTCTTATAATTAGGGCTAAACAAATACCCCTATTTGTTACTTATATAAAGGATCAAAAGTAGTATTATTTATTTCAATATTATAATAATTATGTTATTTTTAATTTATAAAATTAAAATAATAAAGATTTAATATTAAATAAAAATTAATTTTACACAATTGTGACACTTGGAAATCAAAAGTGCAATTAACCTATGCAGAAGTAATGTTATATATAAAATATTGTTTATATTATAAATCAAATAAGCTAAATGGCTTTACGGGTTTTAAATATATGGGAGGTCATAGGATCAAGTCCCACCTTCAGTAAAAAACATAGCAAACACATGCATAATTACTAAATTACACAACACATAATTCAACTTTCATCAACCACACCTATTGAGCACAATTCTCCACTAACAAATTTAACACAAGCACAATTACTAGATTATCAATACACACTCTAGCATCTTGTAATTCATACAAGATCACACCTACTGAGTTTTTCTCTTCACTAACAAACAACACATCAATTAACACAACAACTTTCACAAATATAAGTTGTGCACAAAAATATAAACATTATATGCACACTTGTAACTCCTAACATAAACTCCAAACATATGTTCCAAGTTAGAAATTAGAAAGCTAGTAATAAACCTATCAAGGATATAAGAGAAAGACTTACTAAATAAACAAGTATATAATATCAAAACATTATGTTAAAAATAGAGAGGCTTAGTTAATTTAAAACTTCATACACGCCATTTTCTCTTAAGAATTTTTTCTAGAAAAGTCACAACTTCCTAAACTTAAGTTGCCACTTATGCTAGAAGTCCCCAAATTACCTACCAAAGCCTGAGTTTCCTAAGATCTCTGACCTTCCAAAACCAAAGCTCCCCTGAGGCTTTGGAGATGCCTAAGATCCCTGAATTGTCTAAGCCTAAAATGCTTAAAGCTCCTAAGTTGCCAAAACCAAAACTGCCGAAAGTCCCAAAAATGCCTAAGGTATATGAGCTGGCTAAAGTCCCATAAATGCCTAAAGTATCTAAGTTGCCTAAGGTCACTAAATTGCCAAAAATTGAGCTGCCTAAGGTTCCCATACTTAAACAAAACAAAACGAATGAAAAAATAAATACAAATTAAACCAAATTTTAGAGAGAAATATGATATACATACAACAATTCTTACAACAATTTATATAACATCATTTTCTGTTTTTATTCCTTTTTACCACATCATTTATTACATTTCAAACTTTTGTCCATTTTCTTTCTCTCTTTCTCAGTTTTCTCTCCATTACATCATTTATCACACATTCAAACTTCTCTCTCTTTTCTCTCTTTCTCTCTCTTGGTTGTAAAATTTATTGTACAAAAATCATTTATCTTATAGGAATAAGGTTTGGTATTGTAATGTAGGTGATGCGCAAAACAATTCCATTCCAACTTGATAAAGAATTTACAGTTTTCTCAAATACAGAGCAAAGAAATCATCCAACCATAATTAAGGTAACAAATATAGCGGTAAAAAAACAAATCCATGATAGTTACTTATTAAAAATTAGACCAAAATAAAATATTTTCATTAAAATAGCTATAGATTAATAAGAAATGAATTAAAAATTGGCAATGAAAGTTACGATTTTGGTATAATATTTTACGGGTTCTAAAAATTTCTTTAAAAGAAATAAAAAATTAAAATCGTAGATGATTATTATGACTTTTATATTTTATTATTAAAAAATAGAATGTTAACAAGAAGTCGTTGATCTTTTATTTATTTTATTATTTCTCTCTCTTTTATGTTTATTTTATATTTAAAATAATAGGTTCTAACTCACATTTACAATATCATTTTAGAAGTCGTAAACATAAGTAAAACCTTAAAAATTTATTCAAAATTTATGCCGTTTTAATAATTTTCAAATAAATTTACCTACGTGATATATATATATATATAAAGTGCACCGAACACGAGAGCATCATTCCCATGATGAAACACCCTTTCTTTCGGTTATATCAATTGCATCCTTCAACTCGTCAATTTTAGGCAAGGGGAGGAGTGTTCACGTTCATCACTGCAAATCAAAAAAATAAAGTCAATTACACATATGCACGCACACAAACAGATGCAAGGAACCAACCAACCTTGTCCATGGTGCTAGCTCATTGTCACACCTCACGAACAAATACCTACAAACCTTGCAACCCTATCACAAAAGAAAGCTTCTCTGTGAATCAAAATGTTTAGTGAAAGCTATCCAGCAAAAAATTTTCAAAGGTTCATTAAGAGTGTGTTTTGGTAAAGGTAAATTAGAGAGAAAACAAGGAAGAAATTGCTTGACTATGATATTTTCTGCAATTAAAAACTGCCAAAAACGTATATTACTAAAAATAATTGATTTAAAAAGATCGATTGTATATCATACAATTTTTATTTTATTTTTTTCTATTTCTCTCATTAAATACACTTAAAACCTACTCTATTTCTCGCCCACATTCTCCCTGTTTCTCTCTTACCTATTTTCGTCCACCCTATTTTTTTCTTCCTACCAAACACACTATAAACATGCTCCAATAAACACAATGCTTGTATATATTACAAGGGTGCTGATATATGGATACTCACAAATTATAAACACTCTATCAACATTTCTCATTTATCTCTATCTCTCTTATTTCTTATCATATCAGTCATCACATCACCAATCATATTAATCATTTATTCTTTTTTCTCTTTCTATCTCTCTCATGATCAAGGTATAAACACCTAAGGGGGTCCAAGAATCATTTTCCATATTACAAGTATCTTACTTGCATTCGTTGAGTAATTACAGTTGTTCTCTCTTTCATCTCATTTACACCTTTTTTTTCTTTCTTTCTTTTTTTATTTTTGGTTTCCCATAGGTCTCTTCCTTTGGAGGCAATCTTATTCGAGACAGGATTAGACACTAAATGTAGGCAACTCTTTTAGCGAGGATTCAAACCTTCATTCACCACATTGTGGGAGGCTAGCCCCTTCTACTAGACCAAACTCCCGTTGATACCTTATTTTCATTTTTATCACATTTATTTCTTTCTCTTTTTTATATTTTCTTTTTCGATCTTCCTTCCACCCATCCACCCAAAATAGGAAGGACGTTCATATTTTACCAATTAAATTTTTGTGCCAACATTCTTTTATTCTATAAACATCATCACATTTTAGGGTGTATTAAGGATAAGTGGATAGATGAGCGAAATAGAAAAGAAAGAGAAAAAGAGAGAAAGAGTAAATAAAAAGATGTGAAAGAAAAAAATAAGAAGTAAATTATGAAAATGATATAAAAGAAAAAGTGAGTGTATCTTAATAATAATTTTCATAACATAAAGTCTAATTCAAGGACAACAAATAGGTGTGAACTTCTAAAGTGTACCTTGGCCAATGAAAGATTTTTCTTTTCAAGGTAAGAATACGGATGTAAAAAGTGTGAAAAACGTTTGTGCTGCTTTTCCTTTTTAAGTCTTACTGAATTAAATGTTATGTAAGATAATTAATTTCTTTGATGATAAATTGCGCAATTAATACGTTTAGCATGCATGATAACATAAATTAAAATGAAACAATAAAGATACGGGATTACACGTTACACCTTATCATTGATATTCAATGCGCGCTTTTGCCTTTTGTAAGTATATTTGTAAAAAAATATTAATATTGGTTCTACTAAATACATTTATTGCGTATGCTCAAATTGTTTTCCATTTCGGGATTGTATGGGCCCTTTTTATTAACTCCTTTTTTTCTGTGTCCAGTAACGACTGAGGTTATAACTTATAATCTCATACAAGTTAACTCAACCTTCACCACTAGGTTGTCCTAGTGGGTTATTTTTGCTAACCCATTCTTTGTTCATTTCTTATACTCTAGTTATTTTCATACTAATTTATTGATATTTTACTTCTTTTAAGTATTAAAATTGAGAAAATAAATTATGCATTGACAATGTAAAAAAATGTTATATTGTCATCCAATCATAAGCTACTATATATGATAAGTTTATTAATTTTTACAATAACTACCTTAAAAATCATATTAATGATAATTTCTAATTGATTGGCAGTATAAAAAATTTTACACTAACAGTATATAACCATTAAACTTTTTAAAATTTAGATCATTTCTTATCGTTGAATAACAAGATACATTAATTATATGTGTTTAATGGTCATACACTGTTAATGTAAATTTTTTTACACTATCAACCAATTAAAAATCGCAATTGACATAACTTTTAAGATAATTATTATAAAAGTCAACAAATTTACTACACATGGTAGTTTGTGATTGAATGACGATATAAAATTGATTCACATTATCAATACATAGTCTATTTTCTCTAATTATATATGCTTAAGAGAAAAATTGTCGTTATCAAAAAAACATTTATCATGATTAATTACAGGAGTTACTAATTATATTTGATAAAAATATTTATTTTTCTCTCCAATATAATTCTATTCTTTTACTTAATAACAAGAGAGGATTCAAATGTTATGTTTTTTTTGGTACAGGATGGGAAAAGAAAAGGAAACAAAGAAACTAAACAATTGCTGCAGGACTTCCAGAGCTGCCGCAGGAGCCAGGAGGAACTTGCCAATGCCCCCGACGGTCAGGTCTGCTGTTCCTGGAACCCCGTCCAGCTAACAAATCAGCTATGCAATTAGCGTCACCAGAGACAGAAACGCAGGTAACCGGCCAATCGCCAACAGTTGCGTTAAACATTCAAAAAAAGATTTGTTATTACTATTGTTAGTAATTTTATTTAACTTAAACAAAAAGTTTAAATATATTTTTAGTTCTTTATCTTTTTACTAAAATTCATTTTGATCTTTTATCTTTTAAAAAATTCATTTTGATTCTTTAACTCTCAAATTTGAGTCAATGTTATCATTTCGCTAAAAGTGATTGCTTTCAATTTTGAGACATGATTTTGAACCTCTTTTTGATCGATTCAAGACCTGAAACTTGTTCCATTAGATTCACCTACATGAAAACTATAGAATCTAATTAATGTTCGAACCAAAAAGAACCATAAAAATGGTAAAAAAAAGTGTGAAAAGTGAGTCCCACAAGCAACTGAAAAACTAAAAAATCTAATATTTGATTCTTTTTAAGTTGCTTGTGGGACTTACTTTTTCATACGTTTTTCACCATGTTTATAGCCCCTTTTTGGTTCGAACATTAGTCGAGTTCCATAGTTTTCATATAAGTAAATCTAATAGGACAAGTTTAGGTCTTAAATCGATTAACTAAGGGTTCAAAATCAGTATCCCAAAATTAAAACTGATCACTATAACAAAAGGATAACATTGACTCAAATTTGAAAATTAAAGGACCAAAATAAATCTTTTAAAAGATAAAGAACCAAAACAAATTTTAGTAAAAAGATCTAGGACCAAAAGTATATTTAAGCCTAAATAAAATTATCTCTTATAGAAATATCTGTCATCTCTACTAAAAAATACTAATTTCTATTTTCTATAGATTAAATATTTAAAGAATTTATATGAACCGACAATATTCAACTACCACTAACATATCCATATATACATGGAGTTGAGCTCTAGGCTCAAAATGAATATAGGTATGCTCAAAACTTCAAAAATGTCCCTTACCCTGAATGTTTTCAAAAAAGAAATAAAAACTCTCATCCTATCCTAATTATCATTATGTTAATATATGGTGAAAAGTAGCTGGGTTATGTAGTAGTTAGGGATGTTAAAGGATTAAATCTAATGAGTAAAGAGACAAGTTAGGTTGAGTTGACCTACTAGGTTGGTTTTTTCTATTAAATATTTTGATATATAAATTGTTTAATTAAATATTATTTTATTGGACATAATATTTTATGAAGTATTATGAATTTCATGTTATTTTTTGCTTTATTTTATATTTATTTAACTCATAATAATAGTTTCTAAAAAAAATTGTGACAATTTAATTAGATAATATTATTGTAATTGTGATATTATGTTTAGATTATTTATATTTATTTTTAGTAAGTCAACTTATGAGTCATTCATTTTTCATATATATATATATATATATATATATATATTTAAAAATTGATAGGTTAACCCAACCCAATTTATATTTATTTTTAGTAAGTCAACTTATGAGTCATTTGTTTTTCATATATATATATATATATATATATATATATATATATATATATATATATATATTTAAAAATTGATAGGTTAACCCAACCCAATTCATAAGGGCAACTGCTGTGAGAGTTCTTATATGCCCAAATGCTTGTTAAGCATTGTTCTTATTAAGAACTTCTCATTGGACTACGTTACGGACAAAACCTAAATAAGCACCGGTTGCTGATTTAAGCATTGGTGCTTATAGCATTTTAAAAAAAAATTATATAATAAAAAAAATGTGTTTAAAGATGAAATTTAGAGATGTGGAGTTATTTGTGGGAACCATTTAATAAAATTTTTAAAGATGCTAGATTGGAGAGAAGAGGTGCTTAAATTATAAAAAGTACGAGTAGGTAATATGTAATGGTGGGACTCATTTAAGAAGTATAAAAAGTTGAACAGAGAGATGTTAGATTGGAGATAGCCTAACACAGCATGAGTTAGGTTGGGTTAAAATTTTAACCCAATTTCAAAATGGGTCTAGTCCAATCTAATTCATTTTTTGACGGATTAAGAGGGAGTTAGCCGAGTTGAATTGAACTATTTAACATCCTTGTAGTAGTTATTTCAAAATTACTTATTATATGATAAAGTGGTTTGTCACCTGACCTAAGTCCCACGTATACGTGAGCTGAGCAGTATTTCAATTAAAAGGTAGCGGCAATGTATGTCCCACATCTAATAAAAATATTTTGATGAATGCACTTTTTAACAACCTTTACAAATATATTTTTTTAATTGGTTAAAATTTATTATTAAAGTTTACAAAATTTGATAAATCTTAATTATTTAATCAGCATCATTGGTGATTTTATAATTTTTAATAAATTTTACTTAAAAAATTATTCCTAAACTTTAGTTGTTTAAAGTTTTTTACATAGATTAAGCAATATTTAATTTATATAAATCTAGACTAAAATATTCTCATTTATTATTTTACAAATTTTTGTACTATTGAGAACTACTCTATTTATAACTTATTCCAATTTAAAATAATTATTGAAAAATTCACTTTTAATGATCCTTTTATGTAGGAGGTGTTCATAAATCAATCCAATCCAATAAAAATCAATCCAAAAAATTGAAAACCAAATAAACCGAACAAATCGAAAATTGCAAAAGCCAAAAAAAATTATTGGATTGGATCAGATTTCAAATTTGATTTTGAAAACTGAACCAATCCAATTCAAACCAAACTTATACATGAGTGTATATTTTTATTTATAAATTTATGATATCACTCATATTTATTATGTAACTTCTACTTATTTATGAAAAATATATTTAATTAAAGATAGTTTTTTAGTAACATTTGAATAAAGATATATAAATATAATTATCAAGTTGTGTAAATTTATTTTTAATAGTCTATATTTATTATTTAAAGAATTATACTACTATTAGCTATATAATGACTTCTAGATAAAATATTTGATATTTTTAATTTTTTTTATTATGTTTATTGTATATCTGACTATGTATTTAATACTTTGTCCAAAAAAATAAAATTAATACTAAAACTGAAAATTGATCCAATCCAAACCATTTTAGATTGAATTAGATAGGATTTAAATATCAAACCAAATCGATTGAATGGTAAATTAAGAAAATCGAAATGATTGTATCAGATGATTTGTCTCTTCAAAACCAATCTAATTTAATTTGTGAACACCCCTACTTTTATGCAGTCCTTTGATAAAATATTGTTCCTTTTTAATGCAAATAGAACTAAAAATAATATTAATATTTCATTATAAATATCTTATAAAAATTAAAATTATTAATTTATTCTCTTAATTATTCTTCTATATATAAATATGTATAATTAGAAGAAAAAATGCACAATTACATGTCGAAATTTTAAAATAATCAAGTTTTGAAAAAAAATAAAATATTAAAACAATCAAAGTTTAGAATTTGAGGAAATAAAAAAAATGAATTAGAAAAAATGTGTCAGATTTGATTGTACAAGAAAAAGAAACAAAACAAATTTTTAGTGTCCCACTATTATGATCGGAAGCTGTGACTGAAGTTGCCGCACATGACTTTTATGCTCCAGGGTGTGCACATAAATAGAGGGTCCCCTTCCAGCAAGTGATACTCAGTTGCCGCTTATGACTTTTAGGCCCGATTGGTGCTGATATTTTATGTATACTAAATAACAAATCAAATAATAATATGATAAAAAATAAAATATGCATAAGTGATAAAATTATTATTTTGTTAAAATTATATATAATTTTTTAGAAGGTAATTTTTAACTTAATTTTTAAATTTTTACAAAAAAATATATTTTTAATTAAAATATACTATATTATTTTTTATTTATATAGTTACTTTTCTTAAAATTATAAACAAATATATAAAAGATTTTTAAAATTATAATTATTATTTAAATATTTTTCTTTAAAAAATATTTAATATTAATTATCTAATTTTTAATATTTTAATTAACAATACTCTTTAAATTATATGTCAAAATTATTCTAAATATATATATATATATATGATAAAAAATATATATAATAAATATAATATATTAACATATATTAATTTATATAATATTGCTATATATTATATACATTTTGTTATTATATATATATATATATATATATATATTCAACATATCACATAATATAGAAAGCGTTTATTTTATCTTGTTATTTCCTAACTTAACTCTCTTTCAGAATAAGAAATACACTACAGGAATAAGATAACATAAAGGATAGGATAACGTTATCATATCCTATTAACACAAACAAATTACAACAAGATTATAATATCTTGACAGCCAAACGTCAAGTGTGCATATAAAAACAGAGTGTCACCTTTCACCGCGTGGTACTCAGTTGCCGCTTATGACTGGTCTTCTATTGTATGTGCACATATATAATAGTTTCCCGTTTCTCCCCAAGTAGTATGAAGTGTACCTCTTGACTAGTTTTCAGCTCTGAGAATGCTGCAATTCTCTTCCACTTTTTTCCTAGCAAATTAAAATGTTTCTCAATCCAATTCAGAAAAACACTCGTACTGAAAGTTCATAGCTCTTCACGGAGCCTTCAAGTTGTTAAGGTAAGAATATATAGGATGTGAAGTGTGTGATAAATGTTTGTGCTGTTTTCCTTTTTCAGTTCTCTTGAATTAACTGTTATATTATATGATATGTTTGCGGCTAATTGGATCAACTACTTAAGTTCTAAGTGTGTTGCGATTCTGGCTTTCATGGGTCGTTTTAATTTACTAAAAAGAGCATAGAACCTTACTTTTAGTGTTGAACCATTCACTGATATTTGCTAAAAATTACTTTGCTGAACGTTTACTGTGTCAGTACCCCAATGACGCATACACATACTAAGTAGGTACCCATTGAGGCATTGACCTATGGATAAATAGCCATTAAAAAAGAAAAGAAAAAGAAACCTAGTACGCAGCCTGTGTACGGCTTATACGCGTCATTTATTATTTTTTACCAAAAAGCTGATATGTGCTGCCCAGGAATATCTTTGATGCGGTTCGACCGTACAAATTTGGTACCAATTAGCCCATTTTTGTTGACAAAAAAAAAAGGTCATTTTCCCCAATAAGATAACGAGTACAAGGTGTCGACGATGAGTTGAAAAAGTGATTACTACTATTGTTGTGATTCCTCTATTATTGATATTGCGTGGTTTGTTGGTTGGCTAACCATTTTTTTATTAGTTTCTTTATGAGCTTGTTATTAATTTCTTATCCTAAGTTGTTTTTCACGATAATGTCTTTTATATACCGTTGTCATGTTTTATAATATCAAATTCAAATGTCTTATCTATATTTAATTTTTAAGAAAATTATATTAACCTATAGTATACGGGTACCCGTATTCAAACTATTCATGCAAAGTGCTTGAGCTTTATCAAATATCATGAACAAATATACTCCACCTGCTTGATCATTAATCTTCAATAATAACGATTCACTTAATTCATGTCTCGAAGTAGTAAATTGACTAAGAAATGGAGTCTCAAAGGTTGGATTTTCATGGATTCTCACCAAGTTACTAACCAATTGGCTTTCCATGTTCAGGGAAATTCTACCAAACAAAATTCTATTCTGCTGACCCAGAGGTGGAGGTTTCAGTTCTTGTTTGGAAATTTGGAAACTGTTGCTTATAATGGCATTGGCTCCTCCTCCAATAGTTGTCCTTGGTTCAATAGCCTTTGTAGTATTTTGGGTTCTAGCAGTTTTCCCATCTGTGCCTGTTCTACCCATTGGGAGAACTGCAGGGTCCCTACTAGGTGCAATGCTTATGGTCATATTCAAAGTTCTTAGTCCAGATCAAGCATTTGCTGCAATTGATATCCCAATTCTTGGTCTTCTTTTTGGGACAATGGTTGTCACTGTCTTTCTTGAAAGAGCGGACATGTTCAAGTACTTGGGGAAATTGCTCTCTTGGAAAAGCAGAGGAGCAAAAGATTTACTTTGTAGAATCTGTCTAATTTCTGCTATCTCAAGTGCTTTTTTCACCAATGACACCTCCTGTGTTGTGTTGACTGAATTTGTGTTGAAAATTGCAAGGCAACATAACCTCCCACCTTACCCTTTCCTTCTTGCACTTGCTTCAAGTGCTAATATTGGGTCCTCAGCAACCCCAATTGGGAACCCCCAAAATCTGGTTATAGCTATTCAAGGGAAAATATCATTTGGGAGCTTTCTGACTGGTATTCTCCCAGCTATGCTTGTAGGAGTTGTAGTGAATATTGTAATTCTTATAGCCATGTATTGGAGAGAATTATCTATTCATAAGGATGAAGAGGATCCAGTTTCAGAAGTTGTAGCAGAAGAGGAGGCTATTTCCCATCAATTTTCTCCAGCCACAATGTTTCATTGTACATCCTTTAGTTCTCAAGAAAGCAGTGACAGTCCAGAACCTACTAATAATCTTCAAAACTCATCTCAAGTTCATGTTATGAGGAACCAAACAACTCCAAGAGTAAGTGAAGTTGAAATGGCTCTTAGTAACACAAGGGATTCCACAACAAACTCAAATGCATCCAAGGAGGCAACAAATGATACAAAGGAGGAAATTAACCCTTCAAGAATTGTTGCAATAGTAGTAGATAAACCTATAGAAGCACATGTTATGCTCTCTTCTGAAGGAAAGAACTATATGAGCATAAAATGGAAAAGGGTACTGTGGAAATCATGTGTTTATGCTATCACATTGGTAATGTTGGTTTCAATGCTTCTTGGTGTAAATATGGCATGGGCTGCAATTGCTGCTGCAATAACTTTGGTGGTTCTTGATTTCAAAGATGCAGGGCCAAGCTTAGAGAAGGTATAACTTATATAATAGAACCTCTTTTATAAAATCTCCCTTTATCTCTCTTCTATTTGAAATGCTAGCTATTGTTATTCTTCTGCCAGTTGAACTTAATTTGAACAATCTCTTAACATAGATTTTTCTTCTTGGAACAGGTCTCATATTCACTGTTGATATTCTTCTGTGGAATGTTTATCACAGTAGATGGATTCAAGAAAACTGGAATTCCAAGTGCTCTGTGGGACTTAATGGAGCCTTATTCTCGAATAGATCATGCTAGTGGAATAGCTATACTTGCTACAGTTATACTTCTCCTATCAAATTTGGCTTCAAATGTACCAACTGGTAAGTGGATGAACATCCTGCCAAAATAATCATTTTTCTTGTACAACTTGCTTATATTCTCCCCATCTATTTGAAGATTGATTCATGATTAAGAAGCAATCTAATAAATCTTTTACCTTGCTCAAATTAATAGAAGAAGGAGTGCTTGAATACACTCACTAACACTCTTTCTAATACATTTTTTCTTATTAGTTAAAATTTACGTGGATTTTATTCATTTGGGAATGAGACCCACATATTTTTTTGAGAAGTAAATTATTTTCTTTATTATGGTATGAAAAATGAGATTCTCTTAAAGGCTGTAACATAATTATGTTCCTTATACATTTGTTTGAAAAACTATGGAACGGGGAAATTTTGTCTTATGTTTTCTCTCGTTTGATAAGTTTTTATTATTGGCTTTTTCTTATATAGAAAGACAAAGTCGTGGAGAACTTTAAATTGTAATTTTCATGAGAAGTTACAGTCTTAGACATTCTTACATTTTTAAACCAAGGATGATATAATCCATAGTTGCATACAAAGAAGAAATATGTTGAGAATTTATTTCCCTTAAAATTTTCATTAGTCATGGACAAAAAAAAAGAAAAAAATGAATGCATTGCACATAATGGAATCATTTATGATGAGATTTAGTATATAAAGTCTTCGAACAAAATCTTTGTTCATCTTTACCATTAGCCATTTTCATCTGATGTATCTCAACATTCTATTTATGTTTTCTAGTTCTATTGCTCGGAGCACGAGTTGCAGCCTCAGCTGCTGCAATCTCCAAAGAAGATGAAAAGAAGGACATGGCTAATCTTAGCTTGGGTGAGCACTATAGCAGGGAACTTTTCACTATTGGGATCAGCTGCCAACTTGGTAGTGTGTGAACAAGCTCGCCGAGCTCCAAACCATGGATACACATTAACCTTTTGGACCCATCTAAAATTTGGCCTTCCTTCCACTCTTTTAATCACTGCTATTGGGTTGACACTCATAAAATGATGAAAATTTACTAAATTGTAAAGAATTTGTTATAGAAGTTTACACGAGCAAAATCCGGTTTATTTACGTGAGAAAATATATGCTGTATGACCATCAGGGTCCTGAAAGTTTGCTCGAAATTCTTTTAAATTTCAAGTAGTAACAAATGTCAGTTTAGGAATTATGTGAAATACTCTGCTTTAGTTCCTTAACTTTCTCTGAGATAGCTCCAATTTGTGCACTCACATCACATGCTACCCTTTTGCAACTTTATGTCCTCCTGTTGCCATGATCTGAAAGCTTCTTATCAAACGTTAGGTGGTTGGTTTTGAACATATTTTAAGATATCAAAGGAAATAAACGTGTGGATATCTGTGAACACCCAATTTTGTTCCTTTTATTTATTTGTTTTCTAATTATTTCGTTTTTTTTCTTTTCTTTTTCCATATGCTAATACAAGATGCAAATAAAAAAAATGCAAAAAAAAAAAACCTCGGAAATGTCTAAAGTTACAATTAAGATTGAAAAACAAATTGGGCTTATTCAGTCCATTTCACAGTCCTGTCCGTATACATAAAAAAATATATAATACAAAAAAAAAACTTCTCAAATCTTCTTCTCCCTGTCCTCTTTTCGGTCTACTCTCTGCCAGCCACCAACAAGCCAGCGCAAATCTCGCCTCTGCCAAATTTGCTCCCAAAAGGCATAGTCCTGCCACCGGCTACTGCAAAGAGGGCTAAGCTAGTCCAATTAAACCACTCAACTCACTAGCTGATAAATACCATGAAACTAATTGAACAGGGGGTTGAAAACATAGAGTAATTTGTGAGAGTTTACGGAAAGTTGGGAAAGGATAGGTAGCAACAGATTATCACAAGACAATTGTGCAATATTGGTACCAACACTTACCCTGATCTAATTTTCATTTGTTGCTATTATGTGTATAGTTATGTTGTTACCTCTTTGAAACCAACTTACTGTGAAAAATGCTAGGAACACACACACGTTGCATTTGTTTATGCACAACCAAAGAGCACAACATGCACATCATTGTTTCTGTTTCATAAAGAAAAACCATCGGTTCTTGCCTCATTAAAAAATGGCAAATGCTTGTAAATATTAAATAAAGCAAAAGTGATTTTAAAAAAAAAAAAAAAAGGCATCACCGCCGCGCGCATGAGGGCCGCCGCCGGTCACGCAAAAACGCTTCGAGTTTCCTCCATCGCGAGCCATCACCGCCAAGCGGATCTCGCTGTCGCATAGACTACCTTCGCGTCGTACCGCCCTGCGCCGTTGAAGAGCCTTAGCATCTCCTCCACTCCCATGCGCGCTTGTCGCTCGCTTCGCTGTAGATCTGACCACGCCCCCCGTTGCTGCAGTCGCAAGTACCGACATTGGACCATTTTCCCTCTCCTCTGCGACGACTAAGGTGAACAAAAAGGGGAACCTGGTTTCGTTAAAGCTTCCTGGAGCCACTCTCCCCTTGCTTTCTTTTATTATTACCTTTCTTTTCTTTCCATTAAACGTTGGCTTTCCTCCCTTGTTTTTTCTTACGGTCGTGCGCAGGCTAGGCCCATTTGCTTGGTTAACAGGTCCGATAGTTCATTAACATGAATTATACATTTCATTTTTTATTTATTTCTTTTTTTTTTTAGCCGTTGGTTTTTATACTTAGATTTTTTTTTTATTACTATTTTGTACAAATTCATTTTACTTACAATAAAACAACGAATGCTAGAATCAAGAAAAGTAACATGCGTGGACTAGTCCCATTTGTTTGGCTAACAGGTCCAATAGTTAATTAACATGGATTATATATTTCACTCATTTTATTTTATTTTATTTTTTAAGCCGTTAGATTTTATACATACGCTTTTATTATTATTTTATGTAAGTTCATTTTACTTAGAATAAACCAATGAATGCTGGCAATAATAAATATGTTAATATTTATTTGGATTTAGTTTTTTATATAATCATTCATATTAGCATTATTTAGGCAAAAATCAAAATACTCTGTTAGGCCATTACTAAATCTCTTCAATTATCTAATTAACTCTTATTTATTATTATTATTATTATTATTACATCAAAATTAAAGGTTTAATAATAATCATTTTGAATGCACTTTTTATTTAGGTATTACAAAGATCTCAAAAGGTTTAATGATAGTCATTTTGAATGTATTTTCTAGTTGACTATCATGAAAGCCTTTTGATAACAGTGTAAAATTTTCTACAACAAATATTTAAATAAAAATTTTACTTTAATGGTAAAAGTTTAGTAATAACCATTTTGGATGCACTTCCTATTTGGGTATTACAAAAGCTTTGAAAGGTAATGATAATGATTTTGGATGCACTTTTTATTTGATTACCATAAAAACCTTTTGAATAACAAAAGCAAAAAAATTTTAAAAAGGTTAAAAGAAAAAAAAACACTAACCAACAAAAACTTTTTCTACACAAAGAACTACATAAGTTTGATTCTCCATTGTACCGAGAGATACATAGGTGCAGAGATCCACTCCTGTCGATTTCAAAAATAAAAAAATTAATGTCTTTCCAAAAATAAAATATTGTCTTCTTAATTAAAATTCTTTTGATAAAAATAATAAAATTTGTAAACATATTTTTTTTTCTTAAAGGGGTAAAATAAATATTTTAGAAACTATTTATTTTGCACATTTAATTAAGGGTAACTGTCTTTATGACAGATGTTGTAGGGTGCTAACACCTTCCTACGCGTAACCAACTCCCGAACCCATATTTGGTTTTAAAGACCATTTTCTTTTTAGGTTTTTTCAATGTTTTTCCTTAATAATATTGGTGGTGACTCCTCTATTTTTAAAATTATTTTTCGTCGTCCTGCTGCGACCCCGATTGCGACAATTTCTTAGCTAAACATGTCCATTCTCTATTTGTGGATTGTCATTTGTTGTATCAACAATGCTAATTTTGCCAATACAATTAACAAAATAAAAGTTTATAATTAGTTGACCTTGGTCCAGAAAAAAAGGATGATAAGAGTGAAAGAAACAATTTGGGAATTATTGATAGTAGGAATGGAAATAGGTCAAGTCATCTGACAGGGTCTACAGCCTAGCCTACATTATGCTAGGTCAGGCCAAGCTTTTCTTTTAAAGAAATTAGGCCAAAACTTTTATAAAAACCTATTTGTTTAAAAAAGTCAGACTTTAAATCATTCAAAAAGTTTTTTAGGCCTAACAAGCTGGCATATTTAAGTAAATATAAATAATAATCTTTTGTTAGCATTATTATTATATTAAATTTTTTATAATGTATTAAAGTCATATGTTTATTTACCTTTTTGCATATTAAGCATTTTACGTTCATAAAGAATCGTCTATAATCTTATTGAAGGATAAATCTATGCCTATTTAGAGACTTTGTTGCAAAATAATCTTTTAATTAAGCTATCATGAAGGTCATATCAGACCTTAAAAATAAATTTATATCATATAAACAAGTTGGGCTCGACTCTTATCAAGTCTAACTTACCTATTTTCACCTTTATCCTATGCCTTGAGTAGTAGTGGTTCTAATTTTCATAATTTATATTTTGCTTCACATAGAGTTTTTCCTCCATTGACCTATTAGTCGGTTAATTTATTTAGGAATACTCCATATCTATCTAAAATCTTTAATATGAAATAGGCTTTTAAGCAAACTAATAGGTCAAGTCAGGCTTTCAAAAAGATTAGGTTAGGACTAAAAAAAGCCTATGACAGATAACAAGCTAAGTTTGGGCCTTAGATTTTTTAAATAGGCCAACCCTATTTAAGCAAAGTCTTGCTTGGCCCAACCAATTTTCACCCCTAATTGAGAGTAATAAGTGCATGCCACCTTGGATTCATGTGTGAATTCACCAAAAATATTTTTTTAAGGTAAGCATTTTTGTTGTTGCATTCCTTTCCAATTGTTCTTTTCTAAGATTTGTATTGATTTTAATAAGAGTAATTGACATTTTTTTACCATTAGTTAGAAGGCTTTTACCATGATGCTAATAAAAAAGAGAGAAATCATACAAGTTTATTTTGCAAAAATGATAATAAGTGTAGATTTCCATTTTACTATTGCATAAAACAAATTATCCATAATTTACTATAAAAATCATTAAATTTTATTATTATTGTCTTGGATCAATGAAACGAGTATGTAAACACATATCTTCATTCCATTTGGGCTTTTTTTTTGTGTGTCAAATATAAAGTATATGCAAAACAAGCTTTAGTTCCAAACAAGAAGAGCTTGTACCCAATATAGTTCTAACAAATTTAGAAGGATAGAAATAATATATTTGCGGCGTATGTTTACCTAGGGACTATTCGATGTTCAGGCAATGCCTTTCACCTTTCCCATTCTCTGCAATCCCAAGGCTTTTCTTATTTTGATACCTTTCCTCATATTTAGGACATTCACTCACAACATTCGCTAATTTTTAACACAAATGATATAGGTTTTTTTTTTTTTTAATACATCTATAGGTTCCTAAACTTTTTAAAAATTTTAATTAAGTCTCTAAACTAAAAAAATTTATAATTAAATCCTTAATCTTTTAATTTTTATAATTAGGTTTCTAGAGTTAGTTTATGACGGCTTGGAACAGCCAGAAAATTTACAATTTGTGGTAGTTTACTAACTCTATGAACCTAATTACAAAATTTAAAAGATCAAGTATTCAATTACAAATTTTTTTAGTTTAGAAACCTAATTAAAGATTCTTAAAAAGTTGAGGAACCTACAAATGTATTAAAAAAAAATTATATGCAAATGAAGTAGGTTTTACTTCTTATTTTGTGAGTCTTACTCTTATTGCAGTTTGTTATATAAAATTTCAACCAATAATAAAAACTTGAAAAAAATTTGGCAACGTAATTACAATATTTTAAACATTTTCCAAATTTTTTTATTTAACAAAATAAAACAAGCTAACACCAATATATAACAAAAGGCTCAATTACACTTTTAATTCCCAATAATCTCCAATTCATAATTTTGGTCTCCTATTTTTAATTACACGAATTTAGTCCCCTAATTTTTAAAATTATGTAATTTTGGTTCATTTGTCCATGAACTATTAGTTAACTCTGACATGGCACAATTGACTATGATATGACGCGAAAACGTTGACATAGCACTCTATAATTGTACTTTTGGTCCCCTTATAATCTCCAATCTGCGATTTCGGTCTCCCTTTTATAAATTGTACAAATTTTTTAATTTACATATAAATTTATTATCCTATCATACAATAAATATAAACATACACTATTTTCTTTTTTATATCTTTTTCTTTCATTTTCTTCCTATCTCTCTATACAAATTTATATGTACATTAATAAAAATGCATGTAAACTAATAAATAAATTTGTGTAATTTATAAATTTATATAATTAAAATAAAAATATTTGATAAATAAAATTATCATCTTAACTTTTAATATTTTTTCATACAATAAATATAAACATACACTCATTTTCTCTTTCTTCTCATTTTTTTTTCCTATTTTCTTCTTATCTTGCTATTTTTTCATTACATCATTTATACTATATTTTTTATTTCAATATTATAATATTTATGTTATTTTTAATTTATAAAATTAAATAATAAAGATTTAATATTAAATAAAAAATAATTTCACACAATTGTAATACTTGGAGATCAAAAGTGCAATTAACCCATGCAGAAGTAATATTATATATAAAATATTGTTTATGGCATAAATCAAATAAGCTAAATGGTTTAATGGCTTTAAGGATTTTAAATATGTGGGATGTCATGGGATTGAGTCTCACATCTAGTACTTTTACCATTTTCTAAATTATATATTCCCATGCAACATCGACCCACGTCGACGCCACATTAGCATTTCAGTGCCACATCAATGTCACTGTCAATGCCATATGTACTGTATTGTCATGTCAGAGTCAACTAATAGAAGAACCAAAATTGCTTAATTTTAAAAATTGGGGGACTAAATTTGCCTAATTAAAAAAATGGGACCAAAATTATGAATGGAAGATTATAGAGAACCAAAAGTGAAATTAAACCATAACAAAATTATAGTATATTAACAAACAATTCTATTGAGCTTTGCTCTATAGTACACATCCTGCAACTCAGACAAGATGTACACCTACTAAGTTTTTCTTTTACTAACAAACAACACATCAATTCACACAACAACTTCCACAAATATAGGATGCGTGCAAAATTATAAATATTACACTTATAACTCCTAACATAACCTCCAAACATATGTTCCAAGCTAGAAATCAAAAAGTTGGCAAAAAAATATATCAAGGATATAATAGAAAGACTTACTAAATGAACAAGTATATAATATCAAAACATTATATTAAAAATAGAGAGACTTAGTTAATTAAAAAAAAAAACATAATTCACGCCATTTTCTCTCAAGGATTTTTTCTAGAAATGTCACAACTTCCTAAACTTGAGTTGCCACCTAGGCTAAAAGTCCCTGAATTACCAAAGCCAGAGTTGCCTAAGATCTCTAATTTTCCAAAACCAAAGCTCCCTAAGGTTTCGGAGATGCCCAAGGTCCTTGAATTGCCTAAGCCTTAGATGCTTGAAGCTATTAAGTTGCCAAAAGTAGAGCTGCCTAAAGTCTCAAAAATGCCTAATGTTCTTGAGCTGCCTCAAGTCCCATAAATGCTTAAAGTATTTAAGTTGCCTATGGTCACTAAATTGCCAAAAACTAAGCTGCCTAAGGTTCCCATACTTAAACAAAACCAAACCGATAAAAAATAAAAATAAAATTAAGCCATATTTTAGAAATTAAACTATTATAAGAATAACGTTTGGTATTGTAATGTAGGTGATGCTCAAAACAATTCCATTCCAACTTGATCAAGAATTTCCAGTTTTCTCAAATACAAAGCAAAGAAATCATCCAACCATAATTAAAATAACAAATATAGCAGTAAAAAAACATTCATGCATCTAACGAAATCAGGTATATTTAACGTCTGTAAGCTTCTATTTAAGAAATTCAGGCTTATAGAAAATTTAGTTTATATAAATACGTCACAAATTCTATTCATTTCTTATTTCTAAAATTATAAACTATCAAATTATTAATAAATCAATTTATATGAACCTTTTATTTTATTCATATGTGTATACATCTTTCTAAACAATCAAATACCTCTTATTTTAATTCTCATGTTTGTTTAAGTTAACGATCAAACCCAAGTTTATTTTGAATTAATGACTCACAAATCTATTTTTATATTTCTTAATAACTATGTGCAGACAAGGGTTTATGGGTTCATGACCAATGCTCCCATAAGGACACTTACATTTCAACACCACAGAGTTGAGCTAGATGATTGTTAGGAGCTTTTGCTGTTGTAAACAACTTGTACAGATTCGTTAGTTGATGGTTAGTTATATTGTCCCATAAATACATGATTTTATATCAATTCTTTCATTCATTTAATTATAACAATAGAATTACTTTTTCCTTTTTTTATTCAAAATCTGTTTCCCATTCTCCCACTCTCGTCCCGTTATGAATCTTAAGGTTTTTTTCTGCCTTAAAATCAAATTAAACTGACCCATAACATTCTTATTTCTAAATACCCGCGAGGTCACTTTTCATCGCAACTTAATTTAGAAGATAAAATAAGAAACATCGATCTTTGATAAATAAAAAAAACAAACTAATTATCAAGATTACATGTATTTAATAAATTATAAATGTATTAAAATATTAATAATTAATTTTTCTCAACAACGATAGATGTTATCTATTTTAATCTTATTTACTTTAAAAGAGTCAAATCATTTATTAAGAGAATTTTTTTAAAAATAAATAAACGTGTTTCGGGAGTGCAATTAATATTTCTACTTTGTAGTTTAAAAAATCTAATGAAACGTGAGATGATTCAAAATCTGGTGCATGATATACTTGCCACACAACCTAAACAAGAACTTTTTTTTTTTGTACTCCACAAGTATCTTTTTTCGGAAACAATCTTGTTCGAAATACTGTCAGACACTAAATATATAGGTACTTCTTCTAACAAGGATACAACCTTAGTTCGTCACTGTTGTGAGAGACTAACCTACTCATATAAAAGCACATATGTATTGTTTTCAGAGAAATAGATAATTATTACCGCAAACAAAAAAATGCATATAGCAAGAGTTTTTTTGTCCGTAATTGTAATGGCAGGGCCATCGAATTTCAACATATAGGAAACAGTGCATGGTTACGTGTGGGCCATTGGACCCCACGATATTAAGGAAAGAAAGGTGAGACCATGGCACGTGGGAGGTGCCTTACGGACCCAAAGAGCCACCCGTGGACTGTCCAATGTACATCTCCCCTCTCCTTTTTCGTAAGTTTGCAACCAACAAGATTTGATGTAATTGTGCCTTGTCTCATTGCTTAACTCTTTATTTCAATTTGCATATATTCAATTCTTGATATTATTTAGTGTTTCTTTTCGCAATCAAACTCTTGCTATCATAATCATGTATCGAAGATTAAGTAGAGCATGTGCACTCATCCTTGTTTAACTACACCTATGACATCCACTAAAATTTTCCATCTTGTTGGAAAGTGTCTCCTTTCCTCCTTCAACATTATTACAATATGTGTTTACAATAGACTTTATAAATTTAATTTTATTGAGAAGTGAATTCGTTATAAACGAATTTATATATTTTAAATCAAATTAATAAAACTCTTTTTTAGATATATATTCATAAAAAATGAGTATTTGATTTAAATTATGAAAAAATAAATAAAAATCATATAAAAAATAAACAGTATAATTGATTTTATAAGAGAAAGTAACATTTTCTTTTTCCAGTTTTGTATCCAAAATCAATGGAATGACTTAACATGATTGTGTGACAAATTTAAGGAACACATTGACACCAATTTTAGGCACATTTGACGCCTCAATTGAATTCGAAGCAAACATCATGTAAGATTATATCATCATATGTACTAGAGCATGGAAGATTTCTTGCTTGCGTAACACCCTTAAACTCACAACCTCTATCAATAGTGGAAATTCCATATGCAGCATTACTAACATTAACCTTGAATACACCTGTGGTGGTTGTCAACGTGATACAGCAAAAATAGCTTGCCCTTGATTGAATTATTGCGTACCCTTGCTAAGGCATATATGCTTCTAACTTCCTTCAATTCGATTCCATAAAATATATAGCTAAGTGCAAGATTTCCCATTATCCCATTCTTTTAAACTGTTACCAAATATTCCAAATCCAAATGAGATATCCTCTACAAGCGAACTCTCTTAACTTGGAAATTGGAAGCTTCATTAGGAAATAGCACAAATCTTTGAACCCCACAAAGTGCCAATTTGTAGAACAACTCACTCTCCAGATTAGGTCGCAATAATCTTGGATATTTCCATTTTCCACGTAATAAACATACTATTAGTAGCATATATATGAAAAAACTATACCATCGATCATGATACTTACAGGGATGTCCTCAAATTATTTCAGCATGTGCTGATAGGAAATCGTTTCTGACGGGGAACTCTTTTCACTCGGTGACTTAATTTTTTCTTAGGATTTGTTTAAATAAACTTTTCTATAAACACTTATAAGAGAAAAAAAAATAACAAGAAAAAATGAAATAAACTTCTTCAAAAGCTAAATTAGCTTATGCATAAGCTAATTTGTAGAAGTTCTCTCATATTAGCTTCTCCAAAAGCTTAAACTTATGCATAAGCTAATTTTAGCTTATGGAAAATCTTATTTCATTTTTCCTTCTAGTTTTCTTCTCCTATAAGTGTTTATAGAGAAGTTTATCTAAACAGGCCCGATCAAACCAGTCAACTTAAGATTTTAATTACCTCATTAGTTGGCGAAATGGATTCGAATTTGGAAGCTTTAGGTTTGGGAGTTAAAATAGAAAATAAAGAAGAATAGAAACATATGAAAAGTGGTAAGAGATACAAATTAAAAGATAAAATATTTCCTACATATTAATAAAAATTGAATATCGATATAGTTTTTTTTTTTCGAAGGTTAATATTGATATAGTTATTTACTACTAAAAATGGTTCTAATCTTATCCCACCACTTACTACATGATATTGCTATTATAAGTAAAAAGTCAACTGTACTTAGAGCAATAATTTTGGAACACTCTTCTTTTTCAAACACCTAATTAACATTCATTATTTATCTTTATCTCTTTTTTTATCACATTATGTCACTTATCACACCTATATTTTTCTCTCTTTTATCTCCTCTCACTAGGTGTTATATAAGTTTTTAAGTGGCCAAAAATAATTTTTGATATACTTATAGTCACAACCTTAACTTTTTGGAACTTTTTTCTGTGAGAGTATAATATTTCATTACAAATTTACAATTTAAATTAAGTATATTAAATTAAATAATATATAAATATGCTTCCTAACTGTAATACAAATCAAAATGACTTTATTATATTTTTAGTCAATACAAATATATAATTAAATTTGACATACTCTCAATTTTTATTTTTATTTTACTAATATTGATCTTTATAAATTTTAAAACTTTTTAAAATGATCTTTATCAACATATAGATGTAATGTAACATTCATTTAGCATGTTAACTCATAACATTCTGAGATGATATAATGTAACATGTCTACGTACGTAATGCATGACATATCATCAATGAGAGATGATAAAAATTATTTTAAAGAATTTATGATTTATGATTATCAAAATCAAAAAATTAGAAAACTAAAACTAAATTTAACTATACTTATAAAGACATAAAATCAAATTTTACTCAATTAAAATAATACATCTACATCAATAGCAAATACAATTCGGTAGCATATTTGGAAATTAGATATATAGCATATATCTCATAAATCTTTCAAGACTAGATACGTACCCATACGTTACAAAACTATTGATAAATTTAGAACTAATTACAAGAAATATTCTCATTAATTTATTCAATTCAAAACAACATTGTAATGTTTCTTATCATGTTTAGAAGAATTTATATACATTTTTATCTTCAATTCCACCACAAAGTATTGCATTTTTAAACTTGAGTTTCCGTGATGAAAATAGTCAAATACCACCATTTCTGATGTTTGCTGCGTAATTCAAAGTATTATAGTGTTTGGCTTAGTTATTTTTTGTTTTTCTTCTTCTTAAAAAGAAAAGTTGAGTCAAATACTGTTTATATAAAAGTTCTTAAAAAAATAAGTATTTTTTTTTTTAAAATTATAATAAAAAGAGCTTTTAAGGAAGCTTTTTTTGAGCTGTGGAGCCTTGAGAGGCCTAGGTTCGAATACTGTATCACCTATCACCAATATTACATTTTATGTCTTTTTTTGCTTTGCGTATACGCTACTTGGAACCCCGTAACAAATGTTGTGTTTGTGTTGAGTAAACCGTTTACTTTTACTGCTTTTTTGTGACACATACAGTAGTGTTCTTAATATGTGAAATTATCAAATTTGTACCACTAAGCACGGGAATCATTTGGTGTAAGGTTATTTCAGTTTAATCAGCAGTTCGAGTTTGAATACTAAAGTTGTAGTTGGTCTTTACCAAAAAGTAATTATCAAATTTATTTTCTTGAAATTGATTTGAACAAAAAAAATCAAGAAAAGGTCTAATTTATCCTATATAAATGTTTAATAATTGATCTTTTTTCAATCTCACGTCTCAAAATTATCGTAGTTGATTTTTTTTATATCTTAAATTGATTTTAATTATTATATTACATTCTCTTTAATTGTCCAAATTTATAAATAACTTTTTATTTAATTTTGTCTCTAATGGAATTTTTAATCTACGAAAATCAATATTCATTAATTAAGATAATAAGCATTTAATTGACTATTCAAAATAAGTTTTTGTTTATTAATTTCTCCAAAATTATTATGATTTTTTACATCTTAGATTGATTTTATCAATCCTTATATTATTACAAATTATTAAATGCTAGTTTTAAATAAAATCAAAACTTTTGTAAAAAATATATTTTACAAAACAACTTTAGCTTAAAAATAGCTTTTAGGTAAAATAAAAATAAAAAAATACCAAACAATTTAACAAGTTTACTAAAAAAAAAGTTTAAATATGTTTGTAGTCCATATAATATACCTGTTTTATGTTTTTAGTCCTTATAAAAAAAAAATTTGGTTTTGATTTCTATGAAATTTTATTTTACAATTTTAGTCCTTAATGATATTTTTTAGTTCTTATAAAATTGTAAATTTTTGATATTGGTTCCCTCTTATATTAGAAGATATTCATTTTATTCTTATTATTTAAGAAACATCATGTTTGTTCTCCAATAGATAGGTTGCCACGTCACCAGTAAATAGTAACAAGGACTAAAACCATAAAATAAAATTTTATAGGAACCAAAACCATAAAAAAAATATTATAGGAACTAAAAGCATAAAATAAGTATATTATAAGAACTAGAAACATATTTAAGCTTTAAGTATATTGTTAACATTTCTCAAGTGTCAAATATTTTTGCAGCAAATTTCACATTTAGTGCATATAATATTCAAAGAAATTTTGCATTTACACTTATTTCAGTGTTGTTCTCTAGGCCAAAACATTTCACTTTTACATTTCTTAATTGAGAGTATTTCAAATCACAAAAGCACCATTTTTAAGCAGCAAATTTCACATTTAACTATCAGTCTATCATCATCTGATTTACCTAGATTAATAGATACCCTCGAAAGTATGTGTGTAAACGTTTGTAAGCAAGGTGTAATCCCATATTATATAATTTGATTTCTCTCAAAAATGTAGAATAAAAAATAATTTGCTACAGTGTAAAATGAAGGAAGTTGTCAATGTAATGGTTAGAAAACAAAAGGCATATAAGAACTCATTATTTTTAGATGGTTCGAGTTTATTTTATTATATAGTTGTTAAATAATTTCATTGAATATACAAAGTCTATTAAGAATTATCGTAATATTCATTATTTTTATGAGTTTAATTTTGATACAATATGTTATATAAAAAATTTAATATATACTATTAATCAATTAGAAATAATCTTAGCCCTATGTTTGGATGGAGAATTTTAACATTTCAAGGAAATTGAAATACATGAAATTTGAATTGCTTTAAATTGAGTTCTCTTCATTTTCGAGATACTTTGTTTGGATAAAACAATTCAAATTTCTTATATTCTAATTTCTTTGTTTGGACAAAGTAATTTAATTTTCACTAAATACAAATTTTTATTTTTAAATATTTGTGTAAAAAATAATATTTAAATATTAAATTTTACAAAATATAAACATTAGTCAATTTTTAAGTATTTAATACTTTAAAAATAATTTTAAATATTTAATAATTCAAAAATCCAAATATTTAACAAATAAAATTTACAAGTGTCACTATATAAGGACCTTCCTATACAAATTTTCAAATTTAATTATATTTTAAATAATAACAAAGAGGTAGATAAACTAGTTATGTTGATAGAAGGAATACTTACAATAATTATTTTTTAACCATTTTATTCTCTATAAATTTACAAAGATGACACAAGGAAATGAAAAAAAAATGATAGTTTGCCTAAGAGATAACAATATCACAACTTCATTTTAATTCATCTAGCAAAAAGCTGACATTATTTCACTCCAAGGCCAAAGATCTCCACCTCCTCATAGATGTTGTCTTGCTACTGCTATCAAAGCTGAAATGTACAAAACACATGAAAAAGTTAGTCCATAATATTTTATCCAAAAAAGTATTCAGTGTTTTATCAAGGAAATAAAATGAAATGCAATAAATGGATTTAGCTAATTACATTCACGAAAGAGAAATAGATGAAAAAAAATGCTCAAACTATTTTTTTTTTACTTGTTAATTACATTAACCAACAAACACTCAATTTGATGACTTGACACCTACCCACAATCAAATAAAATGAAAAAAAATGAAAGCATGCATGCCAAGGACCTTACATCATGAAACAAAGTAACAAATAAATTTACATCATGAAATTCAACTCACACATGGGGCCAAATATAATAGATCCAAAAAATAAAGAAACAAAGAATCATGACAGCAATCAAATGAAAAACCAAGAACCATGAACAATGACCTTTGTTTTACTCTTTTATGATATTGATCAAATAACATTCAAGGCCTTAAAACACACGCATTTAAAAAAAAAATGCATGAAGCATGATCTAACAGACTACCCAAGACCATCAACAATCAAAAGTAAATCACATCCTTTCTTTTCGTTTTCTACTTTTAACCTGCATCCCACAAGATTTATTGCACAGTTAATCATCACTCACCACAAATGGTCTCAAGTGGAACAAAGGCAGATTATTTCATGTGCTTTCACATGTTGTTTGCTTATGTCAGAAAGGTTGAAAATAATATGGCCAGTGCCAATCTACCTTGTGCAGTAATAAATTGGAACATCAAGCATAAATATCTTGCATTTTAGCTATAATGACAAACTGTATGGTACCAACTTAACACATTAGACCTTAATTAGTGTTAACTAGTTTTCAAGAAAGTGCAAAGTAAATGATTGAAACAAGATTTTATCAATTTTGTCATTTCCTTTGTAAATTCTAAAAAATAGGAAATAGTGAAAATAAAGATGACATTTTGTAATTCATAATGAAAACATATCAACTAAAAAAGAAAACAAAACACAAATTAGATGTACCCTTTTAAGTTGCACATTTCAATAAAATGCAAAATTGATGATGCATCTCACTAGCCTATCTTGCTCAAAGGATGATTTCTTTTGGGAAAAGACTAAGCCAGTCAAATTAATTTGTCCCAATTCCAAGTTCCCATCACACTTAATGGCATTATTTTCTTTTATTCTGTTATGCCAATTACCAGTAATAACAAATTAGCAAATAATAATGCCAACCACAAATGTGAATAATGAAATTTGAAAAACTATCAATTAGACTCTACAATAAGGTATTCAAATAAGATTAGCTATTGGTGGTGACAACAACTAGCGAAGCATACTCATAGATTATTTTCCCACTTAATAACAATTCATGGAGTTAGTGGCTCCAAATGAATCAACAGTTTGACAAAGTTCACAACCTTATGAAACTCAAAGACCAAATGACAATTAAAAAACATTAGTTATAACACTACCAACACGTGTTATTGTCAAGAAGCTATAATACCATTAAGCTATAGTATAACAAAAATGAATTGAAAACAAAAGAATAAAGCCTATAGTTTGAGGTATTGAGGATCCTTGTCCTATTAAGAGCAACAATCTCAAATTCCCTTTTTAATTAGACAAACCAAGCACCCTTTTGTGGACTATAATAAGGTTACAATAAGATTATTTGTTTTCTATTATCTTTACTATTTATAAATAATAAACCATAATCTAAAGATTATTTATACAAAGCAAAGAAAACACATGTTCAGACGAATCTATTATTCAACAATTTTGTTCACCTTTACAATACAAAAGAATGAAGAATGAGACCACGAAAATCAAAGAGCAACAAATCAACAAAATCAAGTAATGAACCCTAGATCACAAATCAATGAAATCAAAATCATAACACAAATTAAGGAAATAAAAAACAAAACACAAATTGAAGTAATAAACCCTAGATTATAGAGATGAGAGAGCGAGGGTGACGAACCTAGTATGAACCACAGAGAGAGAGCTTTGAATCGAGAGAGAGATTGTAGCAAAGAAAGAGAACAAGCAGAGTGAGATAGTGAGCGTCACATGAAATATGCATATGCGAAAAAGAGTGAGGAACGTTTGAGTGAGAGAATGAATTTACAAATTCTTATTTTTTGAGAAAATTTAAAATTCTATCATTTTATTTAATAAAAATACCTTAAAAAATTATTAGAAATTCAAATTCTTTTTAAATACTCTATCCAAACAAAACATTTTAATACAAAAAATTTCAAATTCTCCAAAAAATTAAATTACTCACCTAAAATGCTCTATTCAAACACAGTATAGATGTAATTTTTTAAGTAATTATTATACATAACAATCCATAATTAAATAACATTGTAAAAAATATTTAAATTGACAATTCATTCTAATTAAATTCTATTTTTAAATATTAATAACTGCCAAAAACTAATAATCATACTGAGGAATGCTATGTAGTATGACTAATATATAAGTGTGTGGACATCATCAATATCAAGTATCAAATATTTGCACTTACACCACTTAATGATTTTTTGTATAAATATGAAATTAATCAATCTAGTTAATGAATTAATTAAAAGCTCTTATAAAGTAGATCAAATTTATAAAATTTCATCCAAATCAAAAACTAATTATTACTTTGTCACATTATTTTATTTCAATGGATAATTTGCAATTTAAAATATAACTAAATGTTAATAACATACCAACAAATGTTCAGGAAGTGTCATTTAAGTCGTCACTCAGATAACACTTTGAAGCGTTATTTAAGTGGTAATTCATTAGATAATGAGAGGATAAATAACACTTAAAAAGCGCTAAAGCAAAAAAAAGTGCTATCTAAAACTTAAAATAGTACATTTTTCAATTGCCACACTATCTGCATCAAGGAAAACAGTACATTCTAAACACAAGGGAAAATGTTTATCATTGCATTGCAATAATAATGGTATTGTTAAGAAGTATTCTAAGTGAAAAATTTATCTTGACTGATGGAAAATTATTGTTGTTTTTAAATATTGATTGTAATGTGGGAAATTTGGTTAAAGTGTCTCATAATCCAAGTATGGCATCATTGTTAGGTAGAGACATATGATTGTAACATTTGTAATTATTCATTAATGTCAATTTCATCTTCTTTTTTTATGCAAATTATGGCTTTTTCTTAAAGTTTTTACATAACTTTGCTTCTTACTTCTTAAAATATAATACAGTGACAAATTTTACAGTGGTTGATGAAAGTAATGATATAATTTGAGAAACAAATGAATTAGGTTAGTTTTGCATATATATATTTTATTCGTACTAATAAGTGCTTACAATATTTAAATTCATCTGTTGATAATTAATTTAATTGTCTTACAGTAAATATTACAAAAAAACAACATAAAATTAAAAAAAACAAGACTAAGTTCGAAATATAGGAAAAATAGTAATATAAAAATTAGCCAAATATCATTATAAATATCAACCAAGTATCTTAAATATGTTTTAAAATACTTTGCTTATATATATTTTACCTTTTGGTTTATAAGAATCTCAAATACAATCAAGTTTTATAATACCTAAAGTTGATACTACTTTTAATGTTGTTAGAGCTAACAAAATTGGTCCAACTCGATGGGTGGTCCAATGGCTCAATAGGCCAAATCAGGATGGCCTACTAAATTCCTTGGCCTAAAAAACATTGGGTCAATTTGGCCTAGTCTAATGGGACAAGTTAAGCCTATAAAAAGTAGAGCCAAAAATTATTGAGCCTATTTGGTCTGCTTTTTTTCTTTTCATTTTTTTCATGTAAAATGGATATAAAATTAAGAAAAAAAAAACATAGCCAATTTGGTCCAGTCCAGCGAGCCTAATGGGGTCGAGTCGGTTGTCTTACATTTCACACCTTAACCCATCGAGCCAGGCCGAGAAAGATATGTTGGATACATCTAATCGATTTGCAAAAACTTATAAAATGGTTTGTGAAAAATTCAACAATGATGTACCTGTCTAGTTGAAATTGAAAATTATAGGAAAAGGAATGCATGATGTTAAAAGGTATAATCTACCAACATTGTTAAAAGTAGTTGCCCTTATTATTAGAGATTTTGATCCTGCATGTTCTGAAGTAGATATAATTATAGAACTTAATTGGGGCAATTGCAACATACCTCTATTTGAATTTTGTTTATCTTCTTCCACAATATCCTTTGTTGTTTTCTCAAGGAAAAGATGAATATGATGAAAATATAATAGTAGGAAAGGTTTGTATTTAAGAAGAAGAAAAGGGGAAAAAAGTATCTATGAGAGAATTTCTTGCATATAAAATACAATATAGGAGAAATTAAGAAGCCACCTTATTGTTCTATAAAAGATTATTTGAACAATTTTTGGTTAATGCTTATAACATGATTGAGTCATCACAATTGCAATATATTAAATATTATAAAAAATAATTAAGAGCTGAGTTGTAAAAAGGTCTTACTAATGTCATATATTAAGGGGAGAAACTAATTATTCCATAATAGGTAAACATATTGTGTTACCATCATCATTTATAAGAGGTGTAAGATACATGTTTCAAAATTATCAAGACATTATGGCAATTTGTAGATAGGGAGGATATCCTAATTTATTCATCACCTTCACATGTGACCAAAAATGGCTTAAAATAATGAGAGTTGTTGACAGTTAAGGTCTCAAGGCTGGAGATAGACCAGATATAATATGTCGGTTTTTAAAATTAAGTTTGACTAATTGATGAAGAAAATAAGGGAAGAAAATGTTTTGAAAAAGTTAATGCAGGTATATAATTTACTATTTTATCATATTTAATGTTTGTTTTAAAAGATAAGTCAGTATTTTTTGTTTATATTGTTTATATATTAATAATATTAAGTGTTTAAATTTTAATCAGCACATCTTTTTGCAACAATATACACAATTGAATTTAAAAAGTGTGAATTATCACATGCCCACATATTAATTTTTTTACTGCCCTCAATTCTAATATCTTAATCCAAATGATATCGACAAAATAATTTGTGCTAAAATCCCAGATGAAAAATATGTGTACAATTATTTGAAGTTATTTAAACTCTAATGATATATGGTCCATGTGGTCCTCATAACAAAAAAGTTCCATGTATGCAAAATAAAAAATGTTGTAAATATTTTCTTAAGAATTTTGTTGACACAACAACTATTAATGCAAATGAATATCTTGTTTAAAAAAAACAAAGACAATGGAAAAGTCCCAATTCATTATAGACAAGAAGTTTGTTGTTCCTTATAATATGTACTTTCTCATAAGGTATAATGCCCACATCAATGTAGAGTGGTGTAATAAATCACATTCTATTAAATATCTCTTCAAATATGTAAATAAAGGTCATGATCATTTCACCGCCACATTTTATCAAAACAACCAAAATTCAAGTAATGCTGAATTTGTTGATGAGATAAAGTTATATTATGATTGTAGATATTTATTAACATGTGAGGTAGCATGAATTTTTTTTTTCAATATTAGTTTTAGGCATCCTTTTGTAAAAAGATTGTCTTTTCATCTTCCTGATTAACATGTAGTTATTTTGTATAATATGACCCTACTGATTAAGTTCTTAATAAACTCAATTTAAATAGATCAACATTTGTTGGTAGTTGGAAGCAAAGAAATTATATATTGAAGCAAGAACCCTCAAATACTGTGAATTTCTATCAAAGTTTGTTTGAAATGATATTTAGCATCAATGGACTGTTAGAAAACGAGATTTTGTAATTGACAAGTTACGTTTTGTACCTCTAAGAAGCAGTGACGTTATGTTATTTGAGAAATTTTCTTATATTAATAACCACATTCATTCAATGATATAAGAATAATTAATAATGTTAAATATGCAACTTTTAAATATGTTTGATATACATTGGGCTTGTTGAATGATGATAAAGAGTATGTGGATGCCATTTTGGAAGCAAGTCATTGGGAACAACAAATTTCTTAAAAAGGTTTTTAGCAACATTATTATCAAATCAGATGTCTAGGCCTAAATTTGTCTGGAAAAGACATGGACATATCTTAGTAATGATATCTTGCGCAAACAAAGCTTGCTTCATCAATTTACTAGTGTATTACAAAATGTTAAAAATAATTTAATCTTTTGTAATTATTATTTTACTAATAAGACATGGTTACATTATCAAATCCTTTAATCTTTATGCACATTTAACTTTTTCTAAAGAAGAGTTGAAAAGTTGGACACTTACAAAAATAGAAGAAATATTACAAAGAAATAATAAGAGTTTAGCTAATTATTCAACTATGCCACACTTAATGTGTCATTAATTCTTGAGAGGCAAAATAGATTGATCTATGATGAACTAAATTATGACTAGGAAAAGTTGACGATGGAACACTCTATTTTAGTATCTAAAATGGCAGTAAAGATGAAAATATATAATAAAATTATGTCTATTGTTGTTGAAGAAAAAAGTGGACTATTTTTCTTTATGGATATGGAGAATAGGTAAATTTTTTGTATGGAGGACTATATCTGCAATAACAAGAATCAAAGGCCAAAATGTTTAGGAAATATAAACCAATGTTTAGGACAGTGTAATGGTACAAAGCTGATAGAACTCAAATGTGCATATATGTTTTGGAAGGAAAAGTAATCTCAAAAAGCAATATTGGTCAGAAAGTAAACTTAGATTGTCATTAACTCCATTAGGCAATAGAATTTCCTTTAAGTTTCAACATAGGTAATTTTTTATAGCTATTTTTTGGCAATGATAATAAATAAAAGTAATGAAAAGTCACTTAAACATGTTAGGGTTTATCATTTACAACTTTTTTTTTTATTGTGTTGAAGTTAAACCCCACATAAAATAAAATTTTAATGATAACAAACTGTTAAGAAGCAAATTCTAAGTATTTTGAACTTAAGTTATTAATGGTTTACTTTGAGAATATGATTATAAGAACAAGATTTGACATTATACCATGGAACAAATCATAAAAAGCATGAATCAAGCTTGGGAAGCATATTTTCAAAGAATACAAGTGTCTATAAGCATAAACGTAGTAGAACTTGCCAAAGAAGCAAGGTTTATCAAAAGGACAACTTCTAAAAGCATATTAGACTGAACATGCACTTAAAAGATCAAAATGCAAAAAGACCAAAAGCCATGTAGACCAGCATGATTAGAACATGGATCTGAACAGATGATGATGAAAGGGTCTTAAGATAAAAAGCTACATATGATCAGAAGCTCTACCAAAAGATGTAAAATGATTAAAAAAAAAAACTTAGAACACGTTTGCATTATTCAGAAGCAAAATAACTGTTACATTAGAAGCAACATACTCAAGATAGTATTGAAACATGGTCTAAAAGTAAGAAGTCATATTGAATGATTAAATACTAGTGAAAACAAAGCAATCAGAAGAAAGAAAACTGATACACAAGCACTAAAGTTAGTTACAAGTAGAATAAGAAGCATTTTGTATAATTTTAATTTCAAGAAGCAAGATTCTTAACATATTCTAGAAGTTGTCAGAAAATATGTCATGAAAAACACAACAAAAGAGACAAAAAGAATAGTAAAAAAACAACTATATGATAGGGATAACTCATACTAGCTTCTGAAATGCTTTGACTGAGTCTCCAACAGCCATAATCAACTAGTTTGAAGCTAAAAAGCCAATATATTCAATGCAAGGAAGGATAATAACAAATTTAGATGTTAGCATGCAAAATCTGTGCTTTTTGAGAGAAAAAAGCCTAGCTTTTGAAAAGAGATGCCTTCCTTAGCTAAACACTCTAACTTTGTTCTTTATCTTTTGTAATATCTTAAAGACTGTATTTAGGCTTTGTATAATATTGTGTATCCATTCATTGAGTGTTAGGAAGAACAAAAGTCAAGAGTATGCCCATCTTTAGAGAAAAGAAAGAAACTTTAGGAACTAATCAAGAGGATTAATGCTTTTAGAGAGTGTGCAGCCATATAATTAAGTTACTTGTTGGTAGGGACAAATGTTGAGTTATGGTTTGAGCATGTAAAGACTTGAGAATATTAGTTGGTGATAGGTCTACGAAGGCTTGGAAAAGAATACTGATAGGTGGTAAACCTGAAGAGATTTGAAAAAAATACTAGCTATAAAAAGCCTATGGAGTCTTGATGAGAAAGAATACTTGTAATATAGTGTGATTACTATGATACAATCTTATTAAGACAGGGAATGGACGTAACCAAGGATTTTAGGGTAAAGCAGTATAAAAACTCTATGTGTAGTATCCTCTCTCCCATACTTCTTAAGTTTCTATAATTAATTTAATATTTGTAGCTAATGAACTATATTATATATTTTAAAAACCAATCATTTTTCAGCAAAACTAAGTTTTGATTATTGAAACACATTTTATTTAAGGTATTAACTTACAATTATATGTTGTTATGTACCCTTTAATTCTTTTGGGTTACACATATGTTAGGGGATAAATTTGTATCCTAGAATGGTTTGGGTACCTATTTTGAGCTATGATAAATCTATCCTATTTATAATTTTGCTTTATTCTCAGTTTATTTAATTGAGCTACCTTTGTGAACTTTTACTTAGCACAAGCTTTGCTCATTTAAGAGGTAACCAAAACTTTGTAAACTATAAATCAATATTCAAAGGATAATTAATTCACCTTAACATTCACTAAGTTGGCATTGAAAAAAGTTGATGTAATTATAGCCTAGCTTCGTTCTTTAAATAGTTAAAAAACTAATGGTACTTATAATTGAGTTTGATATTTCTTGTTCTTATTATTCATTTGAGGAAAGATTACTTTTTTAAACAAATAATGTTCATTGTGTTAAAGTCCAATGATAATTAAGCAAATTACATGATCTCTTCTCATTTTATTTATGAAAAAAAATATTACCTTATATATATGATTTTAGAATGGTGTCTTAAATACATTTTGACCAAGTAGTTTGTGGTCATAAAAAAATTGTTTATGATTGGTGTAATTGGTGGTCAATTATATTTGAGCAAATCAAAATATCCTTGGACTTTATTATTTAATAGTACCTCTAAGAAATTATTTTCACAACTATGTATTGTAAATTGACTGATTTGTGGATAAGGTGGTTGTTGATTATATATGAGAAGGAGCATTTGTTATTGATTTTTAGGTTGATATTTAGTTTGCAATCATGCATTTTGCTTAAAGACAAGCTTTATTAAATTGTACAATATGTGGTTCAAACTTAAAAGATATTAGGAAAACACAACTTACATTTAGAAAACACCTAAAGGCCTTGGCATTGATCATTGGGCTTTTGGGATAATGACTTTTATAGACCTATTCGTAGCAAATTATGTAGTAATTTTTACTCATTAGTCTTGGTATCTTACAACTCTTATAGATTGTCATCCTTTACGCGCAATTTTCTTATTTCATTATTTATGATTATATCAATGTGCCTTTTTCAATTCAATACATGTCATAATCCATGATTATAGAACTTTTTTGTGCTGTGGTGTCAAAATTATTCACTTTCTTAAATTTATGGTTGCTTAATATAAAGTTGAGAGTTTAATAGTTATGCACTGTCAGTGTAAAAAGTTTTACACTATCAACCAATTGGACTTTACTGTTGGTATAACTTTTAAAGTGTTTATTATAAAAGTTAATAAACTTACAATAAATGGTGGTTTGTGATTGGATGACAGTGTAAAACTACTTTACACTATCAGTGCATGGCCTGTTTCTTTAAAGTTAATACAAAAAATATGGGAGGAAAAAATGAGAAGGGAGAGAACGTGGAGTGGATGGTCCAAAACACAAAAGTTCTCATTAACATAATTTATGATCAAGTAAAAAATAAGCAATTAACACGGTCAACATTTTTTTTTTTTGTGAAAGGAAAGGACTAAGCCCTAAACTAGAAAACTATATTAAAAATCACAATAATAGTGAATAGAAGATACATCACCCAAAAGGGAAGACAAAATAAAGGGAGGAGCAGTGTTAAAAACACAAGAAAACTAGCAACTGAACTGAGCCCAAACCTAGCTAAGGTGTCTGCCACCTAATTGGCTTTTCGATAAATATGTGATATAGAGACTAAGGGCAACATCTCCAAAAGTTGATGGACTTTCTTCACCAAAAAATAACTTGAATGTGTCTTATTACACCTATGTCAAATGAGGTTAACCATCGATAGGGAATCAGTTTCAATCAAAAGTTGGGAGATCCCATGTTGCCTTGCAAGTTGGAGATCGTGGATAACAACCTAAAGCTCAACGTGCGTAATAGTGCAACAACCAAGATTGCAGTTGAGCCCCATAACGAACTTGCCTAGGTTATCTCGAAAAGCTACACTACACGCTGCATGAGATGAACTAGCAACCATAACCCTATCACAGTTCATCTTAACATATTTGCATGGAGGCAATAATAATACAATCAAAGCCTCATCCTGAGGCGTGGCATGCAACACACACTCATCACCGAAGACACCGTCAACAACCATCCTCCTACGCACTTCCTCCAAACGGATGCAGGCACTAACCATAATGTGTTGGGCTGTCACAGTTTTATTGCTAAAAACAAAATCATTACGCGCCTCCAAGTTTCATGGATAGTTAATGCAAGTAGTATAGGCCACTCCTTAGCCCTAGTCAGGAACCTATTCTTCAAATTTTCTAATAGGCAACCATCCATATCATCTACAAGAAAGGAGTTTGCAACTTGACCATTAAACAAAATTGCCTAAACATTTCGAGCATAGGAGCAATCACGAAGAGCATGAATCGTTATCTCCAAGCCAGAGTTGCATAGGGGACACACACTAGAATTGGTCATCCTCCTCCTAAGCCTTAGTGCGTTAGTTGGGAGAATGTCCTTCACACACGTCCATAGGAAAAATGATCAAAAATAACAATTAGATAGCTCTCGACATTTTGAGTTTAACCACCAAAAATAGAATTTTGAGATTCCTTCTCAATTTTTCAGAATTAAATTGTCAAATATTAGAAAAACAATTAAAATTAAAATAGGAGTATTTTTGTCATTTCACAAAAACTATCTCAATAAATTCTTGACAAATTTCTAAAATTATTATTAATTATTCTAAATATATTGATGACTTAAAAATAATTTTTAAACACTTCTAACTATTTTTGTTCATTAATTATGTTATCTGGCGAAATGATCGTTTTACCAATTTATGGGCTTCGTTCCCAAAAAAAAATTAAACTAAGTACTACTTACTAATACGAACGTAATCGTAGGAATCAAATTTTTAAAATTCTCATTCAATTCTCCAAAAATAAATACAAAATAATTAAGAAAATATTATAATAGGCAAAAGTATGGGTGTTACAACTAACACTTGGGATTTGGATTCTTTATATTTAGTATATGTTTAAATTGGATTATTTTTATAGATTATAATATGTTTTCGTAAAAGAACTATTTAATCTTGTTCTTTTATTTTATTGATAATATTGGTAAAAATAAGATTATAATATTACATTATTTCCATTACAAAGGAAACAACATTTTTTTTATAAAAGATAGTTTTAGAGATTATGATTAAAAACTGATAGATTGTTTTCTTTTGTTTTCTCATTTTATTCCCAACAGTTGATTAATTTAAATATAAAACTAATTACTATAAATAATTTTATATCCATTATTTTGTAATTTTATTATATTTTTTGAAGGCGTAATTTTATTATAAAAAACTGATTATTTTAGTTAGTTCAAACAAAACAAATTATCTTAAAAATTACTTTTATCTAAAATATCTAAATATAAATCATATTTTCCACCATCAATTATATCCATAACCAATTATTAAAATAATCTTAAAAAATAATTCAATCCAAGTATCATCCTTATTATTTTACCACTTAACTTATGCTAGTAACCTTCAAGGTAAGGTTTCATCATTCAATGTCGACATCCCTTGAGTGACTCGGGTTACAAATAACTACGTAGCAATGTTCATCATCATGATAATAATAATGATAAAAAAGTATAACCCAAGAATCTCCTTCCGAAATAATCTCCAATAGATTATACATTATAGATGATAGATTATAATATACATATATAGTTGTGCCTTGTAATAATTTCGAACAGCAAAAAATGTAACAAAAACAATGTAATAATTACGTTCCATAACAATTTTTAATTATTTTGTGCGCAATTTGCTAATTAATTAATTATTAACTGTTAAGAATCAACGCTCAAGAGACCCTCTTCTTCTATGTCTTAGCACGGAGAAAAACACACACACAAACACACTCTCTCTCTATTTTCTTTCTCTCTCTTCTTCCGTACGCGATCTCTTTCACTATCTTCCAATTCCCAAATTTTCACCACACACCACTGCAAATCCTTCTCTATTTTCTTGCATTTTGGGTTTCTGGGTCTTTTTCCCTTTTGGGGTTTCTGCGCGGTTCAGGAAAAAAAAAGTTTTTTTATTTTATTTTTTTGCGTACCCAGATTTGAGCTGAATATCAGAGTGTGGGGTTGAGTTCAGATTCACGGCGTTGAGCAATTGGAAGTAAGTTTCCACCTTTCTTGCATTTTGGGTTTGTTCCAATTTCAGTGAACGATGATCGACTTGGTTGATTTGGCCGGTTTTCTGTGTTCAGTGGTGTGTGTTGGTGGATGAGTGGATCTGTGTTTTGATGTGATTGTTTTTATCAATGGGTTGCTGGTTTCACTTGGGGTTATGAGAAATTTTGGTGTAGTTGAAGGGTGTGAAGTTGAAAGTTTGAGTTTTTCTTTTTTGTTTATTTTTGGGGTGGGGTTGGGAATCTGGGTATTGGAACACACCCAATAAGTAATCTATATATGAAGATTAGTTTGATTGGGAGATGGGTTTTTATTGTTTTGACGATCTGTGTATAAATTTTTATGGTTTTAATATTTTCATCTGCATTATTTTATTTTATTTTATTTTATATTTTTAGGCTAGAACTTTGCACTTGGGATATATTAAACTGTTTTTTTAAGTTGTAAAATAGGGAATTTGAGCTGATGTGAAGTAGTGGATGTTATTGTCTAACTAATGCTTTCAAGTTTTGGAGAGTTTTAGAATCTACATACAAGAGTTGTACAGTAAATGATGTCATGGTGCATTAGTTTATTTTGATTAGGATTAGGAAGGTTGGGAGGTGTTTACACTTTACTGTATTGCACTGCATTGTAGTAGGTTTTAGGCTTGGGATTCTGGGGCCCAAGGATTATCCGATGGAATTGTTGATTTTTATTATTCTTAGTTAATATGTTGTCGTGTCGGATCGGGTGTATGATATCTCTCTGACCATGGACTGTTTGACCAACTTATTGAAAAAAGTAGATAACTAGTTGTAGCATAAACTAGAGAATCGTTGAATTGTTTGCTTATGCTATTATTGCATGTTTTGGCAATATATCGTGTGGGGAAGTATTGTCATAGGCTTACTGGTTAAGAATAGATGCACATGTAGAAGAATTTGGATATAATATATACATAAGGCTGTGACAAATATGGATTTTTTTAGTGATTGGATATAGGTGTTATTCTCTGTTGCAGGGTTTTAGCAACCATTTTCAGTCACTAATTTCTGCCCTGACTCTGAAGTACTGCTTTTGGAATTATTGGATTCTTCATTTGGTGAGGGTTTCAGCAGGATCATAATTTATAACTCCTCCTATTGATGTGAAATGATAGATATTTTCAACTATTAATGGGATTCTTTTAAGAAATTTGTTTGCCACATTGCAATATATAAAATACAAATATGCCTTCATGGTGGGGGAAATCGTCGTCAAAAGAAACCAAGAAGAAAGCAAATAAGGAAAGTTTTATTGATGCATTTCACCGAAAATTTAAAATCCCATCTGAACGTAAACCAAGCAGTAGATCTGGAGGATCTCGTAGACATTGCAATGACTCAATTTCAGAGAAAGGGGCTCAGTCTCCTGAATTAAGATCTCCTTCGCCTTCCAAAGTAGCAAGGTGTCAAAGTTTTGCTGAAAGGCCTCATGCTCAGCCACTGCCACTTCCTGGCCGGCATCCATCAAATATAAGCCGAGCAGATTCTGAAATAAGCATATCGTCTAAATCAAGACTTGAAAAGGGCTCCAAAGCATCATTGTTTCTTCCGCTACCAAAACCGGCATGCATGCGTGGTAGGCCGAACCCTGCCGATTTGGATGGAGATCTGGTCACTGCTTCAGTCTCTAGTGAGAGCTCTGCTGATAGTGATGAACCAGTGGACTCTCGCAATCGTAGTCCTCTGGCAACTGACTGTGAGACTGGGACTAGAACTGCTGCAGGCAGTCCTTCCAGGTATACTCTACAAGCATTCGCAATAATGTGCTTCAAGATTGCATATTTTGTTGCATGTGCATCCCTATTCCCTAGGTTATGTATTGTTAGAGAATAGAGATGTAATATAAAACCATTCACGAGTCTTAAGCTTTTAGGATAGTTGGTTCATGGCATGGTATCATAGCCTCTCAGCTCAATCGTTGCTGTCCCTATTCAATTAAAAGTTGAATTTCAGCACAAGGTAGGTGGACTAATACATTATCCACACTTCAAGTTCAATGGGCTCTTATATGAGGGCATGTGTTAAGAGATATAATGTAAAACCATTCATGTGTCTTCACCTAAAGCTTAAGCTTTTGTGATAGTTGGTTCATGACATTTATGATTACTTGCAAATAAATTTTTACTTTACTCATTTTGGATGTTGGTGTTTTTATAAAGTGTGATGCTCAAGGATCAAACATCTACTGTTTTGCAAATAAATTCAAGAGAAGCCAAAAAACCGACAAACATTCTGGGTAATCATACATCTTCTACTTCACCAAAACGGAGGCCCTTAGGCAACCATGTTTCAAATCTGCAGATTCCTCCTCATGGTGCCTTCTGCAGTGCACCTGACAGTTCCAGATCGAGTCCATCAAGAAGTCCATTGAGAGCATTTGGCACAGAACAGGTGTTGAACTCTGCTTTTTGGGCTGGAAGGCCATATTCAGAGGTCAATTTAGGTGGATCTGGGCACTGCTCAAGTCCAGGTTCTGGTCACAATTCTGGGCATAATTCAATGGGAGGGGATATGTCAGGACAGCTATTTTGGCAACCTAGCAGGGGTAGCCCGGAATATTCACCCGTACCTAGTCCCAGAATGACTAGCTCTGGTCCGAGCTCTAGAATTCAGAGTGGAGCTGTTACACCAATTCATCCAAGAGCTGGGGGAACACCCAGTGAATCACAGACAGGACGGGTTGATGATGGAAAACAGAGTCACCGTTTGCCCCTTCCTCCCTTAGCAGTTACCAATACTTTGCCTTTCTCTCATTCAAATTCTGCGGCAACTTCTCCATCTATGCCAAGAAGTCCAGGAAGAGCAGATAATCCAATAAGCCCTGGATCACGTTGGAAAAAAGGAAAGTTGCTCGGCAGAGGCACATTTGGACATGTCTATGTTGGCTTTAATAAGTATGTACTTTAAACCAAAAGTTCTTGATTCTATTATGAAGAAATCTTTTTTCTATTTTTAAATCCATTAATGTATGCATCATATTTGTTTGGTTAAAATGTTTTGTCACGTTTAGGGAAAGTGGTGAAATGTGTGCTATGAAAGAGGTAACTCTGTTTTCAGATGATGCCAAATCTAAAGAAAGTGCTAAGCAATTAATGCAGGTAAATTAATTTCCTTTTTGACCTAGGGAAATTTTTGTGGGACTGAATAATCCTTATTCTCTTTGTGCAATATGTTAGTATCTATTTCTGTTTCAAATTTAGTCCAGCTTTGAAAATCTAACACCCATATTCTTGCAGGAAATTACCTTGTTAAGCCGATTACGGCATCAAAATATTGTGCGGTATTATGGTTCTGAAACGGTAAGTTCTCCATTTTGTGTTTTATTCACATTGTGATGTTTATATTAGCTGCTTGTGAGTGTTCATGATTTATTTTGGGATTTGTCTGTAGATTGCCAATTTCTAATGCTTGCATAATCTTGTAGTTACAAGATTATTAGTTGCTGGTGGTTTACATATTTACCTGACACCATAATATTAGAAACTTTTACAGTGTTTGTCTTTTTAGTCTACTTATAGAAGCTGCTAAATCATCCCTGAAACAGGTAGGTGACAAGCTTTACATATATCTAGAGTATGTTGCTGGAGGATCCATATATAAACTACTTCATGAATATGGACAACTTGGTGAACTAGCTATTCGTAGTTTTACTCAACAAATTTTGTCAGGACTTGCTTATTTACATGGGAAAAGTACTGTCCACAGGTGAACTAAGTCACTTACTCATTTTTAAAACTTTGAATTTTACTGCTGGCACATAATGATTGATTTTCTATACATCTGAGATCTATCACTTCAATTGCATTTCTTGTAAAGGGACATCAAAGGAGCAAATATACTAGTAGATACTAATGGCCGGGTTAAGTTGGCTGACTTTGGCATGGCAAAGCATGTAAGCTTGGAGATAAAAATTATCCTTTTTATTTGCATTTAAGCTAATTGTAGGATATGAAAATTGATTTCTGTTGCTTAGTGAAATTATGAATAAAGGTTTAAAAATCACTAGTTCACTGACTCAAGGGAGTTGCTATTTCCAATTCAGTGGGGGGTTTATTCATGTTCCATTCTCATTTTTTTCTTTTTTCTTTACCTTTTTTGGAGGATATCTAATAAGCACCTAAGCACTTGGGGAACCCTCTGTTAAAAGCTAGCCATCAAGGGGGGAGAACCAAGCCACTTAAGCACTCCACCAAGCATCCCATACTACTCGATGTGGGACTTAGGCACTCCATAATACCCAAGTTCCCATCATAGCACTGCCCCTAAGAGTCGTCTTCCTGACGGCTGCACTATACGACACTTCACTCAACCTTTCTGGTCAGCCCCTCTGTGGGTAGCCCTTTTCAAGACACCAACAACCAGCTTTGATACCAATTGATATGCACCTAAGCATTTGAGGAACCCTCCTGTAAAAGATAGCTGTCAAGGAAGGAGAACCAAGCCACTTAAGTACTTCACTGAGTATCCCATACTACTCGATGCGAGACTTAGGCACCCCATAATGTCCAAGTCCCTATCAATATCTTTCCTGCCCCAACTCCTACCAGTTTATCATGTACGACTCCAATTTGAAAAAAGATCACTGAATCCAAAAGACATAAATGAAGATATTAGGTTCTTTTGGTTATACGAGTTAATATGATATTGTTTTCCTGCATAATTGCTATTTGATATCGCATCTGGTATAAATAATCGCAAGGTTGCATGATATATCCTGTTTCCCCAACTATTAACTTGCATATTTTGCAGATAACAGGGCAATCATGTCCATTATCATTCAAGGGAAGCCCCTATTGGATGGCTCCTGAGGTTGTAATATTTTCTCCGTTAGTCTCAGTTCTTTATAGATTCATTTACATCTTGGTTTTTGTGACTTGATAGCTTTGCATTCTGATTTTTCAGGTTATAAAAAACTCTAATGGTTGCAGCCTTCTTGTTGATATATGGAGCCTTGGATGCACAGTTTTGGAAATGGCTACAACGAAACCTCCTTGGAGTCAGTATGAAGGGGTTTGTAATTTATGTTAATATATTGGAACTTGAGTTCGGTTTTCCTATTATTTTATGTAGTTTGTGCTTTTCAATTGTAAAGCACTGATGATATTTCTTGTATTAATTTATGCCTCGACTTGATGTATTATTGTCTTTGCATGTTAACATAACAGGTTGCTGCCATGTTCAAGATTGGTAATAGCAAGGAACTCCCAACAATCCCAGATCATCTCTCTAGTGAAGGAAAGGATTTTGTTAGGAAATGCCTACAACGTAATCCACAAAATCGGCCTTCAGCCATTGAATTATTGGACCATCCTTTTGTAAAATGTGCTGCACCTTTAGAAAGACCTATTCTGGGTCCTGATGCTTCTTCAGACCCAGCAGCATCTGGGATTACTCAAGGAGCTGCAACTCTGGTAGAGAAGCTATTTCCATCATAACTTGTATATAAACAAGTTTATGTGTCTACTTCCATATGTTCTTAGTGAAGTTGGGGATAGCCTGTTTGTCTTGATTTGCATATCATGCTATTGTGTCAAATATTTGTGTCCCCTTATTCCCCCTGCACATGATAGGAATAAAATAAGAAGCCATATGCTTTGCTACATGAAAATGTCATGAGATTTTTGTAGCACTTCATGCATTCAAATTCCTCTTGATTGATGAATCATTTTTCTTGGTATTTATTTTGTATCATTCTCTTGGAAATACGAACTTGAATAATTGAATCTTGGAGACCATAATATTGGGGGAAAATGCATGGCATTTATTCTCATCTGTTGTTCATATATTTTGCCATAGAAATTGTTCTACATTTTTTCTGAGGCTGCATGATGCAGCAGGGACAGGCGGGGACACTAGCTTGAGCCAGATTTAATGTTGAGAGATTTAGAAAAGATCAAAGGTTCTAGGTTTAGAACCCCCTCAGCTCTGGAATCCACTGGATTATAAAGAAAATCCTAATATTTATCGATGAAAAATATAATTTCTAAACCATTGTACAGATAGTGGCCTTTATATAGACATGATACAACTTGATTGACTCTTCTAGGACTTCCTAATCCATATTGTATCATATTTTACTATCATAATTAACTTTATATTTTGTCATAAAATCCAAAAAACATTCCTAGAAAAATTACTGAAATATTCACAATGAAACATCACCATCATTGACCTCTCTTTGTCCTGCATCAATAAATTTTCTTTGTTTTGATATCATGACTGTATAAACTGAACTTTTCAATATCCTGTCATAGTATGGCCTCATAAAGGGCTTTTTTAGTTTAAATAGAAAACCTTCATCGAAATTTATATTTCAGACTCGTGACTTACAAACTAGGACTTTCTTGTGCCACTGTTTGGAGAAAAGGGTTCTTATTCTTGTTGAAATGTGTAAGGTTTTGATTAATGGTTCATCCTGTCATTGATTCTGTTGGAAGTAGAGAATAAAGACAGAGTGCTAGGCACAGACAGCTAGAGAAACTGTATGAATCCAATTACTTACTACAAACTGTAAGATAGAAATTTTTTCCATTAGCTTGGAGTAAAGTCCACATGTGGAGGTCAGAAGGGAAAACCAAACTAAAGATAAGGGAATGTTGTTGTCATAAGAATTGTGGCTGTGTTTTCTTTATCAGCAAAATAAATTATCTTGTCCGAGTTGGTCTCCTCTTGAACTATCTTTCAATTGTAAAATACTGGAAAGTTTTGCCTGCATCAGTGTAATAATCATTGAACTTGTTTTTCTTTTATGGTTTCTCCTCTATCCTCTTGTAAGTTGTAACTATTGTGGTAATTTCATTCATCTGTAATACATTTTCAGGGTATTGGACAAGGAAGGAATCCTTCTACGCTGGATTCAGACAGACTTTCTCTTCATTCTTCTAGGTTTTTGAAAACTAATCCTCATGCAAGGTCTCTCTCTGTCTCTGTCACACACACACACAAGGTTGCTAACATTGCCAATGGTGGTCTGAAATTATTTCATTAATCTGCAGTGAAATCCATAGTCCAAGGAATGTATCTTGCCCTGTCTCACCCATTGGAAGCCCACTTTTGAGGCCAAGATCGCCACAACATATGAATGGGAGAATGTCTCCCTCCCCTATATCTAGCCCTCGGACTGCTTCTGGTGCATCCACGCCTCTCAATGGGGGTAGTGGTGCCATTTCATTTAGCAATCACTTAGTTTACATTCAAGAGGGTCTTGGAAGCTTGCCTCTTTCCTCAAATGGTGTCTACGTTAGTGGTCCTGCTCATCGTGACTTGAATGTTGACATTTTTCGAGGAATGCAACAGATGTCTCACATTGCATCAGAACTGGTTCCAAGTGAAAGTGATGTTCTGGGGAAGCAGTTTGCACGGCCTCCTCATAATGAGCCATATGATGTTCAATCAGTCTTGGCTGATCGTGTTTGCCGGCAACTGCTGGGGGATAATGTGAAAATTAACCCATCCCTTGATCTAAGTCCCAACTCTTTGCTCAGCCGGGCGAATGGTTTATGACACGGAGCATTTTCCTCGACTCACATATGTGAGCAAATCTTCGAGGTTTGTCAGAATGATCCATTCATTGTTCTATTTGCTGAGGAAGTAATTGTAAAATAAGGTGCCAAAGCATAGGAGAATCAATGTAATAAATTTTGATCTGAGAATAGGGGAGCTGGGGCACGTAATTTCATTTTGCATGGCTTCAGGCTCAGGCTTGTGGAGTTCAGATCCTTTCAGGAGAGGTGTCAAACTAAGCCATAGGAAGAAACTTCCTGACATTTTGATTTGTCTATATCAACTGAAGCAAATGCTCACATGTTGCCAAAAGAGAAGCTTATGTTTGTATGTAGAATTTTCAAGATGCAGCATCAGTGCATGATAAGTAGGGAACTTGGATTTCTCTTTGGTGCCTAAGATATGAGAAATGATAGGTTTAATGTTAATATTAGCTCAAGGAATGAGTTTTGCTAATCATATGTATGCAGTTCCTTCAGTTAAAGAATTCATGCAATGACAACTGTATCTTTTAGAACATCATATAGATGCCAAAAAAACGTTAAATTGGTAAAAAATTTAGCTTCTAGACTATTTTTTGGGAGGTGGTATTGCTGTACAGAATATGAGAAAACTGTGTTGTGATTCTGCATTAATTGATGGGAAGCCAAGGATTTGTGGAACCCATTCATCTCTTGATTGCATGCTCTGTTGTATTACTGTCATTATATACTCTACGGCTAGATTTATTTTGTACATTATTATTTGAAGGAAAAATTGAAGATATATGATTTGTGATTCTCTCAACTTGTTTATACAAATGCTTATCTGATGGGGTCAACTTTTTTATTATTATATTTCCTGTAGAGTACTTCATGCGTGAGCATAATGCTATTAGGTACAACTAATCAAAATTGCAAAATGTATTAAAATGATCATAAAGTCTGATGAAGTTTGTGTTGAAATTAGAACATTGGATGATTGATTGGTTGTATGATTTTAAGTTGTACTCATACAAGAATTGTTCCTATAAAACGCTTTAATGACTGTTGGCAACTTCCCACATAGGTAGTTGGGACTTGAGACAGTTTGCTGTTGCACGCTGATCTCCAGAATCTCTGCTGTTAAGCCACTATATTAGGCTAATGGTGCGGGGGTTGGTTGATTTGGATGAAGTTAGATACAAACTTTGTTATTCTTTTAAAGTTTAAATATATTTTATTTCTGAAAATAAGATCATGTTGTCTTCATAAAATTTTAGTCCTCTAATCCTTAGAAATTATAAAATTCATGTGTTTTTAATCTTGATAAAAGATTGAAATTATATCGTTTTTGTTAAATGTGAAGATTAAATATAATTTTTATAAAAACTAAAACTGAAAACTCCTTTTTATGGATCATAAACATATTTAAGTGTTATTGATGTATCTCAATCCATGCAAAAAATAGAAGTAATGAATACAATTTTCCTTTTCAATGATTTGTGACGTCCAACCAAAAACCTCCCCTTTTTAATGAGTATGTAAAATTTATGCCATGTTTGTATCCACGTCCCGTCAAATCGGATCCTCATCACATAGAAGTTAATACGAGTAGCTTCTGCGTGTTGGACGTGATTTTACTGAATGACGCGAGTATAATAAGTGTTTCCAAACACGCATTTGGTCATCTAACAGATCTAGATACCCAAATACTACAGGACGTACCAAAAAGGATTATGTGAACCACCCTGTTAGTGTAAAAGAATACGTTCAGCAAAAACGCGAACAGTCAAATCCCACATAGGACATGCAGCATATTGCGTTATTTATTTAATCCCCAAATGGATACATCACAAATAAAGTTGCGTTACTTTTAGGCCACGTGATTCCACCAGGTAAATTATCTTGTGCCAATTGATCTTGAGCGTGACACAAATCATTAGTTAATTGAAAATGAGGCATAATCAGATACCTATACATACAAGTCAAATTCGTCGGAAGTTAATTGCCTTATTTAATGTGGTTATAGTTTGGTGCTTCTTTCTCTCTTTGACTGTCGTGTCGTGAGATTATTCAAATCCAAGTTGAAGATAGTTTTGTCTGAATGACAAAATAGATAACAGTAAATAACTGTTACAAAAGTCACAATCAAATATATTATACCTTAGGTCATCAACAAGAAGTACAATTTATTTACAGACATAAAATCAGATTACAAGTATATCAAAATGTGATTGTTACATGGAGTTAAACTAAGCATATATTCTCTGTAATGGGGTACTGTACAAGGGAGAAGGTTAGTGAATGTTTAATGGATCATTGATATGTCTGAAAACTATCACTAGATATTAGTCCCTACTCCTTAGGGAACATGATATTAATATTTGACCAAATTTGAGCTATATTCCCACAGTTTCCTTGCTAGCTCTGGATCAGCTGCTCGTGAACTTGCTTCAGCTAAGTTACTGTCCACAAAGTAGCAGCCACTCAACCCTTTAACTTGTGGATGCAATGCAGCATAACATGTGGTTGCTGCTCCCTATGTTGCAAGGAAGACAGGCAAAAGTATGAGTAGATAACTCAAGTGTTTATTCAATAAACTCTTACTGCACGAGAGCTTATGTCATAATTTTGATCATAAAACTCTGAAATAAGTTAAAAAGAATTTATGTTAATAAGCTTCACCAATAAGCTTACTAAAATAAATTAAAAAGAGCTTATAGGAGTTGTAAGTCATTTTCATAAGTAGCTTAGAAGCTCTTTGAAAATTTTCTTGAACTTGTTTACCAGTAAATTATCCTGGATGAAATTGTAATCTAATAAGGAATAACTAGACAAACCTCTCACAGCAAGATTTTGCATGCGTAAATTCTATAATAAGGATAGTTTTGTGATAATGAAATATAGCTTGTCGCTCTTTTTCTTTGGAAATAACATATAACATATAATACATCCAATATTTCCCCCCACCCTTTTTTCTTTATTATTTCAGATAGGTATCAGTTACCTGCTGTATATTTTTCATCACATATTTACCAAATAGTCCAACAAACACTGCATAAAAAGAGGAGCAAGTTGTCAATATAACAAGCTAAACAACTACAGGCATATCTGCAGATCCAAAGAAGAGAAAAAATAAAACACCATCATATTGGATACATTTAATATGGAGAGATGATAAAGAAATCTAACATACTGAGTAGTGTCAAGAAGTATCATTATAAAATTAAAAGAAAAAAAAAATCCTGTGTCTCGTGTCATTTCCTTGCATTTTCTCTACTGTTTCATTTAAGGGCATCATTTCTATCTCAGTTTGTGATTGATTGGCATAAATACCAATGAGGTGCAATTTAGCTATTAAATAAATTTGGAAGCAACGGGAAGAAACAAGGTTAAAGCATTAAGGTCCTAAAATTCTCTATATAGAACCTACATAATCAAACATGTGCACACACCCCACAAAGTTTCTATTCTAATGGTAACAGATAATTTCAGATGGTAATTTTGATTCAATCTGTGTGTATTGATCTAAATTCCTAATCCTACTGTGTAACAAAATCAGTACAATATTGTTGATTTCCCTTCCTTGGCTTTAAAGTATATAGAAGTTTTAATTACTATGTTGGCTCCTATAGTTTTAACCAATTGCTAAATTAGTACCTTTAAAGGGAAAGCCTAGTGCACGAGATTCCCACTAGGAGAGGTTTAGTGAGGTAAGTGTACACAACCTTACACCTGGCAAGTTGAGAGATCATGTCCTAGATTTGAACCCATGACTAGTAGATCACAAGACAGGAACCAACCTACCAATTTTTTTCTATTTTTATGCCACTATGACAGGCATCTGTTAGTTTAGTGCTTAAGTGGCAAAAGGCAAGCCAACGTGCAACCAATTTTCCGGCATGGATCAGCCAAGTGGCCAAACCACCCCATTCCCACTCCCACCCCATGTCTTAAACATCAAATGACAATAGCATAACCATGTTTTTGAGAGTTGAAATGGGTTAATGCATGTCTGGTTTCAATTTTTAGACGCACGTATTTCCATTTTTCCACATCAAATTGGTACGAAAAACGTAGAAGCTAGTTATTTTAGCTTCAAATGATACGCATCCATCTTGGGTGAACGGGCATCCAAACACACTTATAGTTTGGTCATCCCCTAATCTACACAAGCAAAATAGGCTGTTGTCAGCATGAGACCCCAACTAGGAATGTATATGTAGAAGAAATAAGAATTGACCCAAAGATCCAAGTGCCCTCTAGTTAAATTGTTAGAGAAGTTTTTAGTAAGTTGGCTCTTTGATAGCAGTAGCAGTATAAATAGAGGTAAAAATGTCATTGAAGACCTTGGTGAGAGTTAGTTTTGAGTGGGAAAGACCAGACTCTGGAATTCCTAGGGACAGTTTTTGCAATTCATTTCCATCTAGGAACCCACTGTTCCAAGAAGAGGATAGAATGTGATAAAGATTTCTTCTTTCTTTTATTTGTTCTATACACTGTCATGCTAGGCTCCTAACAGCAGTAATATTGGCACAGTTTGTCACCAAAGAACTAAATGGATGCCCGACAGAGGTTAGTGATGGATAACTAATTAGAAATGTTTTATACTCTTGGACCTAATTAGAAAGATTTTAACCTACAGGGACAAACTAAAAATCTAAGTAAAACTATAGGGTTGTAATATAAGCTGTATAATATCATATGTAGTTTTTCACATACATTTTTTTTTTTAAGAAAATGAAACGCAAAAGAAAAATGGAATTACCATCCATTGAACTGTGATAACGAAATAGATTGGTGGCAATTGGTCCTGGGCTAACTGAGTTTGCAGTTATCTTTGTGCCCTCCTCCTGCAACAAGTAAACATCAAGTAGCAAGATGACTGTTCTGTTCTATGTTGCTTTAACTTTTTGACAATGACAATATTTTCAGAAATAGAAAGATTCTTTTTCAAAATAACAGAAACAACTGCAACTTGTAATTTGTAGAAACCTCATAGATGTGCCAAATGCTAGCAGTAGAAGAATATGATTCAAGTCTCAACTAACAAGTTCAAGGATACATGAATTATTTGATATCTGCCTAAACTATCATGTGTCACACATCTTCTTTAGTCTATGACTTCTTGACCTATCTATATAAGTAATTCTTATTCAGGGATTTGACACAAGGAACCAAAATTCTTATTTATATTGTACATCATAATCATATTAGACCCCCCAAAAAATCATCCATGGGTAGTTGAGTTTTGTTTGTAATAAAGGTGCATTCATATAAACTTTTCTAACCTTCGATCATTTATTACATGGAACAAACAATTCTGGAGTACTGGCAGTTAGATCATAGATAAACTTAAAGACAAAAAGCTAAATGGAGCCTTACATTGTTTCACATGAGCTCATTGTACACGTCAAATCAAGATCAGATATGTAGAAAGTAAAGAGAAATAAATGTCAAGCTGATAGGTCCTCAAAGATTGAAAAGAAAATATAGAGAACTAGAAGAGGAAGAAAGAGAAAAATCAAAGAAATAACAGATGATATTTCTCTGCCAAGGGAAGAGTCCCTTTCCAACTGTGAGACAGTTATTACAAATGTATCCAAAAAGAATGCTCCTATTCCATATACAATGGTATTTATAAGTCCCACTCCTCCTAACAAACAGATCCTTCTAACTATTCTAACTACCCTTTACATCTCATTGGTTCCTTGGCCTCCTAGAATAGACCTTTAATATTGGAACCTCTTGGTTCCTAACAATTTCTTCCCTATCCTGCTGAACCTTGTCCTCAAGATTGAATTGAGGAAACTGCTCCTTGATCACTTGAATGTCCTCCCAAGTTGCTTCTTCGGTAGTTCTGTCTTTCCACTGAACCAATATTTGTGTTACTTGGTCAAGTCCTCTAGTGATACTCCTTTTGTCCAACTATTTTTTTGGAATCATTGGCCATGCACCCATTTGTAATTCTGGTGGTAATGTTTGCTCAACTGGATGTTGTCCTATGGCTTTTTTTAAACTGTGAGACATGGAAGACAGGATGTACTCTAGCCTGATTTGGAAGTTGAAGTTGAAAAGCAACAACACCCACTTGCTTCACCACTAGAAAGGGCCCAAAATATCGGGCAACTAGCTTAGGGTGCATTTTCTGACCAACAGACCCTTCCCTGTGCAGTCTGATTTTTACGTAAACCTAATCTCCTACCTGAATCTTGGATGGCCTCTAGCGTCTATCTGCAAATTCCTTCATATGGTCTTGGGCACGAGATAGATGATGTTTCAATTGTCTCAAAGCCTTATCTCTGTTTTGTAAATCTTGAGTTAGTTTCTATGATAACTTCCCTGGGAATGAATTTGGATATTGATGGTGGTGGTTGGCTGTCTACACGCTCAAATGGGCTGCACTTAGCAGAGACTTGGAAGCTGGTATTGTACCAGTACTCCGCCCAATGTATGAATTCTGCCCACATCCCTAGTTGCTCAGCTGAAAAGCATCTAAGGTATGTCTCCAACGTCCTGTTTGTAACCTCTGTTTGACCATCAGATTCAGGATGGTATGCAGTACTCATCTTCAACTTAGTGCCCTATAACTTAAAGAGTTCCCGCTAAAAGATGCTCATGAAGGAAGGGTCCCTGTCGCTGACTATGGATATTGGTATGCCATGCAATCTCACAACTTCTTTGGCAAAAAATTTCAGCTAAAGATCTAGTTGTATATGGATGTTTGAGAGGAATGAAATGAGCATATTTGCTTAATCTGTCTACAATTACCCAAATAGTGTCAAAACCCTTAGGCTTCGGTAATCAAGTAATAAAGTCCATGCTGATTTTTTCCCAAACAGCATTAGGTATAGGCAGAGGTTGTATTAGGTGATGCTGCCTGATATTTGCTGTGTTGACAAATGTGGGAGGTAGCAATATACTGCGTGATAGTACCTTTCATCCCACTCCAATAAAATGATTGCGCAATCCGCCTATAAGTTCTATATATCCCGAATGTCCTCGAGCGGGGGTTGCACGAAATTCTTGAAGAAGCTTCGGAATCCATGTGGAATTTGGTGCTAGGACCAGCATCCCTTTATAGTAAAGACAGTTTTGCACCAACGTGTAATGGGGGTGAGAATTAGGATCATTCTCCAAATCATCAATGATTTGCCTTAGTCCAGGGTCAGACCTCACTTCTTCTTCCAGTTCTGCATACTCAAGCCAAAAAGGTTTTGAAATTGAAAACACCTCCATATCCTCTTCTCTTTGAGAAAGGGCATCAGCCACTCCATTTGCAGTGCCCTGTTTGTACAATATATCAAAGTCATAGCCCATCAACTTAGCCAGCCAATTCTGTTGGTTTTGGGTGGTTACCCTTTGCTCCAACAAGAATTTCAAACTTCTTTGATTGGTAAAAACTGTAAATTTCCTCCCAATTAGATATGGCCTCCAATAGTGGATTGCCAAAACTAGTGCCATTAGCTCTTTCTCATACACATATTTAGACAAAGAATTTGGTGCCAATGCCTTACTAAAATATGCAATGGGTTGTCTTCCTTGTGATAGGACAGCTCCTATTCCTTTCCCGACGCATCACACTCAATTGAAAAAGGCTTAGTAAAATCCAAGAGAGCCAAAACTGGGGCTGTTGTAATTGGAGTTTGCAGCTTCTTGAAAGCTTCCTCTGCATCATAATTCCAAAAGAAAGCCCCTTTTTTTAGCAGGTCAGTTAAAGGTTTGGCAATCTTGCCATAGTCCTTAACAAAGCAACGACAATATCCTGTTAAGCCTAAGAAACCCCTCACTGCCTTGATATCTTTTGGAATTGTCCATATACACTCTACCTTTGGAGGATCCATAGACACCTCCTCCTTCAAGATAATGTGCCCCAAATACTCAATTCTCCTTTTCCCAAAATTACATTTCTTTTGATTTGCATAATATTGGGATTGTTGAAGTGTTTGAAGAACTATTTCTACATGTTGTAAATGATCTTTCCAACATTTGCTGAACATGAGTATGTCATCAAAGCATACTAGCACAAACTTACGGAGGTAGGGTTGGAGGACAGAATTCATTGCGTATTGGAACGTGGTGGGAGCATTGGTTAACCCAAAGGGCATAACCAAGAACTCATAATGACCTTGCTGAGTTCTGAACACAGTCTTAGGAATATCCGTCGTATGCATTAGTATTTGATGATACCCTGCCTTCAAATCAATCTTAGAAAAGTAATATGCATCTTGCAACTCATCCAGTAGCTCTTCAATAACAAGGATTGGATATTAATCAAGGACTGTAGCTTTGTTAAGTGCTCTCCACACAAAATCTCCAACTGCCATCCTTTTTCTTGACCAAAATGATTATACTAGAGAAAGGGCTGCAATTTGGTTGAATGATGCCTGACTCCAACATCTCCTCCACTAACTTCCAATCACATTCTTTTGTGCATGAGGACAGTGATAAGGCCTGACATTTACTGGATCAGTACCAAATTAAGGGGAATACAATGGTCCACTGCTCTACTAGGTGGCAATCCCTTTGGAGTAGAAAAAACTATGGAAAATTTTTCAAAAAATTGTTGAATTTGCGTTTGGGCAGCTTGGTCCAACACACTTTTCTCAATATCCCCTTCCTTGATTGACCAAAATATGTGGTTTAGCTAGATTTGGGTCCCCCCGCAAACATACCACTATCTTAATTTGAACAAACGTCATGCTAGATGAATTCCAATATGCCAATACCAATCCCAAAGTAACCAACTAGGCCACACCTAGCATCAGATCCACACCCCCTAAGTCAAAAACAAAGAAATTGTCTTTAACCACATGGTCTCCCAAGGATAGCTCCAAGTCATAACAGCCCTCGCATTTGCTTTTGAAACCCATCTCCTAGCTTAACTTAATGCATATTGGCTACGGATACTTGTAATCCCAATTTTTGCACTATATTGGAGCCAATAAAGTTATGGCTAGCTCCACTATCAACTAGAAATTTAACTTGCTCTCCTTGAATTTGCCCCACCAAATTCATAGTCTTTGGTTGAGTAATCCCTTCTACAGAACAGAGTGAAAGCTCCAATTGTTGACAGCGAAACTCTTTCCCCACCTCCTGACTCCCCTTCTGCACATGTAGCAGCCTCCATATGAGCATTTTCTGTCTCTTGCACTTCCAATTCATCCTCTCGAGAGTCATTACCCTTGAATTCTTGGCTGAGCAACAATGTCCTCGAGAAAAATTGTCCCCACAATGAAAACATCTGCCTTCCTCCCTCTACTTCATGTATTCATGATAGGGAAGTTGCTTGGTTCTTTTTGTATTGTCCTCGGAAAAAAAGAACTGCTAGTATGAGATCCTTGGCTTCGTTGGGGACCTTTCCCAACACCCAACAATCCTTTTTGGTCCACTGACAATTGGTTCTTGGCAACGCTCAACCCATTGGCGAAAATTGGAACATAGCTCTTCGTCACATTTCCACCACCCGTCAAGAAATGAAAATTGGAAGGAATGGAGGAACATGAATTTCCTCAGAATGTTGAACCTCCCAAATTTTGGGTCAATCTAAAATCTTCTTCTAAATCTCGTGCTAGTTCGACTGCCCTCGAAACTTCACGAGGATCATGACCTTGTTGCATAACTCTAGATGAAGGCCCCCAAGGAAATAACCCAAGAGTTGTTCCTCCAATATCGACCTAGCTTGGGCGACCAAGATTTCAAACCCTCACACATACTCTTCTTGGTTCATTGTTGCCAATTTTTCGAACACACTACCCCTTGTTCTGTCCCCAAACCTTCGAATCAAATCCAAGGTGATAGAATCCCAAGACAAATTAGGGTACTTTTGGCACCAAAAATGGAACCAATGGACAGCTGGCCTATCCATACTAACAAAAGCGAGTTGGAGTTGTTCAGACTAAGGAATGTGATGAACCTCACAATTTCTCAGCTCTTGCAATCCACCCAATAGGATCAACCCCTTTAAAAGTGGGTAATTCCACTTTTTTGATCCATTTACAACTTTATTCTCTAATCTTGGGAAACCCATCAACCACAAGTGATGAGATTGGTTTTTTCCCCCTATTGCTATCTTGTGCATCATCATCATCGTCTGCATCCCAATCAATACCTTACTTATTCATCCATTTTGCCAATAGTTTTTGGATATCTCCCGCATTGGCGACACCCTCCTTCAATTTGGCAAGTTGAATCGAGCGTTGTGTTGCCAGTTTCTTGAGATAATCCATTGAGTCTTCCAATGCTTTGACTCTTGACTCCATCATTACTGTCAACATTGGTACTTTCTCGAGAAACAACAGGTCGGATCAATTGATAAGTCCTCAAAGATTGAAAAGAAAATATAGAGAACTAGAAGAGGAAGAAGAGAAAGAATCAAGAAATAACAAATGACATTTCTTTGCTAAGGGAAGAGTCCCTTTCCAATTGTGAAACAGTTATTATAAATGTATCCAAAAGGAATGCCCCTATTCCATATACAATGGTATTTATAAGTCCCACTCCTCCTAACTCCCAACTATCAAACAAACCCTTCTAACTATTCTAACTACCCTTTACATCTCATTTGTTGCTTGGCCTCCTAGAATAGACCTTTAATATTGGAACCTCTTGGTTCCTAACACAAGACCCCAAGGCTGCATCCCCCACCCACAAAAGTGGCCTAGTGCACAAGGCTCTCTCCATTTTGAGGTTTGGGGAGGGTTGAATGTACACAAACTTGCCCCTATAAGCATAGAGGCTGCTTTAGTGACTAGAATCCATGGCCACCAGGTCACAAAGTTATGCCAAGGTTCACCCTCCCATCCCCATTCATCACCTACTAATGTACCACAGTGAGAGAATCACTAAAAGGATTTTTTTTTACACAAACACAAGTTACAAAATAGTCATTCTAAAAACAGAATTCAAGAAGAAAAATGTTACCCTAACCAAAAGAAGGTAAATGATCTTTAGTATAAGAAGCATCAAGGAAATCCTCTTAATTTTCTCTGAACATGGGCCAGTTTTAAAAGTCAAAAACACGGACTCCAGATCAACCAGATCATTGCTATCTTCCTAGGTCCAAGCAACCTAACAGCCAGCACAAACAACAACTTATATAGGCTGAAATCTTATATGTTGCATAACCCAATTTTAAATATCTTGCAATGATAAACAGGAGGATAATGCACTATTAACTTGTAATGTTTGAAGACAAAAAGCTCACGGCATAGAATATGTTTCTCCCTATATATTGCAATACAGTTTACAGATGCTGTCTAAACAAAAAAAAGCACTGCATAACGAGTTCCAGTGTGCCACAAATAACCTTTTCAACCTGAACTAAACCTTCTCATCACAAGTATCCTCATTACCCTTGAAATCACCACAATCCTAGCACACTGTAAAAGGGATTATGACACCTACCACACAAAAAGTGGCACTCTTACCTCTGGTCATTATCAGAGTGATATGAAAAAAGAGTTTTCATTTCCCAAAGGTAACTCTTTTATCAACAAACACCCTCAGGAAAATATCTTACAATCCTTAACTCAAGTTGAACAACTCCTAATTTTTTTACATAAACAAATTGCATCTCACAAACTGTTGGTGTTAGTAGTCCACCTGCACAACCATTTTCTTCATAAGCTGGATTAGTCTCCTGCCTCCCTCCTCTCACATTTCCTTTATTTTGCTAGGGTAAATAAAACAGAACAACACATGCAGAAACAAATTACTAGCAGATATAACATATAATCAATAACCTCGAATAAGTCAGTCACCTTTAGCTGTCTTGCAAGCTCATTGGCATGCAAAACATTAGCAAGCTTTGACTGCCCATATGCAGGCAAACTGTTATACCTGTACATTGTCAAGAAAATGAAAATATCAACCACTTAATTTATGCTTGGATGGAGAAGTTTAGAGGGAAAGCAAATGAATGGTTAGTTTTTCAATTCAATTTAACTTAATATTTTATTACTTGAACATTTTTAAAATAGAAAGAATAAAATGAGTTATTACTATGTAACCTTCCAATCATGCTTTATTCATTTTCATAAACATTTTTAATTCTCTCAAATTTAAAACTGAAATTTAACCCTCCCTTCCCTTTCCCTCCAAACCCCTCCATCCCAACATATTATTAGTTTCAAAAACAATTAGTAATTACTAGTGCAAAGGGGGTGAGCCGGGGGGAACTCATAAAGTTGAAAACTTTTGACAGTAAATATAAGTATAGTTGACTACTAAATTTTTAGGCCATTAAGCATATTGTTACCCTGATTTATCATTGATTTTATCAAATCTAATCCCTTCAGGATATGATAATTTATGACGTCTTGATGAAACATTTATGATCCTTCCCTCCTTCCTCTGTTCAATAGCAGTCCGTTTCATTGTTTCAAGCAATAAGTTTGTCAAAAGGAAATGACCTGCAAGGAGAGACCCTTATATGAGTTATATCTCAAATTCCCATATCAAAGCAATAAAGTAATATGTTCCTGTATACAACTCAATGTCTATAAATAAACAATTCCAGTTATGCTTTACCCCCCCCCCCAAAAAAAAAACCATAACAAAAGAATTGAGATTGATAGAATTTACAAATCACAAATTTCAAAGTATCAAATGGAGATATGGAAGTATCCTCGGTATCATTTTACATAAAATTGAAACAATTCTAGTTTTAAGCCCACTGTGTATAGATGATCTATCCAATTCCATATTTGTGCATGACTGTATTGTCTTTGGACAGTTTAAGTTGCAAATCTCACCTATGTGGTTTGTTGCAAATTGTAATTCTATATTATCTTTGGAGAGCATGAACGGTGTTGCCATGATTCCTGCATTATTACTTAGAACAACACAAGAAACAGATTTTTCGGTGTATACAACAGCTTATGTGGAAATTTACCAACTAGCATTCTTCAAGTGAAACAACATTTTGGTGAATGGACAAAGTCACAGAGAACACCAAAAGTTCCTTTCACAAAGCACAAATTACATGAGCAAGAAGAAAAGTGCAGTAACATACACAAGTATATTCAGAGGAAGACCACAAGAATTGAATTGTGATGCAAATCTCCTCACTGATTCCATTGAGCTTAGGTCCAGCTCCATCATGTCAATTTTTGCAGTTGGGTTATCTCTTATTATTGTTTCCTTGATCTCCCCACCAGCTGCCATATTTCTAATCCCCATGACTACATGGACACCGTGCAATGCAAGCACACGTACAGTTTCAACACCAATACCACTAGTTGCCCCTGCAGCAACATGGACCACACAATGAAGATAAGTCATCTGCACCAAAAACACAGAAAAAAGACAAACATTACCAGAAACAAATTCCACATCATGATGATGAATTAATTCCACCAACATGTATCTCCCAAATCCACAAGAACATACTTGACATAGCCACTCATACCGAAATATATTCTAGCCAACAGCAACCATAACAATAGCAATTGATAAAGATACATGAACTTTTTCCTCCTTATCCACAACCACAATTGCAGCCACAACATCAAGGTTTCTGGGGTCTAGTCACAACTACAATTGTGGCCACATCAGCCGCATTTATTCACAATATCAAGGATTGTGACAAAACCGTCACTGCAACTTCAATTTAAAACCTTGCTGACAAGAAGTAATAGCATAAAGCACTAGCACTCATTAAATATAACAAAACAATGCATGCATGCCTCAAGCATAAGAAAGATACAGTTTAGAACTTCATTAGGCATGTAGAAGGCCAAAAGGTGTGAGGTCTTGTACAATAATGAGTAAGAAAAAAAAAGAAGTTAAAAATTATAGCATTTCATCTTCCTCCTCTCTGTTCTCACTCCTACAAAACAAAAATCACAAACTAAAGGTTGAAGTGTGGAAACATTTTCTTTTTTGTGGGGGCGGGGCGGTGTGGGGAGATTCAATTCAAATAAAATTTACATTTTTAATATTAAGGGCAATTTCCCATCTCATGAGAATAGCAACCAATCATGAGTAAATTACAGAAGAACAGAACAAATAAAGGAAACCCATTGCCATCCACACTTAACCTGTAACGATGGCAGTGAGGTCAGTGCCATCAATTCCCTGAGTAACTTCCTCAGCAGTGGAAGAAGCTGAGAACCCAGAAGCTCCTTTTTTGCCCAACCACCACATTTTTTATCGTCTTTGTCCAAAGTGAACCTGTGAAGCTCATACATTTGGATGTGCTTGCCACTATAAATTCTATAATAAATGATGTTTTATAAAATTGAAGAGTAAATAACGCTCGATGTTACGGAATATAATTATTAATAATTATATTTAATTTTGTTTCATTCTTTTCGAACTTTTAAGCGATAATACATCAGATCTCCATCAATTTTTAAGCAATTTTTAATTAGGTCTCTATATTATAAAAATTTATAATTTAATCATTAATTTTTTATTTTTTTTATTAGGTCTTGAGGTTAACTTCCGTCTGATTGTTGTTTGCCCTAGAGACCAAATTAAAAAAAAAAGTTCAAAAGATATAAGACTCAATTAAAAAATAATAATATAGGAATTTAATTAAAAGGTTCATAAAAGTTTAGGAACCTACTCAATAGTGTAACTTTTAATTTACTAACATTATGTGTGTTTAGAAAGATATTGGGTTTGAGTCTTGTGAATGAAAAAAATAGTTAAGAGAAGATACCTCTTTAAAAGTTGTTAGCCAAATTTTCAGTAAAGATTAATCATCGACAAAACCAGTAAATACTTCATACTAATTTTTAATTCTACGATTTTAGTCTCCCAAATTTTAATAATATGCAATTTTGGTCAAACCGTTAAATGCTCGTCTGTTAACGGTTAATGCTTCAACGTTAACTATTATGTGACATTAGACTGAATACGTGACAGATAATATTTAACAGACTAATGTCACGTCATAGTCAATGTTGAGACATTAACAGTCAACACATGAAGATTTAATTGTTGGACCAAAATTGTAAATTTTTAAAATTTGGGAACTAAAATTACATAATTAAAAATAGGGGATCTAAAATTTAAGATTTTTAAAAATTGGAGGACTAAAATTGCGAAATTAAAAATAGAGAGATCAAAATCACAAACTGATAATTATAAGAGGACAAAAAATGTAATTTAGCTATATAATAATAATACGACAGCATTTGAATATTGAAAGATGCTCTCTGACCCTTTCTATAATTTTTCCTTTTTTCTAAAATAAATCAAAGGCAAAATCAAGATAAAAAAAATAAAAATAAGGTTAAACTATTGAGTAAGTCTTTGAACTTTTAGATAATTTTTAATTAGGTCCCTATACTATTTTTTGTAATTGAGTCCTTACCAGAAAATATTTCATTCAAGTTAACAAAATATTCACAGTAATTTAACCCCAAGAATCCAATTAAAAAATTTTAAAAATTAAGAACTCAATTACAAAATTTTTATAATATAAAAACTTAATTAAAAATTGCCTAAAAGTTTAGAGACCAATTGTTGTATTATCCCAACTTTTAACATCTATGTCTTGTGATATGCCAAAGAAAAACATTTGTGTTGATCTTGCGATATTATATGTCTTGTTATGTTATATTTTTTGCAATATACCAAATATTATTTGAATATATGAATTGTGACAATTCAAAAATCATAATAATTCTTTTTAAGAAAACAACATATTTAAATAATTATTTTCAAAAATAAATTAACCATTTCACAAATCATTTTCAAAAAGAACTATATAACTTTGAATTTCTTATTACACTAGAAGATGCATAAGAGCAAGAGACCATTCATGTCAAGCCCAAAAAGATTTTCTCCAATTTTATTAAATCATTCCCAATACTAAAATAATTACAAATAGTTGAATAAATAGAATCTTTATAAATCTTGTTATCACTCATAATTAATTCTCAATTATGTTGAGACAAATACTTATAAGTTATTAATAATTTGTTTAATTAATTAGATGTAATTGTTTTAACTAACGTCATAAGGTACTACTTCATTCCCTATGCATAATTGATGATCAAATCTAAAATTTGGTTTCAAAGACATTTTTTAATGGGTTTTTTTCAATATTTTCCAAACAAAACTTTGATGAAGACTCTAAGTTTTTTCAACTTATTTAAGTTAGAACTTTCTTCTTGTACATTGTTGTGCATTGAATACCTGGAGAGTGTATTAAATTCATTTTCCTACACCTTTAAGGGTGTCTTTTAAGCTTGAAGAGACTTATGAAAGGATATTTGTATGAGTTTGAACAGGCTTCTACTAAAATGCTTGGGAAGTGAGGTTCAACTTCTATAAAGAAGATGAATTGTTTTAATGAAATTTTTTTGTAGTAGTCTAGGATTATACATAACTTTGAATTCATCGAGTAAAATAGGATAAATCTCTTGCATTCTTTATCTTTTCCCTTGCCTCTTCTAAACTGGGACTGAAGTTAAATTCTTTTTAACCAAGTTTCTTTTCAAAAGGTTTTTACTATATATTTCTTGTGAACTATCTTAAGAAACCATTTTCTCTATCTATTTTTATTTAAAAAAGTTTTGAAAGTGTTCATTGTAAAAATTACTTAAAGATTATTTGAAAATACAATTCAACATCCTTATTGTGTTTTCTTGACTTCCTTTTAAGAAATATAACTAATAACTTAGTATATTAAATAAAAAAGAAAACAACATTTTTTAGTAGTCATGGTACACATAGTTACATTATAATGTTTCAAAATTTGCACGTACATAAATATGTAATTATCATTTTTGGTAAAGATATTCTCAATCCTTATATACTTGCATACTTATACACAAATTATTAAATTAAGATATTAGGGAATACACCTTTTTCAAGAAAATAATAGCTTTCTTTTCTAAATAAAAAGTTCTCAAAAAAATTATTTCTCCAACTTAAAGCATGCACTAACATGGCTCATCACTACCTTTTTCTCCTAATTGTTTTGAGTATATAAATAAATCGCAATATTTTCAATGTCAACAAGGGTTTTACAATAATATTTAAGTACATATGTAATTGGTACAAATTTCATGCCTATACTAGAGCCAATAAATTGCAAGCTTGCGCAACATAACTCTCTTCAAAAATAGTAACAACATATAAATTAACAGTCTTTATATAATTGCCATTTTTATTCACTAAAAAAAAAAAATCCATTTGCATTGACAATTGCCACTATGTATTTTACTTGACCAGATTTATGCTAAAATCCCATAGTTTCTTGGCCAAATTCATGTCCCTTCCCTGTGAGTACGCTTCTGTGAGATTATTATCTACAAAATACTTGCCGCTGATTCTGCTCACCTATGGGTGCAATGTTACATAGCATGTTGTCGATGCTCCCTAGTAGTCAAGTTGTTGAAGATGAATATAAAAATCACATGTTAAATGTGCACTTTTTAAATATCCTTTAATTCAGATTACATAAACAAAAGCAATGATACTCATATCTATATGGTATTAAATATATTTTTATTTCCTTAAAATATGTTCTTTTTTTATTTTAGTTTATATAATTTTTGTTTGCTTTTAATCCTTGAAATTACAAAAATTATGTGCTTTTAATTACTAGTAAGAGGCTAAAATTACATTATTTTTGTTAAACATTAAAAATAAATTCAATTTTTATAGAGATTAAAAGTAATAAATGTTATACACTTAAGGATTTAAAATATATTTAAGCCTATCTGTCTTCATAGATTATAGTGGTTTAACTTATTTGCTGCACATTTTTCATTGCAAGCCTCCCCTAACTTAACACCTACAAATCTCCCTAGCATATTGAGTATACCTGCATTAATCATACAAAGATATGTCCATAAAACTCAGCAAATGTCATTATTTAAATGAAAAAATCTTGAACAAAAACTTGCTTGTGAAAAAAGAAAAATAGATTACATGATTGTTGACATTGCAAGTAAGTGATATAAATTATAAAGGCTACCTCTAGGTAATTAATAAGTGAAATTGTGTTTGTAAGGACGCTTAGAGGAATAACACTATTTAGTAAGTTTGAATTTATTATTTAGAACAACCAATCTATTTAGCGCAATTTTTTTTCTCTTTAAACAATATTCATGTACCAAACACAGGATTATAACACTTAAAACTATAGAGTAAATTACATTAACCCTCCTAAGTTTTGTCAAATTCTCCTCGATATCCTTCCCTTTTTTATCCCCATATTAATTCTTTTAATTGTTTGAAAAATATTACACTAACACATTTATACATTACACAAATCCCCTTAATTGTTTGAAAAATATTACATTGTGTATCCCTATAAGAGAGTTGTTGTAAACATTAAAAAGGAAGAGGTCATGCATAATCTTAAGAAAGCTCAAGGGGATTCAAAACTATATGTTGAGGAATTAAAGCTTATTGCATTATAAATGTGTTGAAACTTTTGAAATCTAATTCAAGGTGGAGGATTGTGTAGAATACTTTATTTAGTATATCTTAAATCTCACTATTTTCATAATTTCCTAATAGATCATAAATTTACATAAATGTGGTAATTACCATTCAACAAATGACTGAGTCAAAATATTGGTAATAGTGATTCCCGGATGAACAGAATTAGCAATAATATCAATTCCATCTTTTGACCAAGATTCAACAACGAATAAGTGAAATTATTATTATTTTGTGGTAAACAAAACTTTATTAATTAGATAGTACATGTGGTACTATAACCCATATACATTAGTCTAATGAAGCCAAATCAATTAGAGAAATAAGGACAAACCTAATGAGGAAAAACTAAAGGGCATTTTCCCCCCTTATAAACATAAGAGAATGAAGGTCACCAAAATAAAGAGGAAAAGAATAAAAAAGCTAACAAAAGTAAAATTTGTCTCATGGTTATGGTTGCTAGAATGGCAAGACAAACTACTAGAGGGAATGCAAAGTTTGGGCATTTCCCAAAACTTGATTAGCTACAAACCCTATTGAAACCTAGGACTTATAAAAATTGGTAACTAATAATTGTAAAACTTTGCTAAATACTTGTTAACAATTATCTACTCAAAAGATAGATAAATTCAACTCATAAAAGGATGAATAATTTTACTTAGTTTAAACACCTTCAACCAATATTGTTGCATTGTGGGTAAAAAAAAAAACTATTAACTAACTCTTAAGTACAATAAGTGTTAACATACCTTGAAATGTCTTGCAAGTTCATTGGCAAGTAAAATGTTAGCAAGTTTGATTGTTCATATGCAAGCCAATTGTTGTAACTATACACAAGAAAGCAAATGAATTGTACATACAAAGCGTGCGTGCACACACACACACACACATATATGTATATCCTTTTCATACATACTATAGTGCTCATGTTTGTAAATGTTAGAAATAGAGAGATATTATAAAAATAATAATCTATTACAAATGATATCTTTTATGTTAAGTCATCAATAGAATAAATATGAAAAGACTAAAGCATGTAGAAGCATATATACTAGAATTTATGAATAATATGATGTAGGAACTTGCAAGTTCTTGATCTTCTAAGTTTTATATATACACAATTTCTTTTAGAGGATAAATAATCTCTTCTTTATTGGTAATGGAATGTAAAAAATATTGTATATATAACTTGAAGATCATAACCTTTTTTTTTTTTTAATAAACATACCTTTTATGAAAAATTATGAATTTTGAGTTCTTATTTTTATTTTGGTTTATTGTAAAAATAGAAAGAAGATTTTTGGCATTTATACATTATAAAACCCATATAAAAAGGATGTCATCAATCCCAATAAAATAATTCGTATAAAATCACTTCAAAAGAGATAATGCTTATTTAATTATATGTCTAATCCACTCATTAAATAAATATCTAAACAAAATTCTATTCACGACACACTTGCCACTATTCAATCACACATTATAAAGTAATTGTATGGTATAAATTTTTTATCTTTATCAAATAATGTTTCTGTAACATTTTGCTCCATCGATCTATATATTAGGTTCAAAACGATATTTGTTACATGTATCATAAGTGGATAGTTTAAACTTACAAAATTATTCTAAAAACTTGATAGTTTAAACTTATCAACTTAATTCATGAGCAGTCAAGCAATCATACCTTAAACTTTCTCAATGATTTAATAGAAAATGACTTCGATGGATACCATTTGTTCAAAATAAAAAGGGAGATATATAGATGGTAACCATAACAAAATGAGATCTTTTATGTTAAACACCAATAGAATAATTAAATATAGCTAGAAAGACTAAATTTAGTGAAAAAAAAAACCTAAATCTATGAAGAATGTGGTGAAGAAACTTGTGGGATTTTGATCTTTCTTGCATTATATTCATAATTCTTCTTAGAGAATAGGAAGTCTCTCTCTCTCTCTCTCTCTTTTCTTTATAATAATTAGATGTGTAAAGAAAACTATACATATGACTTAGAGTCCATATATTGCTCTTTTATAATAAGTACATGTCCTTTTATGAAGCATAGTAATTTTAAACTTTTTTTTTTAATTTCTATTACTCATAACATATTTTCAGAACACTTTTTTTAACTCATTTTTTTTTCTATCTCTCTCTATTATACCAAGTCATTTTACCCCACACTTCTGTCTTCTCTTCATATCTTTTTCCTTTGTTGTAAAATATATTATGAATTTTTGTTGTAAAAATATCATTATTATTTTCATTTTGACCGATTATAAAAAATACAAATAAAGTGGTTTTGATATTTACTTATTACGTAATTGATGTAAAATGAAAGGTCATTAGTTCTAATAAAATGGTCCTTACAAAATCACAACAGAAGAACTAATACTTTATAGATAACTTATAATATATAATTAATGATATACATTGGCGCACACATTAAATAAATATCTAACAATAAATGCAACGTACATTATATCTAAGTGCATCAAAATATCTTATCAACAAATTTTATGTATAAGCTTTAATTTGATGCATTCTAGTTAAGAGTAATAAATGGTAACAAATCCTTACATAGACATTAATGTGTCACCTAATGCTGCATTATAGCCACAAAAAAATGAATATCATAAACTAAATATTGACAATAATATTTGTTGTTTTTAATGTCAAACAAATATTAAAGCTAAATGTCATACAATCGAAGTCTCTAGCATAGTTGTTCTTTTATTGATAAATTCCTAGAAAAATAAGTCTTGATAAACCTCGCTCTCTTCCTTGAAAAAGAAACTATGGGCATCATAGATTGTATTTAGGCTATTTCTTACCTTGATTGATCATTAATTTTGTCAAAAAGGATTCCTTCATGATATGTGAATCCATGAGCAATTGAGGAGACATTAACAATTCTTCCTTGTTTTTACTTTCTTGTGTTGTTTTCTTCATAGTATCTAACAACAAATTTGTTAAAAGAAAATGACCTGTGAAATTATATTGGATAAAATCCAAAGGATTAAAACCATTTTCACATTTTTTTGGCTTTAAAGAAATAGTAGAAGTTATTTGTTGTCAAAATCACATTTTTAGCCAACAAAATTAATTTAAAGAGAATTCACTTTTATTTGGTAACCTTTTTCAAATCATTTTCATAATTAGTACTTCGTTAGATAAAATTGATGCTGAGAGAAATATTTTTTTTAAATTTTTTAGTAAATTTAATTTTGAATTTGACACCTACGTACAAATTACATTTTATTAATACCCAAAAGTAATTTTTTTTACTAGTTAAATAAAACCGATTCTTCTTAATTTTCTTTTAAAATATCATATTCAAACACAAATTATTATTGAGTTTAATGGATATTCAAACATAAACTTACCATGGTGGGTTGCGATTAAATGGCAGTGTAAAAAAACTTTACACTATTAGTACATATACTTTTTTCTCAATTTTTTTTTTATAAAATCAATTTTTCCAAAACTAATTCTTTCAAAATAAATTATTCTAAAATTAAAAGCAAATAAACCAATTAATCATCTAAATAAAAAATGAACACATTATATTACTTTCATTCCTTAGTAACTTTATATACCATAATGTTTCTTTTCCCTTGTACACTGGAAAACTTATAAAATATTTCATGTTATGGAAATTAGATAGTTTCAATATACCTATGTAATTTGTGGCAAATTGAAGTTCAATGTTATCCTTTGACATCAAGAAAGGGACTACACATATTCCTACATTGTTTCTTAGAATTGTAAGAAACAAATAAATTAGAAAACATTATTACTACATTGTTTCCTTGAATGATTAGGAAAACATAATAATGAACAACTATATTGAACAAGCATGAACATTTTGAAAATGTAGCCCATATGTATTGTTCTTACATTAGAATGTTCAATGGAAGACCAGATGATTTGAACTTTGTTGCAAAATTCCTAACAGATTCCATTGAGCTAAGATCTAACTCCATGACATCAACTTTAGATGTGAGAGTCTCCTTAAGTATTTCTTCCTTGACATTTTTTGCATCAATCATGTTTATCACCCCCACAATCATATAGACACCATACAAAGCAAGAACACGAGTAGTCTTAGCACCAAAACCACTAGATGCCCCTGTTGTTAATTAGGTTATCCAACATTGACCAAAATGTATAATTACAAGATGTAGGTATGTAAGAGAATGATAAATTTGATAGAGTTTCCTATTTGTTTAAAAGTGTGTTTTATAATACATGTAATTCATTAATAAGTTATTTCCATTTAGAATCAGTTGTTGTGTTTGTTATGATAGCTGAAGTTTTTAGTTGCAAAGTTAGTTGCTCATTCATTGTATAAATTGTAATTCTACGTTCATTCATAATAATGAGAATTTTGAGACCCATTATTTTCTCTCATCCTCTCTCTCTCTATCACATTCTAATATGGTATCTTAAGGAACAACCTTTTTGCTTTGTACTCTAATTCTTTTCATTTTGGTTTCTCCTTCTGCATTCATTTTCTATTTTCTTTTTTCTATTGCCATAAAGTATCATCTCATTGTTGACAATGCATTCAGTACGTTCTATTTGCACCCTTCAGATAGCCTAGGCTTAGTTTTGGTCTCCCAACCTCTTTAAGGAGATAACTACAACTCCTGGAGCATATTGATGAACGTAGCCTTGAATGCCAAAAACAAATTCAAATTTGTTGATGGCTTGATTCCTAGGCCAAATGAAAATAATTCGTAGTTACTTCTTACATGGGAAAGAAACAATAGCATTCTAGCATTCCTTAGATACTTGATTCAGGTGCTCCCTGTCATATAGCATGTACATTACACTTTTTTGTTTCTTATTCTACTGTTAATAATTCCTTTGTGACTAATAATTATGTTGTTCCTATCTAATCAATAGGTATTGTTTGCTAAACCATGGTTTGTATCTCCACAATGTGTTTTATGTTCCCAATTTTCACATAAATTTGATTTCAATTAGTGCCTTATTGATTGATCCTAATATTACAGTCATATTCACATCAAATTCCTTCTATATACGGGATCACAACCATTCAAAGATGATTGGCAATGGTGACCTAACTAAGGGGCTTCACAACCTCAAGTCCCACTTCCTTCCAACATCAACTAATGTGAAAGAAAAATATCACTTTGTATATTTTGTTACAAATAAAAATTCATCTAACATTTGGCATACTCGTTTAGGTCATTGCTCACAAAAATGTATGCAATTCTTGAATAATAAATTCCATCTTTGTACTCCTCATTCCTGTATTTCAAATTCATGTACTATATGTCCTTTGTCCAAACAAAAGAAATATATGAAAAAATAATTTTAACAAATAAAAATTAATTTACAATAAGTAAAAAAACATATGCAAGCTAGCGCACAAACTACCCTATTTAACTTATAGGCTTATGCAAGACTACTAAATATGAATCTGTTTAAACATGAACCCATACAGATTAGCTTGTTTAACCTATGGACTAATGCAGGTGGCAAGTTTGCATTCCCACCTCAAAATGGTTAACGATAAATTGGAGTTTAGTGTCAAATCTTGCCTGTAGCATTGATTTGTGACCAATGTGAAGGGCATAATTTGTTGTAGTATAAAAACCTTTTTAGTGTGTATTACATTCAACTTTGTCATCCTACTTTGGATACATAAAATTGTGAATTTTTTTTTTAAATAAATAGTGAGAATAAAAAATAAAAAAAACCCTACCTACTTAATTGTATGTTAGGACATTTTTACTTAAACTTAGATGATGATGTTGATGATGATGATGAGTAATGCGTTAAAACCAAACTGATCATTGAACTGGTCAATGCAGTGGTTTAAGGTTCAATAGTTTAATTATAGTCGAAATGTGGTTGAACCAACATTAATAATAATAATAATGATAATTAAATAATACATAAAACAATGTTAATTAAAGAAACATAATATTATAACTTTATAACACTAAAAACTAAAAATAAAACACTAATTTATAGGTTCTCAACATTCAAAATACACATAAAAGTCAAAATTAAATATATCATAATACTTAAGTCTAAGTTTCAACAATACACGACAATGTCCATTAACAATAATAAGTTTACATCTAGAATAAAGAAAAAAAATGATAAATACTTTAGGTTGATTTTTTATTTTTAAAGAAAAAATCAAAACGATGTCACATTAAACATTTTTCATTGACCCATTATGAATTGATTTTTTTCAAGGTCAATTTATTGGTTTATTTGGTTTGGTACTAGACTAATTCACTAATTTTTCAGTTAGACTGGTCCAATTTTCAAAACACAAATAATAAGTACATGTCATGTAGAAGGAGTTGTTGCTTTTCAAAAAAAAAAAAAGTAGGAGCTATTGACTAATTAATTATTATATAAGAATTTGAATTCAAATTTTAAAATTTTATCTTAATTAATGATTTTTTTAATATATTAGATTTTATTTATCATTTATTAGATTTAGGAGGGGTATATACAGGTTGGTTTGGGTTGGGTTTGGCTAAATCCGTTACCCAAATCGATCAAAATAATATGGATCAGGTTAGGTTGGGTTTATACAAATTTTGTCAAACATAAACTGAACCAACTCGGTTATTTAAAATTAATGGGTTGGTTTGAATTGGTCAATCATGTTTGTATATTTAAATTTTGTTAATTTTTTTAAAATTTGTTTTTTTTCTTACAAATTTTAATGTATTATAAAGATATTGAATTTAGTAAGCCAGGGTTTTTTGATTGAGTTTGTTGTGCTTACTAATTAGTAAGCCAGGGGTGTTTTTGTAGCATTGCTATTCACTAATTATTTGTATATAAAAATATACAAAAATAATAAATTTAATAAAATATCATGTTAATGGGTTGAGTTCACGGGTTTGGAAAACAAAATCTGTTACCCAACTTGTACTTGAACGGGTTTGAACAGATTGGGTTAAGTGTTATTCAAATGCTAAAAAAAAAAACTGAATTGAAGTAATTGGATTGATTTGGGTCGTTGGGTTACCCATACCCGGAACACCCCTAAGATTTAGTTAATTTAGATTTTATCTTTACAAATTATATTAGATTATGTTGCTCTATGCTTAAAGCCTCATTGTATCAAAATTTTGGCATCTAACTAATAATAATAATAATAATAATAATAATGATAATAATAATAATAATAATAATAATAATAATAATTTCTATTCATAGAGTATGGTGATTTGAGCCAAACGAGCATTGCACTCTAAAGGTGTATTTTTTATTTATTATGGAGTATCCTCTCAAGAGGAATACTCTTGAACTTCTTCTTTCCCCTTGTTTCCATCAACATGTAACTATTGAGCCTACCTTGCATAAAAAATAATCAAACAAATAAAAGCATAAATAAATTTAACAGGTAAAAATGTAAGGTGTGTTTGAATTAGTTGCGAAAAATAAATTATTTCAACTATCAGTTATATGTATAATTGATTATATTGGTAATCGGTTATGATAGAATTTGTTTTTGTTTGGGTATACTTGTCAAAAAAATAATTTTAAAATAATTAATTTTGTTTGAAATGTGAAAAAAAATCCTTTTCACATAATAAATTATGAAAGAGTATGGAATTATTTATTCATATAAATAATATTTTGTTCTTTTCTAATATTTAAAGTTTTTTAAATGTAGTTTTTTTTTTATCTATCATCAATTTTCCATTGTAAAAAATGAATAAAATTTGGAATATTTTTTCACGACTATGTAATCATGTCAAAATTAAATGATATATATTATTTTCAGAATAATTAAATAATTTGAATAGTCAAAGCTAAATAAAAATACAAATATAAAAATAATAGTACCATGTCATCTATTTCTTGGCAACATGTAATTTCAAAATTGTGGGCAGCTTGTTGAAAAATAGGTTGATAATAGAATATATATATTGTAAATGTGGGTTATTTTAGTCTCTCATATATAAAACAATCACATTAACCATTAAGTTTATAAAACTGTCATTTACTTTAATTCTTTTTAATACAAAAAATAGTGAAAATTTAATTAAAAAAATTAAAATGAATAACTTCTTATAAAGTTAGGAATTATTGACACTTATTATCTCATATACGCACTAAGATAGGAGTTTATTTGATGGTAATACGTACGCAACATTTTCTGGATAATATGAGATTGGAAGATATTTTTACAATTTGGATGTGAGGAAATGAAATGAGGAAGGAAAAAAAAAAATTATAAAGAAAATTTCAACTAAAAATATAGAATGTTTATTTTTTTAATTTTCTTTAACTATTTTTTTTAAAATTTTGAAAAAAAAAAAAATCCTCTCACTGTCCTTTCTATACATCTAAACATTAGTGAAAAGATATTATCTAAAATTTTGATAATACAGTTCAACTCGTGAGATACACTTCAAACAGCATTTTTCTCCACAAAACATCTTTTTAATTTTTTTAGCTAGTTTATCAAACACACCAACTTAATTATAAAATAGTTTTTTCTTCCAAAACAGCTTTTATCTCAAATAATCTAACTTTTTTTTTTTATCACAAGCATCTATCTTTTTAGGTAATCTTTTTGAGATACGGTTGAACACTAAATGTAGACACATCTTTTAGCTAGGATTTGAATCTTGGTTCACTACATTGTAGGAGACTAGCTTTTTTCGCTAGACTCAACCTCTAATAGAGTAAATTGAGGAAGAAATAAATCATTTCAATGGTTTGAATTGGATCAAAAGAGTAAGAAAAATGGTTACATTTCTGTAAACCCGCCTAAAACTATTTCATTCCAGTCTTGCAGTAAAATGCAGAGGAAAACCTGTAAACATGAGTAATTTCTCAAATTACCATTATCATGTCCAAAAGCCTAGGAAAAAGAAGCATGATTCTCTTGCCTACAGAGCATTCTAAAAGCCGGGGACAAATGGGTCTTTTTAGTTTTTATTAGTAGACTTAATTAGTTTTTTTTCCATCCATTTTTAATACACTCAAATAAGTGAATGAAATTATTTTGTTTCTTTCTTTCATATATTTTATCAATCCAAAAAATATCTATTTTCACTTAAAATTTATTTTTATTTCAATCATCTTTATTTCCTTTTTTTTCTTTCTATTTTTTCTTCCTTATTTCAACTTCTATCGAAGCAAAGCCTCAAAGAAAAAGGAAAGCACATGACAGAGGGAAAGTTTGATAAATAAAGAAAAATAACCTTGTCAAAAACAACAACAAAAATTAAATAATTAAAATATATTCTTTAAAAGAAAAAGAAAAACATTGAAAAAGACAAAAATTAAAAAGAATGACTGTAACAATAGCAGTGAGACCAGTCCCATCGATTTCGGGAGTCACTTCCTTGGCGGTGGAAGATGATGAAAACCCAGAAGCTCCTTGTCTGCTGAATGGCCACATCTCTTCTTTTTCTATCTCTCAACTCAATTATTCTCTCTCTCACAAGTATGCTATCAGTTGTTGATATTTTTTGTTTTGTGGTTGCGCATGTATCAATTTATAACATGGTACCCTATGAGATAAATGTTTGACGACATTTTGGGTTACGTGTTCAGTCAAACTTCCATGATAACGCCACAATTGTGACTCAACATTTTCGGGTTGTAATAAGCAGGGTTACAACTTAGATATCTTTAATGGAAAATTAAAATTTATTTATAAATTCTTAACTTACTTTTTGTGGCCTTTATATTATCACATTAGATTTAAAAATTTTAATAAATTTTTTGCTTTAATAATAAACTTACTAAGAATTTAAATAAATTTACATATTATCTTATATTTTTATACTTTTTATTATATTTATTTTTATTTTAATGTAAAATAATCATATTTTAGTCATGTTTCACAGTCATTGTGTACTGTTGATAATGCCGATAATATTTTATTATTTTTGTATGTTAAAATAATCAAATGTTAACTTATCATAATGTTGATAATAATATTTTATTATTATTGAATATGTAGATTAACGGACACGAGATTGTTTTACCTTAACCGGTGATCTTGAGTTTCGGCTATGCGTATGTAATTGTATTAAATACTTGAAGAAAGAACTTTGTAGCTCGTAGTAATCCTACCTGGCTCAAACAAAATATATCTTTCCATGTATATTTAAATTTAGACTCCAAATTATTTGTGTTTTTAATATTTTTTTAATTCATTGTTATAATAATTAAATATAATTTTTTATATTTATATTTCCAATTTAAATCTATTAATAATTTGATTTATATATTAGTTGTATAGTAATTATTTTTTAAATAAAATAGATAATTTTATTCGCTTAATACTTGAAACAATAAAAGTTAATTAAAGATGAATGATAATAAACATACAAGAGATAATATTACATATTCTTAAATTAATATAAAATATATTGAAGAATTAATGGAATGAAATATAAATTGTCTATTAAAGATTAATATATTATATTTAATAATTTTAACATCTAATAGTAACAATTATTCATACTGGATGAGCTATAAAATCATGCCCAAATAGTTAGGATTAAAAAGTTAATTTTATATAGTGATCTTTATTGTTCAAGTTTAGGTTTAATGGTTAAAGTTCACACGCCTAACTCTCATATGAAAAAGGTTTGCTCATTGATACACCATTCTTAATTTTTAAAGAAAATCTTTGGGAAGTATGAATTTTGAATTTTAAATAATCAAGTGTTAATTCTACAATTAAGCATTTATACCATTAGCAAGCAATTAGATACTAATCAATAACATTGACTTTTTGAAAATGGCTTAAATATGTTTTTGGTCCTTGTAATATACTTTTTTGGTTTTGGTCCTTATAATTTTTTTTTTAAAATGGTTATTGTAAAATTTATTTATTTTTATTTTGATCCTTGTTATTTTTTTTAGTCCTTGTAATATACTCATTTTTTCATTTTTGTTCTTGGAATATGTGAATAATTTGCTTTTAGTACCTACCATTCTTTTTTCAAAGAGACTAATTCAAAATGAGCAAAATATTATAGGCACCAAAAAAAAAAAAATAGATATATTACAAGGACTAAAAAAATAACACGGACCAAAATAAAAATAAATAAATTTTACAAGGACCATTTTAAAAAAAATAAATTTATAAGAACCAAAACCAGAAAAGAAGTATATTACAAGGATCAAAAACATATTTAAGCCTTTGAAAATTAATATCTAATTGTTCCACAACATTTTCTTTAGTAAATATACTAAATTAAAAATTAAAATAGAATTTGGCATAGGGACAATTCTTTGTAGACCTACTAACAGTGTTTCCATGCAAATTTAATATATAAAATATTATTTTTTAAACAAATCATTGCTTAATTTTTATTTATTATTTTCTCATCCAACTGATTTATTAAAGACTTTCTTTTACTACGATGATAAAATTCTCGTGCATTGCATGGTGATATCATTATTATTGCTATTTTTATCAATTATTAATGTTTTTATGAATAAAAAATAAAAAAGATGACTAATTTTTGGGGTTGATAAGAGTTTGTGGCAATTGATTGGTGTGATTCTTAATTGTCTTTTATGTACATGTATCTTATAAAACAATGTAGCTAATTATTTGATAATTTATATTACCTAATATATGAAAAAACATTAGTTTTTCAATAACTTCTAATTCAGTTATAATGAAAATATTAATTTGTTAATCTTTTATTTTTATTTTACATAGAAATTGTCTTTCAAAATAATAAAAAAATATCTCTCTCACACACATAATTTATCCATGCATCACATCAGATCAAATTTAACACAAATAAGTGTGATATCTGATATAAATTATACTGTCATCCAATCATTTAAATATGTATACTTAAACTTATATTGTTTCATTCATTCACTTAATTTTGTTTTCAATATTTTACATGATGATAAATTAGTGAACTCCATAAAAATGGTTTTTATGAAATTTTATGTGAATTTTTTTTAGTTAAAACTAATTCTTATTTTATCTGATTTTTAATATCTAATTTTATTTGTCTATGAAAATAATTATGAATCATATACAATTAAGCTAAATATTTTAAATATATATAATTCATTTTTCTCAACGTGAATTTTTTTTTATTTTTTATTGATAAAATTACATAATTATATTAATTAAGGAAATTACAACCAATACATATTCGTAATTGAAATAATTAAGGTTATATGATTAGTATATATAAGTTTTAATTAAGGTATTAAAGATTATTTTAAGTTAGGGTATGTGTGTGTGTGTGAATTTTAATTATTATATAAAATTAAATTATTGAATATATATATATATATATATATATATATATATATATATATATATATATATATGTATATTGTAATTATTGAAATAATTAGTGTATTATACATATTGCATGTGTTAGATGTTATATTTCAAAATGTCAATGAAAAATATAAAGTTCAAGTTAACAACATCATATCCATTTTTTCTCAAGCCACAAGGTCACAATCATTTTTTTTCCCTACTAAAATGTTGTTGCCTTTTTTTTTTTTACGACCTATATATATTAATTTGAGTTTATATAGGTAATTAATGTAATTATCATCTACATATAATTAAGGTAATTATCTGTAATTATTATATATATATGTGTGTGTGTGTTTAAATTGCATAATATAATAGTTAAGGTAATTACAATCAATATATATTATGAAATGAAATAATTAAGGTAATTTTTCACCCACGATCAATTACGCGTTGCACTATTTAGATTTAAATCAAGAAAAGGTATCAGATTTTCAATATTTGATGATGATCAAAGAGTATGTACATGAACCAAAACTATTATGTATCGAGAAATATTTGATAATGTTTAACATGATCAAAAACATTAACATGAGTTTTATTCCAATTTCCTTTTTTTTTTTTTCCAATTAGAGTGTTGTGTTTATTTTTGTAATATCTTGGATTTTTTTTCATCTTTTTTGCAATTGTCACTTATCTTTCATACAAAAACTCAATGGTCATAATTATAGTCAAAAGTGTTTAATTAATTTCATTCAGTTGTCAAATCTTTCATATTGAAACCCTAATTTTTTTTCTTTTCAATGGAAGCTCAATTTCAAACAAAGATACCAAAAAAAAAAAAAAAACTGTGAAACCTTTTATGATCTCTTGGATTTTATTTTTGCCACATCCATTTTTTTATTTGGGTTGTAAGTATAGTGATTTGGGATGAAAATATATATATATATATATATATATATATACTTGTAGGTAAAATATGCTATAGATTGAATATGAATACCTTAATGGGGTACCTGCTAGTAAAATAAATAAATTTTGCTCTATCTATTTATCAACGAGACAAGGACAGGTAATAAAGTACCTGAACCTGCGGGTACCTGCAATTTGGAATTATGTAGATAATTTTAATTATATATAAATTAAGTTGCTCTAATTTATTTTTAGTATAAATATATATATTTCAAAATTATTTATTTTAGTATAAATATATGTTTTAAAATTATTTATTTTTAATATAAATATATATTTTAAAATTGTTTGTTTTTAATTTAATTTAATTTTTTCTTTTTTAATTTTATATTTTCATAAATATCCACAGATACTCGTGAATTCCTATGCATATTTATAAAATTTATTGATACTAGCTCAACACATATTAATGCAGGTACGAGGCAAACATGTGGTGTATTTTCATTCAACAAGGGCAGTGACGGGAGGTTACTGTCCGTACCCACCCTGCCGCATTGTGATCCCTAATAGCAATTTAGTCCACACAATATCAAATCATATTAATAAAAATCATATTAATATTTTATACAATATTCACATTTAAGAATTATCATCTAAACTATCTATTTATATATACATATATCTTAAAAATACAAAATATCACTACAATATTAACATTAAAATAAGCATCATCGTACTTAAGTTCACTAATAATATTAAAACTTATGGTCCTTCTTTTTTATAATAAGTATTAAAATAAATACATTTAGAAGTTTACATATTAATAAACGTTATATTTACCTTACAAATATTTAATATCGCATATCAATCAAAATAATAATCAAACGCTAATTTTTGTGTATTGCACGGATCCACATACTAATATATATATATATATATATATATATATATATATATATATATATATATATATTATCTTTTTAATTTAAAAGAGAGTTGCTTGCAGCTGGCTTGATTCATGCATTGCTTTCCTCTAACCCTCTTACTATTTTTTGTATTCAAAGGAGAGTCGCAGTCGTTCCTGTATCGCTCGCCTCTATTCGATGATCAATTTTATGATTTTTTAAGTTAAGAACCAGTTACTTTATACAGGAACAGTTGTTACACCGTGAATGTTACATATTGTCACAACCAGGATCACGACAGACGGCAAAAATGATATTAAAAAAACAGAAGACTCGTCACTATAATTTATTAAGGAAAAACATGAAAAAATCCTAAAAAACGGTCTTGAACCAAAGATTAGATTTAGGAGTCGATTATGCATAGGGAAGGTGTTAGCACCCTATAACGTTCGTTATAAAAACGGTTACCTTTTAACTTAATATGTGAAAATATTAATTGTCTTATCCTCTAGCTTATAAAATTATTAATCCTATTTATTTTCATTTGAAATTTATAAAAAAAAAGATTATTATTACTAGTATTTTATTTTTATTGTTTTTGAGATCGACAAAAGTGGGCCCTTGCTCCTACGTATCCTTCGGTGCAATGAGAAAATCAGACTCACGTAGTTCTTTGGATAAAAAATCATTTTCTGGGTTGATTTTTTTTAATTATTTTTATTTTTATTATTTTCATAAGGATTATTAAGACATTAAATCTTAAATATTATAGAGTATCATCTACAACGATAGTCGACCTAACAGACGTGGAATTACAAAAAGGTTATAAAGGAGATTTTGTGATATCCAAGTAGGTCCTAGACCCAACATGAAAATCAATAAATCTACATTTTTATTTTTATCAAGAAAAGAAGAATCAATTAACAAATTATTAATGAACTTAAATTTTGGCTAAATTTTTACGATATTCAAGTGGTCCTAGACCCAGCAGGAATAACCACTGAACCTATATTTTTGATTTATTTTTACTGAAAAAGAATGAATTATCAATTAACCATTTAATAACTAATCTAAAGCTCTTGATAAGATTTTTGTAATATTCAAGTGAGTCCTAGATCCAGCATGAAAAGTCACTAAATCCATATATTTTATTTTTATTTTTACTAAAAAGAGAAATGAATTATCAATTAACAACTTATTGATTAATCTTAAGTTTCACACGAGATTTTGTGATATTCAAGTGGGTCCTAAACCCAACATGATAAATCACTAAATCTATATGTTTTATTTATTATTGTTTAAAATTTAGAAGGATTTTATTATTTTAAAGGTGTTTAATTTTAATTTAAGAATTAAATTCTCAACTAATTAAAACATAAACGTGCTCTCCATTAACCTAACGTTGGCAATAAATATGTTAGTTTTGTTAGTATTTTATTTTTGTAATTTTGAATCATTAATATTATTATTTTATTGTCACCTTGTTTATTTATTTTATTTGTTATATTCCAAATTGTAAAAAGGGAGAAGGTATAATCCTTACACTAAAATGCAAAACGTGAAAGTAATTGGGCCTAAACATGTCGAGCCTGCAATTAAAACAAATGAGAAAAACAAAAAAAGATTGAAAGAATCTGAAGGGTGAAGGAAATGACAGAAGCGTGAAAGCCTTTCTTCAAAAAATATTCGAAGAAGACGACTGAACACATGAAAAAAAAAAAGGAAACGAATCAGAGGCAGTGTGAGCTGAACCACATGCTCTAATCCTTTGAGCTACAGGCCCCACCTCGTCGTCTCCACTGGATATCTATTCCCCGGAGTATCCTAAAAAAAAGGGAACCTTTCCTCTCCCCAGCTTAAGAAGATGTGAAAGTTCCTCTCTCTATAAGAACGGTGCATTCTGAGGTGTGAAGTGGGAGGGAAGGGATTTCATAATTGGGTCTTCGAAATCCTTTTGATGACCTATGTTGTGTTGAAGGGACCGAGGAGAAAGGAAGCTCAGCAGCAAGAGGATTGTAACATGTCATTATGACAGGGGCTTTTGCTATGGAGCTATATTTTTTTATTAGAGATTATAATCTAGAATAGAATGAAGATAATGTCTTGGCAAGAATGTTAGACCATAAAGAGGTTATCATATCCAACTTACGTTGGGCTAGCCTCTTTCCGGGGTTCCATACTCTAGGACTTTATGTCCATAATGATATCATGCTTGCTTTTGGTACTTCGGAGAAACAAATCTTGATCGAACCTATATTTGCTCAATAGATACAATCTACTCATGGTACCTCCACTACCTTGTCCATGTCGACGATGCCATTAACTTTAGCGTTCACGTGCAACTTCCTAAGAGCGACTTGAATCACTACCTTCTCGCTGGAAACCCGCCGCTTTTCGTTGCCGTTAGCATGGAGAAGTTGTAGTCAAGGATCAAGAACTAGATTCGCTGCATCGAGAGGGGGCCAGGCCGACCTTGCGAAATGTGACGAATAGAACTCGCCACCATCGTGGGGAGGTCGCCGGCAAGTGGCTTATGGCTAATTTTTGGTTGATTATATATTTCACAAATAGCTTTGGTTGACGCACCCAAAATCTCAGATGTAGATAGTCACAAAGAAGCTTGATCTGGTTTGGTGGGGAAACAAAACTAAAACTCTTTTCCTTTTTTTTAATTATTTTATTTTTGTAAATAATGTGCACTCTCTGTTTGTGATTGGAATATGTGTGGATCAGTGTGTGAATGTGTAAATCAGAGTATCATTGTGCGAGAACATGACATGAGCAAATGTGAATTAGGGGAATAGCATATAAGAGATTTCTATAAACAATGCAACCAATGATACTTTCAGAGTATAAACAAAACTTAATGAAAGAAATCATACACAACCAGGAAATTAATCACAAAAACGTATTTCACTTCGAAATTTGCTACAATAGACAACGTAAATGAAGCCAAAAGACTACATGATAAAAGTAAAAACAAAGAATGAAGAGTACCTCACAAGCTTTGCAAGCAAGAAGATTCAACAATTTCAGAGAATGAAGTGAAAATGAGAGTCTCCAAGAAACTTCAAATTTGTGAGCATATGATCACTCTTACGTATGAATCTCTCTCTATGTAGTAATGTCCCCCCACATTAGAAGCTCCCTTCCTTCTATTCATAAGTTTTAAGAGGCTTCTTCTACAAGTCCCTTCAGTTGGCCCCTTTCACGTTTTTGCTTTTGCTTTTTTCTTATTTTTATTTTTGCTTTCTTTTATTAATAATGGGCCTAGGCCAATGGTTTTTTTATCTCATTTATTTTTGGATAGGTCTCTAATCCTATAAAGTCCAAAACCAAAAACTTTCTAAATTTTGTTCATTTTTAAGTCTTGATCTTTTTTCTCTCTCTCTTCTTTTATTATTGGGTTAAAAAATATTAACCCAAAAGAATTATTCACTCTTACCTACTTTTTATTATGTATATTTTTATTTTTATCTTCTTTTTATATTTTTATTTTTTTAATTACCCGGATAAAATTGAGTGTTCACATATATGATTGATCCAATGGTGAAATTCAATAAGAACTGGTCTTATAAATAAGAACCCATTTAAGAGTCCATATCAGAGACTGAGATGCTCTCACATAGTCGCACCTAGGGATGTCAACGGGGCGGGGTGGGCACGTGTTGTAGCTACCTGTCCCGTCGGATAAAATCCGTACCCGTGCCCAGCCCATTACCCACGCAGGTATCCGTTAAGTGAATGCCCATGGATATTTTTAATATCCGCAGGTATCCATGGATATCTGCAGATATTTTTAAAAAATAAAAAAATATCAAATTTATTTTGTGTGTTGTGGACAATTATAAAGTGCTGCAAATATCATTTTGAATTTATAAAATTAAATTTATAAATTAAATAGTTATTGTTTAAAATAATCACTTTGAACATAAATTTTAATTATTCTAATAATTTTTCTAAAAAAAATATAGTTTAAATGCTCACAAATTTATGTTCATTTTCTCTTGTAATATAATGTATAAGATTTCTCTCGTAATGAACAATATTTTTAAAAATTTTGAATAAATTTATGTAATTTTATCTATATTAATATATAAGAATATTTAAATAAATATATAATTGCGAGTAATGGATATCGACGGGTACAGGTACTATGATATTCGTACTCATCCCGTTAATAAACGGCTAATAGATATACTCATTTAAAATATGTATGAGTACCAATTTAAAATACTCATTTTCTACTTGTGATGAATTTTATCCACAAATGTCCGCGGATACGAGTCTTTTCGCCATCCTAGTCGCACCTCACTGCAGTTTGGACCCAATGTTTTCTACTGACAGTACGTACGTAGTTATTTATGACTTTTTTATAAAAACAAATCTAATTTTTTAAGGATCAGGATTCGAGTTTTTTTTACCAAAATAATACCAAAAATAAATAAATTTAATTTTTCCATATACCACCCGATCCAAATTATTTCTCAATATACCACAAAATGCTATTACCCAAGAAGCCCCTCCCCTCAATCCCGAATTCTCATCCCCCCCTTTTTTTTTTTCCTCCAAATTGAGAAGTCTGGGTCTGTGTTTCTCCCCTCTCTCTCCCCCCCCCCCCTTTCTTTTTTTTCCTTAAATTAATTTGTTTTAATTAAATCTTTATAATTAAAAATACTTTAAAAAAGTCTTTGTAATTTAAAAGTTTGTAACTAAATGCCTACACATTAAGGTTGTTATAATTTCGTTAATTTATATTTAATTTAATTATATTTTTGGTCTTTTAGGTATTGCAATTATACGATTTTAGTCTCCCAACATTTCCCTCATTTACAATTAAGTTCTTCCAAATTTAGGGGATGATTGAAGCCCCACACTTAAAGTCCACCAACAACGCTAAAATTACTAAGGTAATGACTTTATTTGTTATATAAATAAAAATTATATTATATATAATTTAAATAGGAGACTAAAATTAAACATATGTTTACTATTACTAAATTAAATAATATTAATATTATATAAACTAATAATATTAAAATTAAAATTAATTAATATAATAAATATAAATTAGTATATTTTATTAAATATTAAAATATTAAAATTAATTAATACTAATAATATTAATTTTAGTATTAATAAATACAAGTTAATAATATATACTAAGGACCAAAATTACACATATATTTACTACTAGTAAATAAATAATATAATATTAAAACAAACAAACAATAACTTATACTTTTTAATACTATATATCTTGATTATAACTTAATCACTCTATTTTAAATAATTTTATTTTTTATAAAATTCTGTTGTTTTAATTTTTTATTTTTTCTATGCTTGTTTTCATGACTAAATAAGATATTATTATCGATGAAATAATTTTTTATATATATTTCGCTAAAAAAGTATATTTATATCATATACTTCCAATTAACCTTCTTCTGATATATTTATATCATATCTAATATATATAAATATTTCTAAAAGTTTATTAATATATACTAATTTATATATATTAGTGTACTATAAGGGTGAGAATTCAAACTCCATTCATGCTTACAATTATATATTATTAATTTCTTTTTATTAATATTAATTTTAATATTATTATTATCCAATAAATATATACTTATTTATATTTATTAATATTAACTTTAATATTATTAATTTATATGATGTTAATATTATTTAATTTAGTAATGACAAATATATTTGCAATTTTGATTTCCCGTTTAAGTTATAAATTCCATTTGTATACCAAATAAAGTCATTAGCCTTGTGGTTTAAGTCTTCGTAGTAGACTTCGAAGGTACGGGTTTAATTTCCACTTTCAACACTTTTATTAATCCCTTTCTCATTTTTGCAAACCACCTACACTTGGACTTGATTGTAAATAACAAGAAAGTTGGGAGACCAAAAATTTAATTAAGTTAAATATAAATTAACAGAATTATAATATTGTTAGTGTGTAAGGATTTATTAACAATAAGGACTTAATTAAAAACTTTATAAAACAATAAGGACTTTCAAATTAATTAATTATAATTATAATTTTTTTATAAGTCAAGCTTAATCAACACAAAGAATTAACAAAACAATTAAAAATAACAATTTTTTAAATTAATAAAACAAAAAATTAAATTAAAAAAAAAACGGGGGAAGGGAGGACGTGGAGAAGTCGGGTATAGATTCAGACTCCCCATCGTGAATTTGGGGAAAAAAGAACAAAAGGGGGATGAGAATTTGGGACTGGGGGGAGGGGCTTTTTAGGTGAATAGTATTTTGTAAATAATTTGGTTGGGGTGGTATATGGGGAATTAATTCGTTTTTTTTTTGGTATTATTTTGGTAAAAAAGTCGATTCTGTTCTCTTTGACAAATCGATGTTTCTGGTTGCACACATAAATGAAGATACTTATTACTGAGTAACGATTTAGGTATTAGGTGAGGAAGTCATAATGAACGAGGGGGAACCTAAAACAAATGAAGACATTTAATAATTTTAGTAATGATTTAGGTATAAGGTTGTTAGGGTCATTTTGAAAATTATCGAATTTAATTGTTGAAAAGATATACATGAAAGCAAGGTATCAGACATGTACTTTTTTCAATAAAACTTAGATTCTATTAAAATACTCTTTTCGACAAAAAGAAGAGTTAGTATACAAAGAAAAGTTGTTCGAAAATGTCTTAATTAGAATCTAAAAGAATTCGATCAAAAAATCCCTCATTCGAGAAGAGAGCCACATCATATTTGAGAAAAGATACAAGTAATGTTCGATAAAGGATTTTGAACAGACCTGAGAAGCGTATAAAGAGGAGTATGATAACGTTGGAAGCAGTTACCACTCAGACTATTGCGAAAAGGTGTTAACGTATTATTTAAAAGTTACCTGTAGACTATATACGTGTCTTATTGTAATGATTTTACTGTTGTGTAGAATATCTATAAATAAATGACTGTGTAGCCATTGTTTCTTGGTTTTGACATTTTACACAAATCTTGTATACCACACACACTGCACAAAATGGCTACCGGTTCTAAGGAAAACATGTGTGTTCTGACCCATCTTTTATTTTAATGTAATGTATTACTTTTATTGCACTTCTTTTTCGATAACTCCTTTTTCTTTCAACGATTTCCTTTTTTTAAGTCACTTTCATGATCTAGTTCTTTTTTACATTTGTAACTTTTATTCAAGTAATTCGAAACATCTCGAAATCATATGTTTACATGTATTATGAATGCAACGTTAATTCAATTTGTAATACAAAACTGTAATGAATTCAAGGATTACTAAGAAATATGGATGAATTATAAAACATTGGCAAAATTATTTTCAAATTGAAAGTTTAACTATCAGTTCTAATAAAAGAATCCATATTATAAGTTTAGATTCTAAGTCCTATTTAAAATCTTTATTTGTTGGTTAAAATCTTAGTGAGAAATTATCTATTGAGAATCGAAACAACTTTGATTTCTCAAACAAATTTTCACCATCAACAAAGGTGAGGAAGTCATAGTGAACGAAGGGGCTGTGTTTTTTTTTCCGGTGTGGGAGAGACCTGTGCAAGTATGCATGTTTGATTATTTTCTTATTTTTTGGTTTTCAAAATTGTTTTCAAAATAATTTCACACTAATAAAAATAGATAGGAGATATTTTCTTATTTTCTTCTATTTCTATCTTGTGTAATCTTTCTCTCAATTTTACTCTATTTTGTGTTTTGTACCTTCTACCATCTATGTGAGTTATCTTATTTAATTGTATCTTGAAAACAATTTTTTTTTTTTTTTGAAAATAGAATCAAATACGCTACTACTTACTATTGTCTAAAACGTACTACTTCAAAATGATTGTCTAAAGCAATTATTTGAATTCTCGCAAACTAATTAACACCTACTTGATATTAAGTTTAATTAGTGTTTTAGTTTGTGCAATGTACAATATAAATATTTATTTTTATATAATTAAAATTTATAATAAATAAATATTTTTGAATATATAAATTATATTATTATTAAATTCACAAAAAATAAGTATTTTTAAATATATAAATTATATTTTAGATTTGTAATTAAGGATGAAAATAGGTCAGGTTGTCTGATAGGGACTTAAGTCCTAGCCTATGTTAGGTTAGGTCAGTCCAGACTTTAGGCCATTAAAAAGTCTTTTAGTTCTAACAGGCCAACCAATTTGAATAGATAAAAATATTAGGTTTAATTAGTGTTTTATTTTGTGCAATGCACAAAATAAATATTTATTTTTATATAATTAAAATTTATAATAAATAAATATTTTTGAATATATAAATTATATTATTATTAAAATTCATATTAAATAAATATTTTTAAATATATAAATATATTTTAGATTTGCAATTAAGGATGGAAATAGACCAGATCGCTTAACAGGGGCTTAAGGCCTAACTTACATTAGACTAGGTTAGGCCAGACTTTAAGTCATTCAAAAAGCCTTTTAGGCCTAACAAAACAACCTATTCAAGTACATAAAAATATTAATATTTTTTTATTATATATATATATATATATATATATATATATGGATTTGCTAACGTACACACACTTGTTTTTTAGTTGGAGTATATTAGCAAACTACACTGTAAGTGTATTTTAAGATACATTGTAGTTATAACTTGCTAATGTAATCCAACTAAAAAATAAGTGGGTGTATGTTAGCAAATTCGACAATATTAGACTTTAAAAATAAGCTTATATCATACAAATAAGTTAGACTCAACTCTTATAAAGTCCAACCTACCTCTTTCTGCCCCATTCCCATGATTTCAGTTGTAATGATTTTAATTTTCATAGTTTATGGTTTGTTTTACATAGAAATTTTTTTCATTGGCCTATTAATCAATTAGTCTATTTAGGGATACATCATACATATGTAAAAACTTTAATATGAAATAGGCTTTTAAGCTAATAGGTTAAGCTAGAAAAAAGGTTTATGATAGGTAACATACTAGGCTTAGACTTAGGATTTTTTTAAATAAGTCAAGCCTATTTAATCAAAGTCTTGTTGGGTCCAACCTATTTTCAGCCCTATTTGAAATGAATAATTTAGATTGTGATATAAGATTATTTTTAAATATTAACAATTTCTTTTTAAAAAGCTATTGAAATTCAATTTAGACATAGAGATACAAGATGATAGATTATAAATGATAGATAGTTAAGAAAATCAAATATATAAATAAAGATAAAAATATGATAGTTTGAGATGATGGAGGGATAATCTTTTCAGCTAGCTGTGAGGGTAGTGTTTGGAATACATATTTAAAGGTGATAAGAGAGAAAATATTGAGAATGTCTAATTGAAAGAGTGAAAATCATATTCTCTTTTACAGTTAGTGGCAGTTGTTTTGTTAATTAGTTAGTTACTAATCTATAATATAGGGATAGATATGATTTCTATTTGTTTGTTTGTTCAATGAATTCATGGCATGTGGAATTTAAGATAAAGTTACCTTTCCTACTAACCTTTGGTGTATGAGGAGCTACTTGCACCAACGTCGCTTAATGCCACTGATAACCAAGGTAGTATTTGACCTAGTTTATTTTGAGCATCTCTTCTTCTGTTTAAAAATTAAAGGAAAAGTTATACTGAATAGAATTTTAGAAAAAGGAGCTTTTAAAAACGTAGCTCTATTTACTTTTTTTTAATGAAGGAAAATTAAGAAAAAAAAGCTTTTAAAAATATTAGTTTTAGGAGCTTTTGACTTTACTACTTCATCTCCTTTAGCCTGAGAGTATTCCTTGTCAAATTGTTTTGTTTATACTTTAGCTTTTCATGTCTATTTTGCATTTAGGTTATGCAATTATTTTATAATAATAAAGTTTGAATGTTTTAAAGAATTAATTAAAATACATTGTTTAAAATGTTTTTAATCCTTCTTTTTAATATTTTTTTCTATATTATTTTAATGTAGTCACCTTATATGTGATTTACTTTTTCTCAAGCATGGTTAGTATTTTCATATAAACCACCTTAACTGTAGTTAATTTTTTTAATTTCTTTACTTACTCTAGAAGACCTTATAAACTTTGCACAATTCTAAATAAACAGGAAACGCTGCATGAAATTTACTACTTTTTACATACGTTCACCTTAATTTGTATATTTTGGTTGCTGTTGGACAAGGTAACTACATGGACATCTAGTGGTATTGGTGCTGAGACTACCCGTGTTCTTGCTATGCGTGATGTCCATGTAATTATGAGGGTGATAAATATGATTGTCGCAAAAGATATAAAAGAAGCAATACTTAAGGATATTCCCACAGCTAAAGTTGATGCCATGGAGTTAGACCTTAGCTCAATGGCATTTGTTCGGAAATTTGCATCAGAGTTCATTTAATTCATCTAGTCTACCATTAAACATTCTGATGTAAGAGTACAGAGGCTACATGTCAAAATTTTTCATACATATATATATACATGTGTTTGTGTTAAATACAGTTGACATTTACTCTCTCTGCACATACATCTTAATTCTGTTCATTCAAGGAAACAACTGGGTAGCAATGATTTCTGTTTTAGTTGTTGCAATTTAAGAAACAATGCAGGAATTTTTGCAACCCCTTTCACGCTGTCTGAAGGCAGCATTGAACTACAATTTGCCACAAATCACATGGGTATGTAGAAACTATCAAATGTTCCATTACATGAAAATTTTCATAAAGCCCTTGTGTTGTTATACAAAGTAAAATGAGTGAGTTCTGTTTACTATAGTATGCTATGATTTTATTTTAATGTTTGAAAAAAAAAATTACTGCAAATTTCCGCTGTCGAGCTATTAGAGTTCAAGCTTTGAATTACGAAATCATTGATAGACTAGAATGTTACGAGATGTAACTGAGTTAACGATATTTATAATATTGTTTGTATTGCAAATGCAAATCAAATGGAGTTATGAACTGTTTACTAGCAGCAATTTGAATGCTAGTTTCAAATTATTTAAAATTTCTAATGTATATCTATCAATCTATATAAATATAATAAAGAGTTTAATTAACATGAACTATCAATATAAATCCGAGAAAATAAGTTATGCACTGTTTTACACTGTCATTCAATCACAAATCATTGTGTATGGTAAGTTTGTTGACTTTTACAATAATTACTTTAAGAGTCATACCAAGAATGATTTTTAATTGGTTAACAGTGTAAAACTTTTTACATTAACAATGCATGATCATTAATCTCTATAAATCCATCAACTAGAAATCAGTGGTGGAGCTAGACTATTTTAGTTAGGGTGACCAAATATATAAAATATCATTAAAGAATTTTTTTTATCTTTTATTGTTGTAAATTTTATATGCTGGACAAATATCACTTTATAAATTCAGAATGTCGTACATAGGGTCACATGTAAAGCAATTTTATATGTTGAGTGTTGATTGAAAAAATAAATCAAAATTCAGAATTTTATAAATGGCTACACAAGTTTCACACGTACTAGTTGAGACATTTTTGCTTAATTTGAAAAATTAATTTTTGATTGGACTGACATGAATACAACTAGAAAATATTTGCAAGACGCATTATAATACATGTAAATGTAAAAAAAATTACCACCTCATAAATTAAGAGATTTGAGTCATAAAATTACTATTTAAAATAAAAAGTTATTTTGTTTTTTTTAGATAAGCTAAAAATCTTATTGAAAATAGAAGAAACTTAAGCACAAGATGTGCCTAAGAAATAGAACAAAGCAAGATAAAGGTATAATCAGAACCTGTACACACCGAACCCATTGCCCACCCACACCATACAGTTGTGACCCATTACAAGAAACAAATCTACAAATATATACTCCTCAGTTTTGCCTCAAGAAACATGTCCCATGCTAAACCCCATATATAACCCGTGCTTCTACTACCCACACTGCAGCTGGAACTTTCCAAAGCGAAAATAACGTAGCTACCCCATGGAATCACACGTAAAGCGAATAACCAAAACTGAACTGCTTTTGTCAACCAGAAATCATGTGGGCTTCCAAAAGATGATGATAATCCCACGTGGTAACCTTTTAAGCTACCGGACCCAATATACACTCTGACGAGGAACTTGCCCCACAAGACCATCAAACTAAAACTGCAAGTTATGACATCTACACTTGCATAGCTGGATTCCAAATTACTCACACGTAGATACTTCGACTAGGCACAACATAACGTACCCACCATATCAAGTCTCCTAAAATGGTTAGATATCTTGAATCCAGCCCAAATCTCTGCTCCCCACAGTTCTTGAATATACAATACGCAAAGATTGTCTACACTGCCCTCCATCCAAATGTGCCAACTCCATAGTCCCCAAAGCAGCAGTTTGTTATCCACGCCAGTATAAAGCAAACTACCTTCAAGATTCAAGAGATACCACATCCAGACAAGCTCTAGGATTGTGCATCCAACACGTGAGGGAATGATTAAAACTTGATACTTTTGCCTTAATCCACTTCCAGGATAGTAGTTGCACAAGCTCCAGTAGACTATCCATTTCTAATTGTCTAGAGGTGAATATATGATCATTTCGTGCCTTCTACACCACCCAAATTACTGCATGCCTTACCACTTGCTACCAAGATTTCTTCATTGGGGAACATTGGAACAGCCCCCAAAATTGAAAAAAATTGGCCTTGCAATCGTTTTGTAGAGCTGATGAAATTCCCCACCACCCAAGGCATTGCATCCATGCCTTGGAGAAGAAGCTACATTCAAAAAACAAATGAGTAGTTGTCTCTTCCTTCACTTGGCAAGCTTTGCACATAGAATTGGACAACTCCAAAACTCCCTTACAAGATAAAGCAACCAAGGAAGGAACCCGATTTAAAGCTACCCTCCACACCAACATCTCCACCTTCAAGGGGACATACTTATGCCACATATTCTCGAAGAAAATGTCATCATTGGAGGAGTCATAATCACTTTATAAGCCGACTTGGCTGAATACTCCTCACTCTTATCCGCCAACCAAACCCACCTATCTAACCCCCCACCTTTTGTACACCTTGTCAACCTTGTTGACAACAAAGCTTGTAATTTTTGCAACATATCTTCCTTCCATTGAAAAAGGGATCTCCTCCAATGCCATGTCCAAACCCACACCCCATCTATCCACTCCCCCAAGTCACTCACTAACGCCTTTTTATTGTATGCCACTATATATAGTCTTCTAAAGCTTTACTTTAACTCCCCCCTCCACCCACCGATCAAGCAAGAAAAAAGTTTTCTTCCCCCCTCCTACCCTCTTTATCACCGACTATAAGAACCAATCTCCCTTAAACTCCCTAGAAGATACCCCCACAAAACACATATCTTGCCACTACCTATAACTTTTGCTTCCTCTAGCCACCAGCCTCCCCTCTACATCACCATATCTGTGGTACAAGATTTTATACCACAAGGAAGTAGTTTTTGTCTTCATCCTCCATAACCATATACCTAACAAAGCCAAATTAGATGCCCCTAGATTCTTAACTCCTAAACCTCATTTCTCTTTTTCTCTACACACCTTTTGCCAAGCAACCTAGTGAATTTTATGCAAACCCTCCATTCCTATCCACAGGAACCATTTAAAAAGAGATTGAAGTAAGAGAATTATACCTTTTGGAGCCTTTAAAAGAAGGAAAGGAAGTAGATCGGTAGAGACGACAGGACTGACTTTAGCAAAACAACGCTTACATCCATAAAGGTATGCTTATTATTCCAACTAGATAATCTTCTACGTACCTCATCAACCACAGGTTGCCATGTAGGTAACTTCCTGGAATTCGCTCCTATAGGAATACCAAGAAACACAAAAGGAATCCCCCCATCCTGCAATTTAGGAAGCTGGCAACGTCTGCCATCCACATTTCATTCACATTGATGCCCAATACACTACTTTTATGGAAATTTACTTTCAAACCTGAAGATGCCTCAAACAATTGCATAATAGCCTTTAAAATGCATAAATTCTTATAACTCTTTTCAGCCATTATAAGAGTATCATCCGCAAATTGTAAATGGCTTATACACTGATCCACCTTGTCCAGTTTATATCCTAAGCACAGCCCCAAAGACACGGCGTCTTGAAACATCACACTCAATCTTTTTGCTACAATTAAGAAGAGAAATAAGGAGAATGGATCTCCTTGTCTTAAGCCTCTCCCCACACCAAATTCATCCATTGAACTGCCCTTTACCAGCACTGAAACTCTAGTTATCGACAAGCATTTATTAATCCATAATCTCCAATGTGACAGGAACCCCATCCTCCCCATCATGTAGTCTAAGAAATCCAAGCTTACTGAGTCACATGCTTTTTCAAAATCGACTTTAAATAAGATGGGCTCCTTTCCTTGTTTCTTTGCTTTATCCACCAGTTCATTTGCTATTAGAACCCCATCGAGAATCTGATGTCCTTTGATAAAAGCTGTCAGATACTCTGATATCAGTTGAGGCATGACCCCCCGTAATCTATTTGCAAGTAACTTTGCCAGCACCTTATACATACATCTAATGAATGAAATAGGCCTAAAATCCCCCAACTTTTATGAATTATCCTTCTTGGGCACCAAAACAATAAATGAATTATTTGAGCCACGAACAAGCTTGCCATTTTCCTGAAACTCCTCCAAAAACCCCATAAAGTCAGATCCCCGACTCTTAGACCCCTCAGAATCCCACATCGCCACCTTAACCTGCTCTTCCGTGAAAGGAGCAACCAATGAAGCACCTGCTGATTCTAAAATGTGAGAAATCTTCATCCTATCTAACCTTGGCCTTCTCCATCCCAAATCAGTAAAATGAAAGCTGAAAAAGTCTTTGATCCTAGACTTTATCTCTAAGACGCCCACCACCTGCTCACCCTCAAAATCCAGACACAAAATCTCCTCTTTCCTCCTCTTCCTGGCCATATATGCATGATAAAACTTTGAATTTGCATCTCCTTCTCTTAGCCAACGAATCTTGGATTTTTGCCACAATAAACTAAAATGCACACCAGACAGCCTAGATATTTCTGCCATACATTCTCTCCTTTTTATCACTTCACCCTCCTCCAACCCCCACTCCTCTTGTTGTAAATCTAACTGCTCCAATTCTTCTTTTGCCTCCATGATTCTGTGCTTAATTTTTCCACAGTTCTCCTTATTCCACACCTTCAATTGATTCTTAATAGATTTTATTTGCTCTTTCAACACGTACACCTTCCTGCCAACCACCTGACATTGTGTCCATTTGCTTTTCACAAACTCTTCATACCTTTTCACCTGCTTCCAACCACTCAGAATTCGAAATGGTTTAGGACCCTAATCCTCCACTTTCTCCTTTAAGATAATAACAGTGGTCAGAGACATTCCTTGGAAGCCCCCATTGAGATAGGCTACTCTAGGAATTCAACCACATTTCTGACAAGAGAAACTTGTCTAGTTTGCTCATGGATGTACCATTTGCTCTATACCATGTGTACTTCCTCCCTCTTAGTGGCAAATCAATCAATTCTGTTTCAGCTATGAACTCCTTGAAAGCCCCCATCTTTTCCTGCCTGTGATTGTGATCCCCCCCATTTCTTCCATGTGTAGATGTAATAGAATTAAAATCACCTAAAAAACACCACTTCTCCACTCCCTCTGCCTCCTTTTGCTGAAGCAAGGACTTCCATAATTCCTTTTTACCTCTCAAGTCACAAGGAGCATGCACATTTACCATTTTAACTTGTACCTTCTCTTGACCCAACCATCTAGCCACACCCAAAACATACTCATTCTCAAAACAGTGGCTCATCTCAAATGTTGGCAAGCTTCTAGCCCTGCCATCCGCCAATTGACATGCCCACCCAAAATCATCACTGTCCCACAATTGTGTACACAACCGCCTATCTACTAACTCTATTTTTGTTTCCTGTATACACACCAAGTCAAGACATCGTTCCCTAGTCAATGCTTGCACCTCCCTCTTCTTCACCCTTCTTCCTAGGCCCCTAATATTACATGAAATAATCTTCATAACACCATTTACACTCCCCCCATCCCTCCCCATCCAATCTTCATTTTACCAACTCCCACTAACCCCCTCCTTCCCTTTCACTGCAGCTCTGTCACCAGCCTGGACACGACCTCATCTTCATTGTCTTGGCACGACATTCCCAACAGTTTACCCACCTCCCACACTTGTGACGCGGTCTCAATAGGACCTTTGTTGATTATCATCTAATTCTTCTAATTAATATTGCTGTCCGTAATTGAATTTCCAGACAGAGAAGGATCTTCATTAATGTGGTTTAGTTGTCCTTTTTTAGAAGCCAACCCAGTTGTTTTCTTTTTATTTTGCATAATCTTGGGCTTTTTCAAGGCCTTTTCGGATGCGAGACGACATCTTTTGTCCTCATTGGATTTTGAATAAGGCACCATAGCCTTCAACTCTCGCACACGGTCTTCATTCAAAATTGGTTCATCCACGACCTCATCCTGCACACCATTCATAATCACCTGCAGTAGAGTTAAATATTGAGCGGATAAGTGCAATAGATCAATATTGCGATTATGCCCACAATTGTCTTGCACGTCGCCATTATGTCCACATTTTGCGCTCCCTGACCAACCAATTTCACCAACCTTGTTCTCCAAAGTCTCATTCGTATCCTCCCCTTGACAAGCATATATTTGATTGCGGGCCCCCCAAGTCAATTCCACCGAATCTGTCTCCGCTTTCGTAAAATCCTCGGTCACTTTATCCTCTGAACCTTTTATCATATTATCCTCCACCACCCTTTGACCACCCACGTTATTTTCTAGATCCTTGCCGAACCTAATCCCACCTTCCCACCTACCAGATTTGGCTCCTCAAAATTATCCCTTAATACCAAATCTTGAACCATATCTTCCTAATTCAATGCCATATTTGATTTACAAATATTAAGCCCCACACTACAACACTCCTCCAAATAATCCTCCTTATCTTCAAAACGGTTTACCCCCCATCCTCCACCAAAGTCGCCTTAATTAAAGCATTTATCTCTTCCTCATTAACTTCTGGCCATATCTCCCTAACATTTTGAATTTCAAAATCTTTCGCTGCAATTAACGAGGTATCCATCAACTGATCGCCGAAAAATTGGCTGAAGATCTCAACATCTTCAGAATCCGACGAACTTGAACTAACCAGCTTATGTTGTACCATTACACCGGAACACTGCTCGGGATAAAGTTCCCCCATAATTCTTATAGCATAGATAAGACTATTAATTCTAACCTTCACAGCATGTTGTATTGCTTCCAGTGTTGTAGTCATGATCTTCACCCACGCGTGCAATGTCAAATATCTTTTACGAAAACATTCATTTGTGTCCAAAGTAATAAACTCCCCAAAACTGGCAACTATACGATCAAAAAACTCCCCCTTCCAAGCATGTAATGGCACCCCTTGACACCTCACCCACGTGTAGCGTTCTGGCGCCACCTCCGCCGGTGCCCATTTTGAAATACGACATAACCAGTTTCCCAAAAAATCACTAGCATCCTTGATCAACTCCTCAATATCTTCATCGCCAACAAGGCTGAATTAAGACCTTTCTTGCCCCCATTGGAAAAATTTTCATTGAGAGAATTCCTTCTTCCAACAACCTATCTTGCCTTACTTCCACCATTGTAGGAGCGAGCACCTTTCCCACAAAGACCCATCCAACCACTTCATATCCTCCTTGTCCACTGAAAAATCCAGCCCCATCCAATCATCAGTAGAGTCCTCCCGAGCCTTCGCATTTCCTTTTGATTGCTACTGTTTTCTCATCACACCTCTTACCACATCTGCATAACAAACTCCTTTGGCAACTAATTTAGATTTTCCTTTGACTATTGGATTTTGCACCAACTTTCTATCAATTATGGTTTTAGATTGCAGTTGCGGCCCCGATTATAGTTGCGGGCATTGCGATTGTGAGCATTGCAGCTGCTGCGGATTGTGGACGTTGTAGCGTGAAATTATTATATATTTTTACTTTAACTTTCTCCCTATCTCCACCACCTTATCTTTTCCCTTTCTCTCCTGTTGGCCTACCCTTACCACCTCACCCTTTTCCTTTGCCTTGAACACATCACGCAGCTTACCAGTACTCCAATCAGTCACCATTAGATGTCTCCTTCCCGTTCCCAACATTTCATATGACCATACTCATTAGAATAGAAGATTTAAGTATGAATATTTATTTATTTTTTTACAAAAAAGTGATACAGGATGGTGGTGTTGCTGTGGTTTCTTTGCGGCTCCATTGTGTTGTGGCAATTTCTGTGATTCTACCTCAATTGTGAGCCGTTGTCGTTGTAGGTAGCTCCGCAACTGCAATATAGCGACTGCAACACGTGTTGTTGTGGTCCACAATATAGAACCATGCTACCAATTATAGATTGTTGATCCCTGCTGAAAATTGATAAATTCACTGAAGCTTATACGATCCAATCCATAGCTCATCTAGCCTTGCATCCAGATCCTTCCGGTTATCCACATCCACAAACCTTACATACCCAAAGGTTTTCGCAGCCTTATTCCCTTTCAAAGGCATATAGATATCCACCACCCTCCCATACCTTCCAAAAACCTTCCAAAGTGCTTCTACTCCCCAATTTTCTGGAAAATTGGCAAAGTAGAATGTTAATGTACCTGCACTATACCTCCTCTCCCTTGATCCATGTCTCCACTTGGCACTTAAGTCTCTATGTTTTAATGCTCTTCCTGCAGTCTTGTCACCTTGTGATCCACTCGCTTTCCATCTCCATGGCTTGATTGTTTTCCACTCATCCTCTAGTGTTTCTCTCACGCTCTCTCTCTTTTTTTCTCTCGCCATCTTTCACTCTCCACATTATTGGTAACTAAAAAAATCAAAACCAACTCTTAATACTTGATTAACTTTTTCTCTGAATATAGATTTTTTTATATTATTATTGTATTGCAAATTTTTTACAATAAAAGACAACCTATATATAGTAAGAGAATTTTCAAATTATATTATGAAATTGAGTGAATTTTGACAACTCTTTCATAATTTTATTTTACATATATAAACAATTGCATATAAAATAAAGAAACATGGCCCTCCTTATAACCAAAGTAGCTCCTCCTTATAACCAAAGTAGCTCCACCCCTGCCAGAAATTATCCTTAATATGATTTTTAAGATAATTATTGTAAAAGTTAACTAACGTACTGAACATGACAATTTGTAATTCGATGATTATATATGTAAAAGTCCTTTATCCTATAAGTGCATAATTGTTTTATTCACACTAAATTGTAAACTTAAAATCCTTGAAAGATAGGAGTCCCGATCATTAAAAACAGTAAAATAATACAGGCTAACAGTCATAAAGCCATTGATGTTTTCCATTCACTACTTACTATGGCATAATTCATTGACATTTGACAATATTGCCGCCAAGTATTCTACTTGATCAAATTCATGCTGAAATCCCAAAGTTTCTTAGCCAGATCAATGTCCCTTCCTTGTAAGTTTGCTTTGGCGATATTATTATCTACAAAATACTCGCCACTAATTCCCCTCACTTGTGGGTGCAATGCTATATAACATGTTGTTGCTGCTCCCTGCGGTAAGATTGGAGAAGATAAAAAAGAATCACATGTTAAGAGCAAGTTTGTTTGATTTTTTTTTGGGGGGGGAGGGACATAATTTTTATTCAAAGATATATATAAAAAAATTAAAATGACTATCAAAGTTTTTTCAAAAGAAAAAAGCAAACTTTAAAAAAATGTTAGTGTTTCCTGAGTAATTTCCAATCGGTTGACAATATAATTAAAAATCTTTATCCCTGTGACAGTATATCAAAATTAAAATCTTTTTAAATTCCCTTTTAGATTAAGTAACAAAAACTCTGACATCTATATTGAGATTTTGATCCTCTAAGTGAGAAGAGGATAAATTGAGAAGTATATAACATGAGAAAGTAATTAGGGCATATTGGTTTAACTTACCTGCTGGATATTTTTAAATGCAAATCTGACCAGCGTAGAAACTACACCTGAAAGTACTGCATAAACCATATAGAAAATGCCCATATAACTAAACAACTGTCATTCATGGAAAAATACTTGCATAAAAAATTACAAAGGCTGTCGCTAGGTGAACATGTGAAATTGTTTTGCAAGGACGCTTAAAGAGTTAATCCTGCTCAGTAAGTCTGAAATCAATATTCAGAACAGCTTATCTATTTAATTTAACACAGGCATCATTTTCTTTATAAACAATATTCACGTAAAATATAAGTTTGTAATGCCAAAATCTATGTTGAGGAATTGGAGTATTGTGACTCCACTAAAACGTTTAAAAGACAGTTCAAGGAAAATGAACTTAAGTTGTATGCTTCACGTAATGGAGGATTTATATTACATAGAATACTTTTTTAATATCCAAAATATAGGTTTGTAATGCCTAAAACTACGTTGAGGAATCAGAGTATATATATTGCATTGTGAATCCACTGAAACATTTAAAAGACAATTCAAGGAAACGAACTGAAGTGGTATGCTTCACATAATGAAGGATTACATAGAATACTAAATCTAGAGTCTGTTCGTTACAACTTTTTTTTTTTTTTTTTGTAAAAGAATCATTTCTTTTTAATAAATAATCGCTTTTAAAAAATTTTCATGCGTTGGTTTTACCTTTTCAAAATAATCAAAAGCTGAAAAAAAATCTAAATCTAATTAAAATCAGAATCTATTTTGAATAGCTTTTTTTTTTTTTTTTTAAATCAGCTGCTTCTTTTAAAATAAGTGATTTTTATAATTGTAGACAAATATAAAATAGATTCAGCTTTTTTTTAAAAAAAAATCTAAAAAATAATTTTACATTAGAATCACTTTTTTTTTTTTTTTTAATATGTAACCTTAGTATCCCAAATCGTATGATTTAACATAATTCCTGGACAGACCATATATTTACACCAAATAGTGCAATGTGGTAGTTACCCGTGAATACCCTGATGTTACGAATAATATTGGTGAAAATGACTCCTGGATGAAGAGAATTAGCAGTAATATCTGCCCCATCTTCCTGATCAACATGCAACATCAAACAAGTAATATTAGATACATCAGAGACAACTAATGAAGCAAAACCAGAAGGCAATTTTTATTCTGTATGGAACTTCTTCTCAAACAAGTAATATCTGCCACATCTTCCTGTATTTTGCAGATGTTGTTGGAAGTTTAGGTATTGTAAGGAAGACTATCTTATTTATTCTGTACTGAATTTGTTCTCAAATCTCACTCACAATGTTCTCAAATCTCACTCACAATGTTCATTGTTCCCTGTGGATTTAAAGTACCTTGTCAGAAGTAGCAGGTTGTTTTTAGACTTGTTTAGAATTTATCAAATTATCATAGTAAGAAAGTTCATTCAGAAAATCCATTTCTTAATCAAATTAAGAAAGCCTGAAAGACAACGAAAAGAACATATAAAACAAGAGGCACATCTAGTTCTTAGTAATCAGCCAGAAGTTTAGAGAAATTAATGGGATATAATAATTATAATATCTATCAATAACCGCACAATAGTAAAAAACACTCTCAGGATACAGTACAATAAATGTTCACTTACCTTAAGACGTCTTGCAAGTTCATTGGCATGTAAAATGTTAGCAAGCTTTGATTGTCCATACGCATGGAACGTCTGATAACTGTACACAAGGAAGCAAATATAATGTACTGTACAAAACATTTTTCCTTTGCAACACTACAGGAATCATGTCTATATGCTTAACTTTAAATGTAACATAGTAATGTGATGCCTAATGCCACAGATGGGCAACGACAATGAATATCACAAACTAATGATTGACAATAATATTCATATTTTCCACAGTTAAACAAATGTTAGGGATGAATTGCCAATGGAAAGAAAATTGAAGTCTCTAGCATAATTGTTCTTTTATCGATAAATTCCCAGAAGAATAAGGCTAAGTAGATTTTGCTGTCTCTTGATAAATACCTCTTCCATAAAAAGAAAGAAACTACCAGCATAATTTATCTCAATTTGTATTTGGACTACTTCTCACCTTGATTCATCATTAATTTTATCAAAAAGGATTCCTCCACGATAGCTGAATTGATGAGCATAAGAGGAGACATTAACAATTCTTCCTTCTGTCTTACTTTCATGTGTTGTTTTCTTCATAGTATCCAACAACAGATTTGTTAAAAGAAAATGACCTGCAGATTATATAAAGAAAACGAATAAGATAATTTCCTCATCTTCTCAGCCTAATTAGAAGAGTTAGTTGAAGTTATATATAAACTATCTCTCATTTATATATGCTGAGACAGACCATAAGTGTAGAAGGACTAAACAAAGATTTCATGTATCAATGATTTTTAATCCCTTCCCAGGAGAGAGAGAGGTTTCGCATCATATTCCCTACACTCTGGAAACTTCATTGCCATAATGTTTCATCTTTTTCCCCTAAACCTAATATGCTGGAGAGCTCAAAAAATTTCATGTTATGGAACATTTGATAGTTTCTACATACCCATGTGATTTGTTGCAAATTGTAGTTCAATGTTGTCCTCAGACAGCTTGAAAGGGGTTCCAAAAATTCCTGCATTGTTTCTTAAATTGCAACAAATAAACCAGAAAACATTACTACTCCATTGTTTCCTTGTATGATCAGAATAAAGATGTATGTGTAAAGAGAGTAATTGTCAACTGTATTAAGCACAAACACATGTGTAGTTCTCATTTTTCATAATAAAAAGAGTTCTCACATACGCTCCCTATATGTGTATATATGAAAGTTTTGACAATGTAGAGCTTCTGTATACTTACATCAGAATGTTTAATGGAAGACTAGATGAAATGAACTCTGATGCAAATTTTCGAACAGATGTCATTGAACTAAGGTCTAACTCCATAGCATCAACTTTAGCTGTGGGAATCTCCTTAAGTATTGCTTCTTTAACATCTTTTGCAGCAATCATATTTCTCACCCCCATTATTACATGGACACCACGCATAGCAAGAACACGGGTAGTCTCAGCACCAATACCACTGGATGCCCCTGTTGTTACATTGTCCAACAGCAAGCAAAATACGCAATTAAGGTGAAGGTGCGTAGAAAAAATTGTATATTTCATACAGAATTTCCTGTTTGTGTGGAAGTGTGGTAAGTTTATTAGGTTTTTTAGAGTAAGTAAACTTTTGAAATTAAAAAACAATAACTATTGTTAAGGTGGTTTTATGAGAATAATATTAACCATGTTGAGAAAACGGTATATCAAATAGAAGGTGACCTCATTCAAAATAATATAGAAAAATATTAGAAAGAAGGATTAAAAATATTTAAAACAATTTATTTGAAGTAGTTCCTTAAAAAAAATTTAAAATTTATTATCTTTTTATAATATATAAATCCTTAAGCGTGAGTTACAGCATTGACAACTAAGCTAATCCTTTCTTATCACATAAGCATTTTGGTTGTTTTGTCGCATTTGTGGTTCAACACTTCAACTTCTTACTCTCTTTACCAAAAGTTACACCCACATTAATAACTCTTACTCTTTTTAATTTCTCAAATGAATAAGAAGTCATCTATTACATCTATGAAATAACTATTAGTTTGTCAGAAGCATGAAAATAGGGAAAAGTTTACAATTTGATTTGAGAGAATTGTAAAAATGAGTCTCTTATTGATAGGTGTTGATACATCAGTTTATATAGAGTCCAGGGACTCTAACAGTCATACCGACTCTAACTAACAGAAATGATTACATGTTTGCTCACAAGAACTTTTCCTACTGTATACTCTAATAGCCCCCCTCAAACTGAGGGTGCAGGAGAAACAGAATGCACCCTAAGTTCGGTGTGGAGATCACTAAATCGGGCAGTAAAAAATGGCTTCGTAAGAGAGTCTACAATCTGATTAGTACTAGGTATATGATGGACGGAGAGAGCCTTAAAAATGACTTTCTCCCTAGGGAAGTGAAGATCCAACTTAAGATATTTGGTCCTTGCATGAAGAACAGGATTATGGGATAGAGATATAGCACTGAGATTATCACAAAATAGCATGGGAACACTGGTAGGCACCCAAAGTTCAATTGGTAGGGATTGAAGCCATAAAATCTTTGTTGTAGAATTAGCCATGTTGCGGTATTCAGCTTCAGTAGTGGAGCGAGCAACCATAGGTTGTTTCTTTCACCACCATGAGACCAGATTAGGACTAAGGAAAATATAAGAACCAGAGGTTGATCTGCGATCATCAGGATCACTAGCCCAATTAGCGTCACAATAGGCGCGGATGACAAGAGGAGTATGTTGAGAAGCTGGTTAAAGTAGCAAACCATAAGACACAGAACCTTTCAGGTAGAGACTCTAAGGGATTGGACATAAATTAGCATACTTTGTTGACATTAAACATAATTCAGGACGAGTAAGAGTAAGATATTGTAGAGGACCCACTATAGACTGATATAGGTGAGGATCAGAAACAATATCTGTGCTTCATTTAGTTAGTTTGCTGTTACTCACCATAGGTGTAGAAATACCCTTGGCATCATCATATTGGCTCGATGAAGAAGGTTGCGAATGTACTTAGATTGAGTCAACAAAAGAGAGCCTGTGGGGAGATGCTTGACTTTAACACCAAGAAAATAGTCAAGAGAACCTAACTATTTAAGTGCAAATTGAAGATTAAGCTTGTTAATAAGATCCAAAATAAGATAAGTAGAAGAGCCTATAATGATGATATCATCAACGTAGATAAACACATAGAGACATGTTCCAATTTTAAAAATGAAGAAAGAAAAATCACAGTGGCTAGAAACGAACCCAAACCTCAATAAGGTGCTAGGAAGCTTGTCAGACCAAGCCCTCGGAGCTTGTTTAAGCCCATAAAGCGCTTTGTGGAGGCAATAAACTAAGGATCAATTAGGATCCTCAAAGTCAGGAGGTTGAACCATGTAAACTTCCTCCTCGAGATGTCCATTGAGAAAGGCATTATTAACATCAATTTGTTGGATAGACCACCCATGACTAACAGCTAGTGAGAGAATAACACGAATGGTAACCAGTTTGATAATCAGAGAAAACATTTTAGTATAATCAAAACCAAGTTACTAATGAAATCCTTTGGCAACTAGGCCTGCCTTGTACTTATTGATACTGCCATTCGGGTTTTCCTTGATACAAAATATCCATTTGCATCCAATAGCTTGTCAATGAGGAGGTAAAAGGACCAAAGACCAGGTTTCATTAGCTAGCAGGGCAGTGTACTCCGCTTTCATTGCAGCAAGCCACTATAGATGGGCTAATGCCTGCTTAATAGTAGCAGGTTCCACATAGGTGAGAAGAGCACGAGGCTTGAGGCTACCGGTCTTAGAGTGGGTTACCATAGGGTGAGTGTTGAGAGGTGCAGGAAGGGTAGTAGGTGAAGGTATATGTATGGAAGAGTCAGTTGGAGATTGATTATGAAGTGGTTAAGGTAGGTGAAGGAGGGTGAATCTGTATGGATGGGGGAGGTACTACAGGTTTATGATACAGTGGTATATTAGACATGGGTGAGGGGATGGAAGATGCAGGTGGTGAAATTGTCGGAAAAAAGAATGTGTAAGGGAATCGATATTCATTGAACAACATATCTTTGGAGATAAAAATGCTACCATCCGAATCTAAGCATTTATAGCCTTTATGCTGAGGGGATGGACCAAGAAACACACACCCCGTTGACTGAAATTGAAGTTTATACTTATTGTATGGTCGCAATAAAGGAAAGCAAGTACAGCTAAATATGCACAATGATTTATAGTCAGGTGGTGACTAGTGCAGTGCAACAAATGGTGATGAGCAATGAAGTAGAGCAAGGCTATTAATTAGATGTACTGCAGTAGTGAAACCGTGATCCCAATATTTTAGTGGAATAGAGGCATGGGCAAGAAATGTGAGTCCCATCTCAACAATCTATCAATGCTTCTATTCAACCACACCATTTTGATGAGAGGTGTGCGGACAGGTTAGTCGATGAGCAATGCCAAGATCACACAAGTACTTCATTAGAAGGCGAAATTCTCCACCCCAATCTATCTGAAAGGATTTAACTGCTGTAGAGAATTGTGTAGCAATGAGCTGAATAAATTATTTGACAGCTAAACATGCATCAGATTTCTATTTGAGAAAATAAATCCATGTAAATCGTGTACATGCGTCCACAGAGGAAATATAATAGAGGTAACCATTAGATGAGGATAAAGGAGTAGGACCCCACAAATCATTGAAAACAAGTTCAAAGGGTGAGGTATAAAGAGTTAAAGATGGAGGAGCATACAATTTGTGTGACTTGCCTAAACAACATGCACCACAAAAATCAGAAATAGATTTATTTGAGCAAGGAATATTACAGTGTTGAAGTATAGATTTTACAGTATGCAAATGAACATGGCAAAGGCGACAATGCCATGTACAAAATGAAGTAGTATTACATCACAGGACATAGATACAACAGAATTATGAAAAACAGGTAAATTGGGACAAGGTGTAAATTGTTTAGAGTTGAAGTTTGACTCTTTAAGAATTTTTAGCTATGGGAAACAATACAATCCATCATGACCAATTGCACCTTCAAAAAGAACTTGATTAGATGCCTAAGATTTAACAAAACAATTAGTAGGATGAAACTCAAAGTAAACACCATTATCTTGGGCAAACTTGGAGACAGACACAAGATTTTTTGGTAATATTGGGAACCAACAATAGATTATTAAGAGTGAATTGTACTGAAGGATTAGATTGTGAACAAAATTTAGAGTTACCAATGGAAGAAATTGGCAGACCTTGGCCATTACCTATGAGAACCTGATTGGTGCTTGCAAATTGGGTGCTTTGAGCTAAGTTTTGCGGATCTTCAGTAAGATGATGGGAAGCTCTCGAATCTAGATACCAACTCTGAAATTTCTGATTCCTGGTTGATTGAAACTATGATTGAGTTACGGACTAAAAATGAGGAGTAGCAACATAAGCATGAGGTTAAGCATACAAAGCGTTTGAGTTCTGTTGATGTGAGTACCAAGTGTTTTGATATGGAACAAAACCAGAAGGTTATTGAGGGGCAACACCAAAAGACTGCTATGGAGGGACAAAATTTGGATCAAAGCAATTCCAACAGTGAAACACATCGTGACCATATCTGTTGCACAACTAACATGTAGTCTAAAACCAGTACTAGCACCACAACCTCTGCCATGACCGCAGCCACGACCGCGACCGCGACCTCGACCTCTGCCACGGCCAAAACCCTGAGAAGCACCATTATCCTAAGACTCAAACTTAGAGTGAGATTGTGGATTCAAAGCTTGAGAGATGTTCGCAATAATGGCGGGAGACAGAAGCTCTTGACGGAATTTGTCAAATTGAGCTTCTTGCACAAGTAAGAAAGATACAACATCTTCAATAGATGGAGGATCCACATGACTATGAATCATTATAACAAAGGAATTATATTCCTCCAGAAGACCAGCAAGGGTTGTGCCTAGATGTTCTTGATACACAAATTGTCATTTTTTAGCGATTTTATGTCACCATAAACTAACATAAGGAATTCAATTACAGATTTTTTATAAGATTAAGAACTCAATTACAATTTTTTTTTAGTTTAAGGACTTAATTAAAAATTTTCAAATAGTTCAGGGACCTGCAAATTAATTTAACCTTTTTAATATTTAAATTTTTAAATGTAGTTTTTTAATTTATCATCAATTTTTTTCATTATAAAAAATGACTTAAATATCTATTTGGTCCCTGGCCAAGTTTTCTTTTGATCTCTCAAATTTAAAAATAATTTGTTAGTCCCCTTTTGAAATAGTCCACTTTCGGTCCTTATTTTGTGATCATTTTAGTCCCTGAAGGACCAAAAGTGGGTTGTTTCTAAATTAGGAGAATAAAAAAATTGGTTTTAAATTTGAGACACTAAAAGCAAACTTTGTCCAACTTTGAGGGACCAAAAAGATATTTAAGCTTAAAAGAATTGAATAAAATTTATAAAATTTTTCTTTACCATGTAATCGTGTCAAATGATAAATGGAACTATGTCTCCCATTTTTGGGCAACATGTGTTGAACATGACATGACCTCTGGACAAGTCATTTACTTCAAGGGTTTTGATGAAAATAAAGTTAATGTAAAGAGAGCTTCAATGAAGACAAAAGTCAAAATAAAAAAGAATTAAAAAGTTCCAAGCAAAGGTAACAGCTACAGTGAAAAATTGTCTTAGTGTCTTAAGCAATCTTGTAAAGTGTAACACCTAGTCGCTTTTAGGATTTGTGACTGTTCCCATAAACTAACACAAGACTTTTTAGTGTGTTTTGTCCTCACTCACATGCTTCCTAGGAAACTTTCTAGGAGGTCACCTATCCCAAAATTGCTCCAAGTCAAGCACGCTTAACTATGGAGTTCTTAAGTGACGGGCTACCGAAAAGTAGATGCATCTTGTTGGTATAGGTAGCACTTATTAATTCCTTTAAGCTATCCTCAACTGTACAATCCCATACCTGCACAACCTCTGGATCCCTCTCATTTTGGTGTGTATTCAATTCATTCGTGTGCCCCTCCTACTGGAAGCCTGCCAGGAGCCGCTATTTGTTCGTACCTTATCTCTTTTGCACCGTTGATCACTCCTGCCTTCGTCAGCGCCCCGGGATGTTACATAAAGACTTATCAATTCTAGCTAAGTTTGGCTTCAAGGGATGCATTGGGAAAGTTAAAACGGGTTTTAAACTAAAAAGCAAAAAGTTTTTTGAGTGAAAATCACGTTCTAAGCTAAACATGGTGTAGGAATTGATTTTCCCAGCTTGAAACTGACTCCTACGTGGAAGAACAAAGTGAAAAGTGACTGAATCGATTTTTGAATGTAAGTTTCTTGCAAGGAATGGATTCCCTCCTTTAAGGAATCGATTTCCACGCAAATGAATCAATTCTCTCTTGGAAGGAATCGATTTCCAACGATCACTGATTAAATAAGGAAAGTTTTAAATTTATTAATTGAGTGATCTTTTTCTAATTAAAATCTACCTTTAAGGGATCACGTTCTCAGTTGTTTTAATCCTCTAATCTATATAAAAACCTTATTTTTTCCGACGCCAAATTGTGAGAGCAGAGAGAATTATTGAGGATTGGAGTTATTTTGCTTGATTTTGTGATATCAATTCTAGCTTCATTTTGTGATTTCTCCACTATTGAGAATGGTAATTGTTTTTGTTTTTGAGGAAATCTAGAGGTGGGTTCCCTTGTTAAGGAAATCTAAAGGTAGGTTTCCCTTGGTAAAGAAATCCAGAAGTAGGTTCTCTTGATAAGGAAGTCCTAGGGTAGGTGTCCCTTGGCAAGGAAATCCTAGATTAAGTTTCTCTTGGTAAGGAAATCCAAGGGTAGGTTTCTGTTGGTCTAGGAATTAGTTTTTCTTAATGGGTGGTTAAAGTGAGGTAAGGAGTGTCTCGAGTTGGGTTGCTAAGGTAGGTTTTCTTAAATGTAAAAGGCTTATCGCACTGTAAACTCTTATTAGTTAATGGATAAATTTCAAGTGTGGCATGAGGACTGGACATAGATGGAGGTTTGTGACCGAACCAAGACAAATCTTGATGCTCTATTCTCTAACCCATCTCTTTATTTTTTAATATGCTTTATTGTGTGGTTTGCTTTGATTTGTTTTGAATTTCTTTAATCGAATTAAACAAAAAGATATCTCTCTAGATCTCTTTTCTAAATTATATTCTTCATGATTTAGGGTGAAAGGTTTGCGGATTTTTTTTATTATAACTCAATCCACCACCCCCCTTTTCTCTTGAGTTATTAAGGTCACTTGGTTAACAACATGTAATTCTAAAGTTATGGGCTATATGTTGACAGATAGGATGATAATAGAGTACATCTTTCATTTTAATAATCTCTAAAATTACAAGTGTCAATTATTTTAGTCCCTAATATATAAATTCATTACATTAACTCTTGACATTACATAATAGTTATTTACTTTAATCTTTTTTAATATAAAAGGACAATGAAAATTTTAATGAAAAAGAATTAAAATGAATGACTTTTTATGAAGTTAGGAATTAAAGTAAAATTTTATAAACTTGTGATTTAAAGTGATTAACACTTATCTCAAATAGTAAAATAGTTTACTCGATGATAATATGTAGATAACATGTTTACGACATTATGATATTGTAAGAGATTTTCACAGTTTAAGAGGAAAGAATATAACAAAGAAGAAACAAATTAGAATTTTAAATTGGAGAGAAAATCTAAACTAAAATATTTTAAATTTATTTCATAAAAGTCAACTTTCTCTCCTCTTATATATTTTTCCTTTAACCAAATAAGAAAATTTTTAAAATTTTTCTTTCTTCTCAAATTTTTTCCTTACATCTAAACATTTGAAAAATTATTACATAAAATTTTGATAAACAGTTCAACTTGTGAAATGCACTTCCAGCAGCTTTTTTTCTCCAATAAACAGATTTTTTAATTTTTTTACCTAATTTATCAGACACACCAACTTAATTATAAAATAGCTCTTTTTCTTCCAAACCAGCTTTTATTTGAAATAAACTATTTTAAACATGCACAAAAAGTGATATTTTTTTTAATGTAAAGAGCGAATGTTTATTCTCAAAAAAAAGGAAGACATTAAAAATGAGAAACACATGACAGAGCAAAAGTTCGATAAAAAAATTGAAAAACCGACTTGTCTAATAGCTGAAAAGGGGGGGGAATAACTAACTTCCTTTGGTAGTGCGGAATCAGTGAAGAAGGGAAGTGAAGTGCGTGGAAGTGGATAGAAGTGACAAATTTTGGTTCATTTGGTTGTGAAGAAGTAAGTGAAAAATATTTAAATTTTGTACGAGTCTCACGTCAATTTTAACCCTTCCAAATAAGTAAAGAAATGCGAAGAAGTATATAACTTTTCGTTAAATGCCCCTACAATTTGTTAGATTTTTTTATTGTCGAATTAACACACTAAGACACAATAATCGAATATGCAAAACACATATTCAAATATGTGTTTTATATATTCGAATATATGTTACATATTGAAACCTAAAATTCGATTTTTAAATAAATAAATATAAATATACTAATATATAATATAATAATTACTAATATATATATATATATATATATATATATATATATATAACATGACTATATTCGCATATATGTATATTTTAATAATATGGTTAAAAAAAACAAAGGTATAAATATTATTTTATTTTTTGATTTAAAATACTCAAAAGTTAAAAAAAAGTGTACTTCTATTTTGTTATTTTTTTTTATTTCTTTCAAATTAAACAATTTTTATTTTTTTTCTATTTCGTACTTTTTTTTTTTCTTTCTATCAAACAAATTCTAAAGAAACTCTTTAAAGAACAAAAAAAATAGAAAAAGGCAAGGAAAAGAGTGACCTGTAACAATAGCAGTGAGACCCGTTCCATCTATTCCGTGAGTCACTTCCTCGGCGGTAGAAGATGATGAAAACCCAGAAGCCCTTTTTCTGCTGAATGGCCACATGTCGCCGTTTTCTGATTCTCAACTCAATTATTCTCTCTCTCTCTCCACTGCAACTTATCAAAGGTGGTATCAGTTGCTGATATTTGTGTGCATGGTCGTACATATATCTGAGTTTATATTATGGTACATAAATCGTAAGTGTGGTATGACTTTTTTGTTTACGTGTTCCCTCATGGTAGAAAAGAAATAGAAGGGGAGAAAAAAGAAGAGACTGAAAATGAAAATAAATAGGTTATTCAGTACAATAAAAGTAGGAAGAAACTTAAAAAAAAATTTGTGAGATTTACCTTAATATATTTCTTTTCTGTTTAGCAAAAAAACAGAAGGAAATTACTGTACAACGTCTGTATCACCGTCCATTTACTGTAAAGTAAATTGATTTAGTTGAAGACAAATCGGTTTTCGGCATTTATATTATAATAATAATAATAATATTATTATTATTATTATTAATAAAAATAAAAACAATATTAATAATAAAAATAAAATATTATTAATAATATTATTAATAAATAATAATAATAATAATTAAAATAAAAAATAATCTTAAAAAGTTATTTTTTTTTCATTTTTTTTATTTTTTTTCAACCAAATAATCTTAACTTTTACTTTATTTCTCATCTTTTCTCTTTTCTTTCTTTCTCTCTATTTCTTTTCTTTCTACCAAGTTGTGAGGTTGATACAGAAATGACAGTTTCATCATAATTTTATTTTTTAATTATTTTTTCTTTCTTATCAAACACACGTTAATATCTCTTAGGTTTAAGTTTTAATTTTCTGTTTGAGAATTTCTCATATATTTTTTTTGTTGATATACTTTTTATTCAATAAAATTCATCAAGTCTTATTAATTTGTGAATTTTATTCTTTCTTTAACAATTTTTTTTCAAATTGATAAAATTCACATGAATTAATAAAAGAATATTAGAAAATATCTTATTAACATTTTTGTTTTATTTTCTTTCAAAAAATTTATTAATCGGAATTCGGAACTTTGAGATTAAGTAATTAAAAATAAAAATTGTTCAATAAAAATAATTATGTAACTATGTAATATATTTAAATTTTAAAAATTATTATTCTTTACTGAAATTACTTCGTTTAAAACATTAAATGTTTTTAATTAATATCACTTATTATAAAACTTCTTTTAAATTATTAACATTAATTTGTTTTCAAAAAAAGAGAGAGTATAAAACTAGCCATTAGAAGGAGGAAGGAAATTTCATAGGTTCCTACTTCCCATCACTGTCGTGCAAATTAATGATGCCTGTCATAATCACAAAAAATTAATGTGATGGGAAATTTTTTTTTGTTTTTTGTTTTTTCTATTCCATTATTCCATATCCCATTCAGGTATTCACTTGGTGAGAGACCGTAATGTCGTCAACCTTACCTCAAATGTTTTGAATTGGCTAAATTACCTCAGATGTCGTTACCCCTTTTGATAATATCTTTTTCTGCATATATGTCAAATTTTATATCACATGGGTAATAAATCTTTTATACCAAACTTAGCACCACAGCTTATGACTAAAATTCCTTTGTACCGCGTTATAAAAAGTATTTCTCAAAAAGCAAAAAACTTTATAAAAAGTATATGTTTTCAACTGCCCTAGTAACTCATGTACTTTTCAATATTTTCAAAAATAAAAACTTTATTTCTTGAAATATCAAAATAAAACAATTACCGACATGCATTTTGTTTCTCTTTTTTTTTGTTTTCAGAAAAGAAAATGATTGTTTTTTTGATATATTAAATAATTTACTTTCAATGTAATAATTTTATTATTATTACTCAATTAATATTTTAATAAATAAAAAACATCTCTTTTAATGGTCACATAAAAAAATTCTTTTAATGCAGAAATCAAGAAAAAGACAAAATTAAAAATTGAATAATTTATTTTTTAACCAATAAATACACTAAAATAAAATAGATTTTGAAAGTGATAGATATTATAAAATAAAATGTTATAATGATTCGTTGAACTTCCTCCTTATTTCTTGAAGTATGAAAAAAAAAATATCTGACACATTTTTTCTCATCTTTTCTTATTTTCAATTAAAAGGGAATAAAAAATAGTCAAACTATAAGAAATGCTCAACTTTTTAAAATATTAAATGATTTAATCTTAATTTAATATTATTTTTATTTTTAACTAATTTCCCAAACAGTGAATTTTCTATTATAAAAATAAGGGTTAAATAATTTGTTAGTCTTTGAAAATATATTATATTTCGAATTTGGTTTTTATTATTTTATTTGTTTTTAGTTCTTAAATTAACTTTAAGAATGTGGTTCTAGTCTTTGTTACTTAAGTTTATGTAGTTTTAGACTTTAAGATTTTCAGAACTCATGTGCTTCTAATTCTTAATGAGGGATTAAAATTACATTATTTTATCAAATTAGTTCAACTACCCTAGCGACCCATGTCCTTTTCAATATTTTGAAAAATAAAACTGTATTTCTTGAAATATCAAAATAAAACAATTATCGACATGCATTTTGTTTCTCTTTTTTTGTTTTCAGAAAAGAAAATGGTTATTTTTTTGATATATTAAATAATTTACTTTCAATGTAATAATTTTATTATTATTACTCAATTATTATTTTAATAAATAAAACCATCTCTTTTAATGGTCACATAAAAATTCTTTTAATGCAGAAATCAAGAAAAAGACAAAATTAAAAATTGAATAATTTATTTTTTAACCAATAAATACACTAAAATAAAATAGATTTTGAAAGTGATAGATATTATAAAATAGAATGTTATAATGGTTCGTTGAACTTCCTCCTTATTTCTTGAAGTATGAAAAAAAAATACCTGGCACATTTTTTCTCATCTTTTTTTATTTTCAATTAAAAGGGAATAAAAAATAGTCAAACTATAAGAAATGCTCAACTTTTTAATATATTAAATGATTTAATCTTAATTTAATATTATTTTTATTTTAGCTAATGTTGCAAACAGTGAATTTTCTATTATAAAAATAAGGGTTAAATAATTTGTTAGTCTTTGAAAATATATTATATTTCGAATTTGGTTTTTATTATTTTATTTGTTTTTAGTTCTTAAATTAACTTTAAGAATGTGGTTCTAGTCTTTGTTACTTAAGTTTATGTAGTTTTAGACTTTAAGATTTTCAGAACTCATGTGCTTCTAATTCTTAATGAGGGATTAAAATTACATTATTTTATCAAATTAGTTCAACTACCCTAGCGACTCATGTCCTTTTCAATATTTTTAAAAATAAAAACTGTATTTCTTGAAATATCAAAATAAAACAATTACCGACATGCATTTTGTTTCTCTTTTTTTGTTTTCAGAAAAGAAAATGGTTATTTTTTTGATATATTAAATAATTTACTTTCAATGTAATAATTTTATTATTATTACTCAATTAATATTTTAATAAATAAAACCATCTCTTTTAATGGTCACATAAAAATTCTTTTAATGCAGAAATCAAGAAAAAGACAAAATTAAAAATTGAATAATTTATTTTTTAACCAATAAATACACTAAAATAAAATAGATTTTGAAAGTGATAGATATTATAAAATAAAATGTTATAATGGTTCGTTGAACTTCCTCCTTATTTCTTGAAGTATGAAAAAAAAAATATCTGACACATTTTTTCTCATCTTTTCTTATTTTCAATTAAAAGGGAATAAAAAATGGTCAAACTATAAGAAATGCTCAACTTTTTAATATATTAAATGATTTAATCTTAATTTAATATTATTTTTATTTTTAACTCATGTTGCAAACAGTGAATTTTCTGTTATAAAAATAAGGGTTAAATAATTTGTTAGTCTTTGAAAATATATTATATTTCGAATTTGGTTTTTATTATTTTATTTGTTTTTAGTTCTTAAATTAACTTTAAGAATGTGGTTCTAGTCTTTGTTACTTAAGTTTATGTACTTTTAGTCTTTGAGATTTTCAGAACTCATGTGCTTCTAATTCTTAATGAGGGATTAAAATTACATTATTTTATCAAATTAGTTCAACTACCCTAGCGACTCATGTCCTTTTCAATATTTTGAAAAATAAAAACTTTATTTCTTGAAATATCAAAATAAAACAATTACCGACATGCATTTTGTTTCTCCTTTTTTGTTTTCAGAAAAGAAAATGGTTATTTTTTGATATATTAAATAATTTACTTTCAATGTAATAATTTTATTATTATTACTCAATTATTATTTTAATAAATAAAAAACATCTCTTTTAATGGTCACATAAAAAATTCTTTTAATGCAGAAATCAAGAAAAAGACAAAATTAAAAATTGAATAATTTATTTTTTAACCAATAAATACACTAAAATAAAAAATATTTTTAAAGTGATAGATATTATAAAATAAAATGTTATAATGATTCGTTGAACATCCTCCTTATTTCTTGAAGTATGAAAAAAAAAATATCTGACACATTTTTTCTCATCTTTTTTATTTTCAATTAAAAGGGAATATTGAAAGATGCTCTCTGGCCCTTTTTATTATTTTTCCTTTTTTCTAAAATAAATCAAAGCCAAAATCAAGATAAAAAAAAAAAAGGTTAAACTATTGAGTAAGTCTTTGAACTTTTAGATAATTTTTAATTAGGTCCCTATACTATTTTTTGTAATTGAGTCCTTACCAGGAAATATTCCATTCAAGGTAATGAAATATTCACAATAATTTAACCCCAATAACCGAATTAAAAAAATTTTAAAAATTAAGGACTCAATTACAAATTTTTATAATATAAAAACCTAATTAAAAATTACCTAAAAGTTTAGAGACCAATTGTTGTATTATCCCAACTTTTAACATCTATGTCTTGTGATATGCCAAAGAAAAACATCTATGTCGATCTTGCAATATTATATGTCTTGTTATGTTATATTTTTTGCAATATACCAAATATTATTTGAATATATGAATTGTGACAATTCAAAAATCCTAATAATTCTTTTTAAGAAAACAAAATATTTAAATAATTACTTTCAAAAATAAATTAACCCTTTCACAAATCATTTTCAAAAAGACTATAAAACTTTGAATTTCTTATTACACTAGAAGATGTGTAAGAGCAAGAGACCATTCATGTCAAGCCCAAAAAGATTTTCTCCAATTTTATTAAATCATTCCCAATACTAAAATAATTACAAATAGTTGAATAAATAGAATCTTTATAAATCTTGTTATCACTCATAATTAATTCTCAATTATGTTGAGACAAATATTTTATAAGTTATTAATAATTTGTTTAATTAATTAGATGTAATTGTTTTTAAGTAACGTCATAAGGTACTACTGCATTCCCTATGCATAATTGATGATCAAATCTAAAATTTGGTTTCAAAGACATTTTTTAATGGGTTTTTTTCAATATTTTCCAAACAAAACTTTGATGAAGATTCTAAGGTTTTTCAACTTATTTAAGTTAGAACTTTCTTTCTGTACATTGTTGTGCATTGAATACCTTGAGAGTGTATTAAATTCATTTTCCTACACCTTTAAGGGTGTCTTTTAAGCTTGAAGAGACTTATGAAAAGATATTTGTATGAGTTTGAACAGGCTTCTACTAAAATGCTTGGAAAGTGAGGTTCAACTTCTATAAAGAAGATGATTTGTTTTAATGAAATTTTTTTGTAGTAGTCTAGGATTATAGATAACTTTGAATTCATCGAGTAAAATAGGATAAATCTCTTGCATTCTTTATCTTTTCCCTGGCCTCTTCTAAATTGGGACTGAAGTTAAATTCTTTTTAACCAAGTTTCTTTTCAAAAGGTTTTTACTATATATTTCTTGTGAACTATCTTAAGAAACCATTTTCTCTATCTATTTTTATTTAAAAAAGTTTTGAAAGTGTTCATTGTCAAAATTACTTAAAGATTATTTGAAAATACAATTCAACATCCTTATTGTTTTTTCTTGACTTCCTTTTAAGAAATATAACTAATAACTTAGTATATTAAATAAAAAAGAAAACAACATTTTTAGTAATCATGGTACACATAGTTACATTATAGTGTTTCAAAATTTGCATTTACATAAATATGTAATTATCATTTTTGGTAAAGATATTCTCAATCCCTATATGCTTGCACACTTATACACAAATTATTAAATTAAGATATTAGGGAATACACCTTTTTCAAGAAAATAATAGCTTTCTTTTTTAAATAAAAAGTTCTCCAAAAAATTATTTCTCCAACTTAAAGCATGCACTAACATGGCTCATCACTACCTTTTTCTCCTAATTGTTTTGAGTATATAAATAAATCGCAATATTTTCAATGTCAACAAGGGTTTTACAATAATATTTAAGTACATATGTAATTGGTACAAATTTCATGCCTATACTAGAGCCAATAAATTGCAAGCTTGCGCAACATGACTCTCTTCAAAAATAGTAACAACATATAAATTAACAGTCTTTATATAATTGCCATTTTTATTCAGTAAAAAAAAAATCCATTTGCATTGACAATTGCCACTATGTATTTTACTTGACCAGATTTATGCTAAAATCCCATAGTTTCTTGGCCAAATCCATGTCCCTTCCCTGTGAGTACGCTTTTGTGAGATTATTATCTACAAAATACTTGCCGCTGATTCTGCTCACCTATGGGTGCAATGCTACTTAGCATGTTATTGATGCTCCATATAGTCAAGTTGTTGAAGATGAATATAAAAATCACATGTTAAATGTGCACTTTTTAAATATCCTTTAATTTAGATTAAATAAACAAAAGCAATGATACTCATATCTATATGGTATTAAATATATTTTTATTTCCTTAAAATATGTTCTTTTTTATTTTAGTTCATATAATTTTTGTTTGCTTTTAATCCTTGAAATTACAAAAATTATGTGCTTTTAATTACTAGTAAGAGGCTAAATTACATTATTTTTGTTAAACATTAAAAATAAATTGAATTTTTATAGAGATTAAAAGTAATAAATGTTATACATTTAAGGATTTAAAATATATTTAAGCCTATATGTATTCATGGATTATAGTGGTTTAACTTACTTGCTGCACATTTTTCACTGCAAGCCCCCCCAACTTAACACCTACAAATCTCCCTAGCACATTGAGTATACCTGCATTAATCATACAAAGATATGTCCATAAAACTCAGCAAATGTCATTATTTAAATGAAAAAATCTTAAACAAAAACCTGCTTGTGAATATAGAAAAATAGATTACATGATTGTCGACATTGCAAGTAAGTGATATAAATTATAAAGGTTGCCTCTAGGTGATTAATAAGTGAAATTGTGTTTGTAAGGACGCTTAGAGGAATAACACTATTTAGTAAGTTTGAATTTATTATTTAGAACAACCAATCTATTTAGCACAATTTTTTTTTCTTTTTAAACAATATTCATGTACAAAACACAAGATTATAACACTTAAAACTATAGAATAAATTACATTAACCCTCCTAAGTTTTGTCAAATTCTCCTCGATATCCTTCCCTTTTTTATCCCCATATTAATTCTTTTTAATTGTTTGAAAAATATTATACTAACACATTTATACATTACACAAATCCCCTTAATTGTTTGAAAAATATTACATTGTGTATCCCTATAAGAGAGTTGCTGTAAACATTAAAAAGGAAGAGGTCATGCATAATCTTAAGAAAGCTCAAGGGGAGTTCAAAACTATATGTTGAGGAATTAAAGCTTATTGCATTATAAATGTGTTGAAACTTTTGAAATATAATTCAAGGTGCAGGATTGTGTAGAATACTTTATTTAGTATATCTTAAATCTCACTATTTTCATAATTTCCTAATAGATCATAAATTTACATAAATGTGGTAATTACCATTCAACAAACGATTGTGAGTCAAAATATTGGTAATAGTGATACCTGGATGAACAGAATTAGCAACAATATCGATTCCATCTTCCTGACCAAGATTCAACAACGAATAAGTGAAATTATTATTATTTTGTGGTAAACAAAACTTTATTAATTAGATAGTACATGTGGTACTATAACCCATATACATTAGTCTAATGAAGCCAAATCAATTAGAGAAATAAGGACAGACCTAATGAGGAAAAACTAAAGGACATTTTCCCCCCTCATAAACATAAGAGAATGAAGGTCACCAAAATAAAGAGGAAAATAATAAAAAAACTAACAAAAGTAAAATTTGTCTCAGGGTTGTGGTTGTTAGAATGGCAAGACAAACTACTAGAGGGAATGCAAAGGTTGGGCATTTCCCAAAACTTGATTGGCTACAAACCCTATTGAAACCTAAGACTTATAAAAATTGGTAACTAATAATTGTAAAACTTTGCTAAATACCTGTTAACAATTATCTACTCAAAAGATAGATGAATTCAAGTCATAAAAGGATGAATAATTTTACTTAGTTTAAACACCTTCAACCAATATTGTTGCATTGTGGGTAAAAAAAAAAAACTATTAACTAACTCTTAAGTACAATAAGTGTTAACATGCCTTGAAATGTCTTGCAAGTTCATTGGCATGTAAAATGTTAGCAAGTTTGATTGTCCATATGCAAGCCAATTGTTGTAACTGTACACAAGAAAGCAAATGAATTGTACATACAAAGCGTGCGCGCACACACACACACACATATATGTATATCCTTTTCATACATACTATAGTGCTCATGTTTGTAAACGTTAGAAATAGAGAGATATTTTAAAAATAATAATCTATTACAAATGATATCTTTTATGTTAAGTCATCAATAGAATAAATATGAAAAGACTAAAGCATGTAGAAGCATATGTACTAGAGTTTATGAATAATATGATGTAGGAACTTGCAAGTTCTTGATCTTCTAAGTTTTATATATACACAATTTCTTTTAGAGGATAAAGAATCTCTTCTTTATTGGTAATGGAATGTAAAAAATATTGTATATATAACTTGAAGATCATAACTTTTTTTTTTTTTAATAAACATACCTTTTATGAAAAATTATGAATTTTGAGTTCTTATTTTTATTTTGGTTTATTGTAAAAATAGAAAGAAGATTTTTGGCATTTATACATTATAAAACCCATATAAAAAGGATGTCATCAATCCCAATAAAATAATTCGTATAAAATCACTTCAAAAGAGATAATGCTTATTTAATTATATGTCTAACCCACTCATTAAATAAATATCTAAACAAAATCCATTCAGGACACACTTGCCATTATTCAATCACACATTATAAAGTAATTGTATGGTATAAATTTTTTTATCTTTATCAAATAATGTTTCTGTAACATTTTGCTCCATCGATCTATATATCAGGTTCAAAACAATATTTGTTACATGTATCATAATTGGATAGTTTAAACTTACAAAATTATTCTAAAAACTTGATAGTTTAAACTTATAAACTTATCAACTTAATTCATGAGCAGTCAAGCAATCATACCTTAAACTTTCTCAATGATTTAATAGAAAATGACTTTGATGGGTACCATTTGTTCAAAATAAAAAGGGAGATATACAGATGGTAACCATAACATAATGAGATCTTTTATGTTAAACACCAATAGAATAATTAAATATAGCTAGAAAGACTAAATTTAGTGGAAAAGAAACCTAAATCTATGAAGAATGTGGTGAAGAAACTTGTGGGATCTTGATCTTTCTTGCATTATATTCACAATTCTTCTTAGAGAATAGGAAGTCTCTCTCTCTCTCTCTCTTCTTTATAATAATTAGATGTGTAAAGAAAACTATACATATAACTTAGAGTCCATATATTTCTCTTTTATAATAAGTACATGTCCTTTTATGAAGCATAGTAATTTTAAAACTTTTCTTTTTTAATTTCTATTACCCATAACATATTTTCAAAACACTTTTTATAACTCATTTTTTTTTCTATCTCTCTCTATTATACCAAGTCATTTTACCCCACACTTCTGTCTTCTGTTCATATCTTTTTCCTTTGTTGTAAAATATATTATGAATTTTTGTTGTAAAAATATCATTATTATTTTCATTTTGACCGATTATAAAAAATACAAATAAAGTGGTTTTGATATTTACTTATTACATAATTGATGTAAAATGAAAGGTCATTAGTTCTAATAAAATTGTCCTTACAAAATCACAACAAAAGAACTAATACTTTATAGATAACTTATAATATATAATTAATGATATATATTGGCCCACACATTTAATAAATATCTAACAATAAATGCAACGTACATTATATCTAAGTGCATCAAAATATCTTATCAACAAATTTTATGTATAAGCTTTAATTTGATGCATTCTAGTTAAGAGTGATAGATGGTAACAAATCCTTACATAGACATTAATGTGTCACCTAATGCTGCATTATAGCCACAAAAAAATGAATATCACAAACTAAATATTGACAATAATATTTATTGTTTTTAATGTCAAACAAATATTAGAGCTAAATGTGATACAATTGAAGTCTCTAGCATAGTTGTTCTTTTATTGAATAATTCCTAGAAAAATAAGGCTTGATAAACCTTGCTCTCTTCCTTTAAAAAGAAACTACGGGCATCATAGATTGTATTTAGGCTATTTCTTACCTTGATTGATCATTAATTTTGTCAAAAAGGATTCCTTCACGATATGTTAATCCATGAGCAATTGAGAAGACATTAACAATTCTTCCTTGTTTCTTACTTTCTTGTGTTGTTTTCTTCATAGTATCCAACAACAAGTTTGTTAAAAGAAAATGACCTGTGAAATTATATTGGATAAAATCCAAAGGATTAAAACCATTTTCACATTTTTTTTGTCTTTAAAGAAATAGTAGAAGTTATTTGTTGTCAAAATCACATTTTTAGCCAATAAAATTAATTTCAAGAGAATTCACTTTTATTTGCTAACCTTTTTCAGATCATTTTCATAATTAGTACTTCATTAGATAAAATTGATACTGAGAGAAATATTATTTTTTTTTACTTTTTTAGTAATTTTAATTTTGAATTTGATACCTACGTACAGATTACATTTTATTTATACCTAAAAGTAATTTTTTTTTACTAGTTAAATAAAACCGATTCTTCTTAATTTGCTTTTAAAATATCATATTCAAACACAAATTATTATTGAGTATAATGGATATTCAAACATAAACTTACCATACATGGTGGGTTGTGATTAAATGGCAGTGCAAAAAAACTTTACACTGTTAGTACATATACTTTTTTTTCAATTTTTTTTTATAAAATCAATTTTTCCAAAACTAATTCTTTCAAAATCAATTATTCTAAAATTAAAAGAAAATAAACCAATTAATCATCTAAATAAAAAATGAACACATTATATTGCTTTCATTCCCTAGTAACTTTATATACCATAATGTTTCTTTTTCATTGTACACTGGAAAATTTATAAAATATTTTATGTTACGGAAATTAGATAGTTTCAATATGCCTATGTAATTTGTGGCAAATTGAAGTTCAATGTTATCCTTTGACATCAAGAAAGGGATTGCACATATTCCTATATTGTTTCTTAGAATTGTAAGAAACAAATAAATTAGAAAACATTATTGCTACATTGTTTCCTCGAATGATTAAGAAAACATAATAATGAACAACTATATTGAACAAGTAGGAATATTTTGAAAATGTAGCCCATATGTGTTGTTCTTACATTAGAATGTTCATTGGAAGACTAGATGATTTGAACTTTGTTGCAAAATTCCTAACAAATTCCACGAGCAAAGATCTAACTCCATGACGTCAACTTTAGATGTGGGAGTCTCCTTAAATATTGCTTCCTTGACATTTTTTGTATCAATCATGTTTATCACCCCCATAATCACATGGACACCATGTAAAGAAAGAACACGATCAATCTTAGCACCAAAACCACTAGATGCCCCTGTTGTTAATTAGGTTATCCAACATTGACCAAAATGTATAATTACAAGATGTAGGTATGTAAGAGAATGGTAAATTTGATAGAGTTTCCTATATGTTTAAAAGTGTGTTTTATAATACATGTAATTCATTAATAAGTTAATTCCATTTAGAATCAGTTGTTGTGTTTGTTATGATAGTTGAAGTTTTTAGTTGCAAAGTTAGTTGCTTATTCTTTGTATAAATTGTAATTCTACGTTCATTCACAATAATGAGAATTTTGAGACCCATTATTTTCTCTCATCCTCTCTCTTCTCTATCACATTCTAACATGGTATCTTAAACAACAACCTTTTTGCTTTGTACTTTAATTCTTTTCATTTTTGTTTCTCCTTCCGTATTCATTTTGCTATTTTCTTTTTTCTATTGCCATAAAGTATCATCTCATTGTTGACAATGCATTCAGTACGTTCTATTTGCACCCTTTAGATAGCCTAGGCTTAGTTTTGGTCTCCCAACCTCTTTAAGGAGATAACTACAACTCCTGGAGCATATTGATGAACGTAGCCTTGAATGCCAAAAACAAATTCAAATTTGTTGATGGCTTGATTCCTAGGCCAAATGAAAATAATTCGTAGTTACTTCTTACATGGGAAAGAAACAGTAGCATTCTAGCACTCCTTAGATACTTGATTCAGGTGCTACCTGTCATATAGCATGTACATTACACTTTTTTGTTTCTTATTCTATTGTTAATAATTCCTTTGTGACTAATAATTATGTTGTTCCTATCTAATCAATAGGTATTGTTTGCTAAACCATGGTTTGTATCTCCACAATGTGTTTTATGTTCCCAATTTTCACATAAATTTGATTTTAGTTAGTGCCTTATTGATTGATCCTAATATTACAGTCATATTCACATCAAATTCCTTCTATATACAAGATCACAACCACTCAAAGATGATTGGCAATGGTGACCTAACTAAGGGGCTTCACAACCTCAAGTCTCACGTCCTTCCAACATCAACTAGTGTGAAAGAAAAATATCACTTTGTATATTCTGTTACAAATAAAAATCCATCTAACATTGGCATACTTGTTTAGGTCATCGCTCACAAAAATGTATGCAATTCTTGAATAATAAATTCCATCTTTGTACTCCTCATTCCTTTATTTCAAATTCATGTACTATATGTCTTTTGTCCAAACCAAAGAAAAATATGAAAAAATGATTTAAAGAAATAAAAATTAATTTACAATAAGTAAAAAAAAAAATGCAAGCTAGTCCATAAACTACCCCGTTTAACTCATAGGCTTATGCAAGACTACTAAATATGAATATGTTTAAACATGAACCCATACAGATTAGCTTGTTTAACCTGTGGGCTAATGCAAGTTGGCAAGTTTGCATTCCCACCTCTAATGGTTAACGATAAATTGGAGTTTAGTGTCAAATCTTGTCTGTAGCATTGATTTGTGACCAATGTGAAGGGCATAATTCGTTGTAGTATAAAAACCTTTTTAGTGTGTATTACATTCAACTTTGTAATCCTACTTTGGATACATAAAATTGTGAAAAAAAATTCTAAATAAATTTGTGAGAATAAAAAAAAAAAAAAACCCTACCTACTTAATTGTATGTTAGGACATTTTTACTTAAACTTAGATGATGATGCTGATGATGATGATGAGTAATGCTTTAAAACCAAACTGATCATTGAACTGGTCAATGCAGTGGTTTAAGGTTCAATAGTTCAATCATAGTCGAAATGTGGTCGAACCAACATTAATAATAATAATAATAATAATAATAATAATTAAATAATACATAAAACAATGCTAATTAAATAAACATAATATTATAACTTTATAACACTAAAAACTAAAAATAAAACACTAATTTATAGGTTCTCAACATTCAAAATACACATAAAAGTCAAAATTAAACATATCATACTACTTAAGTCTAAGTTTCAACAATACACGACAATGTCCATTAACAATAATAAGTTTACATCTAGAATAAAGAAAAAAAATGATAAATACTTTAGATTGATTTTTTATTTTTAAAGAAAAAATCAAAACGATGTCACATTAAACATTTTTCATTGACCCATTGTGAATTGATTTTTTTCAAGGTCAGTTTATTGGTTTATTTGGTTTGGATACTAGACTAATTCACTAATTTTTCAGTTAGATTGGTCCAATTTTCAAAACACAAATAATAAGTACATGTCATGTAGAAGGAGTTGTTGCTTTTCAAAAAAAAAAATGTAGGAGTTGTTGACTAATTAATTATTATATAAGAATTTGAATTCAAATTTTAAAATTTTATCTTAATTAATGATTTTGTTTAATATATTAGATTTTATTTATCATTTATTAGATTTAGTAGGGGTATATACAGGTTGGTTTGGGTCGGGTTTGGCTAAATCCGTTACCCAAACCGATCAAAATAATATGGATTAGGTTAGGTTGGGTTTATACAATTTTTTGTCAAACGTAAACTGAACCAACTTGGTTATTTAAAATGAATGGGGTTGGTTTGAATCGATCAATCATGTTTGTATATTTAAAATTTTGTTAATTTTTTTTAAAATTGTATTTTTTTCTTACAAATTTTAACATATTATAAAGATATTGTACTTAGTAAGCCAGGGTTTTTTGATTGAGTTTGTTGTGCTTACTAATTAGTATGCCAGGGGTGTTTTTGTAGCATTACTATTCACTAATTATTTGTATATAAAAATATACAAAAATAATAAATTTAATAAAATATCACGTTAATGGGTTGAGTTCACGGGTTTGGAAATCAAAACCCATTACCCAACTTGTACTTGAATGGGTTTGAACGGATTGGGTTAAGTGTGACTCAAATGCTAAAAAAAAAAACTGAACTGAAGTAATTGGGTTGATTTGAGTCGATGGGTTACCCATACCCGGAACACCCCAAAGATTTAGTTAATTTAGATTTTATCTTTACAAATTATATTAGATTATGTTGCTCTATGCTTAAAGCCTCATTGTATCAAAATTTTGGCATCTAACTAATAATAATAATAATAATAATAACAACAATAATAATTTCTATTCATAGAGTATGATGATTTGAGCCAAACGAGCATTGCACTCTAAAGGTGTATTTTTTGTTTATTATGGAGTATCCTCTCAAGAGGAATACTCTTGAACTTCTTCTTTCCCCTTGTTTCCATCAACATGTAACTATTGAGCCTACCTTGCATAAAAAATAAACAAACAAATAAAAGCATAAATAAATTTAACAGCTAAAAATGTAAGGTGTGTTTGAATTAGTTGTGAAAAATAAATTATTTCAACTATTAGTTATATGTATAATTGATTATATTGGTAATTTATTATGATAGAATTTGTTTTTGTTTGGGTATACTTGTCAATTTTTTTTTAAATAATTAATTTTGTTTGAAATGTGAAAAAAAAAAATAATCCTTTTCACATAATAAATTATGAAAGAGTATGGAATTATTTATTCATATAAATAATATTTTGTTCTTTTCTAATATTTAAAGTTTTTAAATGTAGTTTTTTTTTTTATATCTATCATCAATTTTCCATTGTAAAAAATGAATAAAATTTGGAACATTTTTTCACGACTATGTAATCATGTCAAAATTAAATGATATATATTATTTTCAGAATAATTAAAGAATTTGAATAGTCAAAGCTAAATAAAAATACAAATATAAAAATAATAGTTCCATGTCATCTATTTCTGGGCAACATGTAATTTCAAAATTGTTGGCAGCTTGTTGAAAAATAGGTTGATAATCGAGTATATATATTGTAAATGTGGGTTATTTTAGTCTCTCATATATAAAACTATCACATTAACCATTAAGTTCATAAAACTGTCATTTACTTTAATTCTTTTTAATACAAAAAACAGTGAAAAATTTAATTAAAAAAATTAAAATGAATAACTTCTTATAAAGTTAGGAATTATTGACACTTATTATCTCATATACGTACTAAGATAGGAGTTTATTTGATGGTAATACGTACGCAACATTTTCTGGATAATATGAGATTGGAAGATATTTTTACAATTTGGATATGAGGAAATGAAACGAGGAAGGAAAAAAAATTAAATTTAAATTATAAAGAAAATTTCAACTAAAAAATAGAATGTTTGTTTTTTTAATTTTCTTTAACTATTTTTTTTTAAATTTTGAAAAAAAAAATTCCTCTCACTGTTCTTTCTATACATCTAAACATTAGTGAAAATATATTATCTAAAATTTTGATAATACAGTTCAACTCGTGAGATACACTTCAAACAGCATTTTTCTCCACAAAACATCTTTTTAATTTTTTTAGCTAGTTTATCAAACACACCAACTTAATTATAAAATAGTTTTTTCTTCCAAAACAGCTTTTATCTCAAATAATCTAACTTTTTTTTTTTTATCACAAGCATCTATCTTTTTAGGTAATCTTTTTGAGATACGGTTGAACACTCAATGTAGACACATCTTTTAGCTAGGATTTGAATCTTGGTTCACTGCATTGTAGGAGACTAGCCTGTTTCGCTAGACTTAACCTCTATTAGTAAAATCTAACTATTTTAAACATGCAACAAAAGTGATATTTTTTTAATGTAAAGAATGGAAGTTCATTCTTTACACTTTGTTTGGATGCGTTGATTTAGGAAAAATTAAAATCGGATAGAGTAAATTGAGGAAGAAATAAATCATTTCAATGGTTTGAATTGGATCGAAAAAGTAAGAAAAATGGTTACATTTCTGTAAACCTGCCTAAAACTATTTCATTCCAGTCTTGGAGTAAAATGCAGAGGAAAACCTGTAAACATGAGTAATTTCTCAAATTACCATTATTATGTGTCGCAACCAGGGTCACGGCGTGACGGCGAAAAAGTACGTTTAAAACAATGGAGTCGCCACCAATATTTATTTAGGAAAACATTGAAAAAAACCTTTAAAAAGAAAATGATCTTCGAAACCAAATTTTGTGTCCGGGAGTCAATTACATATAGGGAAGGTGTTAGCACCCTACAACGTTCGTCATAAAGACGATTACCCCTAATTAAATGTGCACGATTAATATAACTTTAAAATTATTTATTTTACCCCTAAGAAATTAAAACATTTTTTGGTGTTTATTTGCTTATTTATTTATCAAGGAAACTGTTATTATTATTATTTTTTTATCTTGAAATGATTAAATTTTTATTATTTTTGAGATCGACAGGAGAGGTATCTTGCTCCTATGTATCTCTAGGTGCAATGGAGAATCAGACTCACGTAGTTCTTTGGGTAGAAAAAGTTTATGTGTTGATATTTTTTATTCTTGATATTTTTTGTTTTTGTTTTTGTTTTTTTTTTTAAAAAAGGCTTTTGCGATAATCAAACAGGAAGTGCATCCAAAATAATTATTGGTATACCTTTCAAGGCTTTTGTAATACCCAAGCAGGAAGTGCATCCAAAATGGTTATTACTAAACCTTTATTATTAAATAAAAATTTTATTTAAACGTTTGTTTTAATTTTTAAGATTTTATTTTAAAAGAATTTTACAATAACCAAATAGGAAGTGCATCCAAAATGGTTATCTTACATCTTTTAAGGCTTTTGTAATACCCAAATGGGAAGTGCATCCAAAATGGTTATTACTAAGCCTTTATAATTAGATATAGTAATAAGTTATGTTAAATAAATAAGTAATTTGAGAGATTTAACAAAATAATTATTAAAGAAATTATTTGGCTTTGATTAAACAATTATATCATGAATTATTATTAGAATGTTTAGAAGCGAATACGTTACCAAAACGTTATTATTCTTTCTTTAAAGAAAAAAAACCACTTATTCATATATTCATTCTCACCAAAACGTTATTATTCAAATAAAAAAAAACGCATATAAATAACAAAAAAGGAGGCAGAACTAAAAGGGATAATCAATCGAAAACAAAAACGGTAATGCAAAGGGAATTATTTTATTTAAAGTGTCCACCATTATTTTAATTCTAATTTATTTTGTGGTCTTATGATTATCCTCAAAAGCTAAATAATCTAAGCCCAAAAACAAAACCTTCCAGCCCTTATTGGCAAACACATTCGGATCCCTCATATCCACTCAAGCAACATACAGCTCTTAAAAAAAGAAAAAAAAATCAAACCTAGGCTTACACATTCAAATCGTCAGGCCCACCGAAAGAAAAAGGAAAAAGCACAACTCATGGTTAGAGTGGCTAGCAGCACACGCGAGAGACAGGAAGGGAGAAAAAATGAAAATGGGTTCGGTAGTGGCGACGTGATGTCCTCCCGGCGCCATGACGGAACGCTGTTACGGAAGCGCAAGTGCGTGCGGATTTAGTTGGGTTGTGGCAGCGGGATGCAGCTCACCTCCGGCATTGCGACGGCAACGCGGCGGAGGATAGGGCCGTGTGATCTGAGGAAGGGGGGTTAATGGTCCGTTCTTGGGTCGGTGGTTGGTTTGGAGGTGCAACCCAATGTTGTTGGACAGGATCTGTGGAGGAGACGTAGTGATGGTTTGTGTGGTGCATTTGACACGCCAGTAACAAAGTGGACCCGTGATTTGGTGGCGGTTTGGATTCGTGGTTCAGAGTTAGGATGCTTGCGGTTCTTGCGTTTTTGTTATTGTAGTGACTTGATTTGGTAGCTGAAGTATGGTTTTGGTCTGTTTGTGTGTGGTAGGTTCAAGGGGTACCCAGTTGGGTTTGCCTATTAGTTCAATAGATTAGGCGTTTGGGATTTGTGATGGTGTTTGTTTGGAAGTTGGTTAACATGCAAATGGTGTAGCACAGGCTAAGAACATGACATCCTTTGATTTCTTTTTAATTGTTGCACACATATTTTCTTCAAAAACAGAGCACGAAAATGCATAATCAAAGATTGTGTGATTCAAGTTGATTTTATTCATCTTTTCCTTCTCTTATTCATCTTTATTTTGTTAACAGAACAGTACACCTAAGAGACAAGGCACAAAGAAGAAGACAACAGAGAAAAATGACAATCCCAGCAATTGGAGCTTTAAAACAGTGTTACGGACGAATGGGGTTACCTGTGTAAGAGCAAGCTTTCAAATCAGTGTGTAATTCCTGAGTGTGTGTCCTCTTCTACTTGTCTGCAGTTTTTGTCCAACTCCAAGACTCCCCCTATACGTGTGAGAATAAGGGAAACAGAGGAAGAGATTGGTTGATGGTATTTTCTTTTACCCCCAACCTTTCACTCACCTTTTTTTTTGAGAAATCCCTCCCCCTCTTCAACTATACTCTCCCCAATTTATATCCTTATCCTCCGTCTCCTGATTGTTTTCTTGCAGGGACAAGGGGCAAAAAATTACAGGAGACAACCTCAGAGTGTTAGGTGATTGCAGGGTTGGTGCTTGTAAAGCTAATATGCTTGGGCTGAGTATGGAAAAAGCAGAAAACACTACAAAAGAGCCATTGTTGCCAACCCAAAATAGCAAAGCATGCTTCCAATTTGTTTTACGTTCTGTTTCTGTGTTTTTCTTCCTTTTTATTATATATATATTTTTTGGTTTTGTTATTATTATTACAGAAAGCTAACTTTGTGGGCTTGTGCTAGCCCAAAATGAATAACAAAAAAGAATTAAATTGTGAAATATGATTTTTTTTTAAAAAAAAGAGCAAGATAAAATAAAATAAAAAGATAAAAGGGTGGACAAAATTGGGTATTCACATTATGTCCAAAAGCCCAGAAAAAAAGAAGCATGATTCTTTTGCCTACAGAGCATTCTAAAAGCTGGGAACAAATGGGTCTTTTTGGTTTTTATTAGTAGACTTAATTAGTTTTTCTTCCATCCATTTTTAATACACTCAAATAAGTGAATGAAATTATTTTGTTTCTTTCTTTCATATATTTTATCAATCCAAAAAATATCTATTTTCACTTAAAATTTATTTTTATATCAAATATCTTTATTTATTTATTTTTTCTATTTTTTCTTCCTTATTTCAACTTCTATCCAAGCAAAGCCTCAAAGAAAAAGGAAAGCACATGACAGAGGGAAAGTTTTATAAATAAAAGAAAAATAACCTTGTCAAAAACAACAACAAAAATTAAATAATTAAAATATATTCTTTAAAAGAAAAAGAAAAACATTGAAAAAGACAAAAATTAAAAAGAATGACCTGTAACAACAGTAGTGAGACTAGTCCCATCGATTCCGGGAGTCACTTCCTCGGCGGTGGAAGATGATGAAAACCCAGAAGCTCCTTTCTGTTGAATGGCCACATCTCTTCTTTTTCTGTCTCTCAACTCAATTATTCTCTCTTTCAAGTATGCTATAAGTTGCTGATTGTGAACACTCAATTTTGTCCAGGTAAATGAAAATAAAATTTAAAAGAAAAGAAAAAAAAAACTCTTTTTTTTATGATGAATACCATGGAAAAACAACGTCGTATCTTGAGTTATACTTGTTCGTTTGAGGTGTTCTTTGCACCGTTGAAAAGCTTGTAGAAAAATGTACAACTCATATCTGTACATCAAAAATCAAAATCAACTTCTATCTTGATGAAAATCAACCTCGAAGTGGGCCATTTAATCATGAAAAAACTCAAGTCCCACATTCCTTCTCTTTCACCTTCCCTTCACTTAGAAGTCCCACATTGGACAATCTACACCCATGTATCTTTTCCTTCCCCTATATAAAGAGGTGTCTACCAAGCAATGGGGGGAGGCCAAAAATCCATTAATCATAGGCTTAATGTAAAGTGTGGAGCTTATGAAAGTTTAATTTTTCTTTTTATCTTTTTTCTCTCTTGGAGCTTCTACTAGAAGCTTGTGGTGAATTGTTTTGTGCTCACCACAAATTGTCCTCTAGAGGTAATTTTTTTTATCTTATCTTTTATATATATATAGGTTTTATTATCTTTCTTTATCATTGTTATTATTGTTAAATCTTATTCTTTATATGTCATTTTCAAATTAGAAATATTTTATTTTAATTAGTTTTTTTAGAGAAAGAATTAATTGGATGTACATCTTTTTAATCCTAAGGTTTTGAAACACAAGTTGTGACAACTTGATGTCTTTAAACTCCTCTCTAACATTAAAAATGTTAAATCAAAATTAAATTGCTACAAAAATAAAAAACGTTATTGTTATTATTACTTTTTCTTTATGTTTTTATTGTTATTTTAATTAGGAATATTCTATTTCTCTAAAATATCTTAAATAGAGAAAATGATTAATTGGATGTAACATCTTCTTAATCTTGAGATGTTAAGACACAAGTTGCAACAACTTGGTGCCTTAAGACAACTCTATAAAGTAAAACAAAAATAAAAAATAAAATAAAAATGTTAAGCTAAACTTAACTTGCTTCAAGGGATTGACTTGGGTGTACACCTCTGTTGATTCTATTTTTAGGACGTATGAGCTGTGACAGTTCAGAAATCTTAAAATTTAATAAACAAAATTAAAAAAAATGACAACACACAAATATTTTCTACAAAATAATTACGTGAGTTTCATTCTACATTGCACCGGGAGATACGTAGGAGTAGGGGCCTACTCTTGTCGATCTCAAAAATAATAAAATTTCAAATAAAATAAAAATCCTTTTAATAATAATAAAATTCTTCTTGAAAATTTTTTTAGGGTGAGATAAATATTTTAAAAGTAATTTATAATTTGCTTAATTAATTAGAGGTAACCGTTTTTATGATGGACGTCGTAGGATGCTAATACCTTCCCTACGCGTAATTAACTCCCGAACCCAAAATTTGATTTCATAGACCATTTTCTTTTTAAGTTTTTCCAATGTTTGCCCTTAATAAAAATTGGTGATGACTTCATGTTTTTAAAACTCTTTTTTCGTTGTCCACTACGACCCCGGTTGTGACACTGATATTTTTTGTTTTGTGGTTGCGCATGTATCAATTTATAACATGGTACCCTATGAGATAAATGTTTGACAACATTTTGGGTTACGTGTTCAGTCAAACTTCCATGATAACGCCACAATTGTGACTCAACATTTCCGGGTTGTAATAAGTAGGGTTACAACTCAGATATCTTTAATGGAAAATTAAAATTTATTTATAAATTCTTAACTCACTTTTTGTGGCCTTTATATTATCACATTAGATTTAAAAATTTTAATAACTTTTTTGCTTTAATAATAAACTTACTAAGAATTTAAATAAATTTACATATTATCTTATATTTTTATTCTTTTTATTATATTTATTTTTATTTTAATGTAAAATAAAGCATATTTTAGTCATGTTTCACAGTCATTGTGTACTGTTGATAATGCTAATAATATTTTATTATTTTTGCATGTTAAAATAATCAAATGTTAACTTATCATAATGTTGATAATCATATTTTATTATTATTAAATACATAGATTCACGGACACGAGATTGTTTTACCTTAATCGGTGATCTCGAGTTTCTGCTATGTGCATGTAATTGTATTAAATACTTAGAGAAAGAACTTTGTCGCTCGTGGTAATCCTACCTGGCTCAAACAAATTATATCTGTTCCATGTATATTTAAATTTAAACTCCAAATTATTTGTGTTTTTAATATTTTTTTAATTCATTGTTATAATAATTAAATATAATTTTTTATATCTATATTTCCAATTTAAATCTATTAATAATTTGATTTATATATTATTTGTATAGTAATTATTTTTTAAATAAAATAGATAATTTTATTCGCTTAATACTTGAAACAATAAAAGTTAATGAAAGATGAATGATAATAAACATACAAGAGATAATATTACATATTCTTAAATTAATATAAAATATATTGAAGAATTAATGGAATGAAATATAAATTATCTATTAAAGATTAATATATTATATTTAATAATTTTAACATCTAATAGTAACAATTATTCATACCGGATGAGCTATAAAATCACACCCAAATAGTTAGGATTAAAAAGTTAATTTTATATAGTGATCTTTATTGTTCAAGTTTAGGTTTAATGGTTAAAGTTCACACGCCTAACTCTCATATGAAAAAGGTTTGCTCATTGATACACCATTCTTAATTTTTAAAGAAAATCTTTGGGAAGTATGAATTTTGAATTTTAAATAATCAAGTGTTAATTATACTATTAAGCATTTATACCATCAGCAAGCAATTAGATACTAATCAATGACATTGACTTTTTGAAAATGGCTTAAATGTGTTTTTGGTCCTTATAATTTTTTTTGAATGGTTATTGTAAAATTTATTTATTTTTATTTTGATCCTTGTTATTGTTTTTAGTCCTTGTAATATACTCATTTTTTCATTTTTGTTCTTGTAATATGTGAATAATTTACTTTTAGTACCTACCATTCTTTTTCAAAGAGACTAATTTAAAATGAGCAAAATATTATAGGCACCAAAACAAAAAAAATAGATATATTACAAGGACTAAAAAAATAACAAGGACCAAAATAAAATTAAATAAATTTCACAAGGACCATTTTAAGAAAAATAATTTTATAAGGACCAAAACCAGAAAAGCAGTATATTACAAGGATCAAAAACATATTTAAGCCTTTGAAAATTAATATCTAATTGTTCCACAACATTTTCTTTAGTAAATATACTAAATTAAATATTAAAATAGAATTTGGCATAGGGATAATTCTTTGTAGACCTACTAATAGTGTTTCCATGCAAATTTAATATATAAAATATTATTTTTTAAACAAATCATTGCTTAATTTTTATTTATTATTTTCTCAACTAACTAATTTATTAAAGGCTTTCTTTTACTACGATGATAAAATTCTCATGCATTGCATGGTGATATCATTGTTATTGTTATTTTTATTATTAATATTTTTATTAATTATTAATGTTTTTATGAATAAAAAATAAAAAAGATGACTAATTTATGGGGTTGATAAGAGTTTGTGACAATTGATTGGTGTGATTCTTAATTGTCTTTTATGTACATGTATCTTATAAAACAATGTAGCTAATTATTTGATAATTTATATTACCTAATATATGAAAAGACATTAGTTTTTCAATAACTTCTAATTCAGTTATAATGAAAATATTAATTTGTTAATCTTTTATTTTTATTTTACATAGAGATCATCTTTCAAAATAATAATAAAAACATCTCTCTCACACACACACAATTTATCCATGCATCACATAAGATCAAATTTAACACAAATAAGTGTGATATCTGATATAAATTATATTGATATCCAATCATTTAAATATGTATACTTAAACTTATATTGTTTCATTCATTCACTTAATTTTGTTTTCAATATTTTACATGATGATAAATCAGTGAACTCCATAAAAATGGTTTTTATGAAATTTTATGTGAATTTTTTTAGTTAAAACTAATTCTTATGTTATCTGATTTTTAATATCTAATTTTATTTGTCTATGAAAATAATTATGAATCATATACAATTAAGCTAAATATTTTAATTATATATAATTCATTTTTCTCAATGTGAATTTTTTTTATTTTTATTGATAAAATTACATAATTATATTAATTAAGGAAATTACAACCAATACATTTTCTTAATTGAATTAATTAAGGTTATATGATTAGTATATATAAGTTTTAATTAAGGTATTAAAGATTATTTTAAGTTAGGGTATGGTATGTGTGTGTGTGTGAATTTTAATTATTATATAAAATTAAATTATTGAATATATATATATATATATATATATATATATATATATATATATATATATTGTAATTATTGAAATAATTAGTGTATTAGACATATTGCATGTGTTAGATGTTATATTTCAAAATGTCAATGAAAAATATAAAGTTCAAGTTAACAACTTCATATCCATTTTTTCTTAAGCCACAAGGTCACAATCAGTTTTTTTCCCTATTAAAATGTTGTTGCCTTTTTTTTTTTTTACGACCTATATATATATATATATATATATATATATATATTAATTTGAGTTTATATAGGTAATTAATGTAATTATCATCTACATATAATTAAGGTAATTATATGTAATTATTATATATATATATGTGTGTGTGTGTGTGTGTGTATTTAAATTGCATAATATAATAGTTAAGGTAATTACAATCAATATATATTCTGAAATGAAATAATTAAGGTAATTTTTCACCCACGATCAATTACACATTGCACTATTTAGATTTAAATCAAGAAAAGGTATCAGATTTTCAATATTTGATGATGATCAAAGTGTTTGTACATGAACCAAAAATATTATGTATCGAGAAATATTTGATAATGTTTAACATGATCAAAAACATTAACATGAGTTTTATTCCAATTTCCTTTTTTTTTTCCAATTAGAGTGTTGTGTCACTTATCTTTCATACAAAAACTTAATGGTCATAATTATAGTCAAAAGTGTTTAATTAATTTCATTCAGTTGTCAAATCTTTCATATTGAAACCCTACTTTTTTTTCTTTTTCAATGGAAGCTTAATTTCAAACAAAGATACAAAAAAAAAAAAAAAAACTGTGAAACCCTTTATGATCTCTTGGATTTTATTTTTGCCACATCCATTTTTTAATTTGGGTTGTAAGTATAGTGATTTGGGATGACAATACATACATACATACATACATACATACATATATATATATATATATATATATATATATATATATATATACATACATATATGTATGTATATATATATACATACATATATGTATGTATATATATATACTTGTAGGTAAAATATGCTATAGATTGAACATGGATACCTTAATGGGGTACCTGCTAGTAAAATGAATGAATTTTTCTCTATTTATTTATTAATGAGACAAGGATAGGTAATAAAGTACCTGAACCTGCGGGTACTTGTAATTTGGAATTACTCAGATAACTTTAATTATATATAAATTAAGTTGCTCTAATTTATTTTTAGTATAAATATATATATTTCAAAATTATTTATTTTAGTATAAATATATGTTTTAAAACTATTTATTTTTAATATAAATATATATTTTAAAATTGTTTGTTTTTAATTTAATTTAATTTTTTCTTTTTTAATTTTATATTTTCATAAATATCCACGGATACCCGTGAATTCCTATGCATATTTATAAAATTTATTGATACTAGCTCAACACATATTAATGTAGGTACAAGGCAAACATGTGGTGTTTTTTCATTCAACAAAGGCAGTGACGGGAGGTTACTGTCCGTGCCCACCCTGCCGCATTGTGATCCCTAATAGCAATTTAGTTCACACAATATCAAATCATATTAATATTTTATTCAATATTCACATTTAAGAATTATCATCTAAACTATCTATTTATATATACATATATCTTAAAAATACAAAATATCACTACAATATTAACATTAAAATAAGCATCATCGTAGTTAATTTCACTAATAATATTAAAACTTATGGTCCTTCTTTTTTATAACAAGTATTAAAATAAATACATTTAGAAGTTTACATATTAATAAACGTTATATTTAACTTACAAATATTTAATATTGTATATCAATCAAAATAATAATCGAACATTAATTTTTTGTGTATTGCACGGATCCACATACTAATATATATATATATATATATATATATTATCTTTTTAATTTAAAAGAGAGTTGCTTGCAGCTGGCTTGATGCATGCATTGCTTTCCTCTAACCCTCTTACTATTTTTTGTATTCGAAGGAGAGTCACGGTCATTCTTGTATCGCTCGCCTCTATTTGACGATCAATTTTATCATTTTTTTTAAAGTTAAGAACCAGTTACTTTATACAAGAACAGTTGTTACACTGTGAATGTTACATATTGTCACAACCAGGATCATGATGGGCGGCAAAAATGATATTAAAAAACAGAAGAGTCGCCATTATAATTTATTAAGGAAAAACATGGAAAAATCTTAAAAAACAGTCTTGAACCAAAGATTAGATTAGGGAGTCGATTACGCATAGGGAAGGTGTTAGTACCCTATAACATCCGTTATAAAAGGTTACCTTTTAACTTAATGTGTGAAAATATTAATTGTCTTATCCTCTAGCTTATAAAATTATTAATCCTATTTATTTTCATTTGAAATTTATAAAAAAAGATTATTATTACTACTATTTTATTTTTATTGTTTTTGAGATCAACAGGAGTGGGCCCTTGCTCCTACGTATCCTTCGATGCAATGAGAAAATCAGACTTATGTAGTTCTTTGGATAAAAAATCGTTTTCTGGGTTGATTTTTTTTAATTATATTTATTTTTATTTTTATTTTTATTTTTATTATTTTCATAAGGATTATTAAGACATTAAATCTTAAATATTATAAAGTGTCATCCAAAACGATAGACGGCCTAGTAGACGTGGAATTACAAAAAGGTTATAAAGGAGATTTTGTGATATCCAAGTAGGTCCTAGACCCAACACGAAAATCAATAAATCTACATTTTTATTTTTATCATGAAAAGAAGAATCAATTAACAAATTATTAATGAACTTAAATTTTGGCTAAAGTTTTTATGATATTCAAGTAGATCCTGGACCCTGCAAGAATAATCACTGAACCTATATTTTTGATTTATTTTTACTGAAAAAGAATGAATTATCAATTAACCATTTAATAACTAATCTAAAGCTCTTGATAAGATTTTTGTAATATTCAAGTGAGTCCTAAACCCAGCATGAAAAGTCACTAAATCCATATATTTTATTTTTATTTTTACTAAAAAGAGAAATGAATTATCAATTAACAACTTATTGATTAATCTTAAGCTTCACATGAGATTTTGTGATATTCAAGTAGGTCCTAAACCCAACATGATAAATCACTAAATCTATATGTTTTATTTATTATTGTTTAAAATTTAGAAGGATTTTATTATTTTAAAGGTGTTTAATTTTAATTTAAGAATTAAATTCTCAACTAATTAAAATACAACATAAACATGCTCTCCATTAACCTAACGTTGGCAATAAAAATGTTAGTTTTGTTAGTATTTTATTTTTGTAATTTTGAATCATTAATATTATTATTTTATTGTCACCTTGTTTATTTATTTTATTTTTATATTCCAAATTGTAAAAAGGGAGAAGGTATAATCCTTACACTAAAATGCAAAATGTGAAAAGTAATTAGGCCTAAACATGCCCAGCCTATGATTAAAACAAATGAGAAAAACAAAAAAAGATTGAAAGAATCCGAAGGGTGAAGGAAATGACAGAAGCGTGAAAGCCTTTCTTCAAAAAATATTTGAAGAAGACGACTGAACACATGAAAAAAAAGGGAAACGAATCAGAGGTAGTGTGAGCTGAACCACGTGCTCTAATCCTCTGAGCTACATGCCCCACCTCGTCGTCTCCACTAGATATCTTTTCCCCGGAGTATCCTAAAAAAAAGGAACCTTTCTTCTCCCTAGCTTAAGAAGATGTGAAAGTGTCTCTCTTTATAAGAACGATGCATTCCGAGGTGTGAAGTGGGAGAGAAGGGATTTCATAATTGGGTTTTTGAGATCCTTTCAATGACCTATGTTGTGTTGAAGGGACCGAGGAGAAAGGGAGCTCAGCGGCAAGAGGATTGTAACATGTCATTATGATAGAGGCTTTTGCTCATGGAGCTATATTTTTTATTAGAGATTATAATCTAGAACAGAATGAAGATAATGTCTTGGCAAGAATGTTAGACCATAAAGAAGCTATTATATCCAACTTACGTTGGGCTAGCCTCTTTCTGGGGTTCTATACTCTAGGACTTTATGTCCATAATGATATCATGCTTGCTTTTGGTACTTCGGAGAAACAAATCTTGATCGAGCCTATATTTGCTCAATGGATACAATCTGCTCATGGTACCTCCACTGCCTCGTCCATGTCGACGATGCCATCGACTTTAGCGTTCACGCGCGACTTCCTAAGAGCGACTTGAATCACTACCTTCTCGCTGGAAACCTGCCGCTTTTTGTTGCCGTTACCATGGAGAAGTTGTAGTCAAGGATCAAGAACCAGATTTGCTGCATCGAGAGGACGCCACGCCGACCTTGCGAAACGTGACGAATAGAACTCACCACCACCACGGGGAGGTTGCCGACAAGTGGCTTATGGCTGATTTTTGGTTGATTATATATTTCACAAATAGCTTTGGTTGACGCACCCAAAATCTCAGATGTAGATAGTCACACAGAAGCTCAATGTGGTTCGGTAGGGAAACAAGACTGAAACTCTTTTCCTTTTTTTTAATTATTTTATTTTTGTAAATAATGTGAACTCTCTGTTTGTGATTGGAATATGTGTGGATCAGTGTGTGAATGTGTCAATCAGAGTATCATTGTGCCAGAACGTGACATGAGCAAATGTGAATTAGGGGAATAGCATATAAGAGATTTCTATAAACAATGCAACCAATGATACTTTCAGAGTATAAACAAAACTTAATGAAAGAAATCATATACAACCAGGAAATTAATCACAAAAACGTATTTCACTTCGAAATTTGCTACAATAGACAATGTAAATGAAGCCAAAAGACTACATGATGAAAGTAAAAACAAAGAATGAAGAGTACCTCTCAAGCTTTACCAGCAAGAAGATTCAACAATTTCAGAGAATGAAGTGAAAATGAGAGTCTCCAAGAAACTTCAAATTTGTGAGCATATGATCACTCTTATGTATGAATCTCTCTATGTAGTAATGTCCCCCCACATTAGAAGCTCCCTTCCTTCTGTTCATAAGTTTCAAGAGGCTTCTTCTGCAAGTCCCTTCAGTTGGCCCCTTTCACGTTTTTGCTTTTGCTTTTTTCTTATTTTTATTTTTGCTTTCTTTTATTAATAATGGGCCTAGACCAATGGCTTTTTTATCTCGTTTATTTTTGGATAGGTCTTTAATCCTATAAAGTCCAAAACCAAAAACTTTCTAAATTTTGTTCATTTTTAAGTCTTGATTTTTTTTGCTCTCTCTCTTCTTTTATTATAGGGTTAAAAAATGTTAACCCAAAAGAATTATTCACTCTTACCTACTTTTTATTATGTATATTTTTATTTTTATCTTCTTTTTATATTTTTACTTTTCTAATTACCCGAATAAAATTGAGTGTTCACATATATGATTGATCCAATGGTGAAATTCAATAAGAACTGGTCTTATAAATAAGAAGCCATTTAAGAATCCATATCAGAGACTGAGAGGCTCTCACATAGTCGCACCTAGGGATGTCAACAGGGCGGGGTGGGCACGGGTTGTAGCTACCTGCCCCGCCGGATAGAATCTGTACCCGTGCCCGGTCCATTATCCCCGCGGGTATCCGTTAAGCGAATACCCGTGAGTATTTTTAATATCCACGGGTATCCGTGGATATTCGCAAATATTTTTAAAAAATAAAAAAATAACAAATTTATTTTGTGTGTTGTGGACAATTATAAAGTGTTGCAAATATCATTTTGAATTTATAAATTTAAATTTATAAATTAAAGAGTTATTGTTTAAAATAATCACTTTGAACATAAATTTTAATTATTCTAATAATTTTTCTAAAAAAAATATAGTTTAAATGCTCACAAATTTATGTTTATTTTCTCTTGTAATATAATGTATAAGATTTCTCTCGTAATGAATAATCTTTTTAAAAATTTTGAATAAATTTATGTAATTTTATTTATATTAATATATAAGGATATTTAAGTAAATATATAATTGCGAGTAATGGATATCAACAAGCACAGGTACCATGATACTCGTACTCGTCCTGTTAATAAATGGCTAGCAGATATACTCATTTAGAATATGTATGAGTACCAATTTAAAATACTCATTTTCTACTCGTGATGAATTTTATTCGCAAATGTCCGTGGATACGAGTCTTTTTGCCATCCTAGTTGCACCTCATGCGTCACGAGCACAGGAATAAGGATCTTGGCATTCCAAAATGAACTACACACATTGCAATTTGGACCCAATGTTTTCTACTGACAGTACGTACGTAGTTATTTATGACTTTTTTATAAAAACAAATCTAATTTTTTAAGGATCAGGATTCGAGTTTTTTTTACCAAAATAATACAAAAAAAATAATTTAATTTTCCCATATACCACCCGAACCAAATTATTTCTCAATATACCACAAAATACTATCTACCTAAGAAGCTCCTCCCCTCAATCCCGAATTCTCATCCCCTTTTTGTTTTTTTTCCTTCCAAATTCACGTTGAGAAGTCTGGGTTTGTGTTTCTCAACGCCCCCCTCCCCGCCCCCCCTTTTTTTCTTCCTTAAATTAATTTGTTTTTAATTAAATCTTTATAATTAAAAATACTTTAAAAAAGTCTTTGTAATTTAAAAGTTTGTAACTAAATGCCTACAAGATAAAGCAACCAAGGAAGGAACCCGATTTAAAGCTACCCTGCACACCAACATCTCCACCTTCAAGGGGACATACTTATGCCACATATTCTTGAAGAAAATGTCATCATTGGAGGAGTCAGAATGCATAATCACTTTATAAGCCGACTTGGCTGAATACTCCTCAATCTTATCTGCCAACCAAACCCACCTATCTAACCCCCTACCTTTTGCACACCTTGTCAACCTTGTTGACAACAAAGCTTGTAATTTTTGTAACAAATCTTCCTTCCATTGAAAAAGGGATCTCCTCCAATGTCATGTCCAAACCCACACTCCATCTATCCACTCCCCCAACTTACTCACTAACGCCTTTTATTGTATGCCGCCATATATAGTCTTCTAAACCTTTACTTTAACTCCCCCCTCCACCCACCAATCAAGCTAGAAAAAAGTTTTCTTCCCTCTTCCTACCCTCTTTATCACCGACTGTAAGAACCAATCTCCCTTAAAACACCCTAGAAGATACCCCCACAAAACACATATCTTGCCACTACCTAGAACGTTTGCTTCCTCTAGCCACCAGCCTCCCCTCTACATCACCATATCTATGGTGCAAGATTTTATACCACAAGGAAGTAGTTTTTGTCTTCATCCTCCATAACCATATACCTAACAAAGCCAAATTAGATGCCCCTAGATTCTTAACTCCTAAACCTCATTTCTCTTTTTCCCTACACACCTTTTGCCAAGCAACCCAGTGAATTTTATGCAAACCCTCCACCCCTATCCACAGGAACCATTTAAAAAGAGATTGAAGTAAGAGAATTATGCCTTTTGGAGCCTTAAAAGAAGGAAAGGAAGTAGATTGGTAGAGACGATAGGACTGACTTTAGCAAAACAGCCCTTACACCCATAAAGGTATGCTTATTATTCCAACTAGATAATCTTCTACGTACCTTATCAACCATAGGTTGCCATGTAGGTAACTTCCTGGAATTCGCTCCCATAGGAATACCAAGAAACACAAAAGGAATCCACCCATCCTGCAATTTAGGAAGCTGGCAACATCTGCCATCCACCTTTCATTCACATTGATGCCCAATGCACTACTTTTATGGAAATTTACTTTCAAACCTTAAGATACCTCAAACAATTGCATAATAGCCTTTAAAATGCATAAATTCTTATAACTCTTTTCAGCCATTATAAGAGTATCATCTGCAAATTGTAAATGGGTTATACACTGATCCACCTTGTCCAGTTTATATCCTAAGCACAGCCCCAAAGACACGGCCTCTTGAAACATCACACTCAATCCTTTTGGTACAATTAAGAAGAGAAATAGGGAGAGTGGATCTCCTTGTCTTAAGCCTCTCCCCCAACCAAATTCATCCATTGAACTGCCCTTTACCAGCACTGAAACTCTAGTTATCGACAAGCATTTATTAATCCATAATCTCCAATGTGACAGGAACCTCATCCTTCCCATCATGTAGTCTAAGAAATCCAAGCTTACTGAGTCACATGCTTTTTCAAAATCGACTTTAAATAAGATGAGCTCCTTTCCTTGTTTCTTTGCTTTATCCACCAGTTCATTTGCTATTAGAACCCCATCGAGAATCTGATGTCCTTTGATAAAAGCTGTCAGACACTCTGATATCAGTTGAGGCATGACCCCCCGTAATCTATTTGCAAGTAACTTTGCCAGCACCTTATACATACATCTAATGAGTGAAATAGGCCTAAAATCCCCCAACTTTTGTGAATTATCCTTCTTGGGCACCAAAACAATAAATGAATTATTTGAGCCACGAACAAGCTTGCCATTTTCCTGAAACTCCTTCAAAAACCCCATAAAGTCAGACCCCCGACTCTTAGACCCCTCACAATCCTACATCGCCACCTTAACCTCCTCTTCTTCCCTGAAAGGAGCCACCAATGAAGCACTTGCTGATTCTGAAATATGAGAAATCTTCATCCTATCTAACCTTGTCCTTCTCCATCCCAAATCAGTAAAATGAAAGCCGAAAAAGTCTTTGATCCTAGACTTTATCTCTAAGACGCCCACCACCTGCTCACCCTCAAAATCCAGACACAAAATCTCCTCTTTCCTCCTTTTCCTGGCTATATATGCATACCAGACAGCCCAGATATTTCTGCCGTACATTTCTCCTTTTTATCACTTCACCCTCCTCCAACCCCCACTCCTCCTGTTGTAAATCTAACTGCTCCAATTATTCTTTTGCCTCCATGATTCTGTGCTTAATTTTTCCACAGTTCTCCTTATTCCACACCTTCAATTGATTCTTAATAGATTTTATTTGCTCTTTCAACACGTACAACTTCCTACCAACCACTTGACATTGTGTCCATTTGCTTTTCACAAACTCTTCACACCTTTTCACCTGCTTCCAACAACTCAGAATCTGAAACAGTTTAGGACCCCAATCCTCCACTTTCTCCTTCAAGACAATAACACAGTGGTCGGAGACACTCCTTGGAAGCCCCCCTTGAGATAGGCTACTCTAGGAATTCAACCACATTTCTGACAAGAGAAACTTGTCTAGTTTGCTCATGGATGTGGCATTTGCTTTATAACATGTGTACTTCCTCCCTCTTGGTGGCAAATCAATTAATTCTGTTTCAGTTATGAACTCCTTGAAAGCCTCCATTTCCTCCTGCCTGTGATTGTGATCCACCCCGTGTCTTTCATGTGTAGATGTGATAGAATTAAAATCACCTAAAAAACACCACCTCTCCTCCCCCTCTGCCTCCTTTTGCTAAAGCAAGGACTTCCATAATTCCTTTTTACCTCTCAAGTCACAAGAAGCATGCACATTTACTATTTTAACTTGTACCTTCTCTTGACCCAACCATCCAGCCACACCCAAAACATGCTCGTTCTCAAAACAATGGCTCATCTCAAATGCTGGCAAGCTTCTAGCCCTGCCATCCGCCAATTGACATGCCCACCAAAATCATCACTGTCCCACAATTGTGCACACAACCGCCTATCTACTAACTCTATTTTTGTTTCCTGTATACACACCAAGTCAAGACATTGTTTCCCTAGTCAATGCTTGCACCCCTCTCTTCTTCACCCTTCCCCCTAGGCCCCTAATATTATATGAAATAATCTTCATAACACCATTTACACTCCCCCCATCCCTCCCCATCCAATCTTTCATTTTACCCACTCTCACCAACCCCCTCCTTCCCTTTCACTGCAGCTCTGTCACCAGCCTGGACACGACCTCATCTTCATTGTCTTGGCACGACATTCCTAACAGTTTACCCACCTCCCACACTTGTGACGCAGTCTCAATAGGACCTTTGTTGATTATCATCCAATTCTTCTAATTAAAATTGCTGTCCGTAATTGAATTTCCAGACAGAGAAGGATCTTCATTAATGTGGTTTAGTTGTCCTTTTTTAGAAGCCAACCCAGTTGTTTTCTTTTTATTTTGCATAATCTTGGGCTTTTTCAAGCCCTTTTCGGATGCGAGACGACTTCTTTTGTCCTCATTGGATTTTGAATAAGGCACCATAGCCTTCGACTCTCGCACACGGTCTTCATTCAAAATTGGTTCATCCACGACCTCATCCTGCACACCATTCACAATCACCTGCAGTAGTGCAATAGATCAATATGGCAATTATGCCCACAATTGTCTTGTACGTCGCCATTATGTCCACATTTTGCGCTCCCTGACCAACCAATTTCACCAACCTTGTTCTCCAAAATCTCATTCGTATCCTCCCCTTCACAAGCATATATTTGATTGCGGGCCCCCCAAATCAATTCCACCGAATCTGTCTCCGCTTTCGTAAAATCCTCGGTCACTTTATCCCCTGAACCTTTTATCATATTATCCTCCACCACCCTTTGACCACCGACGTTATTTTCTGGATCCTTGCCGCACCTAATCCCACCTTCCCACCTACCAGATTTGGCTCCTCAAAATTATCCCTTAATACCAAATCTTGAACCATATCTTCCTAATTCAATGCCATATTTGATTTACAAATATTAAATCCCACACTACAACACTCCTCCAAATAATCCTCCTTATCTTCAAAACGGTTTACCCCCCACCCTCCACCAAATTCGCCTTAATTAAAGCATTTATCTCTTCCTCATTAACTTCTGGCCATATCTCCCTAACATTTTGAATTTCAAAATCTTTCGCTGCAATTAACGAGGCATCCATCAACTGATTGCCGAAAAATTGGCTGAAGATCTCAACATCTTCAGAATCCGACGAACTTGAACTAACCAGCTTATGTTGCACCATTTCACCGGAACACTGCTCAGGATAAAGTTTCTCCACAATTCTTATAGCATAGATAAGACTATTAATTCTAACCTTCACAGCATTTTGTATTGCTTCCAGTGTTGTAGTCATGATCTTCACCCACGCGTGCAATGTCAAATATCTTTTACGAAAACATGTATTTGTGTCCAAAGTAATAAACTCCCCAAAACTGGCAACGATACGATCAAAAAACTCCCCCTTCCAAGCATGTAATGGCACCCCTTGACACCTCACCCACGTGTAGCGTTCTCGCACCACCTCTGCCGGTGCCCATTTTGAAATACGACAAAACCAGTTTCCCAAAAAATCACTAGCATCCTTAATCAACTCCTCAATATCTTCATCGCCAACAAGGCTGAATTAAGACCTTTCTTGCCCCCATTGGAAAAATTTTCATTGAGAGAATTCCTTCTTCCAACAACCTATCTTGCCTTACTTCCACCATTGTAGGAGCGAGCACCTTTCCCACAAAGACCCATCCAACCACTTCATATCCTCCTTGTCCACTGAAAAATCCAGCCCCATCCAATCATCAGTAGAGTCCTCCCGAGCCTTCGCATTTCCTTTTGATTGCTACTGTTCTCTCATCACACCTCTTACCACATTTGCATAACAAACTCCTTTGGCAACTAATTTAGATTTTCCTTTGACTATTGGATTTTGCACCAACTTTCCATCAATCATGGTTCTATATTACAGTTGCAGCCGCAATTACAGTTGCAGGCATTGTAATTGTGAGCATTGCGGCTGCTGCGGATTGTGGCCGTTGTAGCGTGAAATTATTATATATTTTTACTTCAACTTTCTCTCTGTCTCCACCACCTTATCTTTCCCCTTTCCCTCTTGCTGGCCTACCCCTACCATCTCACCCTTTTCCCTTGTCTTGAACACATCATGCAACCTACCAATACTCTAACCAGCCACCCTTAGATGTCTCCTTCCCTTTTCCAACATTTCATATGACCATACTTATTAGAATAGAAGATTTAAGTATGAATCTTTATTTATTATTTTACAAAAAAGTGATATAGGATGGTGGTGTTGCTGCAGTTTCTTTGCGACTCCGTTGCGTTGTGGCAATTCCTGTGATTCTACCTCAATTGCGAGCCGTTGTCGTTGTAGGTAGCTCTGCAACTGCAATATAGCGGCCGCAACACGTGTTGTTGTGGTCCACAATTTAGAACCATGCTACCAATTATAGATTGTTGATCCCTGCTGAAAATTGATACATTCATCGAAGCTTATACGATATAGCTCATCTAGCCTTGCATCTAGATCCTTCCAGTTATCCACATCCACATACCTTACATACCCAAAGGTTTTCCCAGCCTTATTCCCTTTCAAAGGCATATAGATATCCACCACCCTCCAATACCTTCCAAAAACCTTCCAAAGTGCTTCTACTCCCCAATTTTCTAGAAAATGGGTAAAGTAGAATGTTAATGTACCTGCACTATACCTCCTCTCCCTTGATCCATGTCTCCACTTGGCACTTAAGTCTCTATGTTTTAATGCTCTTCCTGCAGTCTTGTCACCTTGTGATCCACTAGCTTTCCATCTCCATGGCTTGATTGGTTTCCACGCATCCTCAAGTGTTTCTCTCATGCTCTCTCTCTCTTTTTCTCTCTCCATCTTTCACTCTTCACATTATTGGTAACTAAACAAAATCAAAACCAACTCTTAATACTTGATTAACTTTTTCTCTTAATATAGATTTTTTTATATTATTATTGTATGGCAAATTTTTTACAATAAAAGACAACCTATATATAGTAAGAGTTTTTTCAAATTATATTATGAAATTGAGTGAATTTTGACAACTCTTTCATAATTTTATTTTACATATATAAACAATAGCATATAAAATAAAGAAACATGGCCCCCCTTATAACCAAAGTAGCTCCACCCTTGCCAAAAATTATCTTTAATATGATTTTTAAGATAATTATTGTAAAAGTTAACTAACGTACTGAACATGGCAATTTGTAATTAGATGATTATATATGTAAAAGTCCTTTATCCTATAAGTGCATAATTGTTTTATTCACACTAAATTGTAAACATGAAATCCTTGAAAGATAGGAGTCCCGATCATTAAAAACAGTAAAATAATACAGATTAACAGTCATAAAACCATTAATGTTTTCCATTCACTAATTAGTATGGCATAATTCATTGACATTTGACAATATTGCCTCCAAGTATTCTACTTGATCAAATTCATGCCGAAATCCCAAAGTTTCTTAGCCAAATCAATGTCCCTTCCTTGTGAGTTTGCTTTGGCGATATTATTATCTACAAAATACTCGCCACTAATTCCCCTCACTTGTGGGTGCAATGCTATATAACATGTTGTTGCTGCTCCCTGCACTAAGATTGGAGAAGATAAAAAAGAATCACATGTTAAGAGCAAGTTTGTTTTAGGGGGGGGGGGGGGGGGGCGCTATCAAAGTTTTTTCAAAAAGCAAACTTTAAAAAAATGTTAGTGTTTCCTGAGTAATTTCCAATCGGTTGACAACATAATTAAAAATCTTTATCCCTGTGACAGTATATCAAAATTAAAATCTTTTTAAATTCCCTTTTAGATTAAATAACAAAAACTCTGACATCTATATTGGGATTTTGATCCTCTAAGTGAGAAGAGGGTAAATTGAGAAGTATATAACATGAGAAAGTAATTAGGGCATATTGGTTTAACTTACCTGCTGGATATTTTTAAATGCAAATCTGACCAGCGTAGAAACTACACCTGAAAGTACTGCATAAACCATATAGAAAATGCCCATATAACTAACAACTGTCATTCATGGAAAAATACTTGCATAAAAAATTACAAAGGCTGTCTCTAGGTGAACATGTGAAATTGTTTTGCAAGGACGCTTAAAGAGTTAATCCTGCTCAGTAAGTCTGAAATCAATATTCAGAACAGCCAATCTATTTAATTTAACACAGGCATCATTTTCTTTATAAACAATATTCACGTAAAATATAAGTTTGTAATGCCAAAAACTATGTTGAGGAATTGGAGTATTGTGACTCCACTGAAACGTTTAAAAGACAATTCAAGGAAATGAACTGAAGTGGTATGCTTCACATAATGGAGGATTATATAGAATACTTTATCTAGAGTCTGTTTGTTACAGTTTTTTTGTGGTAAAAGAATAATTTCTTTTTAATAAATAATCGCTTTTAAAACTTTTCCATGCATTTGTTTTAGCTTTTCAAAATAATCAAAAGCTGAAAAAAAATTCTAAATCTAATTAAAATCAGAAACTATTTTGAATAGCTTTTTTTTAAAAATCAGCTGCTTTTTTTAAAATAAGTGATTTTTATAATTGGAGACAAATATAAAATAGATTCAGCTTCTTTTTTTTGAAAAAAATATCTAAAAAATAATCACTAAATTATTTTACATCAGAATCACCTTTTTTTTTTTTTAATATGTAACCTTAGTATCCCAAATCTTATGATTTAACATAATTCCTAGACAGACCATATATTTAATTTACACCAAATAGTGCAATGTGGTAGTTACCAATGAATACACTGCTGTAACGAAAAATATTGGTGACAATGACTCCTGGATGAAGAGAATTAGCAGTAATATCTGCCCCATCTTCCTGATCGACATCCAACATCAAACAAGTAATATTACATACATCAGAGACAACTAATGAGGCAAAACCAGAAGGCAATTTTTATACTGTATCGAACATCTTCTCAAACAAGTAATATCTGCCCCATCTTCCTGTATTTTGCAGATGTTTTTGGAAGCTTTGATATTGTAAGGAAGACTATCTTATTTATTCTGTATTGAATTTGTTCTCAAATCTCACTCACTATGTTCATTGTTCCCTGTGGATTTAAAGTACCTTGTCAGAAGTAGCAGGTTGTTTTTAGACTTGTTTAGAATTTATCAAATTATCATAGTAAGAAAGTTCATTCAGAAAATCCATTTCTTAATCAAATTAAGAAAGCCTGAAAGACAACGAAAAGAACATATAAAACAAGAGGCACATCTAGTTCTTAGTAATCAGCCAGAAGTTTAGAGAAATTAATGGGATATGATAAATATAATATCTATCAATAACCGCATAATAGTAAAAAACACTATTAATCGACTCTTTCACCGGAATAACTTCTTACTCAGGATACAGTACAATAAATATTCACTTACCTTAAGACGCCTTGCAAGTTCATTGGTATGTAAAACGTTAGCAAGCTTTGATTGTCCATATGCACGAAATGTCTGATAACTGTACACAAGGAAGCAAATATAATGTACTGTACAAAACATTTTTCCTTTGCAACACTACAGGAATCATGTCTGTATGCTTATCACAAACTAATGATTGACAATAATATTCATATTTTCCACAGTTAAGCAAATGTTAGAGATGAATTGCCAATGGAAAGAAAATTGAAGTCTCTAGCATAATTGTTCTTTTATCGATAAATTCCCAGAAGAATAAGGCTTAGTAGATTTTGCTGTCTCTGGATAAATACCTCTTCCATTAAAAGAAAGAAACTACCAGCATAATTTATCTCAATTTGTATTTGGACTACTTCTCACCTTGATTCATCATTAATTTTATCAAAAAGGATTCCTCCACGATAGCTGAATTGATGAGCATAAGAGGAGACATTAACAATTCTTCCTTCTGTCTTACTTTCATGTGTTGTTTTCTTCATAGTATCCAACAACAGATTTGTTAAAAGAAAATGACCTGCAGATTATATAAAGAAAATGAATAAGATAATTTCCTCATCTTCTCAGCCTAATTAGAAGAGTTAGTTGATGTTTTATATAAACTATTTATATATGCTGAGACAGATCATAAGTATAGAAGGACTACACAAAGATTTCATGTATCAATGATTTTTAATCCCTTCCCAGGATAGAGAGAGGTTTCGCATCATATTCCCTACACTCTGGAAACTTCATTGCCATAATGTTTCATTTTTTCCCCCTAAACCTAATATTCTGGAGAGCTCAAAAAATTTCATGTTATGGAACATTTGATTGTTTCTACATACCCATGTGATTTGTTGCAAATTGTATTTCAATGTTGTCCTCAGACAGCTTGAAAGGGGTTCCAAAAATTCCTGCATTGTTTCTTAAATTGCAACAAATAAACCAGAAAACATTACTACTCCATTGTTTCCTTGTATGATCAGAATTAAGATGTATGTGTAGAGAGAGTAATTGTCAACTGTATTAAACACAAACACATGTATAGTTCTCATTTTTCATAATAAAAAGAGTTCTCATATACGCTCCCTATATGTGTGTATATGAAAGTTTTGACAATGTAGAGCTTCTGTATACTTACATCAGAATGTTTAATGGAAGACCAGATGAAATGAACTCTGATGCAAATTTCTGAACAGATGCCATTGAACTAAGGTCTAACTCCATAGCATCAACTTTAGCTGTGGGAATCTCCTTAAGTATTGCTTCTTTAACATCTTTTGCAGCAATCATATTTCTCACCCCCATTATTACATGGACACCATGCATAGCAAGAACACGGGTAGTCTTAGCACCAATACCACTGGATGCCCCTGTTGTTACATTGTCCAACAGCAAGCAAAATACGCAATTAAGGTGAAGGTGCGTAAAAAAATTGTATATTTCATACAGAATTTCCGGTTTGTTTTGAAGTGTTGAAGTGTTGTAAGTTTATTAGGTTTTTTAGAGTAAGTAAACTTTTGAAATTAAAAAACAATAACTACTGTTAAGGTGGTTTTATGAGAATAATATTAACCATGTTTGAGAAAACGGTATATCAAATAGAAGGTGACCGCATTCAAAATAATATAGAAAAATATTAAAAAGAAGGATTAAAAAGATTTAAAACAATTTATTTGAAGTGTTCCTTAAAAAAATTTAAAATTTATTATCTTTTTATAATATATAAATCCTTAAGCGCGAGTTATGGCATTGACAACTAAGCTAATCCTTTCTTATCACATTAGCATTTTGATTGTTTTGTCGCAATTGTGATTCAATACTTCAACTTCTTACTCTCTTAACCAAAAGTTACACCCACATTAATAACTCTTACTCTTTTTAATTTCTCAAATGAATAAGAAATCATCCGTTAGATCTATGAAATAACTATTAGTTTGTGAGAAGCATGAAAACAGAGAAAAGTTTACAATTTGATTTGAGAGAATTGTAAAAATGAGTCTCTTATTGATAGGTGTTGATACATCGGTTTATATAGAGTCCAGGGACTCTAATAGTCATACCGACTCTAACTAACAGAAACAGTTACATGTTTGCTCACAAGAACTTATCCTACTGTATACTCTAATAGCGCCTCCCCCCCTCAAACTGAGGGTGTAGGAGAAACAGAATGCACCCTAAGTTTGGTTAGGAGATCACTAAATCGGGCAATAGAGAATGGCTTCGTAAGAGAATCTGCAATCTGATCAATACCAGATATATGATGGATGGTGAGAGCCTTAGAAATGACTTTCTCCGTAAGGAAGTGAAGATCTAACTCAAGATGTTTGGTCCTTGCATGAAGAACAGGATTATGGGAGAGAGATATAGCACTGAGATTTTCACAAAATAGCATGGGAACACTGGTAGGCACCTAAAGTTCAGTTAGCAGGGATTAAAGCCATAAAATCTCGGTTGTAGTATTAGCCATGCTGTGGTATTCAGCTTCAATAGTGGAGCGAACAACCAGGGGCTATTTCTCTGTGTCGCAACTGGGGTCACAACCGGACGGCGAAAAAGAAATAAAAATCAGAGGAGTCGCCACCAAAGTTTATTAAGGAAAACCTTGGAAAAACCCTTTAAAAGAATGTGGTCTTTAAAACCGAATATCGGTTCGGGGGTCAATTACGCTTAGGGAAGGTATTAGCACCCTACGACGTTTGTCGTAAAGACGGTTACCCCTAATTAAATGTGAAAAATGGATAGCTTCTAAAATATTTATTTTACCCCTTAAAGAAAAGAAAATATGTTTACAAATTTTATTATTTTTATCAAAAGAATTTTAATTAAGAAGATAATATTTTATTTTTGGAAAGACATTAAGTTTTTATTTTTGAGATCGACAGGGGTGGGCCCCTGCTCCTATGTATCCTCAGGTGCAATGAGGAATTAGACTCACGTAGTTCTTTGGGTAAAAAATCATTGTGCAGGTTGAAGTTTTTTATTTAATTTTATTTTTAAAAGGGCTTTCTCGATAACCACATTAGAAGTGTATCCAAAGTGGTTATTAATACACCTCTTAAGATTTTCATAGTAGTCAAATTGGAAGTGCATCTAAAATGACTATCATTAGATCATCCTTACGAATAAATATACATATATTTAAATTATTTTAACCTTTCAAATTATATATGAAAAGGTAATGATAACCAAATAAGAAGTGCAATCTAAAATGGCTACCATTAATATTTTAAAACTCTAACAACGTCCAAATAGGAAATGCTTCCAAAATGGCCATTATCAAGTTTGATTATTTTTATTTTTAAGTAGTAAAAGACTAAGAATTATTGGGGCACATATTATTTTATTATTCCTTTATTTGTTTTATTTAGAAAAAAAAAATAATACTTTACTATAATTTATTTACGTTTTTTTTTATAGATTTTGGTGATTACATTTGATATTAATTCCAAAAGGAAACCAAAAAACCATTTAAAACTACGTATGAATCATTATTATAATTATTAACCATATCATGACTATTTATAACTTTAAGTTCTAAAATAAATGATTCTTTGGCATTGGACTGTCAGACCATGAGTCTCAAATAAAAAAAATAAAAAATTAGGCTCAAGCCCATTTCGTTAATGCGAAAGGGGGGGGGGGGGGGGGGGGGTCTCGAAAGCACATGGGCACATTGCCCCTTCCCCTTGAGATGCTACTTTGAGAAACCCAGGGGTTCTTGCAGCGGTGCTGCAGAGGAGAAAGGGCGGTGAGGGGAAACTCGAGGAAACATGACGGCGTGACGGAGCTTTAGAGGGAAGCATCAGTGAGGACCTTGACACCGTGGAGAACTCAGACGGAGAGATTTGCAGAGGCGGCGGAATTGCAGACTTGAAGCAAAGAAGACGTAGGGAGAGGCTTTGAACTCGGCGGCGGCGAGGGTGTGGTTAGCGGAGAGGGTAGCGGTGGCGTCAGAGGAGATTCACACGACATCGATGTGCGTGCTGCGGAAGCACGATTCGTGGCAGAGACGCGACCTCTTCTTCCCTTTTTTATTTATTTTGATTTTTGAACTCTGATTGTTGTTTAGGATGCTATGATTTGTGTGAATGTGATATTGTAATTTGCGTGACGTGCTCTATGTGAGGAGTGTGTTGTCTTATGGTGCATATTTCACTTTGTGAACGAAAAAAAATGGAACCTCTGTATGTATATTTCACTGTGATATGCAGAGAATGGCAATTTGTGTAAGTGTGTATGATGATTTTTGTATTTTATAGTAATTTTGAAATATAATTGAAGTCGGTGCACTCTTGCGTATTGCACAACTTAGAGGAAATGTTTGCTACTGTTATAGGCACGATCAAAATAGAATTACATTGTTTTCCATATCAATCAAAATGAGATTTAATTATTAGGGATTATACAGCCACAGAGACATCATCATATCAAAGGATTCAACTATACTAACAAAGTAAGCATTGGAATGAATACTAAGGAGGTATGGGGATACCTCCGTGAAACTGGAATACCTTCGTGATCTAACTGCGCTTTCTGCTTCTTCTCCTCTCAACTCTACTTCTCCACTCTCTTCTGCTTCGCTATTCCCTTTTTCTCAATTCAATAGCCACCCGTCCTCCTCCTTCTATTCCTTCCTCCTCTCCACTTTTTCTCTCCTCTCTTATTTATAGGCTAATGTAAGATTTGAATGAGGTTGTTTAAGTTCAGTAACTGTTCCCTTTCTCAACTTTTCACTTTCTTTTATTATTATTATTCTTTATTTTGTATTTATTTTCTATAATAATGATGAGCTCTTGAATTACTATTATGAATGAATGTGTATGGCCATGGGCTTAAAACTTTTAATTCAACAAGAAATTTAATATTTTTAGTTAGTTATGATCAATTATAATTTTAGCCCCACAAGAATAAAAAAGAAAAAAAACATATTTAACACAATTTTTATTTTTTCACTTTTTTATTGAAAAAAAAAACTATAATTACCCAGATAAAATTGGGTGTTCACACTTTGACCACCATGAAACCATATTAGGACCAAGGAAAATACAGGAACTAGAGGTTGATCTGCGATCATCGAGATCGCTGGCCTAATCAGCGTCACAATAGGCGCAGATGACAAGAGGAGTTTGTGGAGAAGCTGGTAGAAGTAGCAAACCATAAGACATAGAACCTTTCAAGTAGAGGCTCCAAGGGATTGGACATGAATTGGCATACTTTGTTGACACTAAATGTAATTTCAGGACGAGTAAGAGTAAGATATTGCAGAGCATCCACTATAGACTGATATAGGTGAGGATTATAAACAATATTTATGCTTGATTTAGTTAGTTTGCTACTGCTCACCATAGGTGTAGAAATACCCTTAGTATCATCATGTTGGCTTGATGAAGAAGGTTGCGAATGTACTTAGATTGAGTTAGCAAAAGAAAGCTTGTTGGGAGATGCTTGACTTCAACACCAAGAAAACAATCAAGAGAACCCAACTATTTAAGTGCAAACTGAAGATTGAGCTTGTTAATAAGATCCAAAATAAGATCAGTAGAAGAGCATGTAATGATGATATCATCAACGTAGATCAACATATAGAGACACACTGTTCCAGTTTTAAAAATGAAGAGAGAAGAATCACAATGGCTAGAAACGAACCCAAACCTCAGTAAGGTGCTAGCAAGCCTGTCATACCAAGCCTTCAGAGCTTGTTTAAGCCCATAAGCACTTTATGGAGGCGACAAACTAAGGATCAATTAGAATCCTTAAAGCTAAGAAGTTGAACCATGTAAACTTCCTCCTAAAGATGTCCATTGAGAAAGGCATTATTAACATCAATTTGTTGGATAGACCACCTATGAGTAACAACTAGTGAGAGAATAACACGAATGGTAACCGATTTAACAACTGGAGAAAACATTTCAGCATAATCAAAACCAGGTTGCTGATGAAATCCTTTGGCAACCAGGCGTGCCTTGTATATAGATACTGCCATCGGAGTTTTCCTTGACACGAAATACCCATTTGCATCCAATAGCTCGTTGATGAGGAGGTAAAGGGACCAAAGACCAGGTTTCATTAGCTAGCAGAGCAGCATACTTCGCTTTCATCACAGCAAGCCACTACAGATGGGCTAATGCCTGCTTAACAGTAGCAGGTTCCCCATGGGTGAGAAGAGCACGAGGCTTGAGGCTACCGGTCTCAGAGCGGGTTACCATAGGGTGAGTGTTGAGAGGTGTAGGAAAGGTAGTAGGTGAAGGTATATGTATGGAAAAGTCAATTGGGGATTGAGATTGTGAAGTGGTTGAGGTAGGTAAAGGAGGGTGAATCTGTATGGGTGTGGCAGGTATTATAGGTTTATGATACAGTGGTATATTAGACATGGGTGAGGGGATGCAAGATGTAGGTGGTGAAATTGTAGGAAAAAGGGAAGGGTAAGGGAATCAATATTTGTTGAACAGCATATCTTTAGAGATAAAAATTCTACCATCAGAATCTAAGCATTTATAGCCTTTATGTTGAGGGGATGGACCAAGACACACACACTCCCTTGACCTAAACTGAAGTTTATGCTTATTGTATGGTCGCAATAAAGGAAAACAAGTACAACCAAATATGCGCAATGATTTATAGTCAGGTGGTGATTGGTGCAGTGCAGCAAATGGTGATGAGCAATAAAGTAGAGCAAGTTTATTAATTAGATATACTGTAGTAGTGAAACTGTGATCCCAATATTTTAGTGGAATAGAGGCATAGGCAAGAAGTGTGAGTCCCATCTCAACAATTTGTCGATGCTTACGTTCAACCACACCATTTTGATGAGAGGTGTGTGGACAGGTTAGTCGATGAGCAATGCCAATATCACACAGGGACTTTGTTAGAGGGCGAAATTCTCCACCCCAATATGTCTGAAAGGATTTAACCGTTGTAGAGAATTGTGTAGCAATGAGCTAAATAAACTGTTTGATAGCTAAACACGCATCAGATTTTTGTTTGAGAAAATAAATCCATGTAAACTATGTATATGTGTCCACAAAGGAAATATAATAGAGGTAACCGTTAGATGAGGATAAAGGAGCAAGACCGCACAAATCGCTGAAAACAAGTTCAAAGGGAGAGGTATAAACAGTTAAAGATGGAGGAACATACAATTTGTGCGACTTGCATAAACAATATGCACCACAAAAATTAGAAATTGATTTATTTGAGTAAGGAATATTACAATGTTGAAGTACAAATTTTACAGCATGCGAATGAGCATGGCCAAGGTGGCAGTGCCATGTACAAAATGAAGTAGTGTTTACATCACAAGAAGTAGATACAACAAAATTATGAAAAACAGGTAAATTGGGATAAGGTTAAATTGTTTAGAGTCGAAGTCTACCTCTTTAAGAATCTTTAGCTGTGGGAAACAATACAATCCATCATGACCAATTGCACCTTCAAGAAGAACTTGATTAGATGCCTGAGATTTAACAAAACAATTAGTAGGATGAAACTCAAAGTAAACATGATATCTTGGGCAAACTTGGAGACAGACACAAGATTTTTTGGTAATATTGGGAACCAACAATAGATTATTAAGAGTGAATTGTACTGAAGGATTAGATTGCGAACAAAATTTAGAGTTGCTAATGGAAGAAATTGATAAACCTTGGCCATTACCCATGAGGACCTGATGGTGCCTGCAAATTGGGTGCTTTGAGCTAAGTTTTGTGGATCTACAGTAAGATGATGGGAAGCTCCTGAATCTAGATACCAACTCTGAAATTCTTGATTCCTGGATGATTGAAATTTTGATTGAGTTACAGACTGAGAGTGAGGAGTAGCAACATAAGCATGAGATTGAGCATGCAAAGCATTTAAGTTCTGTTGATGTGAGTGCCAAGTGTTTTGATATAGAGCAAAACTAGAAGGTTGTTGAGGGGCAGCACCAGAAGACTGTTGTGGAGGGACAAAATTTGGATCAAAGTGATTCCAATAGTGAAACACATCGTGACCATATTTGTTGCACAACTGACATATAGGTCTGAAACCAGTACTAGCACCACGACCTCTGCCACGACTGTGGCCACGGCCATGACCTCAACCTTTGCCATAGCCAAAACCTCGAGAAGCACCACTATCCTGAGACTCAGACTTAGAGTGAGAGTGTGGATTCAAAGATTGAGTGACATTCGCATTAATGGCGGGAGACGGAGGCTCTTGAAGAAATTTGTCAAACTGAGCTTCTTGTACAAGTAAGAGAGATTCAACTTCTTCAATAGATGGAGGATCCACATGGCTATGAATCACTATAACAAAGGAATTATATTCCTTCGGAAGACCAGCAAGGATTGTGCCTAGATGTTCCTGATAGGATACAAGATCACCAATAGCTAGTAGTGAATCGACTAGGGTTTTGATTCGAAGAAGATACTCCGAAATTGATCGGTTAGATTTCTTGGTGGTTCACAACTCTATGCAAAGTTGCCAAACTTTCGCACAAAGATTCTTGTAGAAATGATTATGTATTCTCTCCCAAAGTTCATATGAATGAGTGCAACTGATGACTCTAGTGAGAATCGACTCGGAAAATGAGGAAAGAAGCCAAGAGAAATTTGATCTTGAATCTCCCACTACTGATAAGATTCGGGGATAATGCCGAGTTCGCAATCGGTCTCTGACGAAAACTTCGCCAGAATCTGAGGACTCACCACAAACCAATGCAAGCGATGTGATTTGATAACAGCTTCAACTTGTTGTTTCCATAGCAAGAAATTCTTGTCATCGAGTTTGACTGAGAGCACGTGGGTAAAGTGAATCAGTGCAAAGAGAGACAAAGGTTTTGGAATAGATGGCAAAATCACCATGAAAGAGAAACAGGCCCAAAGAAAAAAAAAAGCTCTATGATACCATGTGAGAAGCATGAAAATAGAGAAAAGTTTACAATCTGATTTAAGAGAATTGTAAAAATGAGTCTCTTATTGATAGGTGTTGATACATCAATTTATATAGAATCCAGGGACTCTAACAGTCATATCGACTCTAACTAATAGAAACGGTTACATGTGTGCTCAGAAGAACTTATCCTACTATATACTTTAATGTAGTTACTCAAAATAATGAGTCACTTTTATGTATCCCTAAAAAATTATCATAAACACTTGGTTGATTTCTCTAATAACATTAACAATATTTTAAATCTTGCAAAACTCCTACACATTTTCCTAGTCTTATTAGACTCTTCTAATTTTTAATAATATGTAATATATTAAAATTAAAATATACTCTAACTAAATAGAATTCAAAATAATTTTATTGATCAATCTCATAACAAGCATGTATAAATCTAATGATAGAAATGTGGAGTTCTGCAAATGCATTTTATAAGGAAGCTGTAAGGTAGTAGTGGTAAGGAGAACAATGCTTAACAGTAGAAAATGAGGTCTAATGGGAACTATTTTTAATTGGGCCATCAAATACTATATAAAAACTTATAATGTTTCTTGTGCAATGAACATCTCAACTTATTGCTTCATGCACTTTTCTCTTATGTCAAAGTTATTTTAGAGCATTTGTTTATTTAGGCTTTGATTTATAAAAGAAGCTATGAGAATAAACATATTTGGATTTTATATTTGGAGTTTATGTCTTATGTATTCAAATTCTTTGATTCACATGCCTATGTTGATGGAGAAAGAAGAGATCCCATGGGCTATGGCATGTTCTATTTTTCGCATTGTGGGAGTAATTTACCTTGGTCTAAAAGACTTTAATATAGTTAATTATGACATAAAAAAGGTTTATGACATAGATGTGGTCCCATATGAATTTATTATCATATACTTTTTATGTCTCCTTTAGTTAATTTAAACAATCATATTCTGGTTTGTATTACAATATGTTATTAGCTATTCTATATGTTCTTCCTCGTTCTATTGAGCTCGTTCTCTTCCCTACCACGCCTTCTACCATGGTAAGGAGGTCGATCAACATTGTTTCACCAGACGAAGTTGTTAAGATTTCAGGCCTGAATAAGTTCCTCGATCTTATCTCGCAGAGGCCAACATTCTTCGGTTGTGTAGCCATAGTTACGGTGGTATCTATGGTGCTTAAAGTGATCAACAACCTTAAGGGTATGCCCAAGAGCTAGAAGAAATAGCAACTTAGTGTGACAGGCTTCCTTTAGAATCCTAGCTCTATTAGTATGCAAGGGAGTGTAGAAATCATACTTCAGCCCCAAGCTTGTTAGACCTTCTTGAATTTTCCATTTTTTGCAATTGATTTTAACTTCTCTTTACTTCCATGCTCAACTTTTCTATTCAAATTAGACCAAACTCTATTTTTGAATTTAGATACCTCCTCCATTTGAATATACTAGGCTACCCGAGTTGTCAATTCGTCCATGTTGGTCAGTGGTTTCCAACATAGATGGTCAACAAAGGAATCAGGCTTGAAAGCTATCAACATCAAATGAAAAGCAACTGTTAGGTTTAAATCTCATGTTTTTATCAAGACCTCGACAAAGCGTTCCATGAAACTTCACAAGGATTCATCCTATTCCTGTCTTAAATTCACCATACCAAGGTAGCCAATGTCAAATGATTAGGTCAGTTGGTGGTTTATTGGGCATTGAACTTTGCAACCAAGGTTTCAAGACAGTTAATAGACCTCGATATAAGTTCAAAGCTGCACTTTTTAAAGATGTAGGAGAAACTCTACACAATATGGCATAATCATTTGTAAACAAATTTACCTAAATGGTATATGCATCTATATGCTCATCTGGATCAGTAGTGCCATTGTACCTCTCAATATTCAAGTTTTTCTAGCCTGCTAGAAGTGGTGTCTATATGATCCTATCTACGAAAGGGTATCTATGCACTTTGGCCCTTCCTGGTAGTGGGTTTTCTATGTCAACCCTTGAATGTTGAATGATCAGTTTCATCATGTCTGGTTGTCTCCTAGTGTGAATGTTTCGTATCTGTCCCGGTGTTTTCACGTTCCTCCTCATGGTAAATGGAAGTCACCGTTTCTTGGTTGTGTTCTCACTCTAGGCAGCGACAATTCTTGTTGATTTCTTCATTCTCCTTTCTCAATGCCTCTATCTTTTCTTCATTTTCCTTTTCCAGGGCCTCCATCTATTCCTTCAACTCGCAAATAAGGGGATTATTTTCGAGAGGGGCTCTTTGCTATTCTCTTAGTTAACTACATCTTGATCTTGTCTCCAATCTCCCCCTGGATTCCTCCTTTCTCCTCCTATTCCACTCCTAGAATTTACCATTTTTGTGGTGGCCGAGGAAAGTTTACATTGGCCACACGGTGGGCACCAAATGTACCTACAAAAATTTGAGGTACTTTCATCAAGTTATGGTGGTGCATGTGGTTGTCCTTCTTGCTCTGTTTGTCCAACCTTGAAGTGGAGGGTGGTGGTACTTGCAAAGACACTTAGAAGCTCAAGTCAGGCGGTGATCTTAAGTGTTTAAGAGCAGGAATGGAATTGATTTACCTGTGCAGTGTACTCCTATTTATAGCATTTATTATAATCGATTATAGGTAAGTTATTTGAATCTCTAGATAATATTGTGATCATGTTCCCCCCATTTTCGGGAGATAGGGCCAATATGGCCTTTATCCATATCTATTCATGTTTCCTAATTCTCTGATTAACGAATAAAATAGTTATCTTTGGCTACTAACATGATTGAACTAGATGTGATGTTATGTTAGAGATCGTTGATTAAATTCTTGGCTAACTCGTATTACCACGCACTTGCATGTCCAAGTGTTGGTCGTTCTTACTTAACTTATAAACTTGGATAACCAACTTATATAACACATAAGTTTGGCTAGCCAAATTATAATCTTGGCCAATGCAACTACATTTATGCACCACATTAGTTTAATTAAATAAGCACTATATGTTTCATATCCTTTGATTGAAAATTTGAAATCTATTTCAAAATAACCACAAAGAAATCTATCAAATTTTTTCAATATGAGAAAATATAAAATGGGAGAAAAATTTTAAGCACTCGTGCAGCACACAGGATTTATATCTAGTTACAAAATAATTCCATAACTTGAATGAAAAATAGATATGATAAGCTAAAGCATATTCAAAACAAGCTAATAAGGAATGCTCTTAAGCTAAAGAATGAGAATACTACAACATTTTCACAAAATAGTGTTGACCTTTTAGCATCGACCTCAACACCAACATAATTAGTTGACACTAAACTGACACTAACATAATTTTTGTTAATGTTTTTTTTTTCTCTTTTCAACTTGTGTCGGCTATGGCCAATGCTACTTAATTTTTTTTTTAAATATTTAAATGCTGCTCCTTATGAAAATCCCTCATTGGCGCCAAAACTTCCTACCTCCTTTTGAAGATTATTTAAAATTCCTTTCAAATCTCAAACTCTCTTCCTTCTACATTTTCGCCCTTGCATCTCAAATTTCAAATCTCAAAATTCCTCTCAAATATGCCTCCATCTGAATGCTCTGATTTGGGTCTGTGCTTATGCTCATGTTGATGTGTGTTGTTGGTGCACACAATGGGCTCATAGTGGTGCTCTAGTTATGGGCTACAAAGCTAGTGCATGCTGGCTCATAATGTTGTTGGTCCTTGGGGCAGTGTGGCTCTCTCATGATGTGATAGTTGTAACGCTTGGCAGCTTTTAAGATCAACGGCTGTCCCCACAAACCAACACAAGACTTTTCAGTATGCTTTGTCCTCACTCACACGCTTCTTGGGAAATTTCCCAATAGGTCACCCATCCCTAAATTGCTCCAAGTCAAGCATGCTTAACTATGGAGTTCTTAAGTGATAGGCTACCGAAAAGTAGATGCATCTTGTTGGTATAGGTAGCACTTATTAATTCCTTTAAGCTATCATCAACTGTACAGTCCCATACCTACACAGCCTCTAGATCCTTCTCATTCGGGTGTGTATTCGATTCATTCATGTACCTCTCCCGCTGGAAGCCTGTCAGGAGCCGCTCATTGTCTATGCCTCATCTCTTTTGCACCGGCGATCACTCCCCGCCCTCGCCAACACCCGAGATGTTACAATAGCAACGATGAACACCGCTAAACAAGCAAGATCAAAGGTGGAAAAGCTGAGGAATATTCTCAAATAGAGAGAGTTGGGTTGGATTTCTAGAGAGAAGTGAAGAGTTTGAAGCAAGTGAATGTCAAGAGCGAGATGAAGGTGTGGGATTTGGAGCACAAACTTGGTGTTTTCGCAGTGGGGGAGAGCAAGGAGCATAGCAACAAGGTTAAAAAGATTGGTAAGAAAGAGAGGAAGATTGAAATGTTGAAACAAAGAAGTGAGGAAATGTTGGTTGGTGAACAATTGGTGGAGAAGCCAATTCAGATGAGAAAAGTTTGAGTGAAGGAAGAAGAGGATGGAAAAAAAAAATGTTAAAGAGTACCATCAATTCTTCTTAAATCTTAATGACTACTTAAGCGTCAACTTAGCTGACATTAATTAATGCAACTACATTAGTGTGGACTACGTTAGCTTTAGCCTCAAGATTAATCCTTGGCCAATGCTAAAATAATCATTAATGTTGACTTCTGACAAACATTAATATGCGATTTTGTTGTTGTGAAAAGAGTAGCAAAGCCAAAAGCTCCTATAACTAACATTTTTAATATTTTTTTCTTAAGTTTTTTTCATTAAAAACAAAAGAGAAAAAGAAAAGCTTCTTTCTCAGAGGTTCCTTTTTCTAAAATTTTATTTAGTGCAACTTTTTTCTTTTAAAAAGAAGAGAATTTCAAAATAAACAAAATCAAACACTACCTTAGTTTTCAGCAACATTAGGCAAGGTGGTGCAAGTACCTGCCTTTACACCAAAAGTTAGTAGGAAAGATAGCTTTATCTTAAATTTCACATGCCATAAATTCAACGAACATTCATCTAAATAGGAATTAAACTTAACGCCAAGTAGGTGTTGAGTTCTTCAGGTCATATTAATTAACTTGATAAAACCGTTAATCTAAATTAAATCAATGAAATTAGTTCAAATTAATTTAAATAATTGCTTTAGACAATAATTTCTAAAGTTGTACGTTTAAGACAATAGTAAATATTGAGCCTATATATTTTGGATTTTGTGCACCCCCTGGATCATTGAGACATCATCACCTAATACCTTATTAATGTATGTTTGGGCGAATGATAGAAATAGAAGAGAAATAGATGTGTTGCTTGGATGAGTAAAAAAAAAAAGAAAGAAGTTAAAAAAATCTCTATTTATTTGGATAAGTGAAAAAGAAGAGGCAAAAAATAAATAAATTATATAAAAATAATTTTATATTAATTAAAAGTTTTAATTTTTTCCTCTATTATTTTTTATTAACAAATAATTATTTATTATTTTTAAAATTTTCATGTTATAAAAGATGTTGAATTTTTTAAGAAATTAAAACAAAAAATATGAAAAAGAGAGAGATATTTATCTTCTATTTGATGCCAATTTGGGGAAAGCATTTTTTGGGTTGGTCGCTTGAAAATAATTTTCCTCCTTCATATTTCTCCTTTCAAATAAACAGTAAAATTTTGATATTTTTATCTTATATTTTTCCTTTCTATTTCCTTCCACTCTTTATTTCTATGCAAACAAAGAGTAATTTCTATATTTACGTGTCGAACCCAACTTTGTCATCCTATTCTTGACAAAAAAAAAAAAAAATCCAAAATATTTTATATAGAAAAGAAGATAAAAATTATGAAAATAAAAAAATCATAACCTAAACCAACCCCGTCAAACTAAATCAAACTAATGTGATACAACTATAAATACGTGTTAAATATTGAGCTTCCCTTGAATATATAAGAGTATGTTCAGGTTGCGAGTTTTTAATTTTATGTCTTCAAATATAAACTTCAAAACAAAACATATTCTGTTAAAATAGAGTTATATTTTTTAACTCAATTTCAAAATATTTTATCTCAAATTTTAAAATAAAAAAATAGTTAACCAAAAAGTAAGTTTTAAGATTATAAAAAAAGTTACTTTTAAAACCAAAATGTAATATTTTAAAACAAAAAAACACCACCACCATAATTACTCCGATCATCATAACCATCACTCAAGGGCGGATCTTTATAGTGACAGAGGGGAGCCACAACCCCCTTCCCCTCCCAATTATTTTGAGTATCATAAATATATGAATGTATATTGTAGAATATAATATATTAATAATAATATAACGAATAAAAAAGTTTTGAATTATATTTTTAATGGAAAACTTCTAATATATGTTTCGTCTTTTTACTTACTGAGTTATCACTCACAACTGAGTAGAGAAGTTTTCTCTTTTCTAATTTAGTTCTAAATCAATTATTCATGATTCAAGTCATTCAAAGGGCACAAAGCAGCACTTTAAAGTAATTTCAAATCATTTACTTTAATATTATTTTTTTGAACAATCTTGTATTTATATTGCAACTTAAATTTTAGATGAGTTATGGTATTATATATTAGATTTATACATTAAATATTACATATTAGATTTACACCTTAAATCTTATTGTGGCTCTTCGTAACTTTTTGTTGAAGCTTTGCCACTTACCACAATCACTATTATTGTCACCACCTTCATTATCATGTAATTGTTGCTACTACTACCAAAGTCACCCAAGGTCAAATATAAAAAATGATTTTTTTTTTTTTTTAATGTGAAGAGGAAGGAAAATGAAGCCTCAATTTGTCAAAAAGAAGAAAAGAACAATAATTTCCGTTTTAATTTTTTTTTTATTTAAAAGTAACCTGTAACAATAGCGATGAGGCCAGTCCCATCGATTCCTTGAGTAACTTCTTCGGCAGTGGAAGAAGATGAAAAGGAAGAACCCCCTTCTCTGCCGAACGGCCACCACATGCCGTTTTGTTCCGTCTCTCTGAAAGAAAACGACCAGAGAAAATAAAATGTAAAACGCAAAAAGGCTCTTCTCTCTTAGTCTTTAGTATTTGAATATTTGGATAAGAGGAGTGTGACTGTGAGAACACACTAACATGTATATATATATGGAGCCAACATCTATTACTCATATTTCTCCTCCTTCACGTATAGTCATGATGCAGTTCTTTCATTACCAATTAGTTTATTGGATTATCTGAATTGATATAAGTTTAGTCCTCCTTCACGTATAGTCATGATGCAGTTTTTTCATTACCAATTAGTTTATTGGATTATCTGAATTGATATAAGTTTAGTCATACTTATAAGAGTTTATTCTGTTAATTAATAACAGATTATCATTAATATGTCTTTTAAGATAATGGGTGGGAGAATCAAGTTACTTCAAGAGTAATTTTTGTTAGAGTTACTCTATTCAATAACTCTTGATATATAATAAATTTTAATGATTCTACAATTAAATATTTTGATATTATCTCAACGATCATGCATACTAAATTTTAGATAAATTAGATATTTGTAGCTAGTTAATCTTATTGTCAACATTTATAATTTAAAAAATTATATTGTACGTTAATTTGAATTTATTTAATGAAACATCAAATGGTTTTCAAATAAAAATTTATATACTTGATCTACTTAATAAAATCTTTTAATTTAACAATTAGATTATTGAAATTTGATATATACAAAGAGTTATTGAGAAGAGTTATTCTTGAAATAATTTGATTCCTACCCATAAGATAATTATTATAAAAATTAATAAATTTATCATAGACTGTTTGTGATTGAATAATAATATAGTGCATATACTATATATTCTGTTGATGATAATGACTCTTCAACTAATTTGTCTACGGAGTTATTACAAAATTGGAAGTGTTGTTGTATGAAATATTCTTTGTATTCTAAAAAGAATTCCTTTATTCAATTCTTAAAAAAAATATATATCTTGTGATAATAAAATAAGAAATCTTAAGTTATATACTCGTACGTTAGTAACTTGGGTGTCCATACTTGAAAAAATACAAATGCTTGTGACAAAGAATATTTCACAAGAATTCTATAAATTCGTTATTTTTAAAATTATAAGATTTTTGTGCATAATTAAAATAATGTGAATTACGTTAAAAAGAAAAATAAATTATACTTTATTTGATTTTGCAAGCTCAATAGTAAAATTTTATTGAAAATTATAAAATTATGAATATAACTTATTAAAAAAACAGTGAGATTATATAACCTCATGATTTTATACAAATTTAGATCAATAATAAAAAATGTGTTTAAATAAGTATATTAACAAACATTTTGCTTCCAAATAAAGATTTATTTAGCTTTTTTTTTTTTTAGCGAGAGAATTGTTCAGTTGGATAAAACAATGAAAAAAATAGAAAAATGTAAAACGTGGATATTATTTACAATATATTATAATGAAATGTAATTATTATTTATTGGTAATTTATATTATTCACTTTAGTCTTTGTATATTTGGATAAGACTAGAGGAGTGGGAGAATGCATTCGCATATGTCATATGTGCTCCCTTATGTGCATTATACCTCTATCTATTATTACGGGCTACGCAACTTTGAGGATATGTAGGTATCAATATCGGTCGCATAATATCTCTGAATTGAGCCAATTTGTTACTCATGTATCTCCTCCTTCACGTCTAGTCATATTAAAGGACTTTCATTATCAATTATTAATATTATCTGTATTGACAAATATTTAGCCATACCGATAATGACTTTCAACCAATTTGTTTGCTGATTTATTCCAACATTGGAAGAGTTCTTGTCTGAAATAGTCTTTCTACTATTAGAATAAATCCTTTATTTAATTCTTAAAGAAAAACTCTAATGATATTAAAAAACAAATCTTAACTTATACTCGTTAATAACTTGGGTTTGTCGGTAAGTGAAAAAATACGTATGTTTTTGACAAAAAAAGAATATGTCACACACAAGAGTTCTATGAATTCGTTATTTTAATATTATATGATTTGTGTATAATTAAAATAAAGCGAATTTTTTTTTTTTAAAAAAGTAAGTTATACTTTATTTGTTTTAGTAAGCACAATAGTAAAAATTTATTGAAAATTATAAAATAATGAATATATCAAATGAATAGTGAAAGCATGCTTAAAGTGAACAATTAATGAGTTTTTGACTTGTAGGATGTTGTGTGGATGGAAAATGTGAAGACTCTATTTTGTCAGGCTAAATAAAAAAATATAAAAATGTATATAAAAAAAATTCAAAATAAAGAAAACTGATTCATCGAAGTTCAATTAGTGCATAACTTTTACCTTAACCATTTTCTCAATTAAAATCAATTCAAAAATAAATTAAAAAAAATAAATATAAAAGAAATAAAAATGTAAAGAAAAGAAAAATAGAATGCAACCTTCACGGGTAGCAGTAATACTACTCTTTTTCCCCGTATTTGCTTTTTTCCATCTACAAAAATATAGGCCTCCAATTACACTTGCTGAAGGAAGTAAAGTAACACGTTTTTTTCAGCTAAAAAGAAGGATCTGGTCGGTCAAGATTTTCCGCTCATTTTTTTTTTTTACAATGGTCGTACTGAAATTAGAGTAACCTCATGCACCACTACTCAAATCCCCTATTATTAAGCCACTAATCCCGCTTATTGATTCACCCAGAGATTGTTTTTCACTCATAAAACCATACTCACAGACACATCACAGGGGGAGGGGCACAATTATCACTCACTTCTCTCATTTTTCCAGCGCTCACCCACACTCACATACTATGAAGCATATGAAGCACAAACACCTCATGTTTGAAGTGTTGCGGTGTTGGACACGTTTTTGACATCAACGCCTACCCGACATTTGTTTGGCACGTGTTAGATATATCTCATGACATGTCTAATTAGAAAATTATTTTTTGTTGGCTCAAACACTTGAGCCGACACCTTTATACGACTCGGACACCTGGGCTGACACTTTCATATTGATGGACACACACCAATATAACAAAAAATAATTATTTTTTAATTTTTGAAAAGTCAACTTAAAATATGATATAAAATATTAAAAAGTACTGTCTTTCACCTTTTTTTGTAAGGCTTGTTATCATAGAATTTTTTTTTAAAAGTTTGTTTAAGAAAGTAAATATATCTTTTTAAAAGATATAACTTTATTTTCTTATTTTAGTAATTTTGTAAAAAAAACCAAGTTCCCTCATTGTAAAATAATGTCTCTTAATATTCTTTTGAGACTCATCTCATAAGAAAAAGGTAAATATACAAGAATATACAAATAGTGATAATCAATTTAGATCTTTTGTTATGTTACTTTTATTTCATTTCATTAGAGTCTCTTTCTATATATACAGTGTCTCCGTGCCCTACATTTTACACATTAACCTTATATTTATCACTGTAAGAATTGGGTTCAAGCTTTCCCTAGCCCCTTCTCATCAACGAACTCCTGATGTATGAATTCGTGGGTCTATGTGTCTATATAGATCTTGTTCATGGATTAACGAAAATGTGCAAAAGCTCTATTTGCCTCTGCAATTTTATGAGTTTCTTTCTTTTTGTGTATGGCATCGCCACTACCTGTGGCAACATCCACTAATTTGGAATTTAATTTGAAAGCCATATTTTGACCTGGATGTTAACCGTGTCAGAGTGTCTGTGTCTATGTCATGTCTGGTGTTTGTATTCGAGTCTGTGCTTCATAGCTCACATATTTGGGCTCCCCCATCTCACATTTTATCATCACATGAAGGCACACACATTGCACCATTCACCCAACAACATTCTCACGGACACATGTACATTCTCACATTTTTCACATACACTCTTTGCACTCATCACTCAGCATACACTCTCTTATTTCCTCACACAAATCACACACAGCATAGACAGCGAAAAGAATAAGAGGAGACTCCCTCCCCTCGACAAGGATTCTCACGTTCTAGGGAGAGAACACAACGTGCAACATTTTTTTCATCATCCTTTCACACACACTCAATCTTTCTTTACCCACAAACACAAGCTCACAAAAGAGAGACCTCACCATAGAGGGATTCTCTCTTATATTTTTCTTCAAGCTCACTCGCACAATAGAAAGGGAGAGTATTGAAAATACGAGGGAGATAAAACACTGAGAAAAACTTCATCAATGGGTCACAAGTCAACCACACAAGTAAACTTGACACCACATCCAATCCAAAACCTTAAGATATCAGGTTTATGAGTCATTGTTACTTATATGTTGCTCAACATACTCATCTCTATCCAATGTGAGACTTCTTATTCACATTACTCACATTTGTACACCAATAGAAAGTTAGACATCAATCTCAACAGGAGGAAAATCAAGGGCCTCCCTCACATATGACCCAACATTTTCTTCTATTATTTAGAAAAAAAACCTCTCTTACTGACTAACACTCCCATCACACTTAAACCAAAACCACACTATCACTTTAAGCCAAAAAAAATAAAAATCACACACACATACATCACAAACACTCACATCATCCCATATCATCTCTCTGAACGAACTATAAAAATGCACAGATGGCTCTCCCAGTTGATTGTCCATGAATGGAAAAATTATTAGGTGGTATAAGACCACTATGGTCCCCATGAATAAGGGTGGAAATAAGTTAGGCCGGGTTAGGCTTTGCTGAGCCTGAGCTTGGCCTTAGTTAAAAATCTATAGCCTGTGTCTGACTTGTTTATCTGTCATAAGCTTTTTTTAAAAACCTGGCCTGGCCTACAAGCTTATTTAAAGATCTACTTTGTGATAATTTAACACCATGATAGATGTATGATAATTTATTTAAAAACATATTTTGCAACAAGACCTCTAAATAGAATATAATTTATCTTTCAATAAACTTATAACATTAAGACTTTATGTTGGTCAACATGATTATTATTTAAAATGATAAATAAATATATAATATTAATGCATTATAACAAATTTAATGCAATAATAATAATATTAACAATAAATATTTATTTATATATATTTAAATAGACTTGCTTGTTAGGTCTAAAAAACTTTTAAAATGGCTTAGGCCTAACTTTTTTAACTAAATAGACTTTAATAAAAACTTTGACTTAGTCTATTTTCTAAAACAACTTAGCTTGGCCTGGGCCTAATATAAGCTAGACCATAGGTCCCTATCTAGCAACCTAGCCTATTTTTATCCTTACCCATAAATCTTCAAATGACATATAATCAAGTATTATTAATTCATTATCATAAATTGTAAAATTTAAATTATACATGCATTTCTCGCATGAATGACACAGAGTCACGTGCATGAGCTACTGAGCAGCCAGCAATGCCATCTAAACCATATCCATGCTCCCGCCTGAAACCCAACAACCAACATAAACCCCCAGCCGTATATATACTTCAACCAAAGTTCAAAGCCTCCCCTCACGCTGATGGAAACGGTGCTGGTAATGCAATGTTTGTATGTGAGGTTCAGGTGAGCAGTGCTCTTTTATTTCCTTTTTACTGTTCGTGCTGTTATTTTCATTTATCATGTCTTGCATGCAGCGTCACCGCTTCTCCTACTGATAAAGCTACTCTTGTGACAAAGCTTGGGTGTGCTTTCATCCTTTATTATCTGGTTTTCATTTGTTTAGCTGTTTTTACCCACTAATTTGCTGCGTTCAGAAGTTCTCCCATTTTCATTATTATATTATTATTATTGTTATGTGATTTACGTGTTTCTGTCCTTCAATATTTGCTTCTTTTAAGTGTACATTACATTACATGTTTCATGACCAATAAGGCTTTTAGGTAGTATATATATTATTTATTTAGAATGCTGAATGTACATAGACGTGAACTAATGTCCAACCCCCATCATCAAATAAGGCTTTTGTGAATTGGTGTCCAGTATCTCTTTCTATTGCCATTACTTTTGCGCGTTTTAACATAGAAATAAATACATAGGGTAAGAAAAAATAATTATAAAAATAAAATCTAAATTAACACAAGAAAATTTCCTAAATATTACGTGTCTATTTTAATTAATTTATGTCTCACATTTAATAATAATAATAATAATAATAATCACACAATCTTAAATTAAAGCATTCCAAAATATTTAAACCAAGTATTCATAATTTAACTAATGCTAACAAAATTACAATGAAATCTGACCAGAAAAAGGTCAATTACATGTGACATTTTCTTGATCTCTAAAGGTTCTTAGAACACAAGTTGCGACACCTTGATTGTCCCAAGATAGTTAAAATATAATATTTTATAACCATAAGAAAATAACAATAATTCAAAATTATAAACATTAATGAAAATATAAGTTTTACAATTTAATTAAAAACCATGATAATAATATAATCTTAAATAGAGGAAGGGTTAATTAGACAATGCGTCATCTTCTTAATCTTGAGATTTTGATGCACAAGTTGTAATAGCTTGATGTCTTGAAACTCTCCTCTAAAATAAAATGTTAAATCAAAATTAAAATAAATAATGAATTGACTTGGATGTATACCTCTATTAATTTTATATATTATTAGGACATATGAGATGTGACAATTTATAAATCTTAAAATTTAATAAAAAATAAAATTAAAAAATATCATCATACAAATATTTTCTACCAAAAAAACTATGTAACTATGACTTTTCATTACACTTAGAGATATGTAGGAGCAGAGAACCACTCTTGTTGAGTTAAAAATATAAAAATAATAATAAGATATTAACCCTCATTTTTTAGATCTAATAAAAATAAAATTTAATCTTTGTCAAAATAAATAAATGTATACATAAAAAATAAAATAAATCTTTGTCATAGTTAATTTTCAATTATTTGAGGGTGAGATAAATATTTAAAAGTTATAAATGATTAGCTTAATTAATTAAAAGTAACCGTTTTTTAACGGACTTTGTAGGGTGCTAATACCTTCCCTACATGTAATTGACTCCCAAACCCAAAATCTAGTTTCAAAGATCATTCTCTTTTAAGGTTTTCTTTTTTTTTTTAATGTTTTTCCCTACATAAATATTGGTGGTGACTTATCTGTTTTTAAATATTTTTTGTCGTTATGCTATGTGATCTTGGTTACGACAGGGAACATAGGGTAAAGTGGCATACCTTTTTTATATGAAAGATATAAAAGCTTTCACCTTGAAATATGGTAGAAAAAAAATTCATGGTTTGATTGTCATTGTTAGTTCTTGCCAACTGATATTCTTTCAAGTGAAGTAAAAGTGATTTTATACAGAATAAAGATGTGAAAGATGGTCCACCTTATAGGTTGAAAGTGTTGGAACCAAAGACGCTAAAACGTCTAAACCCTTAAATTTTGAAAATAACAAACTTATTAATAAGTCTCTATTTTTTCAACTAACGGATTTACAACGTCCAATCACATACGAGTGTCTAATGGACTAATTCATGATCGTCCAAGTGTAACTCACATTTATGGGCTCAGTGTTCTTAATCTTTAAACAACCACACTAGACACATCCAGACACAATCTATTAAACAGCTAAGTCTTTTTCATCCAATCTTTGCGTCCTTCTTTTATATATCGAGACTGTTGCCTTACCTTTTTAAGATCTAATGTTCAAATATTTCGAGCATTAAATAATAGACAGAAACTTTCTAGTGCAAAAGCGCAGCAAGACAAAAAAAGCAAGTCAACTCCTTGAGCTGTCAAACCAATTGAAGAATGTTCAGAAAAGCAGACCTCCCGCACAAAGCTTCTCTCTCCATTTTAGTACAAGTTCAAAAGTTGTTTTATTTGATATGATTGAAAGCTCGATACGCGCACCTTTTCTTGAAGAATTAAAGTCAAGTCTTCTTCAACGAATCTTTTTCGCTGAATACTATATATATTGAGAAGGAAGAAGAAGCAAAAATATAGCGAACAACGAAAAATCAAGCACGAACATAAAAACGTTGATTGCCTTCTTATGCGTCCACTAGACGATAGCTTACAAATCTCTAATACTTTACTGTATTGAGTTTAATCTTCTATATCCTCACTGTGTGAGTTAAATCTGTTTGTAAAACAACCTTTTTGTTGTGAAAGCCTGGAGAGGCTTAATGAATAAAGAATACTTGGGTTGGTAAGGCAATTTGGGGTGATTGCATTGTAAAGCCTGAAGAGGCCGTGAAGAATACTTGTAACCAAGGTTGGTTAGTGGATACCTTCTGGGTGAAGGGACTAGATGTAGCTCAAGGTTAAATGAACCAGTATAAAATTCTCTGTGCGCTTGTCTTCTCTATCCTTTAGCTCAAAAACGTTTTTGAACTTGGTTTATATTTAAAAAGTTTTTATATGCACAATTCAACCACCCTTTCTTGTGCGTCTCATGCTATTTCAGAAAGAACAATAAGTATGTGAATTTGTTTGTGTTTTTCCAAAAGTGACAAAGGGTGATTGTAGCAAATTGTGAGGATATGGAGTTATTCATTACTAGACTAAATTAAGTATATTTTGGGATCTCACATACTAAAAAGACAACTTGTTTAGACACGACATTAATATAATGCATGTAGAGAAGAATTTCTTAGATAATATGTATAACATTGTCATGAATGTTATGGGTAAAAAAAATATAATAAAAAGGCAAGAATAGATTTATCTATGTATTGTGCATGCCTTACGTGAGTCGTGAATCGATGGTGGGCCTTCGAGATTCATTGCCTTGGGGAGCTTGATGTGGATGATATAGTGAGAGCAAAGGGAGGGAGGAAGTGCAGACTATAGAACCAGCCATGCTGGAGGCAGAGGCAAACTACCGGTGCAACGGAGGCCGACGGGTAGAGTGGCAAAGGCAGAGGGGGATGCGTGGCGCGGTGGGGCTGAGGCAAGAGCAGTCGGTGGTTCAAAGTGTAACATCCTAAGGGGTATTACCGTAACTAGGTCTAGATTTCTAAAAAACAAACTTAAAAAGAAAGAAACAACATACAAATGCTACTCATAAATATAATTAGATATTATATACGAACAATACAATAAATAAAATACATGCCTAATACAACTCATCTATCACCCGAAGTTGTCGTACAAAACATAAAGAGAAATACAAGAAAATAATATAAACTAGACTATGTCTTCTTGCGTGTGAATCCAAGCTCCATCTGTACACGTCTTCACCTGTATCCTGAAAAAGGAAAAACTTAAAGGAGCGAGACATAATGTCTCAGTGAGTGCTCGAAGGACTCTACGACTGGGTTAGACTTTTCTACTCAGACAATCTTCATCATTTATCTCTCATGGCTGTAAACTCACTAGGTCTCTCATAATTCTCCACACCTATAGTCTAGTCTACACCTTTTAATCTTCAATACTTCCTGTGTTAACTATTCTCTCATTCTCCCAACTATTATATTAGTTTACTATCTCATTCTCAACCTAAGAACTCTTTCTTACCCAAAACCTTCTCTAGTATTTAAACCCTTAAGGTTTAGATATTGCTCCTCTTCCTTTTGATATTTAAGGTTGCTCTCTATGGGTCAAGTCTAAGGTCACAGACATTCTAAAATACTTTTGACACTCCCTTAACACTCACCTTAATACCCTTATTTTGTTATCTCTTACTTGTCTTATACCTTTTTATTACGTTGTGTGGGGATTCACTCTTTCTCTATCTTATTCACAACTATTATTATCCAACTAAAACCCTCACAGCACTATCCTAGGGCCTAGCCTCTCACTTATCCTTGAGGTAGCAAACACAATTTTAATTACAAGCATATATTTATTTCACATCTTTTGTCTAGTAACTAGACATACACATCATTTTGTTTCATCAAACGAGCATGACATACATGCATAACATGAGCACATATACATAATCTTGACAATTTATCACAATACACAATCACATTTTCACATGTATACACATTACATCATTCGCTTATGAATAAGGTCACATAGACTTCACACAATTACAACGTAGCACAGTTCAACATATCACACTGTAGCAAGATGCATATGCATACTAAGTTTCTAAATCTCTACTCATGCACATGTGGTACGAACTTAAACTTGTCGAAAAGTAGACTAGGAGTAAATGCATGGCCATAAGAAGCGTCATCGATACCGATGCCTTTGGCTTTCGCACCCTCAACTAATATGATATCCCTCGGCAACTAGTCAGGGTTACCCAATTTTGCCAATACGCCCCGGCTCCATGGGATCAGCATAGACCATTGGAGTTTTCCCAACCGGATAACCTCCATGGCTAGGGTTAGACAACCCATTACGGCCTCCACCAACCAGATTCCTACATACTTTTCTCATCACATAACTCAAATGTTATGATGCATGGTCACATATAATGCTTACAACTTTTCATAGATTTTTATCATGAAACATTAGCACAATTTCATATTACACTCAGTTTTTTTTTCAAGGTAAATAACAATCATACATTATAAACTCAACAAGGCATAAAAGAAACAAATAATAATGAGTTAAAAACTGCAAAACAAAGTTCATAAGTACAAAGAACAGAATAGCAAAGGTTGTATCCACCCAGCAGGGCGAAAATCCCGCCCGACGATCCAGCAAAGTCGCCCAGCGAGTCTACGCCGGAACCTAACCCACCCAACAGGTTCGCGTTAGGACCTAACCCGTCCAGCGGGTGTTTCACCCCGCCCAGCGGGTCTGCCCCCTAACGCCAACGCAGAATCCAGTTTTTGAAGAAAAGTCACCCAGCAGCTATCTAATTCCGCTGAGTGGATTCGAGGTACTAATTTTAATTTATTTTTGCTATTGTCTTTGGTTTCTAAATGCTCCCCAAAAAATGATTAGATTCATAATCACTCTTCTACATTGATAATTGGTCATTATAATCTATAAATTCCTTACTCTCTCACGATCTATTCAAAACCCATCAAATTCCTAAACTTAGGTATAAGGAGGGAAAAAGATAAATAGATGAACAAGAACAACATAAAGGACAAGGAAAGACACAGGGGAGAGCACTCACCTTTAGGAGCACGCAAAACTGAGTTATAGGGCTTGGGTTCTTCAGTTTCTATTCCTTCTCTTTCTCTTCCTCTTTTTCTCCTCATTCTCTCTAACTTCTTTCTTCTTCTATTTTGTGACGGCTAAACCTAACCTTCCTTCTCTATTCTTTTCTTATAACATGTGGATGAGTATGTGACTTAATGGGCTTTAGTTTCCTATTGGGCTCTAGATGCTCTTTTGAGTTCTATGATAATATTCCTACTAATTTATAATACTAAGGTATTAATAACAATAATAATAATAATAAATATAATAACATCAACACAACATAATAATAGTAATAGTAATAATAATAATAACTGTTATAACAATAACAATAAATATAATATTAATAATAATAAGAAGTATAATAACAATGATAGGAACAATAATAATAATAATAAGTGATCTAATAACAATAACTCTTAAAGCGTCTTTTGTTTAATAACACATGGGAAGGGTCCTACTAAGAGTTACTTCGTGGTTTATTTCTAGTACTTGAATTTTGGGGTGTTACACAAAGCGCGAGGGAGGCACGGACTGTAGAGGCAGACGCGTGGCGGTGGCGCAGGCGACAAAGGTAGACATGCGATGGAGATCTGGTGCCAGTTAGTGAGGTCACAATAGCCAATAACACTAGGGACTGGGAGAAGGAGGTCGTCGAGAAGTGAAAACCCTAATGCTAAATTGCTTATCGCTTATGGCCATCTAAACTAAAGCTAAAGATAAAAAGAAAATAACAACTATATTTTTTTTCAACTCGACAGGCTGGCCTAGCTCGCCCTGCCTTCAACCTATTTTTAAACGGGCCAAAATGGGGCGGGTTATATGAGCTAACAGGTTAAGATATCTAACCCAACCTACCAAAAATGGCAGGCTAAATGGGCTAGCTCGATGGGCCCAACCCATTTTGCCACCCATAGGCATTATGAAGCATGACTGTTAGGTGCTAAACATGTTGGATTACCTTTAAAACAAAATCATTGTATTCTCTTGGTTGATGGACTACCTTTTCAACTTGAAAAGTTATCGTAGGTTGGTTAGTTGCCTCATCTATTTGCCTGTAACACAGCCAGAACTCTTATATTGTGTAACATCCCAAAATTTAGGTTAATTAGAAAATTAAATAATTGTATTCCACCTTGTGGGTAGTAAGCTTAAACCTATAAGGGGACCCAAGAAAGGGCAATTAAGGCCCAATAAATAGGCTGAGCTCTTAACCCAAAATAATACAATGTCTAATTAAGCATAATTAGATAATATTGATCGGTATAAAATAGTGCCTAAGTATATTAATTAAGATTGGGCCATAATCGTAATAGGCCACCAAGGCGCAATACGGAATTAGGTTAATGAACCCTAAGCTACTTTCATACACATCATTTAACTTAGAATGAAAGAAAGTCAAAGGAGAGAAAGATAGTAAAAAGGAAAAGGGATAATGAAGAAGAAAAGAAGAATAGAGAAGACCTGAATCACCCATAAAGGACCTTTGTTCAACCTAAGGTCAGTATAGCCTATAGCATGTTATCCCTAGTCCTTATTGTATACTCTTGATAGTTATTTCTTTAATGATATTCTTGTATGAATTTCCATGTTTGGCTTTGATGAGGGATTTGAGTTTTATTGAATTGATGAATGATTGATGGGATTATAATAGGGATTGATGTTTAGAAGCTTAATTGATCAATGTGCATATGCAATTTAGTATTTGACTGGTTTAGGAAGCCTTGAAGGGCTCCCTAAGATTATTGAACCTTGTTCTTGTGATTTGTAGAACAATGATCCATGCTAAGCGCACCTTTATCGCGTAAGCGCAAGCCCCAAACCCCCTGGGTTGAGGCTCTATGTTATGGCGCTAAACTCAACTTGATTGCTCTAAGTGTAGTTCCTTTAAAGAGGTGCCTAAAATCCCTACACTAAGGAACTAAGTGTGAACCAATTGCGTTAAGTGTGAGACAACTAGAGACGAGGTTTGTAACTTTGCACAAGTCGACATTAATAGCACACTGTGGACGCTAAGCACAAGACTATACAGAAATTTTTGTTTGTTACCTTGGGTAATGATGTTAAGTGTCATTTAAGTATGCTAAGTGTAGGGCCTATTGTGCTACAACCATGTCAGCGCTAAGCACGACCATGTTACTATGAAGCACGAGACTCCTAAAACTATGTTTGTTTTGTTTAATTGTCATGATTGCCATATGATCTCTCAATCCCCATATATGAATGAAATATGATATGTATGCCTATGTATGAATGTTGAAAGGTCACCTTTGGCAAGGAAGGGTAGCAATCCATTTGGTCACCAAAGGATCACATAAGAGTAATATTGATAAGAAAGTATATATTTGTGAATGTTTATATTTAAGTTGTTATCCTTATTGTATGATTTTCTCCATTCCCATTTATGAATGAACTATGATATGTGTCCTTTGGCAAAGAAAGGGTAGTAACCCCTTCAGTCCCCAAAGGATGACATTTACTTGACACAACATTTTATGTAATGGCTATAATTGCTATATGATCTCCCTAATCCCCATACATAAACAAAGTGTGATATTTATGATTATGTATAAAGGGTCTCCTTTGGAAAGGGAAGAATAGTAACCTTTAGGTCCCCAAAGGATGGCAAAATGTAATGTTAAAAGAAAGCTTGCATAAAACTTATGTGTCCTTTTTGGCAAAGGAATGGTTTTCATCCCCTTCAGTCCTTAAAGAATAGTAGACACTCCTCGAACAAAAAGGGTATTAATATACAAGGTTATGGCATAGACAAGTGGGATGCCTCTTGAGAATTTGAGTTTAAATATGTCAATAGGATAGAAAAGATAAGATAACACATGCTAAGTATGATTTGTAGTGATTAAGAATACTAATAGTCTATTTGACACAAAGTGAATTTCATGTTTATATGCTTGTAATGCCATGCCTTGTGAATGGAAATGTTAAGATTTATAAGTCTTTTATATGAATGAAATGTATGATGTTCTTTTGTCCTAAGGGCATAGTTTAAATTTATGTTCCAAATTGAGCAAACCTAGGAGCCTTTGAGTGGCCAGCATAAAGAAGGATTGACTAAGCTTTATTTTACTTTTTACAAGCTTTAGTAGTATAGATTGGGATTTATGCTTTGTATTTGAGACCTCTACGTTGAGGCATTGATTATGTACCTTTTTTTTAATGATTTCTATAGAACCTTAAGTAGTCAAGTTTCTGACTAGTTATGTTTAGCTTGAATGTAAATGATATTTATGTTGAAATATATTTATTCCACAAGTGAGAGAAAAAGTTAAGGTAATGCCCACTTAGGGTGTTACATATTTTGTCCACATATTCGCCCAATTCATGTAGTATCCATGACAAAAGCATTAGGATGTTGCTCTTCATGTTGTTAGTTATTTGAAAGGTAGCCCAAGGCAAAGCATTCTCCTCTGTGTTGACTGCAACCTACAATTGTCTACCTAGTGTGATTATGATTTGGCTAATTGCCCATTGAATAGACAATCTCTCACTAGTTGGTTTGTGACTGCAACTTGCAATAGTCTACCCCCTTAAGAGTTGATAACAAGTCATAGATTTTATCTCTAATCATTTCTAACAAGCTTGAATGAAAAAAATATATAGATAAATAAAAGCATAGGGTGTGTATGGATTAATTGCAAAAAATAAATTATTTGAATAATTTATTATATATAATTGATTATTTTAGTAATCCATTATGATTATTTAGGTATATTTTCCAAAAAAATTATTTTACAATAATTAGTTTTGTTTGAATTGAGAAAAAAAAAACACCTTTTCACATATTAAATTACAAAAAAAGTATGATATTATTTATTTGTATAGATAATATTTATGCTTTTTAATATTTTAATTTTTAAATGTAATTTTTTTATATCTCATCAATTTTTTCCATTATAATAAATTGAATAAATTTGTAATATTTTTTCTTTACTATGTAATTATGTCAAAATGATAAATGGTATTGTGTCTCCCATTTTGGACTAAGGGTGGGCATTGGTGTTGATTCGTTAGCAATTAAAAAGAATAAAGGTGAAAATCAAGAAAAGAGATCACAAGCAAGCAATAAGAGGAGTTATCAGTTTCAAGAGAATCTTTGGGATTGGATTTCACACAATGATGATTAATGGATTAATTTATATTATTTACATGTTTGGATTGATTCCAATTTTGAAGGTGAATTAATTAACCTAGGGTGATTAATGTTCTCTTTCAAGATATGAAAATGTGTCTAATTGAATTAAACCACTACTTTCGTAGTGGCTAGATTCAGTTACATTCATTACGCTCTTTGTTAATTTAGTTGTTCCTTGAAGGATTAAACCTATAATCCTTAAGTTCTTTTCTTATGGGTCCAATGTTTGGGTTCATCTTTTAAATCTTCCCTAAACGCCTAAGGTTATGCAAAGAAGTGATTAAACTATTTGCATAGACAAGCTCATTAAGAAAAGAATCAAACAACTAGAATATAATCTTCGCATACAAAAATAGCAACCAAATATCCATTAAATCATTCAAGGAATACTCCCAATCTTAGAGATAAACCCAACTACTTAGACTTAGCCATAAACAAAATGAAAGAGAAATAAGAACATCCAAACTCGAGTCCTAGATGAAGAAAGAAGAATAAATTGTCTTCAATCTTGAGCCTAGAGTCACCACCCATGTGGGGTTTCCTCCCTTAAACATCTATTTATACCTAAGGTTTCGAAAAGGCCTAAGCCTATACAAAATAAAGTGTAAAAACACAAACAAATCCTGTGTGCGTTATGGCCATGGGGGGAATCACACCAAGGTCGTGATCAACACGGCATAAATTTTCCTAGTGCTCTTGCACATGTTACAAACATGAGGAGAATCATGGCTAGGCCATGAACAGTTCGGTCAAGGTGTCTTCATAAAAGTTGTAGACAAGTTCATCCTTGAAACTTTGGCACTACTATCACATCATTTCAATTCCTACAACTTGAGATATGCTCAAAACACCACACCTATGTCAGGATGTCTAGATAGAACATCAACGTTAACTTCAAGCATAATTTCCTTTGTGATCCATGTTGAATCAAGTTAGAATCTCTTCACCAAAAGTGCAACTCTTTGTTCAAACTTTTCATAGACACCAAGATCACCTCAATCACTTTATAGGAGCCCAAGTTATGATTGCTTCTATTCCCCTTGCTTTAGTACACTCTACAAGTAATCTTTACCTAAAATCACAAAAACACAACCTAATGGAGTAAAAAACCCTAAAAAGAGAAATTAAACAAATAATGATTAAATGAGACCTAAATCTAACACAAAATGCATGCAAACATGAACAAAACACGATGCAAAACATGATGTAAAACACAACACATCAAGTATGAACCATTTTAATTAGAATTTGATTTGATTTAAGTCAAAATATTATTCATTTATAGATTAGATATTTATAAAATTCTAAAATTTAAATTAATGAGAAAGATAATTAAAAAATGTTAGATTAAAAATAAATGAATTTAGTATTGATATGTGACTTGATTTGTAGCAGAGAACACCAAAAGCATACAAGAAAATGCATCTAAATTTTGTCAACAACAACAACAACAACAACAACAACAATAATAATAATAATAATATTAATAATAACAGTAACAATAACAATAATAACAATAACAATAATAATAATAATAATAATAATAATATTATTATTATTATTATTATTATTATTATTATTATTAAGTGATATTATAGGTGTGATTTAGTTTGATTTAAATTTTGATTTGATTTAAGCCAATGAATTATTGGTCACACACTACAAGAAAGGTGCCTATTAGCTACAAGTATTAAGAGACGACCTTAGACCGACACAACTAGAGTTGGCTTGGCAATCTTTATTCAAACACAAACGTAGTTATGATTATTATTTTTATTTTGTAAGGAAATTTTTGTTTGTTAATTTTTAGAAGATTATTTTTTTAGTTTTTGTATTGGCTTTGACCGTCATTATGTATGAAATATTTTTTTAAAAAAATTAAAATGTAGAGTTAGTCTTTGGCCGTCACTACATAATAATAAAAATATATTTTATTTTAGTATTGTAAATGACAAACCTTCGAAGGCACCATCCTTATTTTTTCATTCTAAAATTTGGGAACCATATCTCGTCCCTCTTCTAAAATTTGCGAACCCCATCCCTCACCCCTGATTCTAAAATTATTCTTTGCACCTTTACACACCCTGCCATAGCATATAACAAGTACATGCCTTGCTTGCTAAGTGCAATCGTTCAACGTTGACGTCATATGCCCTGCTTCACTGTACTCCTCAACGACAGCCGTTGAAGGTATCGTCGTTTCACTCCTTTTTTTTTTGCTCCATTTTTTTGGCATTTTGTCGCACTCCATTGCTATTGATTTTGCAATAGTTGAAGCATACTTAATATTGCAGCAAGGTCCAGTTGTTAATAGGTTACGTTCATGTATAGTAGCCACTGGTGTTTATTCTTAGATATGAGAATGTCACTCTAATATGTGTTCTTAATGACCATTATTCTTACAGGTTTTTGAATTGCTCTATTGTTCTCTCAATCACTCATCTGTTTCAAATTCTCAAATTGAACTCTGTTGCGTTAAACCCCAATTTCAGGTACAACATGTTCTCTTGCTTTTTTTCTTATTCTATTGATTCTTTATAAATGTTCTCATCGAATTTGCATAGCTTGTATGATTCGTTTGTTGCATTATTTGTGGCTGCCATATTAGAATTCAATAATTATATAATATTATTATGTTAAATCTTATTGTAGTTCTACACTTTCCTTGAGATCACTCTTGTGATTATATCATTACTACAACATTTCAAAACATTCTTGAAGTTCAAAAGAAAACTAACAAAAAACAAACAACCAAAAGATGTAGAAAAATGAAGGATTTGAATGACAAATATTGTAGTATAAGTAGTGAACTAGATCTAGAGACAGGTGATGAAAATGCTAATTTCTTAGACACTAGAGGTCCAGAGTACCAAAATGAGTTTTGGCATACATAAGTTTTTTACCTAAATAATAAAGACATACAAGGGTCAATCACTCTAGTTTAAAGAAACAACAATGGGTATGAAGAAAACTGACCAACTACTAGGACACAAGTAACATTTAAAATTAAATATATCTTTTTGAAAGTATGATTATAATTGTGTTTTGGTCTTTAGGTATTAGAGCTATGGGGAAGAAATAAAAAATAAGAAGTATGACAGAGTAACAAAAATGTACACCTGTGCCAACAACTTTTAATTATAGAAGCCCACTGTGGATCAACATCTTCTGGAATTGCTAGCCAATGGTTCATAAACCCTACAGCTCCTATAAGCTGCAAGAATCCTAGAGAAATTGTTCATATATTTACCCACTGAGTATGAGTTGACAGTGAAACATAATAACACATAATTTGCATACCTATGGTAACATGGTTTATCTCCAAGCACCGGAATTAGTGGAATAACAAGTCTAACAATATTAAATGTTTCAACCATGAAAATAGAAACTTTTTTGCATTTAATAAGCTTAACTATCACATCAATTTTTATATCTGTTCACTTTCATAAATTTTTATGGTTCATGTACACATTAAAACTATACCTGCATTGGGTTGAGAGTATCCCAAAGGATCTTTTCAGTTGCAAGTTCCCACAATATCACCCCAAAGCTGTAAATATCATACTTAATGGTCCCGTGAAGTAGTAAAAAATAATTCAAAGTGGAATTTTAGTAAGATGAGAAAGGGAAAGGGGGACTAAGAGAAAGTAATTGAGGGCATAAAGCACAATACTTCTCATCTAATAGTTCATTACAAAGAACTTCTGGTGCCATCCATTGAGGCTACATAGCAGAATAAAAACTAGAGAATCATAAACATATTTTGACTCTAAAGAAGTGGAAAATTTCAAACAGATCAAACATCTAAGGGGCCACAACAAATGAGAGCCTATCATGCCCTTTCCTATCTTCGTAGTGGGATTTCTTGTCATACACATGTCAAGAAATCCCAAGCTTTTATATGAAACAATTTATCTTTGGAAAAGTCAGTAATGCATGGTCATAAATGTATTCATTAACTTGTTGTCCTTTTTTTTTTATGCGAAAATAATTTATTAAAACTAAAGATGCAAAGAGTTGTAAAGAATTAACCATTATACCAGATCATCCTTGATCATATAAACCAGTCTCCAACCCAATTATAATTTGAGTGATTAAAAGCTTATTACAGCAGTTGAAAAAAAAAATACAGCCACCAAATAACATTGACTAAGACCACTAAATCCTAAAACTTATACCCACTTACCCAAGGCCACCAATTTCACATCCAAAAACTATTTAAGATTTATGCAGTTCATGATATAAGACCCCTTGGCCAAACTCACAAAGGGCTCCACTAATTCCACATTCTCTAGCTCGCAGTGCATACAACAGAGGAGACTGTGAGACATCTAAAATTTTGTGGTGTGTGATGTGTCCTGATGGTTGAAGCATTTCACTAAGCTTTTGGTTAATGATTACTAACTTATTATATAATGTACTAGTCTGTCTACCTTTGTGATGCAAAGGGTCTTTTATGTTAGGTGTAGATTATAATTATAGTCTAAATTATAATTTATATCTTATTTATAATTTTTATAAATATTTTGAAAATGACTTTTCAAATTCAATATATGTATATATAATTATATTTTTATGAATATTTTGAAAATGACTTTGTATCAAATATGCATTTTTGTATTTTAATTTATTTATACTATAAATAAAATAATTTTATAATTTTTAAAAATAAATCTTTCAAATATTTAATAATTTATTTAAATATATTTATTTTACAGTTGTAATAAATTTTATCTATTAATTAAATAAAATTTAAAACTATTTTTAGTTCAATGTTTTGTAATTCAAAAAATACTTATGTAATGTATGATATATTTATCAGTTTAATTTCAAAATTTTAAGAAAAATTATATGAATGGGAGTTTAAACTTTTGGATTAACTAAATTAATATATATATATATATATATATATTAAAAAATATTATATCAAGATTTTCATATTTTAATTTAATTCTAATGTAAATTAATCCTACAGTAGTGAGGGGCTATGACATGATGTTTCTTTGCACGAAATTGAGAATTTTTTTTGTTTTTAATATTAATTTTGGGTCTTACATTATGTATTTACTTAATGTAAAAAAAATATCAATTCTTCTTCCCTAGTTCAATTGTCTTTGATATATATTAAAAATAATAATTTTATTTTTTTAAACTATGTATGCAGTTAAGAAATGTATATAAATATCAACTCACACCAACAAAAGAAAATTGAGTCACTTAAATCAAATAAATAAAAGAAGCTTTTTTTAGAGTTTAATATTAACCGAAAGTTTTACGTGGACTATATGTATTGGTGACTATGTATAAAAGAGGTAGGGTACATCATTTACTTTTCTAATCTTTGTTCCTGTGAACCTTTCTATTCGCAAATTTGAATGTTAGTAATGTTTGAATGTTGACTTATGAATTGAAACTCCGGTGAATGACTATGGTCTAGAACACTTACTAAATTTGCTTTATCATGATTAATGACCTTTTATTCTTTAATAGTATCTCTTGTTTTTAGCTTAAGTGACTAACTTTCATCCTTCCTTAATTCATTTTGACCCAGTGGTTACAGTCATAGTTCTTCCTTTTGGGCAGGTTTATCACCTCTCCCTCTCAAGGTACATTTTTATATTATGGTTATGTTTTATGAACTATGTTTATGTCAAGAATTGAAGGTGATGTCATATGATATTAAATGATGATTAATCACAGTTTAGATGAGTTTTATGTCATGATTTAAGTTTCTATTGGTTGCTATATGAATGTACATAAAATGGATGATGGAAAAAGCAACAACCCCATGTTAATGATGAGATTTTTTGTGGTGATTTAAGTCTCATATGATTATCTCATGATTGTATACACTATATGTGCCTTTTTTATATCCATTATTACTTATTAGATTGGCATTGCCTTTTTTATTACCTTAATTGTGATCTAAGGGAGCTATATAAAAATATAAAAAAGCATAGTAATTAATCTTGTTGTATTGTTATGTAGTAACAGTACCATAATTTTGCATTATTTAAAAGTCTTCACTCTCATCGAGTTTAAGAGCTTCCTTGGTGGAAGGTCTTATTTCTTGCACTTAGTTTTCTTGAGTTGACCAACAACATATTCATGAATGGCATTAACCATGAAAAGAACCTCATTTCATGTTAAGTACTCATACGATGTCTGATACGCTAGCTAACAATTTGAGGAATGAAATGCAGAAACATGGATCGTAGTTGGATGTATAATATGCTTGATCCTTCAAGGAGACTAAGACGTGAGTGTATAACTGGAGTCAATGAGTTCGTTTGCAAGGCAATGGAGCAACCTTGCTCTTTGTCAGATGGGGGGATTAGGTGTCCTTATGTGAACTGTAACTACGAGAAGATTTTGAAACCACCAATGGTGAGGGCCCATTTACTACAATGTGGGTTTAAACCAAACTATTGGGTGTGGATTGAACATGGTGAAGAAGGACCAACTATTGAGAACTTATGTTATGCATCCAATAACTTTGGATGTATGGATTGTGAAGATCCGTTTGGATCAGTGACATGGATGGTATATGACGCATACATGCAGATAGCTGATTTACCACATGTTAATACCAACATGGAGAATGAGACTCTACATGAGGAAGAGTTGCCTAATCCAAAAGCCCAAATGTTTTATGATATGTTAGCCTCCGTGAACCAACCTATATGAAGGGGCAACTGAATCAAAATTATCAATAGTTGTTAGGCTTTTGGTAGCTAGAACCAACTGGCATGTAACTGAAAAATTTAGATAATTTTATACAAATGTTAGTTGATGTAGCTCCAAAAAATAATTGTATACCAAAGAATTACTATGAAGTAAAAAAGTTGGTGTCGAAATTGGGGTTGAAGGCTAAAAAGATTGATTGTTGTCCAGATGGGTGCATGTTGTATTACAAGGATGATAGGAATTTAACTGAATGCAAATATTGTTATCTTCCAAGGTATTTTCCTCCTAAGGTCGGGATGGGAAGATACAAAAATGTTCTAGTGAAGAGAATGTTTTATTTGCCAATCATTCCAAGGTTACAAAGCCTATATGTATCAATGGAATCTGCGACTCAAGTGGGATGGTATGATGAGAACAGAAACAATTCTAGTGTCCTACGACATCCATCTGATGGAGAGGCGTGGAAGTACTTTGATCGTGTTTATCCAAATTTTGCAAGTCAGCCACGAAATGTGAGACTAGGGCTATGTTCTGATGGGTTCGCACCTTACATTCAAGCTTCAACATCCCCATACTCATGCTGGCCTGTAATTGTGACACCTTATAACCTTCCCCTCGAAATGTACATGACAAAACCTTACATGTTTCTCACTTGTCTTATACTTGGTTCGGCTAACCCAAAAGCAAAAATAGATGTGTACTTGCAGCCTCTAATTGATGACCTTAAACAGTTGTGGAATTATGGTGTTTTGACATATGATATCTCTAAGAAACAAAACTTTGTCATGAGAGCTAGTTTGATGTGGACAATAAATGATTTCCCTGCATATGGCATGGTGTTTGGATGGGGAACAAAGGGTAAATTAGCATGTCTTCATTGTATGAATGACACAAAAGCTTTCACATTGAAATATGGTGGGACAAATTCATGGTTTGACTATCATCGATGGTTCTTACAAATAGACCATGAATTTAGAAAAAGTAGAAGGAGATTTACATGGAATAGAGCTGAGTTGGATGGTCTACCTTTTGCGTTGACAGGGGATCAAATATGGGATGTTCAAGCTTCCAAAAGTGACAAATGGTCCTCTAAACACCTTGCCAGGGTATGGAGATAGACATAATTGGACTAAAAGATGTATATTTTGGGATCTTCCATATTGGAAAGACAACTTATTAAGACAAAATCTTGATGTCATGCACATAGAGAAGAGTTTATTTGATAATGTGTTTGTGAACACCTAATTTTGTCCACCATTCTTGTTATATATTTTATCTGTTTCCTTTTATTTATGTTGTTACCTTGTATATATAATCCAAACGCTTTAAATTAATACTGGTTCAATAACTCAATTTCTTTTACATTATTTATTTATTTATTTTACTTATAGCAACACTCAATCAAAAATCTCATTTCTTACTATAATTCCTGTTATTTTCTCTTTTTATTTTTATTTAATTCAAAAAAATTATTCATTTATGTATTTATCTATTTTCTTGTTCTTTTATTACCAGACTGAGTTAATGCTGGCCCATTCTTTTATCTGTTTCTTGATTGCATCTATTGGGCCTTTCTTTTCATAATTAGAACACACAAAAAAAAATAAAAAATTCTTTCTTTCTTTTCCTTTTTTTCCTTTGCTGTTTCTTTCTTTTCTTCTTTTTCTCTGCGACGACGGTCACCTTCCCATACCTTTCCACTCTTCCTGTTGCACGTTACTTTCCCCATGCCCTGCAGGTTTTATCAAATTCCTGAGCTCATGCTGCAAATTGTCCTTTTTTTCTTCTTCTATCATCCAATTTCCTTAATTATAGCTGCAAATTACATTCCAATCAACCATTTTTTTCAGATTAATTCAAACAACCCCAGAACACATTTTTCACTCTATAAATACCTTTGCAATAGATAAGAAAGGGGTTCGGGAAAATTGAAAGAAAAAACAAAAAATTAAGGGTGGAGAAGGGAGCTACACCAAGAAAGAAAAAGCCTATGGAAACAAAGGCGAAAGCGAAGAAGAAGCAGAGGAATTAAAGTCACAGCCGGTATACACTTGAACTTATTTCTTTCTATTCTTCTGTGTACATGCTTGTATTCCTATTTGTTACAAACGCAATAACCAAAAAGAACCTGCAACGCAGACAGCCAATATGTGCGCACACATAGGGTAAACGGTTCAAAGCCAAAATAAGAACATGTAAATCCCTAACCATCGTCATTCAAACATACAAAATCATATTCATTCTTTTACTACCACAAACAAATGAAATCAAAATAAAAAAATGCTTCAGCAAACCCCCGTGCATCAGACACGCCTCCATGAACCACCGCCAAGGCCACCAACGGCTTCCGTAGTGACCGCAAGTGATCTGTAGTAGAGAAAGAAAGAGTCAGAAAAAGAATAGATAGAAAGAAAACACAAAAAGAAAGAGAGAGAAAGCGACACTTTCACGTCGCCACTGTAAGCTTCACCGTCCGCCGCCGCCGGAGGCGATTTCCGGTGGTGGCTCATCTCTTTACTTTTCCCTCTTTTTATCTCCCCCTTCCGTCTGCTTCTTCTCTCTCCAACCTTCCCCTTCCTCTCTCTCTCACTTTCTCCCTCTCCTGCGCCTTCCTTCGCTATTACGCGAACTGCCTCTGTGTTGCTACCCGCAACCATCGCAAGGCCAGAACGTGCCGCCTTTTTTCGACCAGATTTGCGAACCCTCTTTCAGATCAAAACTACCACATCGCGACATCACTCCGCATCTCCTTCGTTCGCAAGAAAGCCTCTCTCGCGCGCGTCCTCGGAGACCGCCGCCTGCACACAGCCGTGATCCCTCTTTCCTTTTCCGTCTTTGCTTCTCCCTTTGCACGTGGGCCTGGCTGCGACCCTCAGAGTCGGCGTTGAATCTAGAGGAAGCTGCGCACAACAACTTTGTAAACTTAGGGCTCCTGAAGCCCTCTTTTTTATGTTTTTGTTGTTTTCTATTTTGTTTTTATTTGCTTTTATTATTATTATTTTTGCTCGATTACACGTTTCGGTTTAAAAGTCTGACCCATTGTTTTAATTATTATAGATTAAAAGCTTTTTTTGCTATGTTTACAAATTACTGGACTTGAATCCTATTTCGGTACATATAATGTAAATTTGGTTGAGAATTTATATCAGAATCATAAAATAGAAAATGAAATAAAGGAAAACCAAATTATAAAAAGGATTGTAGCGTGGACTTGTTTTGTTTTTTTTACGAGAAAATAAACAATGACAAAATAATAATACTAATAATTATAATGTCATCCATTAATAATAATAATAATAATAATATTTCTAAATCAATTACTTATGACTTAATAATAACAAAATTACAAAAAAAAAAAAAGTCTCTAATGGAAAAAAGGATTATTTGGATGTAACATTCTCTTAATCCTAGAGTTTAAGGATGCAAGTTGTACAGCTTGTGGTCTAAAAGCTCTTTTCTAAAAATGTTTTTTAACTTATCTAAAAGGAGAATAAAATTTAAAACAAGTCTTACAATTTAATTATAATTTGTTCATAACAAAATCTTAAATAGAGAATGGGTTAATTAGATGTGACATCTTTTTAATCCTGAGATCTTGAGACACAAGCTGTACAGTTTGATGTCTTAAAAAACTCTTCTCTTGAGTATAAAACATTAAACTAAAATTTAATTATAATAAAAATAAAAATACTAAAATCAAAATTAAAATAGTAAATTGGCTTGGGTGTACACTTCTGTCAATTTATATTTTAGGACGTATAAACCGTAACGGTTTCGAAATCCTAAAATTTAATAAACAAAATTAAAAAAATAACAACACACAAATATTTTCTACAAAAGAACTACGTGAGTCTGATTCTCCATTGTACCGGGAGATACATAGGAGCAGGGGCCCACTCCTGTCGATCTCAAAAATAATAAAATTTAAGATAAAATAAAAATATTTTTTATAATAATAAAATTCTTTTTAATAATAAAATTCTTCTTGCAATTATTTTTAGGGTGAGATAAATATTTTAAAAGTCATTAATAATTTGCTTAATCAATTAGAGGTAACCGTCTTTATGACGGACGTTGTATGATGCTAATACCTTCCCTACACGTAATTGACTCCCGAACCCAAAATTTGATTTTGTAGACCATTTTATTTTCGGGTTTTTCCAATGTTTGCCCTTAATAAATATTGGTGGCGACTCCCTGTTTTTAAAAATTCTTTTTCGCCGTCGCGCCACAACCTCGGTTGCGACAGTGTTCAACACTGTGATGGATGTTAAGGGTAAAACAAAGGGCAAGAATGGATGTTTCTATGTTCTATGCACAAGGGGACTTGGAGTTGATTCAATTAGGTAACAGGAAGTTGGGAAAACCTAAGGCAAACTACACTTTAGCATCAAAAGATGCAAAATCAATTTGTAGATGGATTACGGAATTGAAAATGCCAAATGGTTATGCCTTAAACATAGCTAGGTGTGCAGATGAAAACAAGAGAACTATGCATAGGATGAAGAGTCATGATTGTCACGTATTCATGGAGCGTTTATTCCCCATTGCATTTTGTTCCTTGCCAGAATGTGTATGGAATCCCATTGCTAAATTAAGTCGATTCTTTAGAGATCTTTGTTGTAACACATTGAGGATGGATGATTTAATTAGATTAGAGCAAAATATACCAATTATTATATGCAAGTTGGAAAGAATTTTTCCACCAGGCTTCTTTAATTCAAGGGAACACCTACCTATTCACCTACCTATGGAAGCAAGACTTGGTGGTCCTGTTCAATGTCGATGGATGTATCCATTTGAAAGTTAATGGCTTTTATTGTTAATTAATAAGTTTCATGTGGATTAATTAACAATGGTTGTTGTGGGGTGCAGAATGATGGGAGATGCAAAGCGAGCATTGAGTAATTTAGCAAGGGTGGAAGGGTCAATATGCTCATTCCATTTACCATGAGATTACATATTTTTGTTCTCATTATTTCAAGAGCACAAGCTTGTTGTCAACGACAAGTTTGAGAAACAATCCTCGAAGTGGACATGAGGTCATCCACCTAACTTTGTTTGTCTTCAATAAATCTGGACGCCCTAGTGGAATGTCTAAAGAGCATTGGCTTAATGATGCGGAACCGGGATCTGCTCATATACACATCCTCATCAATTGCAATGAAGTTAAGCTGATACTTGAGTAAGTGTCTATAACTTATTTTCATCTAATTGTACATAATGCAATTATTATATCCATATACATCTAATTATGTGCTTCTTTTAAGATTATTCTTACAAGTTCACTCCATCAACGACGTAGAAGTTTCTAGTCTAATACATGGACATTTTCCCGAATGGTTTCAGAACTACGTAAGTGTTATCATTTTTAATTTATGTATTTCATCAATATAACGAATTTAAACTTTTGTGTATCATTAAATAGGTTAATGACGAAAGGAATAGAGTGACCCACACGAACATAAAGTCATTAGCTTGGGGACTTAATTCGTGTGTAACTTCATGGAACAAGTACTTTGTTAATGGGTAAAAATTTCATACAAAGACTTGGAGTGATGTTAGAAAAGCCACAAATTGTAGGGTCCATGTAAAAGGTGTCATTGAAAGAGGAGAGGACGATTTTTATGGCATCATCCACCATATCTATGAATTGGAATATCTTGGTTTGAATAATAAGATTCCTCTTTTCTATTGTGAATGGTTTGATCCAACAAGAAATGTTGGCATGAGGGTCCATTCATAATATAATATTGTAGAAATCAAGATGAGTTAAAGATATCGTCCTTATGATCCATTATCCTTGCACAAAAAGCAAGAAAAGTATACTATGTCCCTTATCTAGAAACATGTAAAAACTTGTGTGGTTGGTCTGTGGCAATCACAACAAAACCATGAGGTCATGTAGAAGTCGACAACATAGAGGATGAATTGCCGTATCAAGTTGATGAAATGCCAAATGTTTTACCAATTGCAACAATTGAACAAATACAAGGCTTAGCTGAAGGCACAATAATTGAATGTGGGGATGATGAGCAAGAAGATGAGGGTATTGCAATAAAAGGGTTACAGGTGGAAGAAGAAGAAGACAGCGATAACCAAGAGGAAATGGATAGTGATAATGATGAGAATTAACTTAGGTTATGTTTAATTCATTTATTTTATGATATGTTAATTTTACAACATTAAAAACTTACCCATGAACAAGATATATGTTTACGTTATTTTTTTATACAATACAGATGCCTAGGACATGGGGCACAATTGACGTTGTAAGGAACCAAAAGCGCAAAGGTTGAAGGACTAGCATAATGCCTGGGCATATTGCTACATAGGCTTAGGCATTGCACCGCCAGGGAGGCTTGGAGCCTACCCCTCCGGTTCCAGTTGTCCATTCTACTCCTTCACCAGCCTAACTTATTTCCCCTACCTTTGCAGCTATCCAGTCTACCTCCTCATTAGTTCACTAGCCTACCCTTACCCCTACCCCAAAAGTCCAACCTACCCAAGCAATCCAACCTGCCCCTACCCCAGTAGTCCAAAGTACCCCTACCTCTACCCCAGAAGTCCAACCTAACCCAATAGTCCAACTTGCCCCTATCCCAGTAATCCAAAGTACCCCTACCCCAGCAAACCAAACTATCCCTAACCCACCAGTAGTGCAGAGGCTTAGCTTTAGCCCTCCACTAGTTCAACCCACTCATACCCTATCAATCTAGCTCACTCGTACCTCATTAGTCCAGCCTACTCCTACTCCATCAGTCCACTCGACTTCTACTCCAGTAGTACAACCCTACACAGATCCTTCACCTTAAGGAGGTTCTTTATACATTCAGGTAGAGGACCCTGACATTGATGAGGGTGATGAGTCTATGGATGACCCTATTGCAGATGACCACGTCCCTGATCAAAAGCCAATTCAACGTGACGATACTGGAAGGGTCATCATACGACCTTATGCAAATTCAACATTAAGTTTACATTTTTTTAATATTTTCATTATTTATTTAATTTTATATATGAAATTAATTCTATCATTGAACTCAAATGTTTTACAATTGGACCCCTAACGACCCGCCTATTGCAGCAATAGGCCATGCAATTAAATCACAATCTAGGGGTCCTTACCATCGCTATGACATTATCCCTGACGACATGAAGGACAAATGGTGGACGAAGTTTACGGTGACTAAATATGTTAATTCTTATATGTTTACATATTGACTAAATATGCAATGATATAATTGACAAAATCGTTTGCTTGTTTTTGTAGCAAATAATTACTTGGGCACCTCATCATAAGTGGCAGATTAGGAAGGTGTACGACCAACGAATTAAAAAAGGCCTTCGTGATATGCTATCTAAAGCAAGGTTCAAGGGGACCAAGCCTCATTAGATAGGTGAGGCGGCTTAGTCTGGTCTTTTAACCTATTAGGATGGCAAGGAGTTCAAGGATAGTTCAGCTCGAAATAAAACTAACCGAGCTTCTACATGAGGTGGAGCAGTGCACACTACAGGCCGTACAGCTCACCATGAGGTGGCAATTCCCCTATATCTTGTTATGCAATGTAAAGTATAATTCTTATAACTGTATACATGTTTCTTAGAGTCGTGATCTTCATTGACCTGTGGATCCTGACGAGCTGTGTGTGGCTACTCACACAAACAAGGATGGTGTTTGGGTTGATGACCATGCTCTTGACACATATGTAAGTTGATGATAATTAATTTTCAGTGTAATTAGAATTTTTAAAAACATCAATTTCTAAATATATGCTTTCATTAATTGAACAAATAGAGTACCATGAGCATTTGCGTCAAGCTCGTTCTAGTGGTCTTTAGGATTTCATTAGCAAGCAGCAAGAGGTAAATGGGACTACCAAGTTGATGTGTTGGAAGGATGTTGTTGGAGGCAAGAAAAGAGGTTGATGTTATGGCACTGGGCACTTGGCTTCCAACATTCGTCCTGGTGTATCTCACCTTACTCAAGAGTCCATATTTACTCCCACTACTACTCATGTGTCTGCTGAGACTGAGGTATTGCGCTAAGAGGTCCAACGAGCAACTGAACGAGCTAACGCAACGACTACCAGCTTAGATGAAGTGAATTAGAGGTGTGCACGTTTGGAGTAGGAGATGCGATTGCTTCAGGAGCAGTTACGAATGGTGTTGGACTGCCAGTCTGGAGTGGCTTCGACTAGTACGAGCCAAGTTCACCCTCATTATGCTAAGGACCTGGATGACCACCCACTGGATGAGGTGGGCTCCCCCGCTCGTCAACGTTGGCGTCATTAGATTTTTCAGGTTTGCATACCTTACTATGCCTTTAATTCCTTACAATATTTTATTTTTCAGCATGCTTTAGGATACTTGGTGCAATATCAATGTACATTGTGTAGGTAATGGCTTTATTATAAAGTAAAAGGTGTTTACTTGAAATGTAATCAAGTGTCATTAATATAAAAGTCCATATGAACAAAATTGTGTGATAATAATAGAAAGGTTGTTTCCTTAATATTCTCACATGATACTGAGTTTGTAAATTCTATATCGTCATCCACAACCTCCATTTATGGAAAACCCACACATTTCAAGTTGGTTGCATTTAGTGCTACATTTGCATCTTCTTTTTACTTGCAAACCAGTAAATGTAGCAAGTAAGATATATAGAACAACTTGCTTATTAAGCTGCCATGCTAGAAATGTATGAAAATAATTGACATTATAAGCTTACTTAGAAGCCATTTTAAGCCTTTTAGGTGTTTTCACGCATGGTTTTCTCAAAACCTGTCATTGATGCTTAATGATTAGTGAAAACATAACCTATTGATTAATGATTAATGACTATATTGTTCATTTACAGCGGGTGAACTCTACGTGATTGTTCAGACATGTTCTTTGTATAAGGAATGGGTGTCCTTGCCACAATGAGTGCAAGGCAATTTTAGGATGTGTTTGAAATCCAATTGCTAGATAGACTTTCTACCCCTGTGGACAACAATATAGGTTGAAACATTTATTTAAATGGCCTGGCAATAGTGCATTATTCCTTGGTTTGAAAGGTTGAGTCTGGCATTATCATTAAGTCAAGTGTCACTATTTAAATTTACTTGTATTATGATTGCTATGACAATTTGTTCATGATAAAACCTGAAAGTTATTAGGGATGTTACCTTGTGATTAAGTATTGTTAGTATAATGTGGAACTAGAAATAGAGAGATGAAAAGATGTACTTTTTTTTTACCACACACGCTTACAAATGGAGCTTTTTCTTGCTAGTGCATGACTACATAAAATGTTATTACATTTAATTGATTGGAACCTTTATTTTCCTTGCATGATGTGAATTGCAGAAGAAAAATTCAATTAATCCAGATTTCAATCAATAGCCTCCAACATAGCACTATGCCTTGAAATTTTGCTTCATGACTGAAGTTTGGCAATTTTTGGACATTTCAACCATGCAATATTTCTTCTTTCAATTGCAGCTCAATGAATTTTATTTTTATTGCAGGTCAATGAATCTTGTATATTGTTGGGTGTGCTGGAGGCACAATGATAGGAGTTTAGACTTTGGTTTTAAATTATAGTTGGGTTGTAGCCTTAATTTTTACTAGGCGCTGATTTAGCTTTAAACAATGTACTGAGAAGTAGCAAATGACTACATATTTCCTTATATGTAATGTATCTATGGTAATTCAATCAACTAATTTTGTGTGTATGGAGTTTGTTACAATGTTGTTGGCTTCTTGCCCAATTGACTTTTTCATTGAACTTTAGGTTTTTTAATTAATAGGTTTTTGTTCAATTGCTCAGCAATGCACTAGATGGACAATTTCTTGTAGAAAAAAAAAATAGCTTCAACTTAACTCACATAAAGCTGACGCTATTTATAAAAAATCAAAACAGGGCCTCAGTTACACAAACACTAACAAGCGTCAGCCATCCCGACACTACATAGTGTCAGCCTAGTTTGACGCAAACAAGAGTCAGCCAAAGCTGACGCTAAATAGTGTCGTCTCCTCCAACACTAAACTGACACTAATTAGTGTCGGATAAGCCGACACCAATATAAATAAATTAGATTTTTAAAAAAAATTAATTAGTGTTGGCTTTTGGGTAGTGACAGTCTTATCATCAGTTTAGCCGAGGCTATATAGTGTCGGCTTGTAGTAGTCGTTGGAATGTTGTTAGTGTCGATAGTTTTAGAGTCATATTGCTATTTGACGCATAGTTGACACTAAAACAGGGATTAGCATCGGCCTTTCTGTGTTAGCGTCGGCTTTTGGCTAACGCTAATACCTTGCACTGTTGTGGTGACATAAATAACAATTTGCAAATTGATTCAAGTCAATATTTGATTTGATATACTTATCAAAATATTTAAATTAAAGTTGTTAAATAGATTACAAAAAAAAAGTTTAGGAAGGAAAATAAATTAATTTAATGCTTGTCACGTGCTATTAGCTTATTAGTAAAATTGTATATACATAGATATTTATAATTAAGTTGATCAGATAATTTTTCGTTTCATGAAGATGCGAGATATTTATGACTTAAATGATATTTTTGTTATGATTACAAATTTCCAATTATATACTTGATAATTGATATATATTCCTATCAGTCTCAAATATAAGAAAAAAAAATATATGTATGTTGATTTAAAATATAAGCAAATCTTAACTAATTTGACTCTATTTAATGATATCATCCTTAAAATATCTTTTATTTAATTATGATTCTATTTCCAATGGAACTTTTTTATTCTTGATATCAAGTTCCAATGAAGGGCAATTTATGAAAAAGAATATTTTCTAAATGGAAATAATAAAATTAAATGATGTTAACTAAATTTCTTAATTAGTATGAATTAATGTTTTTTGTTTATATTCGAGATTGGAAAGAATATATATGGTCTAGGATCTTTTGACACCAAGTGTCAAAGTTAGTCAAATTACATTTTCAATAACTTTTTTATAGAGTGCAAATTTAACCAATTCAACCGTTAAATTATATGATATTATCTTCATGATCATGTATATCAAATTTCACCTAATTTGGACTTTTTTAGATATCTTATCTAACATTAAGTATTTACATATTTTTTAATATCATATTGTACGTTAAAATAAAGTAAGGCTATGAACTACTAAATAATTTTATAATTGTATGAAATTTTGTATACTTAATCTAATTAATAAGAACATCAAATTCAATAGTTAGATCAATTAAATTTGCATTTTACAAAAAGTTATTGAAGGTATAATTTGACTAACTTTGACATTTAGTGTCAATAGATCTTGATCCTATATATATATATATATATATATATATATATATTATTTCATTTAAATTACCAATTATATATCTGTGTTTGAAATAAAAATTGATGTAGATTTTATTAAATGGGTGGATTTTATTTTATTTTTTCATTTAGTAGGTCTCATTTCCAAACTGATAAGAATTACATGAATTTCATCTAATAAGATAAAATGTGTTAGAAAGAGAATATATTAAAGCAGGCACGTATTGTTATTGTACGTAAATTTTGTTTAATAAGATAAAGTATGTTAGAGAATTATTGCTAACATTTTTCTATAGTTTTTTATAAAAAATTTTAATCGGTATTTTAATTGATACTCCCTCTTGTCTCAAATATAAGAGAAAAAAATGTATGCTAGTATAAAATATAAGCCAATCTTAAGTAATTTTATCCCATTTAATGAAACCATTCCCAAAATACCCTTCATTTAATTGAGATTGTATTTTTAATGACTCTTTTTTATTTTTGATATCAAGTTTCAATGAAGGACAATTTAGGAAAAAAAATTATTTTTTAAATGGGATTAGTAAAACTAAATGATGTTAACTAATTTTCTTAATTGATGTGAATTAATTATTTTTTTTACTTATATTTGAGACCGGAAAGAGTACGTGATTAAGTAAATAAAAACAAAAACTGTTAAATAAAAATAAATTATGCAATATATTAAAATTTTAAAAATTATTATTCTTTATTGAAAATACTTGATTTAGAACATTAAATATTTTTAATTGATATCATTAACGACACTTACTATAAAACTTTTTAATTTATTAAAATTGAATTTTAGTTTTTTTTAAATAATATATAAAATTAGCCATTAGAAGGAGGGAAGAAATTTCAGAGGTTCTTATCGGTGTCTACGAATTAATGGTTCCTGTCACAATCAGAAAATAAATGATGGGAAAACTTTTTTTTTTTTATGGTTTTTCCATTCGTTACCCAGTTATTTGGTGAGAGATACGATGCCGTCTATCTCAAATGTGATTACTCCTCTTGGTAATTTTTTTTTCTACATATATGTCAAATTTAACAACACATAACTAAAACTTAAATCTTTTGTACCAAACTTGAAACAATTTATGACCATAGTACTACTTTATAAAAAGTACATACTTGGCAAGATCTAATTAGCTTTATGCTTTCTTTAGTTTAAGGAAGAAAGTAAAAGGAAAGAAAGAAAGGAAAGAAAGAGAAAAGAAAAAAAAAAAAAAGATGATTTTTTAAATTTTTTAGTAAAAAAGAAAAGAAAAAAAAGTTAAAATTTGTATATAAAATAACATAAATATTCTTATGAGAGAAAATAAGTATGAAAAATAAGGTCTATTTAATTTTTATTTATATAAAAAAAGACCTAATCTCCACTTTTCCTTCTACTTTGGAGAAATAGAGGGTTAAATATGTTTTTGGTTCTTAAAAAATATGACAGAATTGGTTTTAGTCCCTAAATTTTTTTTCCTTGAATATAAAGTCCCTTAAATATAAAAAATAACCTAATTAGATCCATGTGTTAAATTCTATTTAATTTTTCTGTTAAATAATAGTCACATCAGGATCATAGTCACCATTAATTTGCTAACGTGGCCGTCCATGTCAATTATTATGTCTAGGTCACATTAATAACATACTTTTTAAATAAAATTATTACATATTTAACCCTAAACCACATATTTTTTTAACTCTAAAATAAAAGTAATTATATGATTTTTTATTAAAAATTATCACTAGGCATTTCAAGTAATAAAATACTTTACTTGGAGGCTGATGTAACCATTATTTAACAGAAAAGTTAAACAGAATTTAGTATAAAAACCTAATTAAGGTATTTTTAATATTTGATGAACTTTATTAAAAAAAAAAATTCTGAGAACTAAAACCAATTTTGTAATATTTTTAGAAGACCAAAAATATATTTAACTCAAATATTTATGTGAGTCTTACCATTATTCTTTCATCCTCCCACTTTGTTAAACAAACCAAACAAGTGAAGAGATTTGGGTAACTGTGTTTTCTATCCTTCATTTCCTTCCCAAATCGTGGAACCAAACAGACCAATATGGCCTGTTTGGTTGGGTGGAAGGAAAATATGAGAAAAAAAAAAGTTTGAAATTTAATTAAAGAGAATGTTGAAAAAAAAAAGAAAAATTTAAATTTTTGTTTTTAAAAATCAACTTTTTCTTTTTATTTTCTCTCCAACTAAACAAAAAAAATATTTTATTATTTAATTTTTTTTTCTCTTTTTTTTTTTCTTCTAATCAAACATACCATAGTGTGTGTTTGTATAGTTGTTACATCTAAATGTCAATCCAACACCTCTCCTTTTCGTTTCTGCAGTGCAATGTAAAAACGGTCCGATCAACGTCGGTGAAACAGGTTTCCAAACACATTACACACTGTTAACTCTGATGTTCTTTCAACTTTTCAATTTCATGTCCTTTTCAATATTTTCAAAAATAAAAAATTTATTTTTAAAATATGAAAATAAAACAATGACCAACACGTATTGTCTTTCTTTTTTAAAAAAAATTTTTTAGAAAAGAAAATGGTTATATAAATAAAAAAAAAACTCGGTTAATGGTCACATAACAAAATTCTTTTAATATAAAACTGAAGAAAAAGACAAAATTAAAAATTGGATAATTTATTTTTTAAACAATAAATAAACCAAAATAAAATTGATTTTTAAGTGATATTTTAAATAAAATATTATAATGATTCGTTGAACTTCCTCCCTAGTAGAAGAGGTAGCTTTATCTTAAATTCCACATGCCATTGATTCATTGAACATTCATCGGAAATTAGTTGCGTTAACTTAAATAATTGCTTTAGTCAATAATTTCCAACGTTGTGGTACTTTAAACAATAGTAAGTAGCTTTCCTCTTTTCCATTTATTTTTATGTTCCCCCTGGTTCATATATGACATCCTCACCGAACCTAAATCATTACTCAATGTCTTCATTTATGTATGCAATCCTGAAACATTGATTTGTCAAAGAGAACAAAGAGGAAAAAAAAAAGTTTAAATAGTGTTTTTAGTCCCTTAAATTTGGAATAAATTCGTTTTTGATCCCTCCAAATTTAAAAGTGATCTTTTTAGTTCTTGTAATTTGAAAAAAAAAATGTTTTAGTTCTTTAGAACCACCTGCAAGCATCACTAATAAGGCAGATTGAGTCAGTTATGCAACATCAGTTAAGTTTGATGTGATATTTTCACTAACAAAGATACTAATAGGTGTGTTTTGTGTAGTAGATTCACTAGCTGCGTTTGAGCAAAAGAATTAAAATATGCTTTTTTTCAAATTACAGGGACTAAAATAGATCACTTTTAAATTTGGGGAACCAAAAACAAATTTACCCCAAATTTAAGAGACTAAAAACATATTGAAGCTAAAAAAATAACATAAGTGAGCAACCTGTAACAATAGCAGTGAGGCTAGTCCCATCGATCCCTTCAATAACTTCCTCAATGGTGGAAGAAGATGTGAAGGTAGAAATCTAGGTATCGCTTCGTTTTTCTAAGGGTGTGTTTGGTAATAAAGAAAGAAATAAGTGAGAAATAGGATGGATAAAAATAGAAAAGAGAGAAATAGGTAAATGGAAATAGATAAGAAATAGTATAGAAATAAAGGTGTTTGGTTTGACAAAAATAGAAAAGAAATAGGAAAGAGAGGAATAAGAAAAAGAATAAAAGTTATTATTAAAATTGATTTTGCACATTAATAATTGATTATCATGACTTGATAGTCAATTTTTGGGCTTGATAATCAAATTTTTATGTTTTTGGCAGTTTTTAACCGTCAAGAAAAAAAATTTGCCACAAATTGTACAACATGCATCTCCCTCCTCACATTTTCGCATATCTTAACACGAAAATAAAGCCGCATACGACCCACCATCGATTCTCACCCGTCTCACCAAACAATCTTTCATTTTTATTTCTTACTCACTAAACACTGGGTAAGGCTTCTTTGGAATGAGTGAATGAGAAAGGAAGGAGGGCATAGGGAATTAGGCAAGGAAAAAAGTAAGATTCGTGATTCTTCTTGGTTTGTTAACTCTCCAAAGAAGAAGGAATGATAAAATAAAAAATAGAAAATAGGTGAGGTTCACATTTTTTGTAATTCATCTAAAAAGGAAAAATTGCTTTCATACAATAAAAAGATCAAAATATCATTATTTTAACATATTTTTTTTATTAAGGATATTTATATTATTTTATATTTTTTTCTTTCACTTTCTATACAGTCAAACAAAAAAAACAGTCATTTTGCTTTTTATTTTTTTCTTTCTTTTCTTTCATTTTTTTTCTCTAAAATCAAACATACAATAAATGAAAATGATGTGAAAAGAAAATATAAAACGCAAAAAAGATTCTTGTCTTTAGTCTTTAGAAATTGCGTACTAGCTAGGACAAAACAATACACTTAGATTTCTCCGGCTTTTTTATTATGGATTAAAGCTTCTTTAAAATTAAAACTTAAAAGAAGAATTTTAAAAATAAAGAAATTTGATAATTTTAAGTTATTTTAAAATTATTTTTCTTTGTTTTTTTATTCTACATCGATTAATTTAAGATGAGAGAATGAGAGAGACTAATGTATGCAACTTATTTTTTAAGGAACAAAACTTACATACGGTTTTATAGGTAATATTTATACTGTTTTCCAATTAGAATTAGGAATTTCACCTCGATAATTTGTGAAATAAAGATTTGCATTAAAAAATTATACATATTACTGAGGTGAAACTGCTATTTAATTGGAGACTAGCACAAATAAACCACCTATAAAACTGTATGCAAGTTTTATCCTTTTCTAAAAACTACTATGGGTAACTTTTCTTAGAAGTTTCTTCTTTTATTTTCTTTTATAAAAATAAGCTCCATATTTTTTTAAGATGTAATTGGTCCAACTTCTTCTTTTATGGAGAAAAAAAGTAAAAATTTTGAAGCCTGTGTCATGGACATGCCAAAGTATTTGTCGAATTCAAGATGCTAGAAATCTTCATGAACGAAGAATAACAGGGATGATGAATATGTACTCCCAAATTAAACATCCTAATTGCAACCAATGAATTGCTTTCAATATTCAATTTAGTAAATCCCTTACTTAAATCCAATCTGACATGATGATATATAGCTCAAAGCTCTACTTTAACTATAGAACATTATCCCAAATTACAAGCAAAAGCAGTAATAAAGTGGCCATTGTGATCTCTTTATACACCTCTATCAACTCTTGAAGTGCGGGCAGGGACAAATCTAATGCTGCAGGCGTGGGCCTAGGCCCCCTTTCCTTAGAACTTCATATATAATTATATATGTATATATATATTGGTTGACAGACGGGGTCTACGGTGGGAGACTTAATCATGCCTGACACCATGGTTGAATGTTTTTTATTTATTAGATTAAATGGTCTTAAAATCAATTGTTGAGTTTTTTTCCTTTTTTTTTTCCCCTCTCTTTTTGAATTTTCCCCCTATTGCTCTTCCTTCTCTCACACCTTCCAATCTCTCTCCATCCTTTCGCCTTCACCCCATCGTTCCTAAATTGTAGCCACTAACAAATATCACTAAGGCCGTTAACGATGGTTCACGTCGTGTAACCTGGCGAATAGCCCCACCAAATATGGATGAGCACAGAGGACACAATTTGAACCAACACCCACACCATTTAAACCACTTGTGAATCACAACTCTTAAAACCAAGTCCACACAAATCCCCTCCCCTATGAATTACAAACACTGATGTTTGGCAAAAAATAAAAAATAAAAAAGAAATGGGTTAGCCATTAAAATAAACTTGAAGTGGTTGAAAGAATGAATGCAATTGCGGCGACAATAAGGCTCCATGCGAACGCAAGTGCACGATGGAACTTCTTTCGATCTTGACGAAGATTTGACATATGGAGGCGGTGGCACTGTGCTGGGTGACGAGGTGGAGAGGGAGAAGGAACCTTCTTCCACTTCCACATGGTGTTCTTAGCGTGATTCGCTCTTGGATCTTGAGGAGGAAGAGAAGGAGGCACAGGAGGAGAGTTTCTAGCTTCGACGTCCATTATCTCTGTCATTGGTGCCGCCATTTCTACCTCTCTCGCGTTTCTCAAAACCTACACACATTTGGAAAATTTAGATTGGAACTGCGAATGTGAGATCTATGGTGAAAATAATAGAATCTATGAATCTTAATTACTCGATGTCGTCATGTTGGGTGGCAAGGGGGAGGGGGAGAGCCTTGCTAGACGTGGAGAGGAAGAGGGTGAGCCATGGGGGGTTGGAGAGAGATTGGGCAGTCAGAGAGAAAGGGACGTTAGGGTTTAAGGACAAAATAGGAAAGAGGGAGAGAAACAGAAAACAAGAAAAAAAAAAGGAAAAAATCACAGTCATCCATTTAAAAACTAATATATCTAAGGGTGAAAAGTGAGTTTCCCATGGTGGGAAACATGATATGCTCACCCACCTTAGCCAGCATATGGTTGAAAAGCATAAATTTTGCATTAAACAATACTATCTCTAAATAGTTAACTCCCAAAATGATTTGCAACATAAGGCTGTCGTTTTACTACCATACTTTGCTTATACCATAATCTCAGCCACCAACCAGATTCCCTACTAATCCAATTTAACAAAAAATAAATCCATGAAGAATCAACGGTGCAATCCTTTATTGCTTTTCACTATAAATGCTCTTTGAACTACAATATACATCACGTGCTAGAGGGATTAAAAAGTACTAATAACACATTTATTAAAATTCAATGATTAAAGTTTTTATTATAAGATAATTTTTTTAGTAAATTTATTATCTTATGACTTCTTATATTTTTTGGATTGTAAAACCATTATTGTCAATCTTGATCGATTGTTGTTGTGCCTTTGAGATAAGAGAGTCTTTCTTTCATGTTTGGCATATTTTTGTTCTATAGAGTTTTAGAAATGTGATACACCTCTTTGCATTTCATTTAATGTCTCAATGGATTGGAAAATAATGTACAAAATTGACAAATAGATAGAATATCTATTCAAACTACTGAACAATATAATAGATCTATACAAGGCGATTATTACATTATTTAACAAATTTTTTAAGAAATAATTATTATATGTACTTAATTTTTTTAAATAATTGATATCTTATGAATTATAAAAATTTTGTCATTTAAAATATTGACCCCTCCTTTAGTTGATTTTTGGATTCATCCTTAGTGTAGGAAAAGGCACCATCACAATCAATGGTAGACCTACATGTAGTTGAGGGTGTGCAAATGCACCCCATGTCTTTGATAAAAATATAAGTAATTTGGTTTAATATATTAGGTGGTCCCTAAACTTTTGGAGAATTTTTAATTAGGTCCCTGAACCAAAAAAAAATTATAATTAGGTCCTTGATTTTCTACAATTTTTGTAATTGAGTCCTTAGAGTTAGTTTGTGGCGGTTTGAAAAAGTGAGAAAATTTACAATTTGTGATGGTTTTTTAATTTCAGGGACCTAATTAAAAATTCTCTAAAAGTTTAGAGATCAACTGATGTACAAAACCAAGTAATTATCTTGAATTTTTGAATTTCCCCCCCTCTATTTTTATATATTTGAACCCATTGTCCCATGTTTCTCACTCTTCTTATATGTTTATTATTTTTTTATTCAAATATTCTAATTTGAAAATCAAATTTTGTATTTTCTACATATATATAATGTATAAAATTTTATGATTTTAACATTTATGTTTTTATCTTCATATGTATAACAATAATTATTATAAATTTTTATTTTTTAAAATAAATTACCCGCACTAACTCCAGCCTTGGATTCGCCACTGATCACAATTCAATTTGACAAAACCTTCCTCTAAAAGCACCCAGGAGATGTAATATTGAGGTTTTAGGAAGAGCCTCGTATGGTTATATTTGTGTTCATTCTACACCTTTAGCACATGTTGGACTAAGTGACAAATCTTGACATGTATACCAAAATCTGATGACTATGTATGATTAAACATCACTTCATTTGTCTATTTCCAAATAGCATCAAGAGAAAACTCAAAAACCAAAGGCCTGTTAATGCGTCTAGAACATGCTTAAAGGCAAGCGTACCATATAACAGTAGTAACAATAGACTAAATCTAGATATCATACCCAAGGAATTGATATGGAGTACCTTTCGGAGAAATTCTTATGTTGTCTAGGTTGTCCAAATTAAAAGGGTTTGAGTGCAAAGAGTTAAAATGCAAAGAATTGAAGATTGCTTAAAGGAAAATTGGATTTCAATGAGTTTAAGAACCTAGGATTATGGGTTCCAATGCCTTCGACTTCCTTCCCCTTAGTTAAATTTTAATCTTATTTCCTAGTTTAATTGTCAATTTTCCTCTACCGAATTCTTTCACAACCTTTAGTCATGCATCGTAAAAACTTTCCTGTATTAAACCCCTGGTTGGTCATAAAGTGATTCAATCTAGGAAAGGAAAAGGAGTAAAGAGGGTAAACAAATTCGATTGAGAGTTCAGTTCATAATTTGATCATTCAACATCCCAAACCCAATTACCCTAGAAGTCTACCAAATAATTATGGTACAACCACTGATTAAAAACATGCAAAAAGTGATCAATTCCAAACAAAATATTAAAGAATGCTAAGACAATTCAATTGAAAGAAGAAGGGAAACAAAATTAACAATTAAAATGGGGTTTTAGTCATCTCAGGCATAACTATACCATAATCCTAGCCTAGAGATTAGTTCTCCATAACAATAGAGAAACAACCCATTAAAATATGAATCATCAAAAATTAAAGAAAAATCTTAGGCAAAAGGTTGATCCTCAATCTTTATCTACTAGGGTCTAGGGGGAGTCTTCTGAAGCTCTAAAGAGTTCTCTCTCAGCCAAAATCCAAGGAGTCAGAAAGAGTATAGTGAAAAAAGTGTCTTTTGATTTTGCAGATTCCTTATTTATATCCTCATTAGGCCTGTAGGCCTAATGGAAGCACGACCGTGCATCACCTTTGAAGCATGGCCATACTTAGGTCGTGCTTTTTCTCATTAGCAGAGTCCTGTCAACCAAGCACGGCTGTGCATAGTGAAGCACGACCATGTATCTTCTCGTAAGCATAACTTTGGAATGGAAGCACAGTCGTACATCTCTAGTAGCAGTAATTCCTTCTTCAAACTTAGCCATTTCTTTCAAAATGTCGCTCATTTCATCACTACACAAAAATAGAGAAAAATGAGTCGAAATGTCTATAAAGATAAGTTGAATTCAACATACTGAAATTCCCCGTGCCAATCATAGCAATTGAGGTTTATCAAACCTCCCCACATTTGAGCACTGCTTGTCCTCAAGCAATTGTCCTAATTCATTACATGATTCAAGAAATCTAAGAAATTAGCCAAACAAGAAACCCATCTACTTAACCTCATAGAACCTGTAGTAATAATCATGACAACTTCCACCTAAGAGGATCGGCCATGTACTTATTTAGACAAAAAATAAGAAAGGTCAGTAGTAAGATAAAATACCGAATCAAAAAACAACTCTAATTTAGTGAGATCTAAATTTTAAAGTAAAGGCTACTTTACTTGATCTCATTATGTTTGTGGGTATAGGGTGTGATAATGGCTACCCTAATCATGCCATGAAGTTAAACTAGTAAAATGATGTTGTTAGGGTGTCGGTTCTGCATAATTATGTAGAATTAGCATAGGTTGTTGCAAAAAAGCTCATGTGGAAACCATTGTAAGCCTAGTACGTGCTGTTATACATGGTTTCCCCAAAATATGTTTTTAATGCTTATTTGTGGATGCAAACAAAACCTAAACATGGTGCAAGAGTGTCCAAGCGTTCAAGACCACCATAGTTAAGTTGAAACTAAAATTATGCAACAAAAATACTTGGTCAAGGCCAAAAGTTAAGCATAGAAAGCCTAGGTAAGCCAAATCTGCCTTATATTCATTTACTGCTATTGTTATGGACATTACTACATATATATGGTTATTTGTGTGATTTGGGAAGAGCTGAACCTTTTCTCTTCCTACAACCTACTCCTCTCCTTGTCACCTTGAGCATAATCAAGAGACCATTCCTTTCTAATTTAATGCCTTCCTCCTAATCATTCCCTCTACCTAGAGTTTTTATTCCCATATTAGACATGCTTCTCCTAAACCCTTCTTAATTATCCACATTAGATAGTCATGGGGATCCATCATGAAGCAAGTTTTGATTATAAACATAGGTAAAAAAAGTGAAACAACTTGGAGTAGAATCTTCTTGAATTGCCACTAATGGATATTGCAAATAAAGGGGTCCAATAGGCGAGGATTGATATATTGGTAGAGAAATAAAGGAAAGGCACTCAAGAAATGCAAGAACAAGGACAGGGTGGCTGGTTAGTACATAACAAATCAATCAATCTTTAACGATGATATGTAAGTAAACATCCCATATTATAAATTATCATTGGATGTTTAAATAGTTCAAACATGAATATACTATTGAATGAAGAATTTTGTTGCTCGTCTGTCCCTAACATAATAATCCACATTGCTTTTGGATTAGTTTTTATGCTTTTGTTCTATGTCGTTATTATATCTAGCTCACTATTTGTGCAAATATGTCCATTCTCAACAGACAAAATGCTTATTATATGTCACTAACAAATTAGTTGAACCATAATTTCTCATAAGAAGAACCATGCCTTAAATGTAAAACCTCATATATGCACAAAATTAATGCCTACTATTATCAACTCAAATTTCAGAGAAAATTTATCACACAAAATCTTTTAAATACGGTTGCAACGATAATATATACATGCCATAAAGGACAAGCTATAACTAAACACAACAAGCATGTCATCAATAAGCATTATCATCACAAGTGGACTACAATGATTGAAACCATCTAATTTTAGCTTGCTTAAAAAATATTGAAATAGACAATGAACTTTCAAGTAATCCAACTGTGCACGCAAAAGGAAAGTCACCCAACTCACCTTGCAAATTTGGTAATCAATACATAGTTAAGGACTTTTAACTATTTTCTTGTGTAGATTTGAAATGTGAACTATGAAGTTTGGTTGGAAGTGATGCCACCTAGTCTACAGATAGCCATAATGGAAGAAAGGAAAATTGTAATAATAGAAGAAGTTGCAGATTACAGTAATATTTACCCATATAAATATGACAATTAACTTTAAAAATTAAATTTATTTTATAGTTTAATTTGAATATATTGACAGTGTAACGTTTTTTACATTGTTATCCACTCATAAATTGTCATATAATTAAAAATGAGTTTAATTTATCTACACTATTTTTTAAAGATTTTGATAGTCCATCAAACTTCAAAATTAAAAGGATATGAAGGGGCACAATGTTTCATGTGTCAAGTTAAGGAAGTTCTTTCCAAGAAAGGTTGAGTAAATTCCTTTACAAGTAAACAGTTGGCCACATCCCAAGTTGAACCCCAAAGTAAATTACACAAATTAAGCCCTATTCATATATGTATAAAAAATAAGTTGGAACAATCACACTAGAAACATGTTATTAACTAAAATATATGACCTCCAACAACAAAACTACCCAAACTATCCAACAACAAAGTAATTGAACCCTTACAAGAAAGGTAATGGTATTGACACTTTAATGTTGGCTTCCAAAATTGTACCTCTTGTGTTAAAAAATTCCCTTCCTCAACTTTATCCTTTACCAATTGAATCATTACAATATTTTTCATCTTTTTGTTTGAATGCCCATTACCATTTGATTAAAAACCTCCACATGATAATCATTTGATTAAGCCAATATCCATGTAATATCAAAATACCATAGTACAAGCTTAAGGTAAGGCAAAGCAGATAATCATGGTCAAACCGAAAAACTTTAAAGAAAATATAATACATGCATAAAAAATTATAATACAATACCATAGGATCTCACAAATAGTCTACTCTACCACATCACAAACAGTAACATACTTGTAGTGCATAGTGAAAGTGAAGGATAGAGCAAGCAAGGCAAAGTAACCCTTCGCACAACCCTAAGAAGCAGTAAACATCGGGCAAGCTTCCAAGGGTGAAGACAGTTATCTGTTGGCGCTGTTGAGCAAGGACAACACAAAATTAAACATGAATCATAACAAAGGTACAAAAAAGAGAAATAGTTGTGCATTTGAACTAGAGAACTAGATGCAAATGCGAGTTCTCATGATGGCCAATGTTTACTTTGAAGGTTCACAAATATAGATGCAAATGCAAGTGTTGTAACATCCCGGGCGCTGACAAGGACGAGGAATGATCGTCTATGCAAAAAAGATGAGGCATGGACAATGAGCGGCTCCTAGTAGACTTCCATCGGGAGGGACATATGAATGAATCAAATACACACCAGAATGAGAGGGATCAAAAGGTTGTGTAGGTATAGGACTGTACAGTTGAGGATAGCTTAAATGAACTAATAAGTGATACCTATACCAACAAGATACATCTACTTTTTGATAGCCTATCACTTAAGAACTCCACAGTTAAGTGTGCTTAACTTAGAACAATTTTGGGATGGGTGACCTCTTAGAAAGTTTTCTAGGAAGCGTGTGAGTGAGACAAAGCAAGTTGAATAGTCTTGTGTTGGTTTGTGGGGACAGTCTTTGATCCTGAAAGCTGCCAACCGTTACAAGTGTGGGATTCGTATTTAGGAATTCACAATTTGCAAGGATGTCACCAGAGATAGGGTAGAGGTTCAAAAGAGTTAGGATGGTTGAGGTTCGCACTCAAAGGGACGAAGGTCTGAAATAGTGGAGATAAGGCTAACAAGCTAAGTGATGGCAAAGGCGGGATTTGTTGACAAACTTTTACATTGGTTGACAAGAATAACCAATTTAAAAACAAACTTTCTACATCAGTTTTAATTTTAACCGAATTAAAATTGTTTCTTCATTAGTTAAAATTAAAACTGATCTAAAAAGTTTTCCACTTAATTTCAAAAAAGATACTGCCTTTTTTTTTAAATTGGTTGTTCAATAACCGATCTAGAAACCTATTGTTATATCCATATTTTTCACTAGTGTACTATGCATTAAAAGGCATTATTCTTGTTTAAGGGGCATTATTCCTTCTTTTGTAACTACTAAGCATTTGAAGAGTTATTGACATTATGTCCATTTAGTGTTTTAATTGAGGAGTTAATTATGTAATGATCATGGCTTACTCTATTATAAACAAAGTACAAACTCATATAGCTTGGGTGACAAAGTAATACAATCTCCTCTTTTTTCTATAGTCTCCTTTTTATTTTCTAACATAAAACCCTTCTGCTTTTTCTCCAAGTAGTAATAATAGATTATTATAGTTGGAGTCACGGTTGCATGCCATGACAAGTGAGAGCTAATGCAAAGGTTGAGTAGTGTCGAATGTGGATAAGATTTCGGTCCTTGCATGGCTGCTCGTTGGGGTTGAGCTGCACCTATGGCAAACTACATAGCATTCTTCTGATGATTTTTGCATTAGCTTCCAACTTTTCTTCCTTGTCTCAGTTTCATAACCACTTTAGTTTTAGTTCTATCATTTTGGTTTTAGATAGGTGGGGAGAATCAAGCCAGATGGTCTAACATCAATTTCAAATGACTCTTTGTTATTTTTTTCATTGTTTATGTTTGTTTGATTCCAACTAACCCACGTGTAGTTTTATTAGGTCTATCATTCATTCTCCTTTAGACAGTTGTCCTACTCTTTTTATTATTATTATTGATGTTGTTCTTGTTATTGTTATTATTACTTACCTTTAGTTAACACATGTAGACAATCTGATGTTGTGATGTTATTTCTGTTAGTGTTGCACTTTTAGGATGTGTTTGAATTTGTGATTCATTCCATTGAAAGTAAGGGTGGAAAGAGGCTAGGTTTATGCTTTTTAAAAAGCCTTTTTAAGTAAAAAGGCTAGGCTTCAGGCTTTAAAAAAAGCCTATTAAGCCTAATAGTTCAGCCTGTTTATATACATATAAATAATATAAATTACATTTTATACATAATAATAAAATAAAATCATATAATTATTAATAATAATTTTTTAATAAAGATATTTTAATTTGAAACGTCACAGACTTTCTCGCTTACTCTATTACTCTTTTTTTTTTTCATTCCAAAGTTCTAAACCCTAGCACGCTATTCTAATCTTTGCAATAGGACACACCAATGCTACAACCACGCAACTTTTTAAGTCCTATTCATTCATCTTCATTATTGCCAAGCACTAGAGCCCGAGCCGCTTCCTTCCTTCCTACTTGATTCTTGGTCTATCATATAACTTCTCGGTTCCTTCCACTATATATATATATTTTTTACAATCTTGTTTTTCGATGGTTGCCAAGATGTTTCTTTTTTTAAGTGACAATCACAATTAAATACTCAATTAAATTCAAATGGTTAATTTTTATTTTATAGGTTAACATAAGTAAATTTGATATATCTTCATCTTATTGATTACTCTCTTAATTTAAAAATGAAACAATTGCAATTAGTTCTTGCAATGAAAGAAAAGATTGAAAAAGAATGGTGTTTGTGGACTGTAGTGCCTATTTATAGGCCTTATATCAAATAGGCCAATTAAGTAGGCTTTCAAGCCAAGTCAGGCTTTGAAACAGGTCAAGCCAAGCCTTAAAAAATGGCCTGTAATAGATAAAAAGGCTAGACTTAGGCTTTGTAATAATGAGAAATCAGGCTAAGCTCAGGCCTACCAAAGCCTGGCTTCACCTGGCCTGTTTCTACCTGTAATTGAAAGTCAATGACATGCAAGAGTAAAGTTCACGTTGAATGTGTCTCAGAAAGTGGGATTAGTGTAAAACAAGCACACACTTATTCATTTGAGTTGATCTAGGCCACCAATAATTCATGGATAGTTTTTTTTTTCTTTATTAGAATAAGATTTGTTTTTAATTTAAGTTATTAATGTAACACCTTGTTTCTCCTAATACCTGATTAAGTGTTTTAATAACTAAAAGCAAGAACTTAGATATGTAATCTAGGTGATTAAAAAGGAAGAAATAAATTGTTGTTGTGTATGGTTTGTTGTGTGTGGTGATAGTTGTGAATTATCTGTTTGAATTTTGGTTTGAATTTAGGAAGTTTGAGATATGTGCTTGACCCAATTTGAATATGTTGTAAGAGTAATTTTGGGTTTTGAGAAAAAAATAGTTGAGTTAAATCAGTTTTGGGATAAGAGTAGTGGTTTGGTGAAATTTGGGCCTCAGTTGACCAAAAGTCCGTGTGAGAGTTCTGGGGAGCTCGGATATAAAAGGTGGAGGAGGGGGGAAGCCCCTCATTCTCTCAATTCCTTTCTCTCTCATCTCTTCTCTCTTCTTTTCATCTCTCTATCTTTCTCTCTAGAATCTCTCAAGTTAGCATGGGTATTAGAGGATTCCAAGTTTAGTTCAATGCTTTGGATGTGAGGAGGATCAATCTCTTGAAGTTTTGGCTCAAGACATCAAATTCTCAAAGAACCTAAAATTAGATTTGGAAGTTTTCGAGGTAAGGGAAGCTTACTAATGCTTGATTTCGTGTTTATGGTTATTAATATCTTGATTTCTTGCCTTGGAATGGATTGATTTTGATGAAAATCTTATGTATAAAAACTTTGAAGCAAAATGGGTTTTGGAAGGGATTTTGAGATTTGAGGATGTTTTGTACCTAAATTTGTTGTATAATTGGTTAGAAATGCATTAAAAGTGTTTAGAATTGTTATGTAGCAATTAGAACTCAAGGGATTGAAGAATCAAAGCCAATATACCCTGTTCACAATCGCAGGTGACAATTCACAGGCGAAAAGGTTGTTCACAGGCTGCCCGTGAACCTTGCTGTTTGGTGTACTGGTAGATTCGTTCACGGGCTGAGGGGTGTTTCACGACCTGCCCGTGAACTGCATTTTTGGTTCTGAAATGCTTAACAGATTCGTTCACAGACTGAGCGGTGTTTCACAGTCTGCCCATGAACTCTGTTGTTTGGTTCTGAAATGCTTAGTAGATTCGTTCACGAGCTGGGGGGGTATTTCACAGGCTACCCGTGAAACTCTGTTGACTATGAACATTCAATTTTCTTGGTTCCTTGCTTTGCTGTGAATAAAAATTTGATATTTTTTTTTTAGTTGAGTGAGACTTGGATCTAAGAAAGAATGTGAAAGGTAGTTGATTTCCATGGATTTCAAGTTTAGGTGTAATCCTTTGAAACATTGGAAAATAAAATGTTTAAATTTAAAGGAAAGATGAATTCTTACAGTATGCTTGATTTTGAGGATATTTGTGTTGTTATATAATGAATGGTTATGAATGATGTTGATGGCTTGTGATGTTATTGGATATGTGTTGACGTGGAAGGTTGCTTAGATAGAACCTCCACATGTTGTTGTTATTATTCCAAACTTGGTTCATGGTTTTCTTTATTATTGTTATGGATTGGTTGGATAAAATGTTAGAAAATGGTAATTGAGTGGAAAGTTGCTCAGGTAGAGCCTCCACTAGTTGTAATATGTTGTGATGATGAGACATTTTACTTGTTGACCATGTAAAAGGCTAGATTGGGCCTGCATGGAGTTGGTAGTGACTGTTAGACCACAAGTGGTGCTAAGTAGGCCACGTGGTATTATGTTAGTACATATCTATGTATGGATATTGATGAATGATTATGTTTGAGTTATTGTGGTGAGTCATGCATTTGCATGCATATGTTGTTGGCTGAGGTTCTATGGGCCTCATGCCGTATACAGGCAGGCATGGAAGTTGGGGGTGAACGGAGCTGCGGCTTAGCCGGGCCTCCAACCTAGTGCCTGGATAAGAAGTGGGGTCTAAAAGATAGGCCTAGGAGATGAGTGGATGGGTAGTCCCACAATAGGGCTAAGGCAGTACAGGCCTTGTGTCACAATATGTCACCACCCACATTCACTTATCCTGACAACCATAAGCTTATCCAACTGATCAGAGTTTTGGCAATCCCTGAATGGTGCTTGGAAGACCATGGTAGGGGATAAGACTTGGTTGATTGCCCGATATGTAGAAATCTCTTGAAAGTAGTGTCTTCATGCATTAGTATGGTGATTAATATCACTATGGAAGAATGTGACTACACATCATGAAATTTTATTTGAATTTTTATATAAATGAAGTTTTCGTCTGTAACTGATGATGTTGGTGGTGGCAATGGTAGTGTTATCGTTGTCATTATGGTTACTTGGTAATTGTCATTGTGGTTGTGAGGTACGTTGGTAGCGGAGGTAGTATTGTTATCGTGGTTGCTATTTTGGTTGGAGGTGGTAGTAGAAGTGTGGATAATGTCTTGTTGTTGACGTTGTTGCTATTTTTTGTTTGATTATTGATATGGAATAAGGGGATTTTTATATTACTTTACTTTTAAAATATACATTTTATTATTTCAAGTAAACTTACCCTTGCATTGTTTGCACGTGTGGTTCGTGCCTGTGATGATCACATCTTTAGCGTTGGAGCAGATTGTTGAGTTTTGGCAAGTTTAGCTTCTCTTAATTGATGATGAAGCTTCGCTTCAGCAAGTGGGGAGATGGAACAAGCATGGAGGGTTACTTTTTGTTCCTTTAGAGGAATTGATTTTCCTTTTGTTGTTTATTTCTATTAAAAGAATGTATAAAGTGACTAGCTATAGAGAGAGTGTTTTGTACCCTATATTTATTGATATAAAAATGTTTAATAATGTTGGTGTATGTATTTTCTTGTCTTTTCTGGAAGTATACATTGATGTAATTATTTTGGTTGGAATGAATAGTTTTCTCTATTATTATCTATAAAGATGAAGAAGGCGAAAAACAAAGACGTGTTTTTTTTATAATACTTAATCTAATATCTTGATTAAGAGAAGCCTTCCAAGAGATAAAGTAGAAAAGTTGTTATGTAGCAGCAGTGGGTCGTTACAATTAAATCATTCGTTTTAGAAAAATATATATAAAGGAATTGCTAAGGTAGTTTTTATAGTCATTGGCATTCTAAAAAAGTTTATGTAGCATTTTCTTTATTATTGAGTGTATAATTTCTTTTTTTTTAAAATAATAAAAAGGGTTGATTAGATGCAATTTTTCTTAACACTTTAAATTTTTAGAACACAAGTTGTAACAACTTGATAGTTTTAAAGACTCCTAAAAATAAAATATTTTATAGCTATTAAAATAAAATTTTATAATTTAATCAAAAATAAAATGACAATAATTCATAATTATAAACATTAATGAAAATATAAGTTTTATAATTTAACCAAATATAAAATTGATGATGAAGTCTTTAATAGAAAAAGGATTAATTATACGTCACAATTCATAAATCCTAAAGTTTAATGAAAATATATTTATAAAACTAACCAATTCAATTTCAACATAAACTACATAAACTCTGATTTTTCATTGCATTGTGAGATACATAGAAGCAGGAGACAGGAGACCACTCCTATTGAGACCAAAAATAATAATAATCATAAAATTTAATCATTACAAAAATAAAATAAATAGAAATAGCTGAATAAATAAAATCTTTTTGTTGTAATTAGTTCTCAATTATTTGAAGGTGAGATAAATATTTTAAAAATTATTAATTTGCTTAATGATTAGAGGTAGCCATTTTTTAACGAACATTGTAGAGTGCTAATATCTTCTTTCCACAAATATTCTTCAAATATAGTATTTCATCTGCATTATACCATTGGCATTTTTATTTTACTAAAAATGGATTCCATCTGCATTGATAATTGCCACTATGTATTATACTTGGTCAAATTTATGCTAAAATTCCACAGTTTCTTGGCCAAATCCATGTCCTTTGCCTGTGAGTATGCTTCTGCAAGATTATTATTTACAAAATACTTGCCGCTAATTCCACTCACTTGTGGGTGCAATGCTACATAGCATGTTGTTGATGCTCCCTGTAGTCAAGTTGTAGAAGGAGAATATGGAAGATTAGAAGAATCACATGTTAAATGTGAGTTTTTCTTAACCTCCTTTGAATTAAAGAACAAAATTAGGAATGCTTAATGATATCTATATGGAACTAAATATATTTTTTACCGTCTATATGAATTTTCTTTTCATCTTACTATATAACTTTTGCTTTTTAATCCTTAAAAATTACAAAAATAATTATATAATTTTAATCACTAGTAAAAGACTAAAAGTACATTATTTTTGTTAAATGTAAAAAATTATAAATAAATAAAATTTTTTATAGAGATAAAAGGTAAAAAAAAAATCGTCATATTTTTAAAGAACAAGAAGATATTTAAACCTATCTATATTCACAGATTATAGTGATTTAACTTACTTGCTGCACATTTTTCACCACAAATCCCCCTAGCTTATTAACTAGAAATGGCCCTAGCATATTGGATATACCTGCATAAGTCATACAAAGATATGCCAATAAAACTCGGTAAATGTCATTATTTACACGGAAAAATATATACTTAAACAAAAAACTACTCATGAAAAAAAAAATAGACAACATTTAATCATTGATGTTGCAATTAAGGGATATAAATTACAAAGGATGCCTCTAGGTAAACATCTGAAATTGTGTTTGCAAGTATGCTCTAAGGAATAATCCTATTTACTAAGTTTGAATTTGTTATGTAGAACAACCAATCTATTTAACGCTATTATTGTCCTTTCTTTTTAAACAATATTCATGTACAAAATATAGGATTATAACACTTAAAACTATATGTTGAGGAATTGAAGTTTGTTGCATTGTAAATACATTGAAACTTTGAAAGACAATTCAAGGTGGAGGATTATCTAGAATAATTTAATTATTTAGTATCTTTTTTATAATTATTTAATTATGTAGAATAATTAAATTTAATAGTTTAATTATTTAGTATCGTAAATCTCATTATTTACATAAGTTCCTCTCAAAATACAAATTTACACAAATGTGGTAATTACCCGTCAACAACCGATTGTGAATGTAAATATTGGTGGTAGTGGCTCCCGGATGAAGAGAATTAACAGTAATGTCTATTCCATCTTCCTGATCAAGTTGCAATAACAAACAAGTGATATTATTATATATATCCTAAACAAATTAATAATTAAAGAGGCAAAACTAGAGGGCCATTATTTTTTTCTCAAAAACATAAGAGAAGGTAGGTCACCAAAATAGAGAGAAAATGAGAAACTAAACAGTAGTTTGGTTTGAAAAAAAAAGTTTTCTTTTTTCATTTTATGTTTTCACTTTTAATTACAAAAAATACTACATTGGTTTTACTTTATTTCTTCTTTTCAAAAATTTATATAATGAACAAAGAACAAACTTTTAATTGTTATTTGTTTTCATTTTTTATTTTAACTATTTCTTATACAAATTTTTAAAAATAGGAAACAAAGTAAAAATAAGGTAGTATTTTTATAATTAAAAATTAAAACAAATATGTTTTGTTAAGCTAAATGGCCTCTAAAAAATAACTAGTGTCTTATGATTGTGGTTGCTAGAAGTTGGAAGATTAAATACTAAAAGGAATGCAAAGTTTGGGCATTTCTAAAAACCTGATTGATCACAAAACCTACTCAAACCTAGGACATATAAAAATTGGTAACTAATAATCATACAATTTTTCCAAATACTTGTTAACAATTATCTACTCAAAAGATAGACAATTTCAACTAATAAAAGTATGCAAAATCAAATTTAATTAGTTCAACATGATATTTGACGGGTTTAATCATCTCATATCAGCTCAACTTGGACTCTAACTACATAACGATGTTTAAGAGTCAAAATCGCATCCAAATTCAAAACACTTGGATATAGACTTGTACGTAAATCACTAACTATTCATTAAATGCAATATAAGACTAGGTCTATGTGATAGACTTGTTTCTGTTGGACCCTATGCTAAATGGTCATTAATAAACTTAGAAATAGGTCATGCCATAATCTAAAAATATTCATTTAGAAATACTTGTTGCTTAGTTAAATAGTGAAAGCCTAATAGATAAAGAAAAGAACAAACGGAAGAAATCAATGGGAGATAATAATGTTTACTTATAGTGGCTATCAGTAATGACATACAATGTTTCATTATGTTAAAAAAAAATATTAATCAATTCTTAACATTGAAATAATATTGTATTACTCATTGTGGTACAACCTTGAGACGTCTTGCAAGTTCATTGGCATGTAAAATGTTAGCAAGCTTTGATTGCCCATATGCACGCCAATTGTTGTAACTGTACATAAGAAATCAAATGTATTATACAAAACACTTATCCTTTACCCACATACTACAATTCCGGTGTCTATAAGCTTAAATCTAAATGTTAGAAATAAAATAAAGATACTTTAAAAATGATAACCATCACAAAATGAGATCTTTTATGTTATCAACAGAATAAATATAGAAAGACGATTTATAAAGTGGAAGTATATTAGAATTCATGAATATAATATAGGAACATGCAAGTTGTTGATCTTCTACGTCGTAATTATACACACAATTTCTCTTAGAGAATAAAAAGTCTGTTCTATTTTTTTCTTATCGATGGAATATGAATAAAGAAAATTGTTTATATAACTTGAAGACCATAACCCCTGTACAAAGTACGTAGCTTTCATGAAAAATAATGAATCCTAAACTTTTCTTATTTTATTTTGGTTTATCATAAAAATAAGATTTTTGATATCTACAAGTTACAAAAGTCATCAAATTAATAGATGTCATCAATCATAATAAAATAATCCTTATAAGACCATTTGAAAAGGACTAACCTTTAATGCTTGATAAATTATACAAGTCCACTCATTAAACAAATATCTAAAAAAATCCACTTAGGCATGTAACATCCCAAAAATTATATTTTTATTAAGTAATTAATGTTATATTTTGTAAGATTAAGAGTGCTCCATGTATTATTTGTGTGTAGTGTGGGCTATAACCCTTAGAGGAGATATGAAAGGGCCCAATAAGGGGGCTGATTTCCCTTAACCCTAAGACACCCACACCCACACACACTTGATCATAAAGAGAGAAAAAAAAAAGGAGGAAGGAAGAGGAAGACTCAAAGTCACCTATAAAGACCCTTTTATTCATCTCATCACAAGGTGAGTGCATCCCCTTATTGTCTTCCCCATCCCTCCTGTTCTTGGTTAATGTTTGTTCTTCCTCTTTGATTGTATTTTCATAGGCATTATTCATGAATAGGGTTTTATGGAGATTTTTGAATTGCTTGCATGATTTGTGGATTAGAAGGGTAGATTTAATGTTTAAAAACTTAAAGAAAAGATTCTTGAACACCATAATGTGTTTTGGATGGTTGAGAAGCAATAAAAGGCCCCTTAGGTTCGTAAATTTGAGTTTTCACAATCTATAGTTCGTCACTCCGAGCTAAGTGTGACCCTATCTGTGCTAAGCACGAGCCCTCCATAGCTAGATATTTAATGCTCTGGTGGCACTACACAACATATTCTAGAGCTAAGCACAAGACCTTAAAAGGTAATGTATGATATTTTGTGTTGTGGCACTAAGTGCAACCTTGATGGCGCTAAGTGCGACTCTACTAGCGCTTAATGTGGGACCCTTAGAACTGAATGTAATTCTTATTCAATTTACTATTGTTATGTGATCTTCCTACCTCTATCTATAAATGAGAATCAACTAATGATTATGCATAAGGGATTGAAAGTCGCCTTTGGTAAGGGAAGGATAATAACCCTTTGGTCACCAACGGAAGACAAAAGATAAATTTAATAAGAAAGCATGCATAAGACTTATGTTGTATCCTCTTTGGCAAGACATGAATTTTCATCTCCTTCAATCCCCCAGAGAGCAGTAAGAGATTGCCCTTCAGTAAGGGAAGGGTGTATGGCAAAGAACAAATCTGCCATGTGTGGCAGAAAAGAGAAAAGATAAATTTAATACATGTTGAAGTTAAGACTTTATGTATATGATGTGTAATATTATGCCTCTTTTTCAGAAAAGAAATTATGATTTAAGTATTCCATACGTTTATAAATTGCATCTATGTTGTCATGTCTATAGGGCATTCACTAAAATTTTATCTCACTAGTTCAAGTTTCATGTTTTAGATTAAGCAAGTTATGAAGCCCTTGAGTAGCAGGCAAAAGCATGTTTTGTCTAGATGTTTTTGTTTCATGGACTCATGTACTTAGAAATCTTAATTATGTTTTGTAATTAAGGACCTCTACATTGAGCCTTAGACCTTTTATGGTTTTAACTTATAATTTATGTTGAGATATTTGTATAGTACCTTGAGTACTTCAGTTATTGAGAGATGTATATTGGAGTTTAAACTTTGGTTTGATTTTTTATAAACATATGTATATGCTTTCTACTCCAATTTAGTCTTTAGTCATGGTAATACTCACTAGGGTATTACATAGGCCACGTTTATTGTTATTCAATCATGTATTATAAAATAATTGTATGAGCTCAAAAATGTTATATTTAATAAATAAAGTTTCTAACATTTTGCTCCATTTATATATTAGTATGAAAGTGATCTTTATTACTTGTAGCATAACTAGATATAAAAAACTTAGAAAATTGTTCTAGAACTTGATAGTCTAAACTTAAAAATTATCAACCAAATTCAAAGAACACTAGTCAATCACAACATAATTTTTCTCAATGATTTAATAGAAAAGTGGCTTTGGTTGGTACCATTTATTCAAAATAAAAGGGAGATATAAAGGTGATAATCATCACAAAATGATATTTTTATGTTAAGCACCAATATAATGAATATAGAAAGACTAAAATAAGTTAGCAGTGTACCTAAATTTATGAAAAATGTGATGAAACTTGTGACTTGATGTTCTTTCATGTCTTATATGTGTAATTCTTCTTAGAGAATGTGGAATCTCTTCTAATTTAGATGTTAAAAAAAGAAAAGTATACCTATAACTTAGAGTCAATATATAGCTTTTTTTTTATAGTAAATTCATATTCTTTCATGAAGCATAACAACTTTTAAACTTTTCTTATTTCTATTTGAATAATGTTACATCCACAATATATTTTTTGCAACTTTTTTATAATTCATTTTTCTTTCTATCTCTCTATATCACATCAAGTCATTTTGTCTCACAATCCTCTTTTCTCTTCTTATCTTTCTCCCTTTGTTGTAAAATATATTGTGAATTTTTGTTGTATGAATAACATTATCTTTTTAATTTTGACCCAACATAAAAAATGGAAATAAGGCTTTTAATATCCACATATTACAAACCCTATATTAAATGAGATATCATTAGTCCTAATAATTTATCCTTACAAAATTACTATTAAAGGACTAATACTTTATAAAGAACACAACTAGAAATAAATGAAATAGTGATGAAAATTTAAAGATGGAAAAATGTGAAATAATCTATAATTTCATCTCTAAACATTACAAATGACAAAATTAGAGACCAATTTTATTTTTCATAGCTAATTCATTTTTTCTAGCGATTTATAATACAAATTGATGATACACACACACATTAAATAAATATCTGTCACTAAATGCAACATACTTTATATCTAGGTTCATCAAATCTTATCCGTTGTTTTCTATATAGATCCTTAATTTGACTCATTCTATCTATGAACATAGATCCTTTTGTGCACATTCACATAACACCTAATGCTACACATAGCCACTAAAAAATTAATATCATAAACCAAAGATTGAAAATAATATTTATTGTTTTAAGAGTCAAACAAACACTAGAGCTAAATAGCCAATAATAAAATTGAAGTCTTTAGCATAATTGTTCTTCTATTGATAAATTCCTAGAAGAATAAGGCTCAATAAACCTTTTTCCCTAAAAAAAGAAGTAGCTAGCATAATTTATCATCATAGATTATATTGGTTCTACTTCTTACCTTGATTGATCATTAATTTTGTCAAAAAGTATTCCTTCACGATATGTTAATCGATGACCAACTGAGGAGACATTAACAATTCTTCCTTGTTTCTTACTTTCTCGTGTTGTTTTCTTCATAGTGTCCAACAACAAATTTGTTAAAAGAAAATGCCCTGTGAAATTATGTTGGATAAAAACCAAAGGATTAATATTATTTTGACATTTTCTTGGCCTATGCTCTTAAAGAAATAGTAAAAAAGCATTTTTTAACATTTTATGACAAATCATAATGTAAAAGGACTAAACATAGATTTCATGTAACATTTATTTATAACCCCTTCCCAAGATACACCCACCCATTCAAGACACATGCATGCGTGCGCGCACGTGCATACACACACACACACACACACAAAGGTTTCATGTATGTATGCTGCTACGTAAGACACACACATATATTGCATAAGCATGCGAATGGGTGCACCAACCACTCAAGACACATACACATGCGCACATGTACACTCACACACATAGAGATAAAGTGCAATTTCATGTGTGTATGTTGCTTACATAAGCCACACATATATAAGCATACATGCACCACCTATCCAAGACATATACATGCACACACACACACACACATACACACAAAAGGTTTCATGTGTGTGTTCCTACATAAGATGCACGCACACATACGTGTGTACCGCCCCACTCAAGACATACACACTTACACGCACACTCACATTTCATGTGTGTATACCATACTACTACATAAGACACACGTGCATGCATACACACACACACATGCGTGCACCACCCAACCAAGGCAGCTCATAAAAAATTTCATGTTATGAAAATTAGATAGTTTCAATATACCTATGTAATTTGTGGCAAATTGAAGTTCAATGTTATCCTTGGATAGCATGAAAGGGGATGCACAAATTCCTGCATTATTTCTTTGAATTGCAAAATACAAATAGTCAAAAAACATTACTACTACATTATTTCTATGAATGATCAAAATTAAGATGTGTGCATAAAGAAATATATAAAGAGAGAAACAATGATGGATAATTATATTGAACACACACATGAAAAAAAAAATGGACAGTGTAACCTATGTACACTTCTTACATCAAAATATTCAATGGAAGACCAGATGAAGTGAACCTTGATGCAAAATTTCGAACAGATGCCATTGAGCTAAGATCTAACTCTATGACATCAACTTTAGCTATGGGAATCTCCTTAAGTATTGCTTCCTTGACATTTTGTGCTCCAATCATATCTATATCCCCCATAATCACATGGATGCCACGCAAAGCCAGAACACGGGCAGTCTCAGCACCAATACCACTAGATGCCCCTATTGTTAGATTGCCCAATTACAAACAAATATATAATTAAATGTAGGTATTTAAATGTATATATATATATATATATATATATATATATATATATATATATATATATATATATATATATATATATAGAGTTTCCTATTTTTTTAAACGTGGGCAAGTATTATGATAAAGCATAAGTATTTTTTAGAATTTGTAAACTTTTGGAATTAAAATAAATTAAGTATAGTCAAAGCTATGGTGATCATGGATTGAGTTGGATTAGGTTCAATAAAAGGTAAAATACAAATTGATTAAATTTAAATGGATGGAGTTGCATTAGATTCATAAAAAATTTCCATGTTTAACTAAACCAACCTAATTAAATTGAAGTTACATTGGGTTGAATTGTCTAGTTTATGTGTGTGTGTGTGTGAGAGAGAGAGAGAGAGAGAGAGAGAGAGAAATTATAAAAAATAAAATTTCATATATATGGTGCCATAATGCATAGTATATTTGTGTTATTGCATATATGTATATGTCTTATTACTTAGAAATTGATTTTGTTTTCCCACTTTACTTTTATTTACCAAAGGTTATGAATGTTACGTTGTATGTGAATTGCAGAAATTTTACCCACATTTTCATAAGAAAATAAAAATAAGAGTTTTATTAAAATTGAATCATTTTTCATTTAAGTTAGTTAGTTGTCATATGGTGATAGCAGATTGTTACACAGTCCACACCACTTAATGCTTTTTTCATAGCCCGGGGGCTCTTGGAATAATATGTATTTATTGTACACATTGTTCTTATATTTATGATGTAATGTGCAATATTTATAAATAAGTTTTAATTTTTGTTGGCTTAAAAACTTGAGCATTCAGTGGATGACTAATCTCAGTTAACCTATGTAAATTGTTGGTTTAAAGATTTTTATGTAATTAGATTCTACAATAAAATAAGCATCTAATTAGGTTAAGTCTTATCAACAAACAACACAATATCAAGATTGATTGAGGGAGGTCCAATCACAATATGGTGAGGCCTCGACGAGTAGATAGGGCCACAAAGTTAGAGATATGAAAGGAGGTTGGATGGAGCAAAAGTTGGGGATTATGTCACAACACCAGAGACTTGTCCTTACAACTCTAGTAAGGTGTCACAACACTGATCCAAGAGTCATAGACACCTTCTCCCTCCACTCTAGGGTCTTAGCAAGATGTTGTGATTAAGAGGCTTTGTCAAGAGGTAAGGATAGCTCATTAGGAGGTGAGGAAGGGTCTTGAGCAGGTGGAAAAAATAAGGTAGGAAAATGGGACACAACATGCAACTATATGAACTATGATGAAGCTTATGGCAGCTCTTGAGTAATTGTCAACTAGTGTTTCTACTAGTTCTAGTTAGCTCCATCTGCATTAGCCACCTTATCCAAATTATGATGACTATTTTGATGAGTATTCGCTGGATGAGCCTGACCATTGCCTCCATCGACTATGATTTATTTATTTTTTTATATTTACTTATTTTCATTATTACAGTTGTTGTACAAATTATGATAATTCTGCCAATCACATGGACTATGGCATGAAATGAAGGAGAAATTTTTTTTTCTGTTGCAGTCCTTTAAATGGTATTGTTGTTTTATATTCATTTTGGTGTGATGTTCTATTTGGTAATATAGCTCTGTGAAATCTTAACATCCTCATCCTATTTTGTAGCACTCTATGAATTGTCATCGATGTTGCAACTGAGTTGGACCCCTTCCTTTCATTTTATATGCCAAAATTGAATAATCACTTTTAAGAGTCTAATTGTAATTGTACGGTGGGTATTCTTGGCAAATGACTTAACATATGTGTTATTAATACAATAGTTGCAATACTCATTAATAAAGTCATTATATCTCCGTGCATTGCACGGATACGAAAACTAATTTTTTCTTATCCATGTTTTGGTACAATATATATATAAAAAAATACCAATCTAGTCAATGTAAATGGATTCACTAAACATAGCATCAATTAAACCGACGTTATATATAACGAAAGCCAAACCTTCACTAAGTGTACCGTCAACCAAACCTTTGTTATATTTAGCATTGGTTTTGTTGAAGCTATGTTGAGAAAAGAGTTGTGTACGTTAACCATGTCAATACTCAGCGATGTTCATTTTAGCATCACTCCCGATTGATGCTACTTAGCATTGACCATTTATCGGTTGTTTAGCATTAGTCGTAATCGACATTATTTAGTGTTGACTGCATGTGGTTGATGCTAGAATTTAGTGTCAAACTATATAGCAGTGGCCACAAAGTTATTGCAAAGTTGACATTAAATGTCATTTAGCGTTGATTTTTCCGGTAGCAAATCTATATTTTGCTTGTAGCATTTAACCCAAATCAAACTAGCACGTAACAATAATAGGTACATGTGGTGGAGAAGTAGTTATTGACTAGTTAATTATTATATAAGAATTTTAGTTTAAATTTAAATTTAGAAATTTTATCTTAATTAACGATTTTTCTCAATATTTTAGATTTAGTTAGATTTAATTATATTTTCTTTATATTTTATCATATTTGTTAATTTAGATTTTATCTTTTCAATTTGTATTAAATTATTTTGGTCTATGCATTGAACTTTGTTGTGTCAATGTTTTGGCATTTAAATGATGATAACTTCTATTCAAAGAGTATTTGAGCCAAATGAGAATTCCATCCTAGAAGTGTATTCTAGGTTTCATAAGGAGTGCCCTACCAATAGGAATACTCTTGAATTTTTTCTTCTCTCCCCTTGTTTCCCATCAACATGTTAACTATCAGCCTAGCTTGAATGAAAAAAATAAACAAATAAATAAAAGCATACATCAATTTCAAAGCTAAATACTTAGGGTGTGTTTGAATTAATTATGAAAAATAATTATTTGAATAATCAATTATATACATACATATGTATGTATATACATACATACATACATATGTATGTATATACATATGTATATACATATACATACATATGTACATACATATACATATACATACATATGTACATACATATACATACATATGTACATACATATATACATACATATGTATATACAAAAATAATTATTTGAATAATCAATTATATACATACATATGTATGTATATACATACATACATACATATGTATATATATACACATATATACATATGTATGTATGTATGTATATACATACATATACATACATATGTACATACATATATACATACATATGTACATACATATATACATACATACATATATATATTATATAATAGATTATTTTGGTAATCAACTTTGATAGAATTTGATTTTTTTTTTTTGGATATATTTGTCAAAATAATATTTTAAAATAATTAATTTTTGTTTGAATTGTGAAAAAATGCACCTTTTTACATATTAAATTATGAAAAAGAGTATGATATTATTTATTCATATTAATAATATTTATGCATTTTTAATAGGTTAAATTAATTCCTAGGTCCCTAAACTATTTGAGAATTTTTCAATTAGGTCTCTAAACTAAACAAATTTGTAATTGGGTTCTTAATCTTATAATTGGATAGGTTTCTATTGGTCTAAGAATAAGTTTTTCCTAATGGGTGGTTAGAGTGAGAAGGTGAGGAGTGTCTCAAGTTGAGTTGCCAAGGTAGGTTTTCTTAGGTGTAAAAGACTTGCCACATTGTAAACTTTAATCAATTAGTGGATAAATTTCAAGTGTGGCTTGAGGACTGGACATAGATAGAGGTTTGTGACCGAACTAGGAGAAATCTCGATGCTCTATTCTCTAACCCTTCTCTTTATTGTTTACTATGCTTTATTGTGTGGTTTGCTTCGATTTGTTTTGAATTTCATTACATTAACTCTTGACATTACATAATGGTTATTTACTTTAATCTTTTTTAATATAAAAGGACAATGAAAAAGAATTAAAATGAATGACTTTTTATGAAGTTAGGAATTAAAGTAAAATTTTTTAAACTTGTGATTTAAAGTGATTAACACTTATCTCAAATAGTAAAATAGTTTACTCGATGATAATATGTAGACATCATGTTCACGACATTATGATATTGTAAGAGATTTTCACAGTTTAAGAGGAAAGAATATAATGAAGAAGAAACAATTTTGAAATTTAAATTGGAGAGAAAATCTAAACTAAAATATTTTAAATTTATTTCATAAAAGTTAACTTTCTCTCCTCTTATATATTTTTTCTTTAACCAAATAAGAAAAAATTTTAAATTTATCTTTCTTCTCAAATTTTTTCCTTACATCTAAACATTTGAAAAAATATTAAATAAAATTTTGATAAACAGTTCAACTTGTGGGATGTACTTCCAGCAACTTTTTTTCTCCAATAAACAGATTTTTTTAATTTTTTTTACCTAATTTATCAGACACACCAGCTTAATTATAAAATAGCTCTTTTTCTTCCAAACCAGCTTTTACTTGAAATAAAGTATTTTAAAGATGCACAACAAGTGATATTTTTTTAATGTAAAGAGCGAATGTTTATTCTCTAAAAAAAGGAAAACATTAAAAATGAAAAACACATGACAGAGCAAAAGTTCGATAAAAAAAATTGAAAAATCAATTTGTCTAATAGGTAAAAAAAAAAAAAGAGGAAATAACTAACACTCCGTTTGATAGTGCGGAATTAGCAAAGAAGGGAAGTAAAGTGCGTGGAAGTGGACAAAAGTAATAAATTTTGGTTCATTTGATTGTGCGGAAGTAGGTGAGAAATATTTAAATTTTGTGTGGACCCCACGTCGATTTTGGCCCATCCAAATAAGCAAAGAAATGCAAAAAAATATATATCTTTTTGTTAAATGCCCCACAATTTGTTAGATTTTTTTTTATTGTCGAAGTAACACACTGAGACACAATAATTGAATATGCAAAACACATATTTAAATGTGTATTTTACATATTCGAATATATGTTTTATATATTAAAACCTAAAATTTGATTTTTAAAATAATATATATATATATATATATATATATATATATATATATATATATATTCGAATAACAGGCACAAGGCCATATGTATATTCGAATATATGTATATGAATAACATGGCCATATTCGCATATATGTATATTTTAATAATATGATTAAAAAAATAAAGATATAAGTGTTATTTTATTCTTTTATTTAAAATACTCCATAGTCAAAAAATTATACTTCTATTTTAATTCTTCTCTATTTTTTCTAAACTAAACAATATTTTTTTTTTATTTATTTCTCTTCTTTTCTCTTCGTAGCTACTTTTTCTTCTTTTATTTCTTTTTTCTTTATCGAACCAACCCTAATGAAACTCTTTAAAGAAAAAAAAAAAAAGACAAATAAAAGAGTGACCTGTAACAATAGCAGTGAGACCCGTTCCATCGATTCCGTGAGTCACTTCCTCGGCGGTAGAAGATGATGAAAACCCAGAAGCCCCTTTTCTGCTGAATGGCCACATGTCGCCGTTTTCTGAGTCTCAACTCAATTATTCTCTCTCTCTCTCGCTCTCTCTCTCTGTTTAGACTTTAGACTGCGAGTTATCAAGAAGGATTGTATCGCTTGCTGATATTTGTGTGTGGGGGGCACATCCATTATATATATATATATATATATATCCGAGTTTATAATATGTATGGTACGTAAAATCGTAAGTATTTGACGACGCTTTCAGTTATGACAACCCCACCAATAAGTCACTCCACCCAGCGGTCAGGTTGATACAGAAATGACAACCCTACCATTGTGACTTAACATTTCCTAGGTTGTAAGTTTTAATTATGAGAATAGTTTTTGATATATTCTTTTATTAAATAAAATTTATACAGGTCTTATTAATGCGAAAATAGTATATGAAGTGAATATTTTTATACTATTATTTAATTACAAATTATTATATATAATAAGTTCGTTAATTTTTTATAATAATTACTTTAAAAGTCATAGTAATCATGACTTTTAAAAAATTAACAACATAAAAAATTTTATATTGACAATACATAGAAATTAAACTCCTTATTAATCATATGAGTTTTATTTCTTATTTAGTAATTATCATTCTCAAACTAGTGAAATTCATATGAATTTCAACTAATAAGATCATTATGTTTGGTTGACAAAGGAAAGTGAAAGGGAAAAAAAGTAAAAAGAAAGAAAGAGTGAAAAGTGAGATAATTTTTCGGTTGTTTGATATGCAAAGAAGTGACAGGAAAAGAAAGTATAAATACCATAAATACTTTCTAAAAGAAAATATATATTTATAAAATGACATAAATACCCTTAAAGAAACATGCATATATGATACTATTAAGAGTGAATCAAAAGGAAGGGTGCTTCTTTCTATTCAATTCTATTTTTTTATTTTATTTTTCATTTCCATTCATTGTATTTTCATTCAAACCAAATAGAGTAAAAATGTATTAGAAAGAGTATTACAAAATGAGTTGGTATTCTAAGTAAATTTTAAATAATAAGATATAAGACATGTTTGTTATAGATTAAAAAAAAGTGATTCCAATATAAAAAATCTAATGGTTATATTTTAGAGAGTTTTTTTAAAAAGTAAAAACTAATTTATGTTTATTTATAATCATAAAATCAATATTTTTTTTAACAAAAAACCTAATTTTTATGAAAAGTTATTCAAAATAACTTGTGACTTTAATCATATTTTTTTTTTTCAATTTTTGATTATTTTGAAAAGTTAAAACAAACACATGAAAAACTTTTAAAAGTGGCTTTTTCATGAAAAAATCTATAACAAACAGATCCAAAATGTATTAGAAAAAATGTGTTAGAGAATGTATTGCTAACATTTCTTTATTGCATTTTTGTAAAATTTATTAATCAGTTCTTAATTGATACATGATTAAGCAATTAAAAAAATTGTTAAATAAAAATAGATTATGTAATTTATTAAAATTTAAAAATTATTATTCTTTGTTGAAAATACTTGATTTAAAACCTTAAATATTTTTAATTAATATCATAAAGACAATTATTAAAATTTATTTTTAATTATTAAAATTAAATTTTAGTTTTTTTTCCAAAAATGATAAAATTAGCCATTAATGTTGTGTTTGATAGCGTGGAAGATGGTGAGAAGGGGAGAGAACTAGGCAAAAATGAAGAGAAGTAATGAATTTTGGTTCGTTTGGTAGCGCAGAGGTTTATGAGAAATATTTAAAATTTTTGCGAGTCCCTCGACAAAATTGATCCCCCAAAACAGCGTGAAAGTATGAAGAAATACGTAACTTTTTGTTAATGCCACTCCAAACAAAGTAGAAATGGGACACAATAATCGAATGTGTTTTACATATTGAAACCTGAAATTTGATTTTTAAAATTAAATAAATAAATAAATAATTTCTATAATATATATATTAAAATTAAATAAATAAATACTATAATATATATATATATAGCATATTCAATTATATATATGTATACAATATATATATATATATATATATATATATATATATATAGAGAGAGAGAGAGAGAGAGAGAGAGAGAGAGAGATTGAAACATATATTCAAATATGCTACAAAACAATAAAGGTATAAGTGTCATTTTATACTTTTATTCAAAATATCTGTTGGAGAATAAAGTCTCACATCACATGGGATAAAGAAAAATAAAGTGTATATAAGTGAGGTGGTTGTGTCCAAAAAAAATGTCTAAACATTTTTGAATCAATTCCCACACTTTTATATAACTCACTAAAACCTATACTTCTCACATTGACTCTGTATATAAAATTCAAAAATACCAAAAGTCAAAAAAGTATATTTTCAAGTTATTTATTCTCTATTTCTCTCAAACCAAATAATTTTTATTTCTTCTTTATTTTTTACTTTTTTTTTTCTTATTTTTCTCTCTTTTTTTTTTACTTATTTTTACTCTGTTTATTTTTTTTTATCAAACACACTCCGACACTTAGCAGGAGGAAGGAAAATTCAGATATTCCTATCACCGACACTGTCATACAAATTAATGATTCCCATCACGATCAGAAAATTTTCATGTGATGGGAAACTTTATTCTTTTTTTCCGTTTGATATCCTAGTTATTTCACTTATTTGGTGAGATACTGTACAATGCCGTCTACCTCGAATGTTGATAATAATTATTTTTTTCCTGCAAATGTCAAATTTTATATCACACGACTAATAAATATTTTGTTCCAAACTTAATGTTCTTCTTACTTCTCAACTAACCAACGTTAAAAAAAAAAAAAAAGAAGAAAAAAACCTTCTCAACCACCCTAATAATTTCATGTCCTTTTCAATATTTTCAAGATAAAAAAATTATTTCTTAAAATATCGAAATAAAACAATATATTGCCCACACATATTTTCTTTCTTCTTTGTTTGTTTTCAGAAAAGGAAATGCTTATATTTTTAATATACTAAATAATTTACTTTTAATGCTTAACTTTTTCATATATTAAATGATTTATTTTTAATTTAATATTATTTTTATCTGTAACTAATGTCGCAAACATTCATTAAATAATTAAAATATTATTATTTACTTTATATATTTTTTGGTGAATAAATAAAAATTACTTTTAATTAATGTTTTTAAAAGTAAAATGATCACTAAACTAGTGAAGATAATTGATCACCATCTCTAACCATTGTTAAGACAATGTGTATAACAAGGTAATAATAGAATAAAATTTTTATATGTATAAAAATAAGGAATAAATAAATTGTTAGTCCTTGGAAATATATTATATTTTGAAATTACTCTTTATAAAATTTTTATTTATTTCTAGTTCATAAACTAGTAAGCATACAATTTGTTTTGAATTTAGTTTTCTATGCATTGTTAATGTAAAAAAATTTACATTGCCAACTAATCAAAAATTATCGTTGATATGACTTTTAAAATAATTATCGTAAAAGTCAACACTTATTATACATGAAAATTTGTTATTGGATGACAATATAAAAGCCTTTACATTGTCGATGCATACACTATTTATTCATTTGTTTTCTTAATTCTCTCTCTCTGTACAATTTGTTTTCTTAATTCTCTCTCTATTAGTTTGTTAAATAGCAGCCATGGTAGCACCATGGCAAATTGCGGTGGCAAAAAATTGATAGACTGGCATGTTATGGTGATGGTGTAGCGAGTTTCACATGGTGGGCCATGGTAGCCGCCTTACCCCTGGTGGCCATGGCAGCCGCCTTACCCCTGGTGGCCATGGCAATTGTGGTGTTTATGATGAAAAATGGAGGAGAAAGTAAGTAAAAAAAAAAAAAAAAAGCTTAATTACACATTTGGTCTCCAAAGTATTGCAATTGTGTAATTTTGGTCTCTCAAGTTTTAATTGGATAAATTGGGTCCCTCCAAGTATCACAATTATGGGATTTTGGTCCTTCCATCATTTTTCTGTTAAATATTTAATGAATTTTGCTTATGTGAACTAACAAATGACATGACAGATGATGTGACCTTGATGAATGACATGGCAGTTGATGACGTGCTGATTGACATAAGCTCTAATATGACAATGACATGGTGTGATGATGTGGCATGCAAAAATGAGACAAAATTATGAAAATGAACTGAGTCAAATTTGAACCCTCGCCCTCGCATCTTTAGGTTTCAATAAGGGCCTTTAACCACTAAATTAATGAGTTAGTTTAGATTATTAATGAAAAATATAATATATGTAACTTAAGTGGAGACAAAAATTGCCCATATATTTGTTACTATTAAGTAAACAAATTTATATTTATTATAAATATTATTAGTATTAATAATATTATTAATAAATTAATACTAATATTATTATTCGTAATACTATTATATATTATGTATATTAATAGATAAATTAATAATTTAATAAATATAAATTATTTAAAATATGATATAAATATATGACTATTTGATAGAAATTATTAGGTTAATTTAAAATATATGATATAAATAAAAATTTTAGTGATTAAACTATGCAAATTAGATGCTCAACATCATCATAGATCTCAATCGCCTCAACATTATTACTAATAATATTTATTAATAATATTATTAATATTAATTTATACTTCTATATAAATATATTTATAAAATAATAATACTAATAATATTAATATATTTATTAATATTATTATTTTATTAATATATTTCTTCACATCAATAGTATATTAACTGAATCGCAATAGGATATTTCTTCGCCTTTTATATTGTATTTTAAATAATTTATATATATTAAATTATTTATTTATCTATTAATATGCTAAGAATATATAATAATATTATTAATAATAATATTAGTATAATTTAATGATAATAATAATAATATATAATAAATATAAATTTTGTTATGAATATGGAATAGGCAGCTGTCCATATTTATTATATATTATGACTATTTATATTTTGTCTTAATGTTATTAAATCATTTGTAATCGTTTAGTTATAGTTTGTACCTATAACTAAATTAAACCATTTTTGGAAATAACACAAAGAACTTCTTATTCTCTCCATTGTCTTGCTCATTCTATTTTATGTTTTCTCTCCTTATAAAATTCTTATAGTTTTATGTCATTTTCATAATACGTTATCAGCACGATTCTTTTTCCTTTATTAGTCATATTCAGTAATGGCATTGCAACCTACAAAAAAAGGTTTGTGAAGAATTTTATTGGAGAAAGAGATATTTTTGAATTCATATTTTAAGGTCAGCTTCTTTTTCTTTAATCATATTCTTCATATTGTGTTTGATAGAATATTTGAATCGTTGTTTTGTTTACGAAAATATGAAATTCATTTAGATTAATGCAATGGTTCTGGAAGACTATCAAAGAAAAAAAAATTATGAATAATTTTGCAATGAGTCTTGAAGACACTATCAAAGAAGAAAATTTTAATAATATCTTTTTCTTGCCAAAAGTGAGAAAATAATGTAACAAGTGAAAGGAAAGAAAAAATCTTTCCCACCAAAAGTGGAAAAATAATGCAAAAAGTGAAAAAAGAAAGAATATTTTTTCCACCAGAAGTAGAAAAATAGTGCGAAAAGTAGAAAAAAAAATATGGGCAAAGTCGCAAAAAAGATAAATATATTATGTTTGATCCTTTAGTATTGTTTGAAGCACCATGTGTTTGCTCAAGTACTATTATTATTATTATGTTATAATTTATTCTCACTTATTTGAAAACTTTCTCCATTAATAATTATTTGAATGGATCACAATAGACAAATATATATTAAATTTGAACATGTAATCGATTTTATATTTTTGTCTATATTATATTGCTAAATAATATTTACATGATCAAAAATATGAATTTGAACACGAGGTCTTTTGACCTTTAATTGTTATATAAATATTTTATAATGATTATTATACATGTTATTATTCAATTATTATTAGTGGTACATTTATTGTGTTGTGAGTTTTATTTGTTGAATATTATATTGAGCTACTCAACCATATATATTATAGTGCCACACTTTCAAACGTGGATTTCATTAAAGTTATGTTATTACCGATGTTGCAATGGTAATATTTATTTGAAAAAAAAAATGAAATTGATCTTCAAATGTACAATGTTGTGGAAGTAGAAGTGTATTTCTTATATTTAAAAGAATTCTTACACATACTCCATAATAATTTACAAACTGCTTAAGAAATAATTTGACAACACTACTTATAAGAAATAATGTGGCAGGATGTTTCCATAAAATTGTAATATGCTTTCAAATTGTTTTTTTTTTTCTTTTTGTGTTATGTTACAATTTATTATTGCGTTATATTTTATTAATTGCTTAATTTATTGTTATGTTACAATTTGTAGTTATAACTCCTAATGAAATGGTGCATTGATTTATTGTTATAATTTAAAGAGTCACAATGTATTGTACTATGATAATATGTTATAATTGTTACATCATGTCATTATTTATTGTTCTATTGCTAATTTATAATTTATTATTTAAATAATTTCTTAAATATTTAATCTTTACATTATTTAAATGTTTCTTATTGTTAAAGACACAATTATTATTTGGAATAATTTAAAAGAAAGATATGACCACTAGAAAATGCGTTCTCAGTAATGTTTATACATTGAATGTTTACAATTAATTATATGTTAAATGATTACTATTATAATTGATTATTATACATGAAATATTATATGTGATATGTAACATCCTCAACTGTCAACTTTTCTGTAACTCAAATCCGAGTTCTAATAGCTTTGTAGTAGAAATTAAGGTAGATTTTTTTTTAAAAGCTTTTAAAATAAAAGTGTAACATAATATAGGATATAAAATCGTTTCCTTTGTAAAGCGAAAACAAGGTTTTTTACTACCAAACCATTAATAAAATACTATGATAACAAATACCAATGAAAATAAAATACAATTTAAAACTCTACAAACATGCAGCTACATTTTCTTGACACGAAAAAGGTTTACATTACATTCTAATGATACTATAGCACGGTCTACTACATAACTGGATACTCCTCCATATTAGAGTATTACCATTCTAATCTCAGAGGAATACTAGCCCTGACAACACACTAGACTTTTTCGACATCTTGTGTGATAAGACTAAACTTTAAAATCGTCTTTCCCAAGGAACAAGTCTTCTACATCTTCATACACACTTTCGCCATGCCACTCTAATACCATCCTAGTTAAGGATTGTAAGACTTATAATCCTAGTAGAGCTCTTGACCAAGGTGTTTTCTTTGCCAATACCACACACTTCTAAGCCATGTACTTGTTCACATACAAACAAAAAGGCAATCCACCCCCTATTTCCATTCCAAATATCCACAGATGAAGGAAGGGACGAATTAATCAGGGGCAAGAACCAAACAATTTGAAACCAAGGAATCAAATAAACCCATAGACCCACCCAAACCATAGTTCATATCACACAATTAGTATGACAAACATTAACATATCCATATCATACAATAAACTATAAAATCATGTATTAGACATTACAGTATTCAGTAGAGAGCACATTCACAATTCATATCACATTATCATAGCATATGTAAATATCCTGGTCATTATGCACACATAATACATCCCATTCCCATGCTACACACAAACAAAGATGTGATGCATGACCTATCGTCTTTTTTTTCAATCCATCAATCATTTCTATCAAGTTACTCAATAAATCCAAATGGTAGCATTACAAATCCGTCTGTGCTACTACCATCCACAATTGATGCATCCTATACCACACCAATTCGGGTTTTATTGAGACATTCGTTAATGAAATGCATGTGGGTCCATAATCTACTAAGTATTCATTAATATCCATGGGAAGTGATTGAGAGTACATATACATCTCTCACACCAAGGTACAGTCCTTCTCATCATCGAGGGAATGAGCAATCTTTCAGCTCAGGACATTCATAGTCCAAACAGAGGTATACACTCACACCAATCCTGGAATGCTGAGCAGTTGTCAGGGTTATCAAGTTTGGTCAGGCGAATATCCCTGCTCAAGGGCGCTACCCTAGCCATTGGGACCTTCACCGCTTGATACCTTACCCCCAAGACCTCTGCAAGTGAGTCTCTGCCTTTCATTCCTTAACGTACCAAACTGTGGCTTCCCCATCCATAATACATGCCATCAGTGCATGGTTCAAAACATCAATATATATGCATATGATGTATGAACATCCATAGGAACAATATATTCAATTATAAACATTCGTACTTTTTTATAAAATTTAGCCAAACCCCCTCTATTTTGGTACATTCCATCACACCTCTCATTAGGCATGGACAATAAATCAACAGAGAGAAACCATGGCCGACATATCCATTCCACAAATTTCATTCATTTTATTAAAATTGTCATCACAATCAATTGGCCATTTATAAGTATCATTCACATCACATCTTTCATCAATTCAATTGCATTTCATTTTTAATACCACCATCACAAACTAAATCAATCATTCAGTTAATTTGATTCACTCAAACATATTTTCGTTGATCATTAACCATTCATGCTACTAATTGCCAATTAACAAAAAGATCTCATTTCTTGGTTCAAGAACTCACATCTCATTAACAAACCAATACTTATTATAATTAAAAGACACTAATTAATCCACACTTGTTCTATCACAAATTATCTTTTGATTACCAATTTGATGATTCTAATTATCTACCTATACTATAAAACACAAAGCTAAGCTTTTGGAATATCAATTACATCATAGGCAATTTTTTGTTTTCTATCATATTGTGATACTCTGTTTTTGTTCATTGTTTTGGCATAGCAAATGAATTTTTATTCCAACCATCTTTTGAAGTCTTAACCTTCAATATGTCTAGTTTCTAAATATAATTTTTCCTAATTTTTTATAAAATCACTTAAAGGTTCAATTGAGCGCTTTTTCGTGACTGGTTGTTGTTAGGATTTGACAAAACAATGGTTAATCAAAAATTCGCCAAATATTCATCGCATGGAATTAAATTACGAAATTGTAGAGGGATATTCTAAACATACAGAGACATCTCTCTACCAAAAATAATGCAAAAATTCCAACCACACAGCAAGTTATACACGAAAAACAGAAGTTGTTCTATTGCAATAAAAATTCAGCCACTTTTAATTTAATCTTTAAGTATTGTAATCAAGCAATTGACATATATTTTAAGCAATTCCATTATCAAAAACATCATATAAGGCCCAACTAAGCTCTATGTGACCAATCATGCAAACACATCATAATTAGAATCCTCAAGAGTCATTCAAATGAAATTGATAACACATAATTCATCAAAATCACCATCTAGACCATTATCATTCTTGAAATCAAATTAATCTAGTTTCTACCCCCTTACCCATAGCGACTCACGGCTGTCCACAAAAGGGGAGGAGAGGGTTTTGCAAATTCATGCTCTAATCAAGTTCCTAATTGCACAATTAAGACCAAATAAGCTTCAATTAGTGTTTTATAACAAAAGCCCCTTGAGAATTTGAAGAAATTTTAAGAGGAGACAAAGAGGGATTGTTAGAGAATGGTAGATGGTGAGGGGTGACGAATTTATGGAGGAGAAAGAGGAAGAAGAAGAAGAGATTCCACTCATCTTAGCTTGGTCACCAATGGAATTAGAAGATTTGGGCCTTGAGAAAACCTTGGAGTTTTGTTTAAAGAATTATGCAGAAGATAAACGATTGAGGAAAAGTGAAAATTCTCATTACATGAATGGTTTTATAGTACGAGTATTTATAATTTTTGTAAGGTATAACTAACTCCTAACCACCCAATGAGTAACAGCTGGACAGTAACAGATTACTGTTTTTACTGCACTCCATGAGCCTCACCATTTATTCTTCTATTCTTGAGACCCTCCCACAAGCTGGAGGGTGGAAAATATCCACCATTCCAAGCTTGGTAAGCATATCCTGAAACATGCGAGGACTGGAAGCTTTTGTGAATATGTCAACAACTTGAGATGAAGAAGCAATCGGGAGAAGACGCATCAATCCAGATTGGCTTTTTTCGCGAACTATATGACAATCTATGTCTAGATGTTTAGTGCGTTCGTGGAAGACTGGATTAGCAGCTATATGGAGCGCACTCTGACTCTCACAGTATAAGACAGACCCACGAAAAAAGGATTACTGCAAGTCCTGAAGCAAATAAGTAAGCCATTGAAGTTCTCGTGTTGCAGCAGCTAGAGCTCTGTATTTAGCTTCAGCTGAAGAGCAAGAAACAGTATTTTGCTTCTTAGATTTCCAGGCAACAAGTGAGTGTCCTAAGAAGAAGCAATATCCAGAAACAGAACGCTGAGTATCTAAGCGGCCCTCCCAGTTTGCATCACTAAATCCAAGTAGCTGGAGTTGGGAATTTCTGGGAAAGAAGAGACCCCTCCCAGGTGAACGTTTCAAGTAGTAAAGAACTAGTAGAGCATCTTTGTAATGAGTGTTTGTAGGTTGTGCCATAAATTGACTGAGGTTTTGAGTAGCAAACGCAATGTCTGGTCGTGTGGTAGTCAAATACAAAAGTCGCCCTATCAAGCGCCTATAAGCTACTGGGTCAAAATAAAGAGCTCTAGAGTCCTGGGAAAGACGTATGGCTGGATCAAGAGGAGTGGAGCATGGCTTGCATCCAGTAAGTCCCGAAAAAGCAAGAAGATCAAGACAATATTTTCGTTGGCAAAGGGAAATGCCACGAGAAGAGTGAGCAACCTCGAGTCCTAGGAAGAACTTAAGTTTCCCAAGATCTTTAATTCGGAATGTGGAATGTAACTTTGTTTTAAGATCAGAAAATTCATCAAGGGATGTCCCTGCCAAGATTATGTCATCTACGTACACAAGTAATGTCGTGAAAGAGGTGCTCGTTGACTTGATAAACAGAGAATGATCACTATGAGTTTGGTGAAACCCATAGTCAAGAAGAAAATTAGTGAGTTTCTCAAACCACATCCTGCTAGCCTGCTTGAGTCCGTAGAGAGACTTTAAAAGTTTGCAAACTTGTCCAGCTTTTGGAGCCACTACGCCTTGGGGAACAAGCATATAAACATCTTCACTTAAATCGCTGTGTAGAAATGCATTATTAACATCCAGTTGATGAAGACTCCACTGATGAATAGAAGCCAATGCAAGTAATACTCAAACAGTGGAGAGCTTGGCAACTGGAGAAAACATATCAAAGAAATCCAGACCCTCTGTTTGATTGTAACCCTTGGCTACAAGGCGTGCTTTAAATTGCTCAATACTCCCATCAGCATGTCTCTTGATTTTGTATACCCATCTACTTCCAATGGGCACAACACCAGCAGGAGGATCTACAAATTCCCAAGTCTTATTGTTGTTAAGAGCCTCAATTTCAAGTTCCATGGCTTTCACCCAACGAGGATTAGAACTAGCTTCATTGTAAGAGGCAGGTTCGGTATCGGATGATAGTGAAAAAATGTAGGATAAGTGAGGGGAAGATAGGTGAGAATAGGAGATAGATGTGGATAAGGGATAAGGTATGGTAGAGGTGGAGTTGCAAATATAGTCTTGCAAGCGAGATGGAGGGCGTTTATTTCTAGCGGATTGACGAATAGGTTGTGGAGATGGGTTAGGTGAGTTGTGGGTTGGTAGTGAAGATAGGTTAGGTGAGTTGTTTGAATCCAAGGAAGGCACATTTCCTAGCTCGAGGATCAAACTTACTCCTGTGAGATTGCAGCGTAGAATAGTAACAAAGACAACCAAAAACTCGCAGGTTGTCAAGGGAAGGAGCTGTCCCATGGAGAACTTCATATGGAGATCGGTTTTGTAAAATTTTGTGGGAATCCGATTGATAAGATATACCGAGTGCATAACAGCATATGGCCAATACTTCTTCGGTAGTTGGGACTGAAACAGTAGGGCCCTACTTACATTCAAAATATGTTGATGTCTTCTTTCAACTCTGCCATTCTGTTGTGGAGTGGCCACACAACTAGTCTGATGAATAATACCTTTAGAAGAATAATATTCAGAGAGCATAAATTCAAGTCCATTGTCCGATCGCATCATCTTAACTCTTTTATTAAACTGTGTTTCTATCAAGTTAATGAAGTTCTTAACATGACCATGTACTTCTGATTTATTTCAAAGCATAACAATCCAAATATATCTACTGTGAACGTCTAATACTGTAAGAAAATATTTGTATCCATGAACAGAAACAGTGGAATATGGACCTCATATATCAAAATGAATAAGATCGAAAACATTGACTGCATTATTCATACTGATATTAAAAGGCAATTTCCTTTGTCTTGACATATGGCATATATCACAAACAATATGAGAGGGTAGAGGAATGTATGAATATTGTTATTTAACAGAACCATCCTATCATGGGAAAGATGACCTAGCCTTAAATGCCAAAGTGTGGCAGGAGGCAAAGTACGTGCATTCAGATTATCAACGGCTAAAGAACTATTCACAGAACTCATTGGCACAGAGTCAACCTTCAAATGATATAATCCTTCTATTTGTTTAGCCGAACCAATCGTCTTCAATTGCTTCCGTTCCTGAATAGTACAGTGAGTGGGTCCAAATGTCAAAGTGCAATTCAATGCAGATGACAATTTGGATATAGAGATCAAATTAAAGGAAAATTGAGGCAGAAATAAAACATCATCGATCAATAAGCTTTCTGATAACTGTATAGTTCCCCCAAAATGTGCTACAATAGAACTTCCATTTGGCAACCTGACTGATATCAGACTTATTCTATTATACACAACAAACCAATGCAGCGAGCAATATATATGATATGTTGCTTCTGTATCTAGAATCCAAGGCGTTCCATTAATTCTTTCTTTGAGTAAAAATGAATGTGAATTATTTGCCGAGTTACAATTGTTCACTGCATTTGCTTTCACTTTGTTTGCTCTCTGCCCACTACTCGAACTATCCACTGAATTTTGTTGAAGCAAAGTGAGTAATCCTTGAAATTGCTCTTTTGTAAAAGTCATCTCTTCTTTCTTGTTCTCTGTGTGATTCTCTGAACCTTCATCAGTTTCTTCACTCATCGATTAATTAGCGTAAGAGTTTCCTCTACCATAACCAGGTGGATAACCATGCTTTTTGTAGCAGGTTTCCACTGTGTGACCAATTCTTCCACAGTATGTACAAACTTTATCTAGGTTCTTGTATCCTCTTCCTCCTTGTTTAAAGCCGGAGCCTCTACCTCGACCATATCCATTTCCTTTCTTCACTTCTGCAGCATTAATCATCGATCTAGGTTCTTCAATTGACCCATATTGACTTTGTCGCTCTTGTTGAATTATCATCGAAAAGGTTCGATTCATGGATGGCAATGGATCCATGAGTAATATTTGTGATCTAACTCCTTGAAACTGTTCGTTTAATCCCATCAAGAATCGTATCACTTGATCTTCTTGCTTGAATTGTCATGCATTTCTCATCGTAGAGCATGAGCACACCACTAGACAGATGCATCGGGGCACAAGACGATAGTTTTCGAGGTCTTCCCAAAGAGCTCTTAACTCAGTAAAATATTCAGCGACAGTAAAGTTACCTTGCTTAAACCCATATATCTCTTGTTGTAATTCAGCCACTCGAATATGATCTCCTTGTGAAAATCATTCTTTAAGATCATTCTAGACATCGACAGCGTTTTTGATATATACGATACTTTGTGCAATCGGTGGAGAAGGAGAATTCAAGGTCCAAGAATGGATCATATTATTGCATCGCTCCCATGCTTCAAAACTCGGATCATGCTGCAAAGGAATTAGTATTGTTCCGTCTACGAATTTGAATTTGTTCTTCGAAATCAAAACTCGCTTCATCGTTCTTGCCCAACCGTGGTAATTATCTCCGGACAATGGTGGATTCACGATCACCGCTGTTGGACTCTCATTTGGATGTGGATAATATGGACTCAGTTGATTCAATGAAGGATCAAGAATCGCATTTGGATTCTGAACACTGGAATTTCCATTAGGGTTCTGGTTTGAACTGGATGGATGCAAATTTCGCGTCATTGATTGCGCAGCAGAGCTCTCTAGGAGAGCTCTGATACCATCTAAAGAATTATGCAAAAGATAAACGATTGAGAAAAAGTGAAAATTCTCATTACATGAATAGTTTTACAGTATGAGTATTTATAATTTTTGTAAGGTATAACCAACTCCTAACCACCCAATGAGTAACAGCTGGACAGTAACATATTACTGTTTTAACTGCACTCCATGAACTTCACCATTTATTCTTCTATTCTTGATATTTTGAGAGCTTTGAAAGGAGAATGAAAGACGTGAAGATGAGGGTTTGGGAGAAGGAGGTGCTCGTTGGTATATAGAAGGTAGGAGAGAAAATATCAAGTTTTTAATCTCTAAGTGTTGACATGTGTCACTAAAATATTTGATGTTTGTTTTAATTTCGATCCAACGGGCTTAGAGGGGGTTGGAGTTAATGGCATTAGACTTAATCTAGTCCTTCTCTAATCATATATCTAAGATATCTCTACAAACAAAGCTAAAAATAACTAGTTTATTTTATAAGTCATTTTATGAGCTATTTACAAACTTATTTTTAGAAAACCATTATAGAGATTTCAGTTTGAGTTCTCCTTGTTCAGATATGGTTTAGACACACTAAGAAACCTCCTATAATATTTTTGTAATTTTTAAAACTTATTTAGTATTTCTAACTGTGCTCTATAAGTGTTTGTGAACACTTTTTACTCATATATGCTAAATTATAAAAATTCTCAAATTTTTTTAAAAAGTTCATGATAAATTTCTAATCATTTTTCTAAACTTAAAAATTATTTTTCTTAATTTTTTTTACTATTCTATGATTTATCTCTTAATTATCTTTCTTTATTCTAATTTATTAATTGCAATAAATCTAATTTTATTTATAAAATTACCAAAATTATTTTTATTTCTTAGATACCTTTCTAATATTATTCTAAGGCTAGAATATATTTTTTTCAACTTTAGAAATGTCTCTATTAATTATTTAGACATTTCTATATAATTCCAATTATTACCTTTATTATTATTATTATTATTATTATTAAGTCTAGATATTATTTATTCATTGAAGCTAAATCAAAGCTTTCAAAATTTATAAATTTCTATCTAGACTTTTGATTAATATCACAAGACAATTAAACAAATAAAAATTATTAGATAATTATTTGAGTAATATTTTGAGGATGTTACATGATATCACTTATATTGTTACCCAAAAACTTTGATTCTCCTAAAAGCTCATTATGATTTGATTCATTTATATTTACAAGATTTTAAATCTATAAATGATTACAATTTTGTAATATTTAGAATTACTTCTCAATTAAAATTGTATGGAGAAAAATTATCAATGAAGGATATGTCAATAAAACATTATCCACTTTTCATGTGCTCTTGTAGTAGTAAAATTGAAAAAAAAATTAAGAAATATTCTGAGTTGACTTCTTATCTCCTTAAGTAAGAACAAAATATTGAACCTTTGGTAAAATAAAATAAAATTATAAGGTCTGGTAACTAACATTGTTCCATTTTCAAAAGTAAATGGAGTAGCATATGTATTAATTGTTTGAATAATTAATTTTTAATATATGCATTTTAATCATTATTGCTATTGATACATTTTTTATTAGATATAATTAACACTTATTCTTATGATTTGAATGTTTCAAATTGTTTTGAAATTATAATTCAATAGCTATTAAATAGTCAACGATTTTAATTTCAAATTGATTACAATTCAATCAGGTTTTAATAAAAACTGTTACAATATTTTATAATTGACATCAAACAATAAGTTTTTTGTATGCGTCATAAAATCTAGAGAGATAACATAAAAAATGTATTCTTTTTGCATTTTAGATAATTTCTTAATATAGTTTTTAATGAAGAATTAATGTTGGCACTGAAAAATATTATGAAGATATGTGTCTCGCTTATAGTGCAATGACTCACACAATGCAAGAAGTCAATGCTAAGTTCGTACTACATATATATTAGTACAATTGAAACATGTATTATTGTAAACCAGAACTTTACAAATCAAATTAAGTTTATTGTTTGGCATGACTAGGCCATCTTGGGTCTATTATGATGCGAACAATAATTGAAAATTCATATAGACACCCATTGAAGAATTAAAAGATTCTTCAATCCAATAAATTCTTATAAACTATTTGTTCTTAAGGGAAGTTGGTAATTTGATCATCACCAACAAAAATAAAAAATGAATTTATCACACTTTTAGAATGTATACAAGGTGATATTTATGAATTAATACGCCCATTTGAACCATTTAGATATTTTATGGTTTTAATTGATACGTCAACTAGATGGTTACTTGTTTGTTTGTTGTCAACTCGCAACTAGGCGTTTGCGAGATTAATTGCTTAACTAATCCAACTTGGAACTCATTTTTTATGAATTATCCATTTAAAAGAATACGTATTGGTAATGTTGGTAAGTTTACATATAAAGCTTTTAATAAATATTGTTTGACTATTGGAATTGATATTGAACATCTTGCAACGTAAGTTCATATATACAAAATGAACTTGCAAAATCATTTATTAAGTGTCTAAAATTGATTACAAAATCATTACTCACGAGATTAAAATTTCCAAATTTTTAGTTGGGGACATGTTATCTTACATGTTGTAGTATTGATTCGCATCACGCCAACAAGTTATAATTAGTTCTCCCCTTTACAATTGATTTTTGGTTAGCAATATCATATTTCTCATTTAAGAGTTCTTGAATGTGTTGTATATGTTCCAATTGTTTCACCACAACACATTAAGCTGAATCCTTAAAGAAGGTTGGGAATATTTGTTGAGTATGAATCTTCATCTATAATAAAATATGTTGAATCACCAACAAAAGATTTATTTATGGTTTGGTTCACCAATTGTCATTTGAATAATTTTTTCCAACATTAAGGGGAGAGAATAAGCATTTGGAAAAGGAAATTAGTTGGAATTAATTATTATCTTGATCCTTGAATAAAATAATATGAACCAGAAATTCAAAAGATAATTCATTTACCAACTGCTAATGCTCTAAAAATTGATGTCCCTGTTGGACAATATAATATTGCAAAATAAGTCTCAAACACGCATGAAGGGTGGTAGACTCGTTGGTTCCAAAGATAAATATCCTCAAACAATAAAAGGAGCTAAAAAGTAAAGATGGCAAAATTGAAGATATGAAAACTTTGAAAGATTCCTTTGACATAATTAATATTTTAGTTCTAGAAGAACTCAGGTACCTGAAATTAGTGAAAATGAAAAAATCTCAAATAAATTATGTCATGAATGGAATTTGATGGAACCAAAATGAAGTCAACGTTGACGATATATTTACATATAATGTGGTGCTAAATGTAATAAATAATAATGAGGATCACGAACCAAAGTTTATTAAGGATTATTAATAAAGAAATGATTGCCTAAAATAGAAAACTCAATTGAGGTAGAATTGGGCTTGCTTGCTAAGCAAAAGGTTTTTGGACTTATAGTCTCTCCTGAAGAAGTAAAACTAGTTAGGCTTTTGGACCTGTAGTCTATACATTTGAAGATGTAAAACTAGTTAAGTTTTTAGACTGATAGTTTATACACCTAAAGATGTAAAACTAGTTAGGTTTTTTGGACTTGAAATTTATACACCTGAAGATGTAAAACCAATTGGATACAAATGAGTTTTTGTGCAAAAAAAAATGAAATGAGAATGGTCAAATTATGAGATATAAAGCATGACTTGTTACTCAAAGATTTTCACAAAGACCTAACATTGATTTTAAAGAGACATATTCACCTGTAATGGATGTAAATACTTTTCAATACTTAATCAATCTGGTTGCACATGAAAGGCTCAATTTACATCTGATAGATGTTGTTACAGCCTATTTGTATGACTATCTTGATAATGACATTTATGTAAAACTCTCTGAAGGATTTAATTTACCCAACAGTGCAGGTTCTTAAGAAGATTACTCAATGAAAATAAATAAATCTCTCTATGGACTAAAATAATATGAACGCATATGGTATAATCATCTTAGTGAGTATTTGTTAAAAGAAGAATATAAAAATGATCTCATTTGTCCACATATTTTTATGAAAAGATCTGAAAATGAATTTGTCATAATTGATATTTATGTAGAAGACATAAATATTATTGGAACTCTTGAAGAGCTTCCAAAAATTATGGATTACTTAAAGAAAAAGTTTAAGATGGATGACCTAGGATGGACAAAGTTTTTCCTAGAATTACAAGTAGAATATTTAAAGAATGGAATTCTTGTGTATCAAGAAACTTATATAGCAAAAGTGCTTAAAAGGTTCTATATTGACAAATCACATCTGTTGTGCACTCTAATGGTTATAAGGTTTCTAAATGTGAATGGAGATGCTTTCAAATCTTGAGAAAATGATGGAGAACTACTTGGTCCCGAAGTATCATATATTAGTGTTATCGGATCACTAATGTATCTAGCTAATTATACATGTCCTAATATATCATTTGTTGTCAATTTAATAGCAAGATATAATTCTTCACCTACATGAAGATATTGGAATAAAGTCAAGCATATACTTTGTTATCTTAGAGTTTATTTATCGTATCCTTATAACGATATATTACAAACAAGATATTTGTTTACATGCGATGGTACAACCTTTTCATGGCGATCTAAGAAACAAACCAAAATAAGCAATAAAATTTTGAGCAAAGAGTACAAAAGATTGTCCTTCATCGTCTTAAAGATCGTTGTTTGCATGAAGGGGAGAAATAAATACGTTCTGCACTCTTTTTTCCTTCACATGGTTTTGTCCTATTGGGTTTTCCTAGCAAGGTTTTTAATGAGGTAGTATATGACAATGTATTAAAGAATCATGTACTCTTTTTACTTCACTAGGTTTTTGTCCCATAAGGTTTTTTCTAGTAAAGTTTTAATGAGGTACATTTTCAAATTATGGACATCCAAGGAGGAGAGTTATGAATATTTAATAGGTGGCTATCCATATTCATTGTATATTATGACTATTTATATTTTTCCTTAATGCTATTAAATCATTTATAACCATTCAGTTATAGTTTGTGCCTATAAATAGGTTACCTCGTTTCTAGAAATAAGACAAGGAATTTCCTATTCTCTCCATTATCTTGTTCTTTCTATTTTATGTTTTCTCTCCTTCTAAAATTCTTACAGTTTTGTTATTTTCATAACAAATTTGTTTATTTAGTAGTACTAAATGTGTTATTTTGATCTCCATTTAAGTTATATATATATATATATAAATTATTTTTCATTTATATGTCAAAGAAACTCATTAGTTTATTTGTTAAAGATTGTTATTATAACCTAAGGTGAGGGATTCAAATTCCACTAAGCCCACTTTGATAATTTAGTCTTTCATTTTTGCATGCCATATCATCACACCACGTCATCAATACGTTAGAACCTACGTCATCAGCATATCAACCGCCACATCATCCATCATAGCATCTTCATCTGCCATGTCATCCGTTAGCCCACAATTACAATACTAAGAGGACTCAATTTGCGCAATTAAAACTTTGAGGACCAAAATTGCACATATGCAATACTTGGGAGACTAAAGCGCAATTAAGCCAAAAATAAAAGAAGAAAAAAGTTTGGGTCATGTGACTCAACTCAAACTCAAGCCATGAAAACCCTTCAATCGATTTGCACTTCTACTTGTGCCTCATTCTTGTTTCATTATCATCTTTGTCTATCTCAATCAAGCTCGTGACCTTCCATGCCATCCTCTACGACACTTTCAAGGTTCGCTACTTCTATATGTTCGTTGCTGCTATACGCGCGTCTTTTGTACGCTTCCTTTTTCTTTTTCCTGACTTCTTTTCGCTTTTGAACTCTTTTTTATACTCTATTTTTTCTTTTCTTCTCTCTTTCATTTTTTCTATTATTGGTTTTCCATTTTTTAATTTTGATTTTGATTTTTTTATTTATTAAAAACATTATTTATCTTTTACTTTTTAATTATGTTATTTTTAACTTTTGTTTTTTTAAATTTATTATTCTTTTATATATTTTTAATTCTTCATTCTTTTTAATTCTATTTTTTTCACTCTGTTTTTCATTTGCTTCTCTCTTTTTATTTATTCTTGTACTCTTTTGATTCCATTCTTTAATTTTATATTTTATTTTGATTATTTACTTTTTATTTATCAAAAAATTATTTATCTTTAATTTTTTTAATTTTTTAATTTTTAATTTTTGTTTTTGAAAAATTATTATACTTTTTATATTCTTTTTAATTCTATTTTTTTAATTTTTAATTCCTCTTTTTAAATGGCATAATTGCAATTTTTGCCCTATAGTTTCACAATTTCATGAATTTTGCCCCTCCAAAATTTATTTTTTTTTGCGAATTTTGCCCTTAATTTACAAAATGTCTCGAATTTTTCCCTCAAGTAGAAAAAAAGTCACAATTAAAGGTAAAACAACCACAAAATTGTCTTAACTGTGGCGGTTTAAAGAAAAAACATCCCCAAAATATCTTAATTGTGGCGGTTTTTCTATATTAGGGTAAAATTTGCGATATTTTATAAATTGAAAGACAAATTTTGCAAAAAAAATAAAATTGGGAGGCAAAATTTGCTAGATTATAAAACTTTGGAGGCAAAAAGTACAATTAAGCATTTTTTAAATATGTTATATTTTTAATTATATTTTCTAATTCTGTTTTTTAATTTTGTTATTTTTTAATCATGTTTTTTCAATTCAGTTATTCTTTTACTTGTATCATGCTTTTAACTTTGATATTTTAAATTCTGTTATATTTTTAATTATATTTTCTAACTTTTTTTTTAATTTTTTTACTTTTTTAATTATGGTTTTTAATCCTATTATTCTTTTAATTATTTTAATCCTATTACATTTTTTATTGTTTTTAAAAATTCGGTTATATTTTTTATTTTTTGTAATTCTATTATTTATTTTTTTATTATGTTTTGTAATTCTGTTAATTATGCAGTTTTTTTTGTATATATATATATATTGTCCGTCATGCTTCCTCCATATGCCACAACGCCATTGCGGAATTTTAGCTGGTCGCCACAATGTGCCATCCCCCGATAACACTGCTGTTTATACAATTTGTTTTCTTAATTCTCTCCCTCTCTCTCTCATTTATGGATGGAGGAAGGTATCAGTTGCCGATATTTGTGTGGGGGCCCACATTTATCATCTCTGTTTCAGTTTACACTGCAAGTTATATCAAGGATGGTATCAGTTGATGATATTAGTGTGTGGGGCCGCACATTTATCAGTTATATATATGATATGGTACATGAATCATAAGTATTTGGCGAAGTTTTCGGTTGCATGTTCCCTCAAGCCCCCATGATATAGAAATGGCAACCCCATTGTCACTTCGTATATCCTGGGTTTGCAAGTTTATATTTTCTGTTTGAGAATTTCTAATATTTTTTATATACTGTTTTATTCAATGAAATTCCTCATTGTCTTATTAAGGTTAAAATATTGAGTAGGTCCCTAAACTTTTGCTTAATTTTTAAATAGGTCCTCATACTTTTTTTTTTAATTGCATCCTCAAACTTTTAAAAAAAATTTAATTAAGTCCCTGACGTCAAATTGGAGTAAAGATTCTATTATGTTATACGGAATATTCGTTCAACTGATTACATGGATGGACTTGTGCAATGTTTTATCCATGTCACCCACCAGCTGTACATTTGCGAAATTACCCCCATACCCCTCCATAATTCAGACCTCTCTATGTCATAAGATTGTGACTGAGGTCGAAGACAAAGCGCATCCATTCGAAAACATTGTGAAGAGTTCGTAATGGTGCTTGAACCCCTTAATCGATTTGTAATGGCTTCTTAATGGCTCCGTAATTGCATCCTAATCACGTTGTAATCGTAATCGCTCCGTAATCGCGAGTTAATCTCTTGAATTCCCAAAACCGATTCGAATGTTGCTAGTGACTGAGGTATGATTCGAACCTCTAATTGAGTGGTATTTGATGATTGGGCATGTGTGTTGAAAACGATTTGGTGTTCTTATTTGTTTGAAAATCATTATTTCTGTTTAAGTTTATGCATTCGTGTTTAGTGGATGTTGCACATCCGCATTTGGTGATTGGTGTTTGCAGAGAACACAACAATGTTATGCATAGATAGTTTATTGAACACAAATGTTTTTAATTCTTTCACATGAACTTGGGTTTAATGTATGATTGTTATGGGTTAGGGGTTAGGGTTTTGTTGTGAATGTGGGTGTGTTTTAGGATTGTATCATTTTGGGGTAAGGGTTTTGCTAACTAATTTTTTGCTATTTTACAGATATGGCTAACCCAAAATTTGACATTGTACTCCATCATGGAGGTCAGATGGTGTGGGGCAGATTTGGCATAGATTATATAGGTGGTAGGTGTATGAAAGGTCTACAGTTTGACTTTGATCATTAGTCTCTCTAAGAAATTGCTGTTGTATTGAAGGACTTAGGATATTCGGGGTATGCGAAGGTTTGGTATAGGGAGCCAGGCAGATGTATGAACTATGGTCTGAAAGAACTGAAGTCAGATAGTGAGTGCATGGCAATGGCCAAATTTGTATTGAGCACGATAATGAAGCGTATGGAGATATATGTGGTCAGTGGAGTGAAAGAAGGCAATGGGATTGAAGTGACATCCAATGATCCAGATTATGTGGCTACTGAATATGAAGAGCAGAATCATAATACAGAGGATGATAATAGTGATGATAGTGTCGTGGATGTAAGAGTTGATGACAGTGTTAAGGATTGTAAGCACGAAGATTATTTCAGTCTCCTATTCTCGAACTCTAATCTCGTTATTCTTTGTTGTTGCTGCATCCACACTGTCCTGCCTCTTTGGTCTAATGGATCATCAACCCATTGAAAAAATCCACAATTGCTTGTCTACAATTAGGAAGGAAACATATTAATAACTGACCAACATATCAAAGCAAATGAAAATAATTATTGACAAACACACCTTGAAATTTGAGCACCCTATAAACCTTTTTCCAAGGTTCCTCCTTGTCCTTGAAGTTAACAAAACAACTGGGTCACCACAATAGCAGAAGCTAGCATGCAGTCTACTTTTGCTACCTGATTGTGTGGACGAGGCAGCTTGGGACATGGTGATAGGTGCAGTATCACTATTGAATGAAGCTGGGAAACGAAAACACAACAAAGGGACTCCACAGTGAAGAACAGTCACTGAAAAACTGAAATCAAAGAAAGGAAGAACGAGATGAAAGAATCAACCCAACTCGCAAGCCGCTACACACATGATCTCTACAGCGTGAAGATTGACAACAAGAGAGCATGGGTTTCTCAACAACTAAGTGTGTCTCCAACCATCACGTGAGTTTTCCCAAACGTAGATGATAGGGTTCGTGGCTTTTTTTTGGATAAAACACTAAAACAAGAATTTTTGGGACAAAAATTCTAACTCATCGTCCACGTAATCATCGTAAATGGCAACACAACGAAATTTGACGTCAAGGACTTAATTAATTTTTTTTTTTAAGTTTGAGGACTCAATTAAAAAAAAAAAGTACGAGGACCTATTTAAAAATTGAGTAAAAGTTCAGGGATTTACTCAATATTTTAACCTCTTATTAAATATGTGAGATTTATTCTCTATTTAGCGAATTTTCTTTTCAAATTAATAAAATTCACATAAATTAAAAAAAATTAGAGAATATGTTATTAATACACAATTAAGGCGAATTTTCTTTTTTTTTATTAAATTTATTAATCGAAACTTTAATTGATACACGATTAAGTAATTAAAAATAAAAATTGTTAAATAAAAATAGTAGAAAGCCAAGTCATCTTTTTTTAGTATCCATCTATTTCACGCTGACGTGACTAGTAAAAAGCCAAGTCATCCTTGCCAAGTCAATTAAGTAAGACCACGTGTATGCAACCCTTTAATCTATTCTCTTCTCCTTCTTTCTTCTTTTTAGAAAACCTTCATCACCGTAATTTAGAACTGATTCCCCAAAGGACATCTGCGGCAGGTTTAGCATCATGAACGAGCATGTTTAAGCTTATATTTAAATTTAAAAATTATTATTCTTTTTTGAAAATACTTCATTTAAAACATAAAATTAGCCATTAGAAGGAGAAAGGAAATTTCAGAGGTTCCTATCACTGTCATGCAAATTAATGATACCTATCGTAGAGGAAAAATAATGTGATGGGAAATTTGTATTTCTTTTGTTTTTTTTCATTATCTTTTTCTGCACTTGTCAATTTTGATTACTTCTCTTGATAATATATTTTTCTGCATATGTCAAATTTTATATCACATCGCTAATAAATTATACCAAACTTAGTATCACAGTTTTATGAGTAGTATAGTACGGAGCGGATTTTCTAACTTGAATAATGATAAACTTACACCTCATTTTGGGGAGAAATAATTATATAGTTCTGGATTACTATGACTCCGATTAATCTTCACATGATACATAATCAAGTCTTGTTAATGCTTTTTTTATAAATTGAAAAACTCAGTTATATGTCATATAAAAATTGATCGGGATCATGGTCACATGTAGTATAAGATCATGTAATAATTTTTCTATTTTTAGAGTGTATAGATGGAAAGAAGAAAAAAATAAAGAGAAGAAAATAAAAAGAAAAAAAAATAAACAAAGAAAAAGAAAATGATAGATATAACAAATTAAATATATGATGAGAAATTAAAAGAGAGATAAAAAGAAGGCTTAAATAACTTTTTTCTCTTTACAAAACAAGGAGTTTTTCTTTTAATCCTTTATGTATTTTTTTTCATCCCTATTATATTTTTGGTTAAACTATTAAGTAGGTCCTTGAACTTTTAGGTAATTTTAATTAGATCATTGTACTATTTTTTTAAATTGAGTCCTTTATCTTTTAAATTTTTTTTAATTGGGTTCTTAGAGTTAAATTGTTGTGAATATTCTGTTAATTTGGACAGAATATTCCCTGATAAGGAGTCAATTAAAAAAAAATTAGTATAGGACTTAATTAAAAAATTACCTAAAAGTTCATGGACTTGCTCAATAGTTTAACCTTATTTTTATTCTTTTATCTTGATCTACCTTTGTTTTATTATAGAAAAAGGGGGAAATTAGAAAGGGGCAGAAGGCATATCTCAATATTTAAATATTGTCATATTATTATTACACGGCTAAAATTTCAGGGACCTGAGCATTGACTTGAATGAAATTCGTAATTTTGGTCCTCCTATTTTTAATTCCACAGATTTTAGTCCTCTAATTTTTAAAAATCCTCCATTTTAGATCCCCCTACTTTTAATTTCATGATTTTAGTTCCCAAATTTTAAAAATCTGTAATTTTATTGTAATCATTAAATGTTCATTCTTTTACCATTAATGTCTCAACATTGACTATGATGTGACATTAGTCTATTGAATATTATCTGCCACTATTCAGTTTAATACCACATCATAGTTAATGTTGAGGCATTAAAGCTCAACAGATGAGCATTTAATGGTTGGACAAAAATTGTGGATTTTTAAAATTTGGAGGACTAAAATCACAGAATTAAAAATAAGCGGACTAAAATTGTGGATTTTTAAAAATTGAAGGACTAAAATCAAGAAATTAAAAATAGGGGGACTAAAATCGTGAATTTTTAAAAATTGAATGATTAAAATTGCAAAATTAGAAATAGGGGAACCAAAATTGCAAATTGAAAATTATAGGAGAACCAAAAATATAATTTAGCCTATATTTTTGTTATCATATAATAGGTGCGAACTATTTACTAGTTTTGTTAATGACTAATCTCTGCCAAAGAATTTGGCTAACTACTTTTAATGAGGTATCTTCTTCCAATAATTTTTTTTCATTCACAAGGCTAAAACCCAAGACCTTAGTGGACTAATCTAATGTTAGTAAATTAAAGGTTAAAATATTGAGTAGGTTCCTGGACTTTTGGGTAATTTTTAATTAGGCCCCTGTACTATTTTTTTTAATTGAGTCCTTAATCTTTTAATTATTTTAATTTGGTCCTTAGGGTTAACTTCGCAAACGACAATCAAAAGGAAGTTAATCTCAGGGACCTAATTAAAAAAATTAAAAGATTAAGGACTCAATTAAAAAAAATTAGTACAAGGACCTAATTAAAAATTGCCTGACCTACTTAATAGTTTAACCAATATATTTTTTTTGTTTTATTATGGTCCCTGCCATCAAGTTTGTCCGTCAACTCTAACGAAAAAAAATTATAGGGACCAAAATAGAAAATGCAAAAAATTATAGGGACTAAAAATAAAGAGGACCCAAAATGAAAACAACCAAAATTAAGAGAATCAAAACGAAAGCAATCTTATATTATAGGAACTAAATAGTTATTTAAACCAAATTTATAAAAATTAAACCTTCAAACACTGCAAATGCACTGATAGAGAGCAGAAAAATTAAACCTACAATAAATGAATTAGTGACCAACAAAAAAAATTATTAAAATTAAACCTTAAGCATACAATTTTTGTAGAAATCATGCAATGATACAATCACTTTCATGTTATAAAGCAAATATAACAAATGGAGAGCAACAAAAGTGAAACATAAAACAAGACAAAGGTATAAAAACAAATGTTAGCAAACAAGTGTAGAATAACAAATTAAGAAAGCAAAAGAAGGATGCACGATGTTATTATTATGAGCAAATTACAATTGTATCCTGTACCCCCTAAAGTTTCTTGACGTTGCCTATGACTACCATTCTTTTTTAACATTTACAGCAATGCCACTTATAGGAGTACACAATGTAATGTGTTTCTTAGGTAACATAGAGTGTCAGTGTAATGCATAAGAGTGCTAATGTAATATTTTTTAAACAATTAAGAGGATTAGTTTAAGGGTAAAAAAGGTAGAGATATCGAGGAAAATTTGACAAAATTTAAGAGATGTCAGTTTAATTTACTTTTATAATTTTTTTAAACTATCAAATTTACAAAGTTGTATGTTTAAAGTTTAATTTTTATAATTTTTTTGGTTGGTCACTAGTGCATTAAATTGTAGGTTTAATTTTTCTGCTTCCCATCAGTGCATTTGTAGTGTTTGTAGGTTTAATTTTTATAAATTTGGTTTATAAGATTGCTTTTGTTTTGATCCTCTTAATTTTGGTTGTTTTCATTTTGGTCTTCTCAATTTTTGGTCCCTATAATTTTTTGCTTTTTCTATTTTGGTCCCTGTAATTTTTTTGGTTAGATTTGATGGACAAGCTTAATTGATAGCAGAGACCATAATAAAACAAAAAAAAAATAATAGGGATAAAAATGAAAAAAAATACATAAATGATTAAAAGCAAAACTCCCTATTTTATAAGAATAAAAAAGTTATTTAAGCCTAAAAGAAAAAATGAGATGGAAGTGAGATAAAAAAGAAAATAGGTGTATTGTATATTAAATATTTTTCGTCTAACTTTGTGGCAGAAAAGATAGACTGCAGTTGCTTAAGTTTACATCGAAAGATTAATATAGCGTGCTAGATTAGATTACACATATTTGCTCCAACTCCTAAATGCATTTAGCGAAGAAAAAAGACTCGTTCAAATTGTACTGCACCGTATGATGGATTTTTCATTTCATTTCTGTCTCTGCAAAAGTCTTTTTTTATTATTTATTTCTTCTGCTTTTTAGTTTTTACAACGGATAAAATTTTTAAAAATAATAAATAAAAAATTTGAATGTGCAGGATATTTTACTCGTTAGGATTAAGTAAGTATTAAGCAATCAGAAAATTGGATAACTTAATTTGAATAGTTTATATAAGATAATAAAAAAATTATATTATAAAAAATTATCGTCAACATATTTTTATCATAATTTTAATATAATTTTATTTTAATATTTAAGAAAATTTTCCTTAATTAGGATTTTTTACTGTATATAATTAGGATTTTTTTTACTATATATAATTAAATTTATTAGCTTTGTTTAAAAAATATACAAAATATTCGGTGATCAATCCAGCAACTAAATATAAGATAAATTGTTTTTCGGTAACAGTTTCATAATTTCAAAGAACAAACATTATTAAGAAAGCAACCAGTATATGTATGGATATTGGTAAGCGTAGACATGACCCGATTACTTATTTTCATATGGTATTTTTGGAAAAAATGTAGTCTACAATTATTATAATTAAGTTTTTGTCAAAAATAATTTATTTACATTTTTTATTGTCTGTTTATGAGTATATGGTATTAACTTCAAAATATTAAATTCAATCAATTAAATACTTTAAATTATATTTAAAAAAGTATTAAACATTTTTATATTATTAATATAGTAAACATTTTATAACATATTTATTTTAAATATTAAATAAAAAGTATCAAATTTATATAATAAAAATTTCAATATATTTAAATAATTATATTGAAACCGATTTATTTTATATTTAAATAAAAAGTATTTAAAATTTATTATAATTTATAAAATGTATTCTACAATTATTGTAATTTAGTTTCTGGAAAAAAATATAATTTATTTGACATTTTTAATTGAGCGTTTATGATTATATGGTATTAAAATATTAAATTCAATCTATTAAATAATTTAAATTATATTTAAAAATAATAATAAATAATTTTTATATTTTTAATATAATTAATATTTTTCAATAAAATTTATATTTTCTTTATTATATTAAATTACTAAATCAATCTTATATTTAAATATTTGAGTGATTATTGAATATTCTGTATACTTTTTAAACGAAGCTAATAAATTTAATTATAATAAAAAATCCTAATTAAGAGTAAATTTCTTAAAAATTACGATAAAAATGTGTTGATAATAATTTTTTATAATATATTTTTATTTCTTTATTTCTTAATTATTATCATAAAAACACTTATTAACGTTCTTTTAATTTATTATCTTGCACAAAATATTCAAATTAAATTATTTAATTTTCTGATTACTTATTCAAACCTAACTAGTAATACTTCTTGTACATCCAAATTTCTTATTTATTATTTTTTAAAATTTTTATCCACTTAAAAATCAAAAGTAGGATAAATAAATAAAAAGACTTGTGTAGAGACAGAAATGAAATGAAAAATCCATTCTTCCCCACATGCACTTAGGATGCACTTAGAGCATCTACAACCCAGTATCTCTTTTCGAGTTCTTAAATGGGCTCTACTTATACACATCACTCATTTTTATTTTTTTACACTTAAGTACCATTTAAGCACACTACCCCTCCAACCTAACAACTCCAAAAGTTTCTTAAATGGACCCCACTAATAATCTCACATTCTTACATTTTATTAATAATTTATTTATTAAGTTATAATTATTTTATTTATGAAATAATTAAATTATAAAAAATAAGAGATTTATTTGTATTATTTTTTTGCGAAATATTTTTTTTACGCATACAAAATAAAACTTTAAAAAATAAAAACATAGCTAATTTTGACGAATTAAAAACTACCATTATAATAACAAAAATTACAGAATTAATAAAAATGACATAATTAAAATAATAATTAATTTTGCTAACTATCGTGCCCAAAACGTTCCCAAATATGCTTTACAAGATCTGCTTAAGTTGATGATGATGTTGCCTATCACAAATAAGTGCTTTCCTTTGTAAGTATGGTGCAAGATTCGGATGAGGACCATTACTTACATCATTTGTTGAGACATCATTGTTGGGATGATCATAAGAATAATCAAAATGACCATCATATGTGTGTCGTTCATCTTCTACAATCATGTTATGCAATATGATACATATATATAATATATGCTTGATTGTATCCATATGCTAAGCACACACAGGGCCACGTATAATCGCAAATTGAGATTGAAGTACTCCAAACGCCTGCTCCACATCCTTTCTTGCTGCTTCTTGATGTTGGGCAAATAGTTTTCTTTTATTGCCTTGTGGCATTGGGATGGTCTTGACAAGCGTAGCCCATTCTGGATAAATACTATTTGCTAGATAGTATCCCATGTCATATTGGGTTCCATTTACCATATATTACACCCTAGGGCTTGGCCCTCCAAAACATCATTAAACACAGGAGATTCGTTTAGCACGTTGATATCGTTGTTTGAACCCGCAACCCTAAAAAATGCATGCCAAATCCATAAGTCTTGTGATGCCACTACTTCAAGCATGATTGTGGGTTTGCCATGATCACCATGACAAAATTGACCTTTCCATGCTACTGGACAATTTTTCCATTCCCAATGCATACAATCAATGCTACCTAACATACTTGGAAAACCACGTGACTCCCCCATTTTCAGTAGGCGTTCAATATCATTATTGTTTGGCCTTCTTAAGTATCTAGCTCCAAATATCTTGTAGACGCCCTTACAAACTTATTTAAGCATTCTAATGCAGTGCTTTCGCCAATTCGCACATAATCATCGACATTATCAGCAGGTGATCCATATGCCAATATACGAATAACAGCAGTGCATTTTTGTAATGAAGAAAGGCCCATTCTGCCATTAGATCAACTCTCATTAGAAAATACTCATCATGATTGCCAAAGGCTTGTACAATGCGAAAGAATACATCCCTTCTCATTCGAAATCTTCGTCGAAATTGCTCCTCTATGTATACTGGATTGGTGGAGAAGTAGTCATTGAACAATTGAGCATGCCTTTCTTCACGACTCCTTTCAATGTGAGTTCCTCTACGCTTACGCGTATTGACTTGTTGTTACAGTTGCCTCTCCGTTACCAACCTCATGTATTTTTCTTCGTAGTCATCATTTATGAAATCTTTAATGATTTCCCACTCAAGATCCTCTTCACGGGATAAATCACTAGAGTCCATTTGAATGAACACTGTAGAGTTACAGTTTTGAGAGAATTTGAGAAGAAGATGAGACTTATTTGCACAATTGAGTGGTGTGAAAAACTTCTTGAATGTGAACAATATATAAAGAAAGACTACATAATGGCTAGTTTGACCAATGACTAATTTGAATAACGGCTTGTTTGAATAACGGCTAATTTGACCAACGACTAGTTTGACTAAGAAATTAATTTGTACTAATTTTTAATGAAACAAAAAATTTAAAATTTAAAACATAACCAACATCATTACATTAAATAATGACTACTTTAATTAACACCGTTACACAATTCCATATTTTTCTCTAATTTGGTTACACAACTTGCCATGATCTTGTAATTGTGCAACCGTCATAACAGATGTATCCTTAAAGAAGACTTGTAACTCAAACTCTTTCTCTTTCATCTTCGCCTCGTACTCAAGCTCGTTTTCCCTTATCTTCAATTGGTACTCAAGCTCTTTCTCCTTCATGTTCAACTCTTTCTCCTTCAACTTGTTATGATCATGTTTGGCACGTGCCAAATCTTCTATAGCTGAATTTTTGACTTTTGTGTCTCCTCCATTGCAGTGAGATCAATGTAAGTGGAAGATGTTTCATTTGCTTTTGATTTTCCCTTTCTCTTTGCTACTTTTGTCCCCATTGGACGAACCATATTAGGTGAAGTTGGGTTGTATTCACAACTTGATGGCGTTTCTGGATTAGAAGATGACAAATATGCTCCACAAGCATACATATTTGTTCTCTTACTAGCTCCTTCAAATGATGGGTTTGACCATTTAGGTTCACCCTTCAACAATCGCCATACATGCTCTAACCTGAAGGATTCCCCTTCATCTTGAGAATAAATTGTATATGCATCTCACATGATGTCAGTCTCGTTGCCACCACTCTTCTTTCTTTGACAAGCTTGTTTGTAGCACCTTGCAAATTTCTGAACTATTTTATTTAGCTTTTGCCATCGAGCTTTCAGTTGTGATGCTCCCCTCATTTGCAAATGACCACGATACTCATTGTAATTAGCTTTAATTCTTAACCAAAAAGAATCATTTTTTTGATTTACCCCCACAATTGCATCCTTGGAAATGTTTAGCCATGCTTGGATGAGAAGTTTATCTTCCTCCGAGGTGAATCTTGTTCTTTGTTGTTTCTAAGTTGGCTCTTCTCTTTCTTTTTCACCAAGCATAATATTATCCAACCCAATTTGAGTAGAAAACAATGGAGCTTGAGATTCAGATCCAAACTCAGATGCTATTTCTTGATATTTTTTCACAGGATTGCCCTCCACTAGTACCCATTGAACCTTGATCTATGGTGGGGTTAGTTGGTGGTGATTGAAACATGGGAAATTGATATGGAAATGGAAGCATAGGAAATTGAAAATTGTCCATATTTGGATTATTTTGTGGGTTTGATGAAAGTGAAGGATTTTGAGAATTTGGATTAGTGGGAAATTGATAATTTGGCATCAAATTTAACCAGGATTGAGATTAAATTAGTTTGGATCCATTGAAAAAAAAAACAAATAAAAGACAAACTTGACAATTTGAGATATGTGAGTAAAAAAAAAATGGATGAGATCGAAATTTGAGAAAATATGTGTAAAAAGGAGAGAAAATTTAATGAGCAAGAAATATGAGAAGTTTTAAAAGACTAGTTGTGTAAAAAAAAATTCATGTTGGTAATATTTATACACCAATAAAATTTTGAAAGTTAAAATTTTTAACGTTCAATTCTGTATACTGTACACATACGTTGAGTTTCACAGTTGCGAGATTCAAGTTTCACGTTGTTGCCTCTTGCTTTCCTTTGTATTGAAAAAATAAAATACTGAATCTTGACTTTTTCACATTGAAAATAAAAGATAAACCTGATAAATAGTAGATAAGTATCGGTACTCATACAAGTACCGGATACTACACAAGCACCTATCCCAACGGTGGGTTCTTAATTAGCACTAATGCTAGATTGGAAGAACCGGTGGTGATTCAAGCGTTGTGGATGCTCTTAGGAGGTGGAGCAAATATGTCTCAATCTGATATGCTATGTTAATCCTACAATCTAAACCAAAGCAATTGCATACTACCTTTTGTGCCACAAAGACAATATGCTCTCCAATAAATCCTTTGTACTACTTTATAAAACATAGCTGTTAATGTTCATTTAATTTTTTAGCTAACTTCATGTTCTTTTTAATATTTTCAAAATATAAATTTTATTTCTTAAAATATCAAAATAAAACAATTACCGAACGCGTATGTTTTTTTGTTTGTTTTAGAAAATAAACGGTGTGAACACCCAATTTAGTCTTTTTTATTTGTTTATTTGTTTTTTAAATATTTCGTTTTTTTTTCTTCTTCCACATGTCCCGCTCTCCATGGTGCCACCGCGCGTAACCACTTCTCCTTCCCGGTTTTCGCTCATGGGCCACCATAACCGCGGAATCACTGTTGCAAGCGCGAAACCCACCACAAATTGAAGCCCACACAAACCTTTGCATTTCGTGCGAGTGCGTCGATCTAGCCATGCTTCTCCCTGGAGTCGCAAGAACTGCCTTTGCATGACCACCCGCAACCACTGTGAGGCCAAGGAGACGCTGCCAATTTCGTTCCGCTCCAAGCCGCAAGATCCGAACTCCCCTTTTCTTCTCTCGTGCTGCGCCTGATTCCCTTTTTTTTTTAGCTTGGTTTTGTTTTGGGTCAATTTTGTGTTTTGTTTAACTTTAATTTTGGGCTTAGCAAGCGTATGTATTTGAGTTAGGGCCTGATGACTAAAGCTTTGTGTCCATCGGAGTTAATAGGATAGGATTAGTTTTAGAATAATAAATAATAATAATAATAATAATTATTATAATTATAATGAATTAATTAAATAAAGTAAAAATAAACTGTTCAACTAAAAATAAGTAATGCGTATAATTGGTGCGTTTCTATGTGTAATATATTAGTTTTTTAAACAATTTATGCGTTTTGGTTTTAAATCCAAAGTAATGTACAAAAAAATAAAAAGGAGAATATTTTGCTAAATTAAAACCTTTGGGATTCTGTAATCTTATTCCTTTATGATTTTAATTTATCTCTACAATCCTAACCCACGTTTTTACTAGTGCAAAATCATACAATTTCTTATGACCCCATTTTATTAAATCTCTCACTTTACCTAAAATAAAATGAAGTATTTAAAATAAAAGTTTAGTAATAGCCATTTAAGATGCACTTCCTATTTGGGTATTACATTTTTTTAAAAAAGATTTAATAATAGCCATTTTGGATGCACTTTCTATTTGAGTATTACATTTTTTTAAAAAAGGTTTAGTAACAACTATTTTGGATACACTTTCTATTTGGTTATCGTAAAAGCCTTTTAAACATTTTAAAAAAAATATATTTAAATACAAATTTTTTAAAAGGTTTAGTAATAACCATGTTGGATGCACTTCTTATTTGAGTATTACAAAAGCCTTAAAAGATGTAATGATAATCATTTTGGATGCACTTTCTGTCTGGTTATCATGAAAGCCTTTAAATAACAAAAGCTAAAATAAAAAAGAAACCAACTAACAAAAACTTTTCTACACAAAGAACTACGTGAGTCTGATTCTTCATTGTACCAGGAGATATGTAGAAGTAAGAGGTCACTCCTGTCGATCTCAAAATAATAAAAATTTAATCATTCTATTAAAAATAAAAATACAACAATCTTTTTTTAGAATAAAAAAATAATAAAAAAATAAAATATGTTTTTTATAAATAAATAAATAAATAAACGTATAAAATATCTAGAAATATTTATTGTTTTCTTTTAAAGGGGTAAAATAAATAATTTTAAAGTTATACCAATTTCGCACATTTAATTAGAGGCAACTGTCTATAAGATAGACGTTGTAGGGTACTAATGCCTTCCCTATACGTAATTGACTCCCGAACTCAAAATTTGGTTTCAAAAGGCCATTTTCTTTTTGAAGGCTTTTTCCAATGTTTTCCTTAATAAATATTGGTGATGGCTCTTCTGTTTTTAATTTTTTTGTCGTCTCGCCGCAACCCCGGTTGCGACAAATGGTTATATTTTAATATATTAAATAATTTACTTTTAACATCACATTTTTATTGCTATTACTCAATTAATGTTTTCATAAATAAATAAATAAAAATATCTTTTAATGGTTGCATAAAAAAATTCTTTTAATGTAGAAATCAAGAAAAAGACAAAATTAAAAACTGAATAATTTATTTTTTAAACAACTGTCACAACTGGAGTTGCAGTGGGATGGCAAAAATAATTTATAAAAATAGGAAGTTATCACCAATATTTATTTTAAGAAAAAAAAATTAGAAAAATCCGTAAAAGCCTTTGAAATCAAAAATGAGTTCGGGAATTTATTACGTGTAAAAAAGATATTAACACTATGTGACGACGTCCGTGGAACGGTGTTCTTGGTATTAGAACAGCCAAGAAATTCGAGAATGGTTGTGGGTGAAAATCAAGTGCTGCACTCTCTCTATGAATGTGTGAGAACGGTGTTATTGTTTGGTTGCGATCGCTGAGTGTGGATGACGCTGTTTGTGAGGATGAGAATTTGTGTCTACTACAGTGAAATAAAACAAAAGTGCTAGCGTGCAGCGAGAGCGTGATGAAGACGGTTGTTGTTAAGTGCTGTACACGGTCGCTAGAGGTGTGTGTTAGAAAACAATTCAAATTTTTAATTTAAAATTTTTAAGATATTGTTTAAATTTAAAAATATTATTTTTATTTTAGAAATCTGTTTTTTTTTTGATATTAGAATCCTAGGTTTATAAATCAAAATTCTTGATATGAGAAGAATCACGCAGTAAAGTTCACCACTCCAAGTAAGAGAAGCTAAGGAATTATGTGAAATGAGAGTTTCTTAAATTTATTCAGAAAACTTGTAATGGACTGAATAATTGAGAGAATAAATAAATATTTAAATTTTTCGTGGATGTAAAACAAAAGATACTGAATTATATTAAATTGTGTCTACGCTATTTTTATTTTATAGTATCGTGTGTGAAAAAGAATTTGTTTTTCCAACAGTAATGAAGAGATGAAAGGTAGCCAAGAGTGGTTACGTTACGTGAAGGAGGAGCGAGTGAAATGTCGTGCCTGTACTGTGTGTAATGTACGTGCGGGCAAATATGAGCATGCAAATTTATTACGTGAAAAAAAGGTTAAGAGAAAGAGACAAAAATGTTCTTAAAGCTGTGGTGTAGGAGCTTTGGGCGAAAGAGGCATCAGGCAGGGACAAGAAAAAGGAGCTTTGGTGGCCTTCTGAGAATAGCAGCTGATTATTTATTTATTTTTTTGTACTTTTGTGTTTTAATTCTTTGTAATCTATTTATATAATTCAGTTTTTATTATTTTTTATTGTAAATTTCTATATTTTTGTCTTTTGCCTTTTTTTAATTTTTTTCAATTTTGGTATTTATTTGAATAAAATTAAATGTTCATAATAATAACTAAACTAAAATAAAATATATTTTTAAAATGATAGATATTGTTAGGGATGGCAAAAAAACCCGTGTCCGCGGATATTCGCAGATAAAATCCGCTACGGGTAGAAAATTGGTACCTTAAATGGATATCCACGGATATTTTAAATGGGTATATCCGCTACCCGTTTATAAACAGGGTGGGTACGGGTATCATGGTACCCGTACCTGCAGATACCCGCTACCCGTAATTATATATTTAGTTAAATACTTTTATATATTAATATAGATAAAATTATATAAATCTATCCAAAATTTTTAAAATGATTGTTTATTATGAGAGAAATCTTATACAATTATATTACAAGAGAAAAAGAACATAAATTTGTGAGCATTTAAACTATTTTTTTTTAAGAAAAATTGTTAGAATAATTAAAAGTTATATTCAAAGTGATTATTTTAAACAATAACTCTTTAATTTATAGATTTAAATTTATAAATTTAAAGTGATATTTATAGTATTTTATGATTGTCCACAATATATAAAATAATTTTTTTATTTTTTTTATTTTTTAAAAGTATCTACAGATACCCGCGAGTATCCGCTTAATGGATATCTGCGTGGGTAACAAGGCGGGTACGGGTACGGATGTGTTTGGTGAGGCTGGTAGCGGATAGCTACTATCTGTACCCGCCCCGCCCCATTGACATCCCTAGATATTATAATGATTCGTTGAACTTCCTCCTTATTTCTTTAAATATGAATTAAAACAATATCTGACACAATTTTTCTCACCGTTATTATTTTCAGTTAAGAGCGGAGAAAAAATAGTCAAACTGCAAGAAATGCTCAACTTTTTAATACATTAATGATTTACTTTAAATTTAATATTCTTTTACTAAGCTCAGCCTAGTGATAATTTGCATAAGGTCTTAAATTTAAATTTCATTGCTACTATTATATAAAAAAAAAACTATTCTTTTTTACTTTTAACTATTGTTGCAAACACTTAGTTAAAGAATTAAAATATTACTATTTAATTAATATATTTTTTAGTGAATAACTAAAAATTGCTTTTAACTAACGTTTTAAAATTAAAATGTTAAACTGGCCATTAAGCCAGATGGTCGAACCACTGTTAAGACGATGTATGTGTGTATAATAAGGTAATAATAGAATAAAGGTTCTTATATGTATAAAAAATAAGGCATAAATAAAGGGTTAGTCCTTGAAAATATATTATATTTTCAAATTAGTCTATAAAATTTTTATTTGTTTTTAGTTCCTAAATTAACTTTAAGAATGTGGTTATAGTCTATGTTATTTAATTTTATTTATTTTAATCTTTAAAAATTACAAAGTGCTTCTTGTTTTTAATGAAAGATTAAAACTACATTATTTTGTTAAATTAGGGATTAAAAATAAATAAAAATTTCATAGAGATAAAAATAAAAAAAAATTCATATTTTTAAAGACCAAAAATGTATTTAAAAATAAAATAAAAAACATTTTACAAATATCATATGTTGAATTGGTGATAGAGTGACTTGCTTTCTTTTCTTGGGTTCAATTCTCAACTTTTAAACTATGGGTGGTGATAAATAGGGTAATACTTATTGAGTTGTCCCTACTCTCATCTAATGTGTCAATAAAAAATTATTTTTCATTAAACAATTTTATCAAGTTTGTAAAAATCCTAACCGTCAAAGAGATAGTAGTCGTCTTCACATTGTCAATTACTTACATATTTTATAATGAAAATTGAATAAATATGGATCCTTCTCTGTTGTCAGGCACACAATTTTGGTCTTAATTTTCTCTTTAATTCAAAATATAACATACTATAATATATATCTGTATAATTATATTGATTTAGGTATATTATATTTTTTCTTCACTATCCACTACCTTAGGAATTGTGATAAAGCCAGAAGAATATGAAACTTATTTGTCTTTAATAAGTTAATATATTTCTAGTCTTTTTCAATTTAATAGAAATGAACCCTTTTCTATTACCGTATAATATAAGATTTTTATCTAGATATATGCACTTAAATATAATACAAGCTAACTTAAAACTTTACATTATCGTATCTAAACTTAATTCTAATTTTCTAAGTTATTGGCATACATAAAGTTTTACTCAAAAATTTCAATTAGAAAAAAAAGAACATTTCAATATCTTAACTATATCTTAACTCAATTCCTTTTTTTTTCTTTCAATTTTTTTTAATATTTTCAACTCTTCTATTTTTTTTCTCTCATTTATCTCTTGCTTTTATCTGATCTCTCTCCCTTAAGATGTGAATCTTGCAACTTCTTTCTCTTCAATGAGTGTGACATCCTCTCTTTTTCTTAATTTTCTTATTTGTAAAAATAAATAAAATTAGTATTTTGATGTTAGTTAATATTTTGGATGTTATTTGAGTATTTATGTATGTTATTTTTTATGAAATTATAATTCTAACCAAACAAAAGTAATTGAAAGAATCATTATTTATTTAATCTTTGAAGGAAAAATTTTATAAACTTAGAAGGAATAGGAAACTTGTGTAAAATTAAGATTTTAGTGATGTTTGAAATTAAAAATAATATTTAATAAAAATTAGGATTTATTAATAAATGTGTATTAAAATATTTATGTGAGTATTAAGATTAATTAATTAATTAGATTAGTGAGTCAGTAATTAGATGAGTGGAATAGTAGATAACTAGTAGGATTAGGGTTTTTTTTCCCCTTCTTGGGCCTCCAAAATTCGCAGCAGCCCACTTATCCTTAGATGCCATTGCAATTTTTTCTTTTTACTCTCATATTGGGCGAACCAAACACTACAACCCAATTCACATGCTACGTATTGAACATTTTGCCAACCCAAAAATAAAAAAAACCACCAGAATTGCATTCTCGGTGGCCTCTGTCAGTGTGCCCAACCCAGTGGTGCATGTGGTAACCTTTGAATGTGCTAATTATTTGCGTGATTGATTCTATGCGCTGGCAAATTTTGTTCTCTTTTGAATGGCAATGGTGGAATTGCTCTATTTTCATGATGTGCTTTCAAACTTGAATATGTTGTGGATTGCAATATTGACACTGTGATTAAACATTTGCTAGTGTAAATGGACTATTGGTTGGTGAAAATAATGGTTTTGGTGCGGTGCGGAACCTGTACTAGACAAAAAAATTTCTTTCCCCTGCATTTCACAATACGGTGTTGCCGTGTTGGATTGTCCATTTCATTTTCGAGTATTCCTTGTTTGTGCGAGGAAATGTAAATTAATTGGGCATGTAATTGGAAGATTCAATGTGGCTGTGTGAGGAAAAACTAGCAACAATTGGTGTCAAGTATTGATAAGTGGCGCACTGGGAGTGTTGGAATGGAATAATTTCACCCTGAAAGAAGATGATTCTACTGCAATTTGGGGGCAATTTTCGGAATGCAAAACCGTGAGTGTGTCCAACATTTTTTGTTCTTTTTTTTTAATGTGTACAATGGCAACAAGGTTTGAACTTAGACCTTATAAAAATTATCAAACTTTCCACCACTAGGCTGATCCTAGTGAATTTTGTTCATTCCTTTTTGATCAATTTATTTTTTTGGTCCTTTTTTTTATTTATATTATTCAATTTGGTCCTCTAACTTTTAAAATATTTTCAATGTTGCTCTTCTGTCCAAATTGAACTAACAACATTAAGGGATGCATGCGCAACAATAACGTTTTCATACTTTGTAGCAGTTATGAATCACCAGCAATCAATATACATGAAGCCACGGTTCTAAATTGCCACTAAATTATAATAAAATAATAATACATATAGCTACATTTTTGAACCGCCACTATGATAATATTTAATAATTAAAATAATTGTAACATTTAATAATTATAATGAAATAATAATAATATAAATTTTAAAAATGATAATAAAATTATAATAATTCTAATAAAATTATAATTTTAATAATTATAATAAAAATATCATAAATTATTGTATTAAATTATAAAATTTATAAAAGAACTATATTATTTAATAATTATAATAAAATAATAATTATCATTAAAAAAATTGTTTTATTGAATTTAAAAATATAAAAAATTATAGTAATTTAATAATTTTTACTTATTCAGTATGTATAATGTTATTAATATTAATATTTTAAATTTGCAAAATTTCGAATTTATATTATTAAATTTAAAAAATTATAATAAATTTATTATAATTTAATAAATTTACTTTTATAATATTTATAATGTTATTAATATTAACATTTTAAAATTAAAAAAATTATAATGTAATATAATATAACATAATAATTAATATAAATCTTAAAATATTTATATAAAGAAATACTTAAAATTTTATAAATAATAATTATGATATATATAATAAATTTAAATTTTGTTTAAAATTTACACTATAAATATTAATAATATTATAAATATTATATAAGTTAAAATTATTAAATTACTATAATTTTTTAAGTTTAATAAATAATTTATTATAAATATTATTTAATATAACATATTAATAATTATTATTATTTTAATGTAAACATTTTATTAAATTAATTCAATACAACATATTAATATTAGTTTAACACAATATAATATAATATATTAATAATAATAATGTTTTTTACATTTTAAACTTTTATTATATAATATTAAATTATAAATATTGTAATTTTATTATAAATCTAAAAAAGTAAATTTTTATAAATTTTAAAATATTAATATAAATAACATTAAAAATATTATATAAGCAAAAAAAATTAAATTATTATAATTTTTTTTAAATTTAAATAAAAACAACTTTTTAAAATAAAAATATTAAATTATTATTGTGTCGGTTTTATACCACTATGTGAAAATTACTTATTAGCAGTTTAAAACTGTCAAAAAGTGTAAAATTGATACGTGTCCAATTTTATTAGTGTCATTAGTATCAATTTGGACAGAAGAGTAACATTGGATATTTTTTAAAAATTAGATGATCAAAGACTTAGTCTAGGGTGGACTAGTGTGACAAATGGTGTACGGTGGACAAGTTTTGCTGACTAATAGATTTATTATTACAAAATAGTTGTTTAGATAAGAGTGTTGTAACCGGTTGTGTGTTGTTATTTTGATTTTATATTTTTTTTAAAGTTTAATATGTTTATTGATTTATTCCCATTATGTTTACATCTTTGTCCCTCTTCTGTTTTACTGTTTTGAAATTGTCCTTGTCGACAACGTCTTCCTCCTCCTCCATCTCCCTACCGTAAACAAACCCAACCCTTCAAACTAAACCTCAAACATGGAAACTCTAATCCATGAACGGACCCCGAACCCTATTCTAGTACCCCAAACCATCATCAGCCATCACTAAATCCACCTCCACGTTATCCTTGTTGAAGTGGTGGATGGACATTTACAGAAAGAGTGATAAGAAAATCATAGAATGTCGGTGTCAGATTTTGAACGGATGTCCATTGCAAATTTTCAACCAATTGACTTGTAAAAGATAACCACAGAACAAGCAAAGCAAGCATCAAATTAAATACATACTTTAACCAAAAAAAAAAAAAAACACAAGCAATGAAATCGACCTCTGCAAAGACCACCGCCAATGTCACTAACAACAACTTTCGATGGAGATCTTGCGAACAAACACCAACTACAACGATCAAGCCAAGGGAACTTGCAAACCGAGCCAACAATGATAGACCTTCTTATTCGAACACTCGAAATACTTTAACGAAAGAAGACTAGCAACGAAATTGAGATCGGCAAAGACAACCATCGATGTCATTGACTTCGAGGAATACAATGCCTTCCTTAAGAACCAGCTCAACCTCGCATGCATCACCATTGCCATGACTAGGGTAATTATTTTCTTCTTTCCCTTTCTTCATTTTGGAATGTGTGTTCCTTTGCACGCGTACGAAATGAACCATTCCATTGGTTCGAATTTAGATCTGTTTTGCATGTTGACTTTTGTTTGTGTTCCTAGTGTGTCTTGTTTCAGAATTGCCATAGGATTTTGGTGTCGTTTGGGTCGACGGTGCTCAGTTGAAAGAGGAAGAGGAGGGTGGAGAAGAGTGCTAGGAAGGGCAAAGCATGGCAGTGCATAGGCGTGTGGTTCATCTTAGTGAGTGGGGGTGGGGTAAAATGGTCATATTCAAAAGGGTTGAAATGTCATTGTATATATATTTTTTAAAAATACTGATGCACAAAAAACACATACTGAATGAACATGATATAGGCAGTCACCTAACATGGACCAAATGGTTTCCTTGTCCACCCTAGCACTCATCAAGATCAAATTGAACATTTTAAAAATAAAAAGATCAAATTAAATAATATAAGTAGAAAGAGGGGCTAAAAAGTAATTTAACCTTCTTTTTTTAATTAAGGAACGTTGGACCTAGTTAATTGGTTTGTATTAATCTCATAAAAATTGAAGACACTTCAAAAAAAAAAATGGAAGAGATTAGGTAACAGCCCATTTATGAATTGGGCTATAAGACACTCTACTAAATCTTAATTAAAAAGGAATATATATATAATAGTAATATGAAACAAAGTAATAAATTAAACAACAACAATAATAAAAAATATAAAAATTTATAATTATAAATATGATAATCCTTATAGTAAATAAAGTATATATAGAGGAATCAAGTAAATTAAATCTTAGGATAATGGCTTAAGTGCATTGATAACTAAGATAGTATTAAGAGGAAGCTTGAACTTGGAAAATTCTAAATATGCACAAAATTAGGAGAAACCTAAAGGATGCAAATTATGTCAATTATTGCAAACAATTAATATAATATCATCATCAATAATAATAATAATAATGATGATGATAAATATATCCTAATTAATTTTAATACGACAATTACTAGAAACTAAATAAATGTGAGCCTTTCCATAAATTTTAAAATGTTTAAGGATAGAATTAATCAATTGTGGTTTAGCCATACCATAAAATTTAATCAGTATTGTGGGGGACAATAGTGAATCCAAGCTTGTAGGAGAGTAAGTGAAAATGAAGATGGATAAAGTAATGTGCGTGAAATTAATTGTATTTTTTAATGTGAATACATCATTATCATTGGTTGGGCTTGGCCCTTAGAGTTAGATACACCCTATGATAGGGAGTTAACCTTATAGTAGAAGTCAAGGAGACCTTGAGGACACCCAGTGCACGATATTTCACGTGTGGCAAGAGGGTTGCGATTCTGTGTCATGATTAATATGGCATTCACGCTAGTGTTCTTGACGAACTGCTACAATTTATCACGATTAGTGTAGTGTACTGCCACGTACCTAATATCACCTGAGACTATTGAATCTTGACTGTATGTCAAAGGTCGGAGGAGCATGAGCTCCTAATCATGCTACTCTGTTATTAGAATGTTATCCATGGAGATAAGTCAACATATTTACATTCATCATTATAATTAACTGATACTTTAGTATGATATAATTTGATTTAATTACTTTTGTCTGATTTAATTGATTGGTAGTTTAAGCCCTTATATGTGTGTATTACCACATGATGCGTTAGTTTGATACAAATCTCTTTCTTCTCTATTTTTTATGTGTGTTCTGTAACACTCCTTTAATTTTACATATAATTCATATTAATTTAATTATTAATTTAAGTTGATGAAAATGTTGGTAATTTTTTTTTTATAATAGAAAATTTCTAAATTTGACAGAATTTGAAAATAGAAGTGAAATGATAAAAACTACTTATGTATATATATCAAACGGTATATCATGGTTTAAGGATAATACATAACAGTCAGAAAACAAAAGTACATTGAAAGACATATACTACCTAACCCACTATATACATCGAAAAGATCCTATACAGAGTAGTGTTCATCTACCTATCCCTCATACAAAAGAAAAATACTATAGGTCTTCAAGTCCTCGCTCAGTTGAGATGTTCTCTATCTCATACTCAGCATCACAAAGTATTAATGTCGTCTTCAATACAGAAGAAAATAATGGAGTGAGGTGTTTTGTTCTAAAATCACTTTTACATGTACGATAGGAAATCTACCATAAAACAAAGATAAAACACAATTGACAACACAAGGGATCCTAAGGTTTATTCTAAGTTGTATCAGACTACCCTTGACTATGTATGGATCCATACTTCCCATTAGTGGGTAATAGTTCTCAACAAAACCTGGGAAGTGCTTGGGAGTACGTATACCTCATCAACATCATCACATGGTACAGTCCTCATCATTATTGAGGAAAATAACAGTTAGGATATCCATTTATAGAGGTATACTCTCAACCAATCCTGGAATGCTGAGCAGTTGTCGGGGTTATCGAGTTTGGTCAGGCGAATATCTTAGCTCAAGGGCACTACCCTGGCCATTGAGACCTTCACCACTCGATGCCTACCCCCAGGACCTTCGCAAGTGGGTCCCTACCTTTCATTCCTCAACGTACCAAACTGTAGCTTCCTTAGCAGGGTGCCATGCCACTGTATGTCACTTGCTTTACATTACTCACTAAGCTATCAATTTCTAATTTCTCAAGCAGAGGTTTCCTTGGTCTTATTTAATTTGAGTACTAGTACAATCAACATTTTTGCCTTATTTTACAGAAATTGTATAATACCAAAATTTTAACATAATAACAATTTAGTAATCATATAAAACTTTAGTAGAATAATAATATAGTAATTATAATTTAATTACTAAAATTTTGGCAGAATAACAGCTAAATAAATGCATTTTGTTATTGAGCAAAGTAACAGCTTAGCAAATGCATTTTTATTTTCTAAAATTGAATAGAGTAACAGTTTAGCAAGTAAAATTTAATAATTTAAATTTGAGCAAAGTAACAATTTAGTAATTATGATTTAATAATCTAAATTTGGGCAAAGTAACAACTTTGCAAAAATTAAAGTTTAACATTAAACAATAATAAAACTTAATCCTAAACGGGTTTAGGGGAAAACCCTTCCTACTAACATGCAAAGTGATAATAATTTAGAACCAACCCCACTCCCTCCATTACCTCTAAGATAGTTGATGAAGAAGATGGAAATGTTGATGCAAAGCTCTTAGGAAGAGAACTTTACTAGTTGTTGGAAAACTAGTAAAATTTTAGCATAAAAACAAAGTAAAATAAAGTTTTTCCTACAGAGAGAAGCTCTCTAAGAATTTGGCTAGCTTGAGAGAGGAAAGGATGAGTGAAAATCTAAAAAATTTGAGGCCTATTTACAGAAGAAGGAGGGGGGTTAGGTGTCCAAAGATTTACATCATCCATTATGTAAACATTATGTCATAAATCAAATTTTTATTTATTTTTAATCCAATTTAGGGACACATATCCCAAATAGGTGGTGAATCACCTATTTTAGGGTTGGGGACGTGCTCCACCAGCTGTCCCAAGCCTCCATGTGTCAAATTTTATCTGTAGGTGAATTAACTGGTATCAATAAAAACGCCTAAACTTGAAAAATTAGCTTTTAATATCAAAGTAATGCATTTTAATGAAAAACTGGACAAATACATTATTTTTCACCAAAAATAAATTTCTAATAATAAATTTTAATTTTTATTAACTTATTTCAAATTATATGTGTTTATTTTGTATTTTTAAGCTAGAAAATTCATAGAAAATCCATTTTAATTCAATAAATACCAAAATTTTTATGAAAATTCTAAAATTAAATATTTTACCCATAAATAAACTAAAATTACCATTTTCTACCCTTTTTGAATGTCAAATCAGTACTGACTGACTTATTAGACACGTAAGGACATTTTAGTCATTTTACACAGAAATTCCAGAAAATTCCCAAAAATTCCAAATTATGTTTTAATGTATATGACATAATTACAAGCTCAAATTGACATTTTAATGTCAATTGAATCTTTTCCTCATGTCAGTTCTTAATGTTGAGAAATAGGGACATAATTGTCATTTTCTAATTTCTCCAGACTCCAGCTCGGAAAAATTATTAAAAATCACGATTAAATAGCTCTTGAAATTTTGACCAAAATGGTGGGAGTCAAATTTTGAAATTCCTTTCTAATTTTTCGGAATTGCATTGTTAAATATTAAAAAAAACAGTGGAAGAATTGAATTAGGATTGTTATATTTTTCACTACTTTTCTTTCAAAATAAAGTTTTTATAATGAGAGATACTTAATATAAAATTTTCAAAATATTTTGAGATCAAAAAGTCTGGTTGGTTCTTACAGTCAACCAGGGGTATTTTTGTTATTTTACAAAAATTATCTCAATAAATTCTAGAAAAATTTCTAAAATTATTATTAATTGTTCTAAATACATTGATAACTTAAAAACAATTTTTAAACATACAGAATAATTTAATATATAAAAGTAGGGGTGTTACTTGTTTTTTCTTTTCTATTTCTTTTAAATGGCGGTCCTTTGACTCTTACAAACATTGAGATACAATGCCATGGGAGGAGGGTTGAGAGATCACCCACTCCACCTCTATCGTGGTCTATTACCAAATTGTTTCTTTTTTTATTTAGCCTTTTGCCTTTGAGGAGCTTTGGCTAAATGGAAGCTAAAGGATTACTTTCCACATCCTTCTCTCTAGTTTTTGGAAGTATAAGAGATAGGGCACATATAGCTAGTCTAGTTCTTTGTTTGGAGTGGCTCATAAAAGGGGACCATGGTTCATTCGCAGACCAATGATTCCTTGTGAAGGCAAAGCTTCGAGGTTGTAATAGCAATAAGAAGAGAGGAGGGAAGCTACCTTGAGTAAAAGTAGTGAGGAATACCCAAGTATGGAGGCTTTAACTTCTTAGGATGATTTTTAAATCTTTCTCCTAGAGTAGGAAAGCTATAGGTGTTTGGGTTGTTCTTGACTATTTCATAGATCTATTTTATGCATTTTTTTGCCAAACCTTGGTTTGTTCATGTGTTTACTTATCTTTTGAGAAACTATAATATAAATATTTATGTTATATTTTAGTTATTTTCACCACATTGTACATATGCCTATTTTATCCATTTTTGATTCTCAATGAAAAGTATTATTGTTTTAGAAAACTTACCCAGTATAATAGATTTTGATATCTTTATTGCATATGCATTACGTGTGTGTGTGTATTACGAACATCTCCATTTGATACCAAACTATAGGACACAAGAAAAACACAAGAAGAGGGATTAAATTGTGTTTTAAAACTTCTTTGTAAATCCTTTTTGTAAAACAATGTATATAAGTAGGATGATTGTCTTATTGATATAAGCACATTTTAAAGAAATTAAGTTCACAAATATTAGATGGCATATTCAATTCAATTACCATGTTAGTCAAGAACAAGTAATAATAATAAGTATAAGGAGAATGACATATAGAAGTTATATTGGTTCGCTTCAACCTGATACTACATCTAGTCTTGGCTTCCTACCAAGAATTCCATTTACAGTCCAACACTATTAAAAGTATTATTTTGCTTCAAGTCTCTTCAAGCTCATATACAAGTATTCTTTCTTTCTTGTCTCTTTAGGAAACTACATAAGTATTGTTTATTAGCAAAGCCTCTTTGGGCTTTCAGTGTAACACCCCAAATTTCAAGTAGTTAGAAATAAACCACGAGATAACTCTTAGTAGGACCCTTCCTTGTGTTATTAGACAAAAAATGCCTTAAAAATTATTCTTATTATATTTCTTATTATTACTGTTTCTATTCTTATTAATATTATATTTATTATTGTTGTTGTATAAGTTGTTGTTGTTGTTGTTATTGTTGTTGTTGTTGTTGTTATTATTATTATTATTATTATTATTATTATTACTATTATTGTGTTGTGTTAATGTTATTATTATTATTATTATTTATTATTATTGTTATTAATACCTTAGTATTATAAATTAGTAGGAATATTATCATAGAACTCAAAAGAGCATCTAGGGCCCAATAGGGGACTAAAGCCCACTAAGCTACATACTCACCTACATGTTATAAGAAGGGAATAAAGAAGGAGGGTTAGGTTTAGTTGTCACAAAATAGAAGAAGAAAAAAGTTAGAGAGAATGAGGAAAAGAAGGGAAGAAGAAGAGGAAGAGAAGGAGGAAGAATAGAAATCGGAGAATCCAAACCTTAGAACTCAACTTTGCATGTCCACAAAGGTGAGTGCTCTCCCCTATATTCTTCCTTGTCTTTTATGTTGTTATTTTTCATCTATTTACCTTTCCCCCTCCTTATGCCTAAGATTAAGGATTTGATGGGTTTTGAAGGAATTGTGAGGAAGTAAGGAATTCATAGATTAGATAGTCTTTTGGCAACTTTTCTTCAAAAACTAGGATTTCACCTTGGCGCTGGGTGCGCAGACTTGCTGGGCGGGGTGCGATACCTGTTGGGCAGGTTCGCTGGACCGATGGGCGAATATGACTTTTACTATTCGATTCTTTGTGTTTTTGAACTCCTTTTTACTAGTTTTTAACTCATTGTTGTTTGTTTTCTTATGCCTTGTTGAGTTTATATTGTATGATTATTATTTACCTTGAAAGAACTGAGTGTGATATGAAATTGTGTCAATGTTTCATGACAAAAGTCTATAAAAAGTTGTAAGCATTAATTGTGACCATGCATCATAACATTTGAGTTATGTGATAAGGAAAGTATGTAGGAATCTGGCTGATGGAAGCCTGTGATGGGTTGTCTAACCTTAGCCTTGGAGGTTATCCGGTTGGAAAAACTCCAATGGTCCATGCTAATCCCATGGAGCTGAGGCGTACTGGCAAAATTGGGTAACCTTGATTAGTCACTAGGGGATATCACGCTAGTTGAGGGTGCGAAAGCCGAAGGCATCGGTACCGATGACACTTCTTATGGCCTGCATTTACTCTTAGTCTACTTTCCAAAAAGTTTAGGTTGGTACCACATGTGCATGAGTAGTAGTTTAGGAACATAGCACGCATATGTATCTTGTTGTAGTGTGATATGTTGAAGTGTGCTACATTGTAATTATGTGAATTTTATGTGACCTTGTTCATAAGCGAATGATGTAATGTGTACACGTGTGAAATGTGATTGTGTATCGTGATAAATTGTCAATATTATGTATATGTGCTCATGTTATGCATGTATGTCATGCTTGCTTGATGAAACAAAACGATGTGTATGTCTAGTTACTAGGCAAAAGATGTGAAATAAATAGTATGCTTGTAATTAATTGTGTTTGCTACCTCAAGGATAAGTAGGAGGCTAGGCCCTAGGATAGTGTTGTGAGGGTCCTAGTTGGATAATAATAGTTGTGAATGAGGTAGAGAAAGAGTGAGTCCCTACACAGCGTAATAGAGAGGTATAAGACATATAAGAGAGAACAAAATGACGGTATTAAGGTGAGTGTTAAGGGAGGGTCAAAAGTATTTTAGAATGTCTGTGACCTTAGACTTGACCCATAGAGAACAACCTTAAATATTAAAAGAAACAAAAGTAAAATATAAACATGAAGGGTTTAAATATTAGAGAGCATTTTGGGTAAGAAAGAGTTCTTAGGTTGAGAATGAGATAGTAAACTAATATAATAGTCAGGAGAATGAGAGAGTAGTTAACACAGAAAGTATTGAACATTAAAAGGCGTAGATTAGACCGTAGGTATGGCGAATTATGAGAGACCTAGTGAGTTTAAAGCCATAAAAGATAAATGATGAGGGTTGTTCAAATAGAAGAGTCTAACCCAGCCGTAAAGTCCTTAAAGCACTCACTGAGACATTAAATAGAAGAGTCTAACCCAGCCGTAGAGTCCTTAGAGCACTCACTAAGACATTATGTCTCATTCCTTTAAGTTTTCCATTTTTCAGGATACAGGTGAAGACATGCGTAGATGGAGCTTGAAGTCATGTGCAAGAAAACGTAGTCTAGTTTATATTATGTTTTTGTATTCTTCTTTATATTTTGTACGATACCTTTGGGTGATAGATGAGTTATATTTGGCATGTATGTTTTTTTTATTGTATTGTTCGTATATAATATTTAATTATATTTATGAGTAGCATTTGTATGTTGTTTATACCTTTTTAAGTTTATTTTTTTTGAAATCTAGACCTAGTTACGATAATACCCCTTAGGGTGTTACATTCAGCAATTTCTACACAGAAATGCTTTAAGGTAAACTAACTAGGCTTTTGTCTTATAAGATAGATGAACAAAGAAATAAGACTTAGTACCCAAAAAGAAAGCTATTTAGTACAAAGAGAGCACTTGAACAATTTTTTGATTAGTAAAATGGTAACCTTAGTAGCCCTGTAACCTTTCCTTATTATGATATTTTAAGCCATGTTGAGAAACTTATCCTTACTTCTAAAAATATAGACGTTGGTGCATTTAACGCAGTAATAAATGTCTTTCACCAACTAGTCAAAAATAAAGTGATAAAACATTTTGCTTATTTACCACTCTGGTCTTCGAGATGTACTTTGTGTATACTTTTGTTCTTTTTTGACTCATCCATGATGCTTTTCCTGAAGCATTGTCAATTTTTTTTAACTTTTGTCCTTTTTTATGATAATTGAGGTACAAGAGTTAGTAGGCTTTCTCTTTTGCTTGTTTCTTCTAAACAAGATAATTTGGTGAAGCTTCTTTCGTATATTTGCAAATCTAATACTTTCAATAGTTCTTTCATATGGAACTTCTTAATATATGAGCCTTCAACTTTTTCTTGTAGGACGATATGTGTAAGATGTAACATCCAAAATCCAAAATTAGGAATAATGAGAAATTAAGATAGTAATTTACAAGCTTATGAGTGTTTGGATGACCCTAAACTAGCTCAAAATAAGATAAACAATATGTGATAAACTTAGTTTAGTTTTCTTATTTAAATTATGAAAATGATTAATGTTATATATATATATATATATATATACGGTTACAATCTGTTGATACTAGGTGTCAAAGTTAGTCAAATTACACCTTCAATAACTTTTTGTAGAATGTAAATTTAACCAATCTAACTGTTGAATTGTATGATATTATCTTCATGATCATGTATACCAAATTTCACATAACTTGGACTCTTTCTAGATATGTCATCTAACATTGAATATTTACATATATTTTAATATCATACTATACGTTAAAACAAAGTGATGCGATGAACTACTAAATAATTTTAGAATTATATGAAATTTTGTATACTTAATCTAATTAATAAGAACATCAAATTCAATGGTTGGATTGGTTAAATTTTCATTCTATAAAAAGTTATTGAAGGTGTAATTTGATTAACTTTGATACCTAGTATCAACGGATCCTGACCCATATATATATATATATATATATATTGGACTTTTTCTTTGTTAAATAAAACCATTATAACATTGTGTTTTAAATAATAACATGTGAAATTTAATTATAGTTTACTATGAGCTATAATATTATTTATAATATATTTATCATGTTATATTTAAACTAGTTATATAGATTAATGTATTTATCTTGTTATATTTAAACTAGGTATATTAGATAATATATTTATCATGTTATATTTAAACTAGTTATATTATATAATCTATTTATCTTGTTATATTTAAACTAGTTATATTAGATAATATATTTGTCTTGTTATATTTATATTAGTTATATTAGATACTATATTTATAATGTTATATTTAAACTAGTTACATTAGATAATACATTTATCTAGTTATATTTAAACTAGTTACAAATATATTTATCTTGTTATGTTTAAAGTGGTTATATTACATAATAAACTAGTCATATTAGATAATATACTAGTTTAACACGTGTGCAGTAAGTGAGTTACTGTGTGCAAGTGACAAATTCAATTAGTCATAATAATTTTATAAAAGAATTTTATTTATTTTTTTGGCTTGGTAACCATGACTAATTATAGATAAGTATAAAACATTACATTGCCTTGCGTTATAGAAAACAATTGTAAAAGAGATTCTATTTGAATTATCAGAAGAAAGGCTAACGGACCCCATTGTTGATTAAAAGAATCGAATGAATGAATGAATAAAACTGCTACCACATTCAGCAAAAGGAGGGATAGGTGGATTTCATGGCAAAGGAAGAAAGGAAAGTAGTCTACACAAGTATTGGGAGAAAGAACGGCGGACGAATTTTTTATCATCATCGAACATAAAGAGAGAGATAGGTATCGAACAATATTGATTTAAGAAGTGAGTAGAATAAGTTCTTTTTAAACTTCCATGGTATGAATTTTTGGGGTATGATTTCTTTGGAAATTCTTGATAAGAAAATTTGAGGTTTTTTGTTTAACCTAATTATTGTGTTAATTTAATGATTTCTTGGGGATATGATTCCATTGAAATTTTAATAAGAAATTGGGGATTATTTTAGGGTAACTAATTATATGTTTGAAACAATGATTTCTTGGAAGATGTAAGTCTTGAAAATTCTTTTGATAAAAAAATTGGGATTTTTAGGGGACTTAATTGTTTGTTGATATCCAATTGTAAGTTGTTTTTCTTGATGAGGGATATCACAATCTAGGATAACATATATATTTATTGAACATATCTACATTTGAAATGAGATATGAGAATCCAATTGATAGATGATGTAATTTTTTAGTTATTGTGAGAGTCAGTTATTATCTTTCGAAAAGAAATGATGATATACATCCTATTTTAGGAACAAGACGAGGGATATCACCATCCAAGTTGTGATATTTATTGATTGAACATATCAACATTTGAGATGAGATATGAGATACCTCCATTTAGGATGGGGAAGACAATGGGATGCCATTGCATGGATATAAGCTCATAGCCTTTAGTGAATATGGGATTCAAAGCGAGTCCAAGACTCACATTGATTTTAGGATACTTATTTAGCCATAAGCGACTATTTATTCAAACAAAATACTAACTGATCTAAAAGTATACTAAGTAAATTAAGGAAATACCAAGTCTTCAAGTCTCCTTAGTCTCTATGACTTCATCCTCGTACTCTGAAAACAACACTTTTAATGAGATATAATCACAGTGAATAGAAATAGGTTTCAAAAGAGTTTGCAAATAGTGTTTGTCCTCAGCCAACGTGGTAACCGAAAAACTCAACCATGGTATTTACAATGATAAGTTCATAAAAAGGATCTTAAAAAAAGGTAAATAAATATAAAATATTCATCTCACACGTGTAATAAAGGTTAATAGTTTCCAAAACCAAACATCTGTATCCCAAACATTTAGACATATTCATTACTTAATGATTCTCGAAATCACCTTACATTACTCCTTCGTTCTCGAAATCAATGTGAATTCTAGATTCACTTATCTTTTTTTTTTTTTTTTTTCATTTTGGTTCCTAGAACCAGCGTTAGTGCTAGACTCACTATTGTGAATCCCACATTCATTCAAGGCTATAAGGTCTTAGTCATTCAATGACGTTCGACTGCTTTCCCCATCTTGAATAGAGGTATCTCATATCTCATCCCAAATATAAATATGCACAATAAATAAATATCTAGTCCTGGATGGTGATATCTCTCATTAGAAAAACAACTTACAATTGGATTTCAGTAAACAATTAAGTCCCATTAAAAATTTCAATTGTCTTATCAAAAGAGTTTTCAAGAATTACATTTTCCATGAAATCATTGTTTCAAACATATACTTACGTTACCCAAAATAATTTTCAATTTCTTATGAAAACCCCAATGAAATTATATCCTAAGAAATCATTAAATTAACACAGCAATTAGGTTACACAAAAATCCCTAAATTTTCTTATTAAGAACCCCTAAAAAAATCACACCCTAAAAATTTATACCATACAAGTTTAGAAAAGATGTTGTTCTACTCACCTTTTAAATCAATGTTGTTCGATATTCTCTTTCTCTCCTCACGTTCGATGACGCTAAAAATTTCTTCTGCGATTCTTTCTCCTAATTCTTATGTAGACTACTTTCCTTTCTTCCTCTACAATGAAAATTACCTATCCCTCCTTTTAGGGCTTGTACACGGGTTGGGTTGGGTCAGGTTTGGCTAAACCTGTTACCAACCTAATCAAAATAATACAGGTTGGGTTGGGTTGGGTTTATGGCTTTTTTCTGTGTCAAACTCAAACCAACTAACCCGATCATTAACGGGTTGGTTTGGGTCAGGTAAGCAGGTTTGTATATTTAAAATTTTGTTGAATTTTTTAAAAATTGTATTTTTTTAAAAAAATTTGACACATTATATTATCTTTCTTGCAGTAAATTTAAAACCTGTGCAGGAAATATAATACAACATGGCTAAAAAGATACAAGTGAAATTTGGAAAGGGAAATTTAAAGAAGCCGCGAAGGGAAATTTGGGAAAGGGAAATGCTGAAATGGGACAAGGAATTGTTGGGATAAGTTTCTGGAATTTGGGCTTACTTTTGCACTTCACGTCTTCACCGATGTGGATTGGGCCTATTGTGGCCTTGTGGGTTGTGCTTTTTGTTACATTTTAAATTAAAAATTATTAGTATATAAATTATATAATATATAAAAAATAATAAATTAAATAAAATGCTACATCAGTAGGTCGGGTAACAGATTCACGGGTCCTTTAAATGGGTTGGGTTGGGTATGACCCAAACTGCTTAAAAAACCTGAACCGAACTAATTGGGTCAATTCGGGTCAATGGATTATCCATACTTGTGAACATCCCTACCTCCTTTTAAGGGTGTACACGGGTTAGGTTGGGTCGGGTTTGGCTAAACCCGTTACCCAACCTGATCAAAATAGTATGGGTTGGGTTAGGTTCATGCGTTTTTTTTGTCAGACCCAAACCAAACCAACCCTACCATTAACGTGTTGGTTTGGGTCGATTAATTTGGTCTTTGTATTTAAAATTTTGTTAAATTTTTTAAAAATTGTATTTTTTTCTTACAAATTTTGACACGTTATAAAAATATTGTATTTAGTTTTGGACTTTCTTTCTCATCATTCTTAATTCTAAAATTAATATAAAGCTTACAAGAAACTTAGAATGAGAGTTGAAAGAAAAAGAACAACAACAACATGCATGGAATATGTAGTGATCCAAAATTAATAAGGGTTCACGACTTCACAAGTGTGTGGGGTGTCTTTACTCTTTGTCATATTTAGTATTAGCAATTCACTAATTAATAATTATTAGTATATAAAATATATATAAAAAAATGTCACTTCAACGGGTCAGGTTCACAGATACACTGGTTCGTAAATTAAAACCCGTTACCCAACCCGTACTTAAATGGGTTGGGTCGAGTGCAACCCGAATGGTCAAAAAAACCGAACCGAATCAATTGAGTTGGTGTGGGTTGGTTCGGGTCAATTGGTTACCCGTACCTATGAACACCCATACCTGCTTTTGCTAAACGTGGTAGCAATTTTATTCATTCTTTTGATTCTTTTAATTAATAATGGGGTCTGCTAGTTTTTCTTCAAGTAATTCAAACAAAATCTCTTTTACATTTGTTTTCTATAGCACAAGGCAATGTAATGTTTTATACTTATCTATGATTAGTCATGGTTACCAAACAAAAGTAATAATAATATTTCTTTCATAAAAATGTTATGACTAATTGAATTTGTCACTTGCACACACTAACTCATGAACGGCTATTGGGGTCATGATGAATTTGGTTGAATGAAGTTATAGGAAAGCAATGTACAAAAGTAAGTTGTCATTTGTGTTTTTTGATAAGATTCAAATTTTGTCGAAATACCCTTTTCGACAAGATTATAATTAGTACACAAGAAAGCTTCTCGAAAGTGTTTAACTCAATAATCTTCAAGGAATTTGAGTAAAAGTCCCTGCTATTTGAGGAGGAGTTCAAATCATGTTTGAGGAAACATTCAAGTAATGTTCCACAAAAGATCTTGGACAAATCAGAAAGATGTATAAAGGAGATTATAATAACGTTGGAAGTAGTTACTACTAGAAAACAGTTTTGTATAGGTGTTAACATATTATTTAGAAGTTATTTATATGTTGTATCCGTGTCTTGTTGTAGTAATTTTACCGTTAGACAGATGTATATAAATAAATGACCGTGTAGTCATTTTCCTTTGGTTCTGACCATTTACACATATCCTGTATACCACACACGCCGTATATATGGCTATCGGTCCCAAGGAGAACGTGTATGTTCTAACCCATCTTTTATTTCAATGCATTACCTTTGTTGCAATTCCTGTCTATAACTCTTTCTCCTTTCGATAACTCTTTCTTCTTTCAATAACTCCTTCACAATTTAATTTTAATGTTTATGCATTTGTTCAATTACTTTATAATATCTTGAAACCTTACATTTACATGTATTACAAATGAATTTGATACTAATTCAATTTATATGAAGAACATAACAAATTCTAGTATTATGTGGGATCATTGCTAAATAATGAAATACTAATCAAATTGTTCTCAAGTTGAAAGTTTTAAATGCTAGTTCTACTAAAAGAATCCATACTAAAATTTTAGATTCTGTGCCCCGTTTAAAAATCTTTATTTGTTGATTAGAATCTCTGTAAGAAGTTATCTATTGAGAATCGAAACAACTTTGATTTCTCAAACAATTTTCCACCATCAACAAATTGGCACACTCGGTGGGACTCCAATGTTGCCATAACGTTGAGAACTAGTCTTGAGAATTTGCATGATTTTAAGAAGTGGCAGAATAATGGCTAGTTCTAATGGTCCAGGAAATCTTGGGAACAATGCTAGTCAAAGGAATAGGACATCTAGCAATGACAATAATAATAATATAAATAATCTACCAGTGTTAGAGGCTAATAATATTTCTGTGATAAAAAGTGTAGTTACAACACAAATGTAAGGTGTAAATACTGCACAAGGAATTTTGCCTCCTTTATTAGAGGTAGGCCCTAGTCACAGTACACCTTTACAAATAAGCCAACCTTGGGGAGTACCAAGATGGAGGTTACAGCAAACAAACATGGAAATGCCTTTTGCTCAACCCTAATCAATACCTTCGGCCACGTGTCTATACATTTGACACAGCCAAGGAATAGAAATTCAGAATTACAAGGAATAAATTATGTGTATAATAGTAAGCAATTGTAGTTAATGGGGGCAAACACTAAGGGTAATATGTTAAAAGAAAGCAATTTCTCAATTGGTATTACCAATCAAACTTTAATGGCATTTAGACAGAAAATGGATCATAATAATCATGATATGGTGAATATGTTAACTAATCAAATGACTACAGTGTTGAATCCTATGTTTCAACTACTCATAACAATTATCAATAGTTATCCACGTTGATGGCAAGAGTTGCGGATGCTTTAGAAAACCCTCAAGGGCAACGATTATTAGAAAATCAAACTGTTAGCCAAATTCCTATAACTAATGTTACAAATCCTATTAATAACCATCAAGAGTTGTTTGAAAATCCTTTTACAACAAATCAAAATCAGAATGTAAGAGAAAATGATCAACAAAATCCTATTTTGGTTAATAGAAACCAAAATGCTAACCAGTTTCTAAATTTATTCAGATAAGGTCAACAAAATCTTGGAGAAAACAATCTCCAAAATCAGCCAAATCCTTTGAGACAAAATATTCAAAACCCACAACAAATAAATCAGATGATTGAACAAGCACTTAATAACCATTGTTTTGAAGTAGGTTACTATAATCAACCATATTTTGTTTCTGCATTTCCTGATTATGTTCTACAATCAGAATTACCAAGAGGGTTTAAAGTTCCAAAATTCTCCAAATTTGCAGGAGAATTAGGGGAGTCAACTATAGAACATGTTGCTCAATACCAAATAGAATGTGGGGATATAGCTTCTAATGAATATCTTTAAATGAAATATTTTCCTAGTTCTTTAACTAAGAATGCATTTACTTGGTTCACTACTTTGCCTCCTAATTTGATCTATAATTGGGTTCAATTGGAAAGAATTTTCCATGACCAATTCTTCAGGGGTGAAACTAGAGTGAGTCTGGTAGATTTATTGAATATCAAGAGATTTAATTCTGAATCAGTCGATGATTATTTAAATAGATTCAAACAAATGAAATCTAAATGTTATACTCAAATACCTGAGCATGAGTTAGCTCGAATGGCTGTTGCTGGATTAGAATTTTCAATTTGAAAGAAATTAATGAATCAATAACTAAGGGATATGGCATAATTGGTTGATAAGGTTAGAAGAATCAAACAAACAAAATTCGAAAAGGATAAGAATAAGAAGTTCGACAAAATAATTTGAAAAGACAAAGTTACATTTATCGAAACAAATAAAATAGAAAAACCTAAAATTAACTTCGACATAGATATCGAATACGAAGATAATGAGGTTAATATAGTGGAGTTGAAATCAGGACCTCCATATGTTTGTCAATTGTTGAAACCTGAGGATAGAGATAGAATATCAAATCAAAAATATAGTTTTGATGTAACAAAGCTGATAAAATATTAGATATATTGTTAAAAGACAAACAAATTATATTGACTGAAGGCCATAAATTGCCTTCTTTTGAGCAAAGGAAAGGGAAAAGATATTGTAAGTATCATAATGTCTTTGGTCATTGGACTAATATTTGTATTTGTTTCAGGGAAATGATTCAGAAGACAATAAATGATGATAGATTGAAATTTGAAGAAAGACCAATGAAGATAGATACGGATCCTTTTCAAGTACAAACAAACTATGTAGAGCCTGTTCACATTCTTATGGTGAACGCTTCAATTAAAGAAGATGAAGCGAAATCAATTAGGTCTTCGATTTCTGAGGATGACTTGGAAAGGACTTTGGATGAGTTTAAGAAGGAAAAAGATCAAATTTTTCCTCAAGTAGGAGATACACTAATAGAATTCTTACTGCGTAAAAAAGATGGTAATACTAAAGTTATGCTATGTCCTCGATGCAGTGCTGTTTTCGGCATGTCTGCTACAAGAGCTTTTGAGACATTTGATGTCCGAAAGCACTACCAGTTAAATAAGCCTAATGATAGAGGATCAAAGGGAAAGCAAAATATTAACATGTCTGTTGTCTAGAAACCTATTAATAATTTCTAAGGAAATGTAACCTATATGCCAAATGCTTGAGTCCCATTGAACAAATGGTTTCGACAAGGTTATCCATCTAGAAATGTGAAGGCAAGACCTTTTGAGGTTGGTGATGTCATGTCCAAGATTGATAGGACTTCAGGATTAAAGCCTCAGGTATCTTATCCTTACCCTCAAAATATTCAAAAATCTAACTTTTACAAGGCCCTTTGGAAGAATAGGAACATGACAAAGACCCAATGGAGAAGAAACTAGAGGTTTAGGAAGGTTGCTTTTGAGAATCAATCTGCAAGTGGAATTGTGAGAGGGCGTTGCATGGAAGCTATTAAAGATTGGCTTAATGTTGAAAATGAGGAAGACTTAATAACAGATTGCTTTAAGTCTGGTTTCTAAGATTCGTTGGAGGACATATATGGAGTAGTTTCGATGCTGCCAGTTGAATTCGCTCAACAATTCGAGGAATGTCAAGTGATGGAAGATTTCATAAAAGAAGATTATTTCGAAGACTCTACAATAGAGTGAAAGCTATCTAGGTCAATCAGGTTTCGTGTATAGTGCCAAAGTATAATGCTGCAGTATTTGACCTACCAATAGAAGAAATGATGGCATTTCTAAAGTTTTAGTCCTTACAGTGATAATTGAAAGGCAACGAGTTGATAAGGTTCTAGTAGATGGTGGAGCGAAAATAAACATATTGCCAAGGACAATGTTGAAAAGATTTGGAAAGTCATCAGAGGATGTGATTCCACATAACATTGTGGTTTTCGATTTTAGTGGGAAATTCTCGAAGTCTGATGGAATAGTGGCTCTGGATATCACAGTTGGTAGTCGAAAGCGACCAACTATTTTTGTGGTAGTGCCTTCAGAAGCAAGTTTTAAGGTTCTTTTAGGAAGAGAATGGATTCAGGCGTGGGAGCAGTGCTTTTTACTGTTCATCAAAAGTTATTCTTTTGGAATAAAGAAGGCCATTTAGAAGTGGTCGCAGCAGATTAGAGTTCCTATAAGGCATATGCTTCATTTGCAAATCAACAAGGCAAGACTTTGGCTATTACAGCCCTTTTCGAAATAGATGATTCATATTATGTGAATCAGAAGGAGAAGGACAAGTTTTTCTGGTGGAATCCAGATGAGGATTCATGTTAACTTGAAAGGCCGAAGATGATTTGGCCATAGTCGAATGATGGATAAGCAAAACATTTATTCAAGCTTTATAGCTCGAATGTCGACCTATGTGGCTGAGAATAAAGCAAGAGCTTTTGTTGTTAAAGCAAAGTTGAATGAAACAGTTGAAGCCGTTGGAAGTCAAAAAGGGAAAGATGTTGAAATTGATGTTTCTGATAAAAATGACAAAGGAATGGCCTTAGAGGCCATGTACAAAGAAAAAGTAAATTTGGTAGGAATTGCTGAAGATGGGAAAAGAAATATGGAATTCAAGGAAGGAGAGTCTTCAAAAAATCAAGAGTGAATGATGGAAGATAAGCAAGAATATCAAAAGCTGGATTGTATATATGATAATTCTTCTCTAACCTTCGAGAAGCTTGCATCCCCAAAGATGAAGAAAATGGAAGCGTAGGATCCTCTCGAGAAAATTAATTTGGGAGATGAAGTGAATCGAAGGCCAACTTACATAAGTAAACTGTTGGACAAAAATGTGCGTAGGCAGATTATTGAACTATTGAAAGAGTGCAAGGACTGTTTTGCATGGGACTATGATGAAATGCTAGGCTTGAGTCGAGAATTGGTCAAGCATAGATTACCCATTAAGCAAGAAAAAAGACCAGTTAAACAAGCTCCTCGAACATTTGGACCAGAAGTGGTTTTGAAGATAAAAGAGAAGATCGAAAAGTTACTGAAGGCCAAATTCATAAGAACAGCTAGGTATATTGATTGGATTTCAAATATTGTTCCTGTTATTAAAAAGAATGGTAACATGTGTGTTTATATAGACATTCAAGATTTAAATTTAGCTACTCGTAAGGATGAATACCCAATGCCTATTGCTAATATGTTAGTTGATTCAACAGCAGGAAATGAAATGCTAAGTTTATTAGACAGGTATTCAGGCTATAATCAAATATATATGGCAAAACAAGATATCTCGAAAATAGCTTTTCGATGCCCACGATCTTTAGGAACTTATGAATGGGTTGTGATGCCTTTTGGGTTAAAAAATGCTGGGGTAACATATCAAAGGGCAATGAATCTTATTTTTCATGACTTAATAGGAAAATTTATGCAAGTTTATATGAATGATATTGTTGTTAAGTCAGAATCGAAAAATAATCATTTAAACCATGTGAGGTAATCATTTGAAAGAATGAGAAAACATGGTTTAAAGATGAATCCTCTTAAGTGTGCTTTTGGTGTGTCTATGGGAGAATTTTTAAGCTTCATTGTCCATCAAAAGGGCATCAAGATAGATAAGAACAAAGCAAAAGCTGTTTTTGAAATAGTACCTCCTCGAAATAAGAAAGAACTTTAATCATTATTAGGTAAAGTAAATTTTCTTCGAAGATTTATCTCTAATCTATCTGGAAAAACTAAAGTGTTTTCTCAATTGCTTAGACTAAAAAATGAAGCTAAATTCAAGTGGGAAAAGCAGCATGAGGATGCTTTCGAGGAGATCAAGAAATACTTGACTAACCCACCAGTTATGGTTCCACCAATGAAAGGTCAAATGTTAAAGCTGTATATTTCTGCATCAAAATCTACAATAGCCAGTATGTTGGTCTAAGATGATGAAAATGGTGTTGAAAGGGCTATTTACTATTTGAGTCAAATGTTAAATGATGCTGAAACTAGATATGCTCCAATAGAGAAATTGTGCCTCTATTTATATTTCTCTTGTACAAAATTGAGATATTACATTAGACCTTTCGATGTACTTGTACTCTCCAAAAATAATATAATAAAGTTCATGTTGTCCAAATCTATTTTGCATAATCAAGTGGGAAATAGGCTTTAGCTCTTACAAAATTTTCTCTAAGTTTTGCTCCTTTAAAAGCAGTTAAAGGTCAAATAATTGGTGATTTTATGGCTAATCATACTCTTGTTAATATTGAAGAATCTTATATAGGAGTGAAATCCTGGATACTTTATTTTGATGGTTCGAAACATGTTAATGGTTCAGGTGTTGATATTGTAATTATTTCTCCTGATTACATGCCTACTAAATTAATGTTTGAAATAAAACCCCCTTGTTCGAATAATGAAGCATAATATGAAGCTTTAATAGTTGGATTGGAAACTCTAATTATATTAGGAGCTAAGAATGTTTTAATTCAAGGGGATTCTCAGTTAGTTATCAAACAATTAACTCGAGAATATAGATGTATTAGTGCGTATTTGATTAAGTATTTTTCTCGAGCAATTTTATTATTAAATATTTTTAATGAAGTTACATTTGAGCATGTTTTTCAAATTGAGAATAGCGAAGCATATAAATTGGCACAAATTGCTTCGGGATATAAGTTAACTAAATAGCAATTTGAATCATTGATCAGTGTGAGAAATAAGTTACCAAATGTGTTCGAGGAATTTAATATTAATCTTTTGACTGCTAATGATTGGAGAAAGCCATTAGTAGATTATTTGAAGAATCCCAATACATCTGTTGATCGAAAGATTAAATATAGGGCTCTTAGTTATGCCATTTTGGGTGATAAATTGTATAAGAAAGGAATAGATGGCCCTTTGCTTTGTTGTTCGGGCAAAGTTGAAGCTTATATTGCCTTAGCAAAAATTCATGAAGGCATTTATGGATCACATCAAGCAGGGGAGAAAATGAAATGGCTTTTATTTCAACAAGGATATTATTGGCCTACAATTTAAAAATTGCATAAATTATGCCAAATCTTGTGAAGAATGTCAAAACCATGGACCAATTCAACAAGTTCCTACAAGTGAATTACATTCAATTGTTAAGCCTTGGTCATTTCAAGGATGGGCAGTGGATCTAATAGGACAAATACATCCTCCTTTATTGAAGGGCATAAATATATTCCAGTTGTAGTAGATTATTTCACTAAGTGGGTTGAAGTTATTGCTTTAAAAGATGTCGATCAACATGACATAATCAATTTCATCTAGGAATATATTATACATTGATTTGGCATTCCAGAAACTATTACAACAGACTAAGGAACTATTTTTACTGGTCGAAAAGTTGTTCAATATGCTAAATCGAAAAGTATTAAATTAATAACTTCAACCCCTTATTATGCCCAAGCAAATGATCAAGTCGAAGCCATAAATAAACTTTTGATAAGCTTGATTAAAAAATATATTGGTAGAAAACCAAGAAGTTGGCATGAAACTTTAAATCAGATTTTATGGGCTTATCAAAATTCACCAAAAGAAGCTACAAGGTTGACTGCCTTTTCGACTAGTCTATGATCATGAAGTAGTTTTGCCAATTGAGATTAACTTACAATCAATACAAATTCAAAGGAAAAATGAGTTACCCGTTCAAGATTATTGGAATTTAATGTTTGATGAAATGAATAATTTGGACAACGAAAGGTTGATTGCTTTAGAGAATATAATTTGACAAAAAAAAGAATGGATTGCTTGATTTTATAATAAGAAGGTAAAAATAAAGCATTTCAAGTTGGAGATTTAGTTTGGAAAGTTATTCTACCAATGGATAAGAAATTGAGAAGTTATGAAAAATGGTCTTCAAGTTGGGATGGATCATATATTGTCAAAAAAGTATATTCCAATAATGCTTATTCGATTCGAGAAGTTAATACAGGTAGTCGAATTATGTCGATCAATGGAAAATATCTAAAGCAATATAACTCAACAATTATAGAAATTAAAATATCATTCCATTAAAATAATCATGTATATATATATATATATATATATATATATATATATATATATATATATATATATATATATATATATATATATATATATATATATATATATATCAAAAATCTTTCTTCAAGGAAGTTTTTCTTTTAGCCTTCCGTGACGCCTGCATAAATCACGTAGTTTGTCAAAAGCTCAACATGTTTTTTCTTCCAGAGACATCTTCTTCGAAAGTTGGCTCTTTAAGGATTGAGCTATTGTTTTTGTAGAAGCCATTGTTTCAGTTTGTTTTTTCTTGATATTCTCTTTCGCATCATTTATTTCCTTTTGCTTTCTTCGATTCTCACCAAGAGCTTTTAGAATTTGTTCAAGTTGTTTTTCTAAGTTTTTCTTTGATTTTCAAGTTATTCAGAGATGGATCGAGCTTCGTAGAATCCCTTTTAAGATTATCGAGTAATGTTTTGGTCTTCTTTAGTTGAGATTGATCTTCCTTGGTTTCATTCTTGATCATTTCAATAGTTTCCAAACATTGTCAATTGTCACTTTGGACTTTGTATGCAGCATTGAAAATGTCCAAAAATTACTCCATCACATCTCTTTGGTCATCAAAAAATTTACTATCAAAGAACCTTAATTTCTCGAGAACAGCTTCCATTTCTTTTTTATAGTCAGTTTTGGTCAGATTAGCAAGCAAATCTTCATCGAAGGCAAGACTTTGACAATGATCAAATGCTTGTTGGAAGGCTTCTTTATTATCAGGTTTATTTTGGCTTGCCTCCCAAATTTTGGAAGATACAGAGTGGCCGCTCGACCATTTGGTGAGTATGTCGAAAATGTCTTCTTCTTGTTCCAGTCCTTCTAACTCCAATTCTGGAGGATTATCAACAACTTGATATCTGGAAGACTTGCTAGCAGTGGCTACAAGATTTGGCTCTGGCGTCTTTTCTTTTTCTTTTTTGAGCTCCTCTAGAGTAATAACTTGTACTTCGCGAGACTCCTCATTTGGAATAACATGACTAGGTTGGTCGAAATCCATAGGATCATTTTGTTCATGTTCACTTGAAACTTCCTCTTCTTTGATTGGAATGGCTCCCTCATGTTGTTCAGCTGTTTTTTCCAAAGGAGAAGACTCGCTTTGGCTTGGAGTTCCTTTATCTTGAAGATTCAAAGTTTTGAGATGAACAAAAGTATCGTTTGATATACCTTGTCCTAAAAGAAATCAAGAAAGATCAATATAAATGATTTGAAAGATAAAAGTAATGTATATATTATTAGGAAAGGTTGATTTGTGCACCTAGTTTGGTTGGATTCATTTTCTGAAGAGTTGAGTTGGCTTTTGGAGTCATTTCTTCATTTACATCAGGTTGGAAACACAAAGTGGTAGGAAAGTATTTATGGTAGAAAAATAATTAAATGGGGAAAGATGCTTTATGTTTGTTTCGACAGGTTCTGCTAAAGGCTCACGAGAAGAAGAAACATCCACTACATCCAAATCCTGTAAGTAATTTAACTAAGATTTGTCTCAATTAATAGTATCACAAGATTTTTGTTCAAAAGTTCAACCACATAAGCTAATTTTAGATTTCGTATGGTATATCCTTATTGGTACTGCCTTAAACATTTGGTTAAGTTAAAATAGTGATGGAAGGGAACTTTACATCATGATTGATGTAAAAATTACCTTAGACTTTTTCTTCTTCTTAAGGGTAGACTTTGTACAAGAGGAAGGTCTTCATCAGACTCATCAGCAGTACTTTTTTTGATTATCTTTTCACTTAGGTTGACCTATTGATGGAAATAATATGTTAAAAAGGAATATTGATGTGAAAAATCATCAAAGTAAAAATACTAGAGTTTGAGTCGAAGTAGCCTTGGTCACATCAACTATTTTTTCTGTAAGGGCACATGTAGACTTCTTTGAAGTTTTCTCTTTGATAATAGGTGCCCTCGTGACCTGATTAATCACAAATTCGTACAATTATTGAAATGAGAAAATAGAAGAAGTTTAAATGTCTAATACAAAGTTGAAGTACTTACCATTTTTTCTAAAGAAGTTTTACCTTCAACTTCCTTTTTTTATTTCTTTTTTATAAGAGATTTAGAAGTTCTTGTTTTTGAAGAAGTCTATGACTAAAATATGTATTAGTTGAAAAATAATTATTAAAAAGAAAAGAAATCGAAATACTTACTTTTTTGGGGACAACAGTCTCTGAGGTACTTGGAGCTATTCTTTTCTTTGTTTTCAACGGTTGTGAATATTCATCTCCACTTTCCCATTCTTCTGTCCTCAATGGAATAGGTTGCTTGATAGCTATGAAAAGAAGTTTGAAAACAGGTGAGATAATATTGAAAAAAAAATACAATTCGATATTTAAAAATTGAATTTCTTACCAATTCCTGTTTTCGTTAACAATTCGACATCTTTTATATCATAGTGCAGCCAGTGGGAAGGGTTGGGAAAGTCATCGAGATAACATTTAGCAAATGTGACTCTTTCATTTTTTGGAATTCTTTCATGTCTAAAAATGGTAAAAAGACTATGAAGTTCTCAAGCCCAAATAGGATACCTTAAATCTTTAGCTACGCCAAAAAGGGCAGTAGGCAAAAGGGTAAGTTAGTGGGGCAGTACTTTTTGAAATCAGTTTTGCCTAAAGGATTAATAATTTTTTGATTTGCTTTATTTTTTTCGATTTTTTCCCTTAAGGTAAAGGCTGCCTCTTTGATAGTTAAAGAGATGTCCTTTGGACAATAACAGGTATGGTAGAAATTCTCGAATTTTATAATCTTTAATTTGAGACTCCATTTACCTTCATTGTGTTCTGGTTTCTGCAAAAACACAAAAGTTGTGGTTATCTTCTTAAAACATTGTGTTGATGAGACTGCTCAAGGAGAATAATAACTTTGCCACCATTCATCAAATGGTTGAATACAAAAAAAGCTATTCTCGAAAGGGATTGGGGTGAAAGCTAGGAATATTTTTCTCCACCCTCCACTTTAAGTGGGGCCTATTAGGTTGTCCTGGTTGGCTAAAGAGTTTGGTTCACGTCTCTTTTTAAATAAAGGAACTGGTAAAAGTTGGCATAGACCAAACTGTCGAGCCAGAAGTTATGGTTGATAGGCATAAAATCAAATTTCTCTTGGTTGAAAGCCAGCAAAAATAACATCTTGAGTCAGAAAGGCCGTCCAGATTTCGATTAATTCTTATTGTTGACCAAGAGTCGCATAAGGAAATATGACTTTAAGCCATTCTGGACCAATTAAGTTTTGCTTGATAAATGGCGCCAAGTCCTCAGTAAATTCTTGAAAACACAAAAAAAATTCAATATATTTCTTAAAATGATCAAGCATGACTTTCTTTTTGTGACTTGGAGTCAAATACGTTAACCTTGCTCCTTCGATTAGTTGGGAAGTCTATTTTCCCAAAAGCGGTATTCTCTCCTCGAAAATGGCATTCAACCAAAGTTGTAGTAGCTAGAGTGGACCAGGGATGTTCCTAATTTGTTTTGGCGCTTTTAGTAGTTCGACTGCTTCATTCATTGTAGAATATAGAGAGGCTGACAATAGCTTGCTCAAGCAAATATTCTTGCCAGTGTGAAGAGCTTGTGCAAGATTAAAGTAATATTTTGGCACTTGCAGTGATCGAGTGCAAAATACATGAGAAGCAAACCAATCGAGGAGAAAAGCATCTATCGGGGCAAGTTTTTCCCCTATATGTTCAACGATGTAAAGGTTGTAAGTCTTCATGTCCTAATTGATTGGAACACTTTCAATATCTATCTCATCCTTAAAAAGATTTAACCTATAAGACAAGCCAGTGGGTTCAAACCCGTTATCGCAGCTATGTCGAAGAGAGTAAGGCTAACAAATCCACAAGGGAATTCAAAAGCATGACAGCTTCGATTCCAAAAATGAAAAGAAGCAATAAACATAGGAATATATAGGGAAAAAACATCTAGACGACTTAGTTGAATAAAGTCATATATTCCTAATTTTTTCCAATCATCCTGTTTGGCGGCTTTTACTTTATCTAGCAAGCGGAAATAGGTTTCTCTAGAAACTAGTGGTGAAGCCCTGAATACTTTGGTTGGTTCCTTAATGAAGTCCGCTCTTATAGTTTCCCCATAAATCAAGGGTTTGTCTTGCTCGGAAGTAGGAAGAAACAAAGAAAGTTTCGCTTGAGAAAAGTGAGGATCATACGACCCAAGAAAAGCAAGGTGCTGGGAACCTATGGAGAAATGGATTAATACCTGTGAGGCCTATATCTTCATGCTTTCTTCCTTGTACAATGGAGTTGGCACAAACTTCTTGCCATCTTCCTGAAGGAGTTCTCCACCTTCCATCGCCATAGGAACGGGAGATTTGGATGCAAAGGCTGCTGAAGCTTTTTGAGACAAGGAAGCCGTTCCTGATGATGGTGAGAAAGAAAGCTTGAAACTTGGAAGAATCTTCAAACTCTTGGAGGAAGAAGGAAGAAAGACGATGAGAGTAAGAAAGCTCAAGGTGAAAAGGTAAAGATAAAAAGGGTTTTACGGTATGTTATATAAAGGTTTTAGGAAAGTGGGAAATTAATATCCACTTCAAAATTTAAATGTTAATCTTTTAACCTATCAAATCCCTAGAGATACCACCGTAAATCCATCATGGGGTATTAGGAAGCCAAATTTGTGTTGCATGAGGTGATATTGACGGTTACATCTTTAACACGTTATCATAATAGGAATCAAAAGACCTTTATACCCCTTGAAAATCAATCATTAACTGTCAGAATAAAAGTATAAGTGGAAGTTACGAAGTTATAAAAATACATTTACTTTCGACTAATTTCAAGCAAAGTATTTTTAGGGGGCATCTGCTGGGGTCATGATGATTTTGGTTGAATGAAGTTATCAAAAAGCAATGTACAAAAGTAAGTTGTCATCAAACTTGTGTCTTTTCGATGAGATTCAAATTTTGTCAAAATACCCTGTTTGACCAGATTATAATTAGTACACAAGAAAGCTACTCGAAAGTGTTTAACTTGAGAATCTTCAAGGAATTTGAGTAAAAGTCCCTGCTATTCGAGGAGGAGTTTAAATCATGTTCAAGGAAGCAGTCAAGTAATATTCTACAAAAGATCTTGGAGAAATCAGAAAGATGTATAAAGGATATTATAATAACTTTATAATATCTCGAAACCTTACATTTACATGTATTACAAATGAATTTGATACTAATTCAATTTATATTAAGAACATAACAAATTCGAGTATTATGTGGGATCATTGCTAAATAATGAAATACTAATCAAATTGTTCTCAAGTTGAAAGTTTTAACTGCTAGTTTTACTAAAAGAATCCACACTAAAATTTTAGATTCTAAGTCCTGTTTAAAAATCTTTATATGTTAATTAGAATCTCTAAGAGTAGTTATTTATCGAGAATCGAAACAATGTCGATTTCTTAAACAAATTTCCACCATCAACAATTGCACACATGTTAAACTAGTATATTATCTAATATGACTAGTTTATTATCTAATATTACTACTTTAAATATAACAAGATAAATATATTATCTAATGTAACTAGCTTAAATATAACAAGACAAATATATTATCTAATATAACTAGTTTAAATATAACAAGATAAATATATTATCTAATATAACTAGTTTAAATATAACATGATAAATATATTATAAATAATATTATAGTTCATGGTAGTAAACTACTATAATAATATTTCAACATGTTATTATTCAAAACACAATGTTATATAATGGTTTTATTTAATAAAGAAAAAATCATATATATATATATATATATATATATATATCATTTTCATAATTTAAAGAAGAAGAAAACAAAACTAAGTGTACCACGCATTGTTTATCTTATTTTGAGCCAGTTTAGGGTCATCTAATCACTCCTAAGCTTGCAAATTACTATCTTAATTTCTTATAATCTAATTATTCCTAGTTTTGTATTTTTTGGGTGTTATACTTTCTCCCCTCCTTAAAGAATTTCATTCCTGAAATTAATACCACTTATAATCCAAATTAACAAATAGCATGTTAACAACATTAAGAGTTAACGTACCTCAATTAATGAGGTCTGGGTACTAACATATAACATCCTCCTCAAGCTCCCACGTAGCCTCTTCTGGAGTTAGTCCTTTCCAAATCTCTTTCACCAACGGAATTGTCTTGCTCCTCAGAGTCCTAGTGCTTTTGTCATTGATCTAAATAGGTATGGGCTTAAATATCAAATTACCCTTCAAATTTACTAACTCTGGAGCTATCACATGTGAAGCATCATATACATACTTTTAAAGTTGAAAAACATGGAAGATGTCATGAAGATTTGCCTACTGTGGTGGAAGAGTCAATTGGTAAGCAACAGGCCTAACTTTTTTTAAAATTTAAAAGGGACCAATGAAATAAGGATTTAGCTTTCTAACTTTCATTAACCTCCCAACCCTAATTTTAGGAATGACCCTTAAGAATACATATTCTCCTTCCTAGAATACTAAAGGCTTTCTCCTTTTGTTGATATAACTTTTTTGCCTACTCGATGCAATACGCATCTTTTCTCTAATCATTCTGTTCTTACAATCACTTCAGAGCCCCTAAACCTAGCTAACCTAGACTGGTCCACATGGTTGATGAGTAGAAGATGTCTTGAAACCTAAGATAGGGTCTTACTTATACTTGTCCGAGGATCACCACTAATCCGTTCTTTTTTCTTTAGGTTGCACCTCGTTTGCCATGAATGCGGGCTTTCTTTCCCTGGCGCGCCATTTGCTGTGCTCTTGGTGGGAAGGGTAGTACTTCTAAATCTAGACGACATGGGCCCCTGTTTACGGGGTGGTAGGATGTAGGTCAGGCAATGCCCTTTTGGGTTGGTCAGGTCATGTTTTTTTAGGCTGACTGGGTTATGGCCTGCTACACAGCCCTCCAAGCTACGAGCATGTAGTGCGAAATGGTTTCAATACGTTAGTCACCTTGGGCTAGCCAGGTCGTGCCTCTTTGGGGTGGCCTGGTCATGGCCCGCTACATAGCCCCTCAATCTAAGAGCACGTAGTGCGAAGTGGCTTTAGTGTATTAGTTAATACTTTTTTGTATTATGTTCTTTGTGCTTTAGGTAGGAAAATGAGGTCATTTCGATTTATGGGAATGTGCCACTTGTTTGGTATTTTTGGGGTAGGCATTGGAGCTGCCAGTTATATGCCTTTCAATTGGAGAGAAAATGTACTAATGTTCAAACTTGTGTTTCCCTTTTTGAATCGTTGTTTTTTAGTAGTGAGTAACAACCCTCACGTGTGTTCTTCTTCATGTAACATTCTCGTACTTATGCTTCTTTCCCAGTCACTTTCTACATTTTGATTTTTGTGTTTGCTATGGAGAATCAAGGAGGGGATGAGATAATGGCGAGCGATGGTGGTAAAGGTTCGAGTAAAATTCCTGTGATTTCAATTAAGGTTAGTGACGGTGTCTCGAGAGGGCATAATGGTGGTGGTGCGTCACTGGGGGATGTTAAGGGGAAAAGTAAGATGCAGCAAACGAACAAAACTCATTCGATTAGAGGGAAGGGTTTATGAAAAGGGTTGATTCTAAAAGGTGCTAATGTGAAAGTAGACGCGAGTGTTGGTGGTTTTGTTGAGTATACATGGATTTCGAATGTGGTGAGAAAGATTCATTTTATTTACGTGTCATCTGATGACATTGTTGATCTTTAGAGAGGTCATGATTTATGCATAGTTGACGAGGAGAAGATAGAGTGCTTATCATGTAGTGGTAGTGACCGAGTGTTCATAAGATCGATAGGGGTTAGGAAGGCTAATTGTGTTTTCATGTATGAGTGTTTCTTTGCCGTTTAGGTGTTAAGGTTCCTATTTACTGCTTTCTAGTGCAAAGTGTTGAGTATGATGAATGTTACCCCGTCGCAGCTTTATCCTAACCCGTGGGGGTTCGTTTGACCCTTCAAAATATTGTGTGATTATTTGGGTTTTATTCCCACTGGGAAGAAATTCTTCAACCTTTTCGGGGTGGGTTTTAGTAGGCCTTTGTCCTAGATTTCATAAGTGAGCAGTTGAGGAAGAGGATACTTAAAGCATACACTAGTTCCCTTAAGAGTTTTAAGAACAAGTTTTTCAGCATGAAGTTCAAAGAAGTGGAGTGATCCTTCTTCTTAAATAGCGAAGGGGAAAGACTGTTTCCCTTATATTGGCAGCCCAGCTAGTTGCCATCCTACATACTGTTTATAGCTGTTTTCTAGAGTCTGAAAATGTTGGAATTGAGTTCTTGGAAGGTTTGAGCTAGTTAAGTAGTTTTTCCTTGATAAATTTGGAGAATAACTCGAGCTAGCTTGCTATTTATATATTGACGTTGTTACTTGTCGTGCAAGAGTATTGCAGTTTTTGCATTATTTTTTCAAATCCTATTCTTGAAAAAATGGACCAAAAGGAGACGCAAAGGATGATTGCTTAAAGCAAGAAAGGAAAGGGCAAGAATGTAATGGCCACCACTTCGTTAGTAGCCACAAAGAGGCAACGCAAAGAATTAGATGATGTTGCTAGTTCTACTTTCAAGCCTGTAGATTTGGAGGCCCTGCGGGACCTGGAGTTTGCAACATTCAAGGAGTACACTAGTCACAAGGTGGAAGCCAAATCATTGTAGGATGTCAAGTTCCCATTTAGTAAGGTGATAGACAACTATATTTCATGTGATATCAATTGGAAGTGCCTAGGCCATTATGGCAGTGTTGCGGCGGCTACGGTGGTGGAGGCTATGGGTCTTCGAATGGCTTTCCTTGGTCGGCACATGGCGGGCTAATTGAGGGAGGCCGATCTGGTTATGAAAAAGTTTTGGGAGGCTAGGTAGTTGCTGAAGTATGTGTGGGAGACCAAGGAGAAGCTTGCCGAGGCCAAAAGGCCATTGGCAGATGCTGCAGGGGCCAAGAAGGGGCTGGAGAAAGAGAAAAGTAAGTAGGAAGCGAAGCGAAAGAAGTTGGAAGATCGCCTTGTGGGCGTGAAGTCTGGGCAACACCAAGCCTTTAAGATGTTGGAAGATGAGAAAATTGGGCAGGTAGAGAAAAAAGCCGAGGCTGAGGGGCAGCTAAGTCGAGTGCATGAGGCTGCAACGTCTAAGTTTGAGGATGGTTTTGCTTTTACTTTTAAGCAAATCACGATGTTGCATACGATGGTAGATTTATCTGAGTGTGGCATTTTGAAAGAGATTGTGGATGGGAAACTAATTGCTTGCAAACTTGGTTTAGAGGAAAAGTCTGATGGTGAGGAAGAGGCCGAGTAGGTATATTGTGTAGGTGCATTTGACTTTATTTTTATTGTGCTTTGTTTCATTATTGTTGTTCTTACACGTGGCATGTATTTCAGACAAAGTCTGTAATTGAAACTTTAATGACTCGTGTTATGTAATATTTTGTTGGGCAAAGTCAATCGCACATGTTTTTATTGTTGTTGACCATTTTACTTTGGGAATTGAGTGTGCATTTAAGGGGGAATTTTGAAAACCTACGTACAGTCTTGTGATAGGCTGGGGGTAAAATGCATTAAGTGACTTGAGGCTTTATAAATAGTAGCTGAAAAAGTTGAGCTTAGTATCATTCCTTTTTGACTCGTGCTTGTTGCGAAAATTTCAAATGTACGTGTGATGTTTAGTTGGTTCTTTACAATGGATAGGAGTTTCTCCTCATGTTAGTTGCCCAACATAATCCAAACCCTTCTGGGTTTGTTGTTAGATTGGTTGGGCATCTAATACATTGGTTGAATACTGGATTGTCTTGCGTAACTAAAGTTCGTTCCGCGTGGGGTGGTCCGGTTGGTTCGTGCATCAAGGGGTAAAGGGTGCGTGGCCAGAGTCCTAGTCTTTGCATGGTTTGAAGTGGTTATGCCGCGAAGATGGGGGAAGGACAGGCGACAATCTCATCGGTACCATAGAAGGGTCACGTCCTTCTTGAGAGTGCATCGCATCCCTTGGCTTTAACTGAGTGCCTTTTTTCATATCATTATGGAAAATGATTGGCGTCGCTCAGTCGTTTTCTTTGGATCGTTGTGCATAAGCGGTTGTTACCATCCGATGTCTCCTTTCTCGAGTCATCATGAAAAGGGAGTATCATAGGTCGTGTTATGTAAATGAAGTTTTTATTGGGCCTTTAAATTTGTTGCGGTAGGATGGTTGGTGTAATCCGAATTATATATTAGATCTGTAATCTTCCAAGATAGAATGGCTAGTGTATGCCGAATTTTCCAACTTATGTTATAAGTGACTTGTAAATGTAGGTCAAATTGTATGACTTATGTTTTACTGGATTTGTAATTTTTCGCGATAGGATGGCTAGTGTAGGTTGAATTTTCCAACTTATGTTTTATTGGACTTGTAGTTTTCCATAATAAGATGGCCAATATAGGCTAATTTTTATAACTTATGTTGTTCTTGACTTGGAATATATGATGAGTTTAGTTCTGTTATGAAACTTGTGTAGAGTTTTGAATTGATGCCTGTGTTGTTTTGATTTTTTCTCTTACTTGACCATGTTTTGTAGGTCAAGTGGATTTTGACTGTTTGTTTACCATGCATGAAGTGTGTGTTTGTAGGGGGAGGGCTTTTGTTTGTCCATGCACGGAGCATATGCCTTTCAAAAGAAGGCTTTTTATTTTCCCATGCTCGAAGCATGTACCTCTCGGAATAAGGCTTTTTTTTTTCCTTGCACAGAGCATGTGCCTCTCAGAAGAGGGCTTTTTATTTTTCCATGCGCTGAGTTAGGCCTATTTGGAAGAGGACTTTTTATTTCTCATGCACGAAGCATGTACCTCTCAGAAAAGGGCTTTTAGAATGTAGAACACATATACACTACTTTTAGAATTTTAATATATTATTCCATTAATTGAATACACATTGTCACTTAGTGTGCACCTCATTAAAACCTCCTAATAAAAAAACCCTCCTTAGGGAACAAAAACTATTAGGTAGGAAAAAGAGTGCGATACACAGCCTACTTAACTGTAGTACTTGCGAATATGGGTTGCATTCCAAGTGCGAGGGAGGTACTTGCCTTGTGAGGTTTTCTTCCCCATCCCTTTGTTAATTCTATATGGTCCCTCCCAATTTGGTGCGAGTTTGCCATTACAGAGTTCTATACGAGCTTGATCAGGTTTCTTGAGCACCAAGTCCCCAACATTGAGCCTACATTCTATGATGTGTTTTTTGGTCTGCATTGCTATTATTTGCTTTAGAGCATATTCTATAATGTGGGCTAATTCTCATTCTTCCTGAAGCAGGTCTAGTTTTGTGCAAAGATTCATACTGTTGGAGTTTGGGGGGAAATGTTCCACTTTGGGTGACTAGCCAAGGACTTCAACTAGTATGACCACATCTGTCGTATAGGTTAGCTAAAAAGGGGTTTCTCCTGTGGTTAACTGAACGATGGTATGGTAGGCCTATAAGACTGTTGGTAATTCATCAACCCATCGTCCTTTTTCGTCCTCTAGACTCTTTTTTAATTTAGTCAAGATGACTTTGTTTGTTGCTTCGGCCTAGTCGTTGCTTTGAAGGTGATCCACTACGGTATATCTATGCCTAATGTCGAGAGATAGGCATAGTTGATCGAAGGCTTTGCAATCGAACTATTTGCCATTGTTAGTGATTATTGCATGGGGAATGTCGAAACGACAAATGATAGATATCCATGTGAATTTTCTTACTTTCTCGATTGTGATGATGGCGAGCGGGCCTGCTTCAATCCACTTGGTAAATAGTTGACCGCAACTATCAAATATTTGCACTGGCTAACCGTCGTTGAGAAAGGTTGAGGATGTCCATTCCCCACATGTCGAAAGGCCATGGGGAATAAAGATGGTATAAATCTTCCAACCGTGTATAATTAATGTTGGCAAAGCATTGGCACTTGTCGCACTTTTTCACAAACTTGGCTAAATCGTTACGTATAATCGGCCAATAGAATCCTACCTGAAGTAGTTTTGCAGCTAATGATCTACCACTCAAGTAGTTACTACAACTACCTTCATGAACTTCTTTTAGGATGCTTTCAGTCTAGTTTTCAAGGACACACTTCAAAAGAGGGTGAAAAAGCCTCGTTGCTACAATTGGCTAGAAATTACTACATAAAAACTTGTAGTTTGAGTCAAGAGTTGGGCTTCTTCAGGGGCTTAGGGTGTGGTGCCATCTGTCAAGTATAACTGAATTGGGTTGAGCCTAGCATGCATGTCATCTTCGTTGATGTGATTGCCTTGTTCTAAGATAACTGATTGGGTGTCGACTGTTTTCTGTTTGACCATTTTATTGCATCTCTTTCATTTGGTGCTAGCTAATTTGGATAGTAGGTCCACTTTAATGTTTTGTTCCTTGCTAATATGGACTATGGAACGTACCTTGCAACTTTTCATTAACGTACGTACCTTGCTAAGGTAAAGTATAAGGAGTGGGTCTTTAGCTTGGTAGTCTTTATTTACTTGGCTTGTGACAAGCTGTGAATCATTGATAACCTATAATTGAGTTGCTCCCATCTCCATGGCAAGTGTGAGTGCTGTTATAAATGCTTCATATTTGACTTGGTTGTACTTGCCTTGAAGTTGAAATGAAGGGATTCTTCAAAGATTATTTCACCTGGTCCTTTTAGAATCACTGTTAAGACAAATGACGAATTTATAAGCCTCACTTCATTTTGATAATAACAAACAGTCTAATGCTTAATCATCCGATCACATGTTTTTACTGTATGTTTTCACTATCGTCTGTTTACACATATATTATAAATTAAAAATGTTATGCTGACTAACCCTTTCAGACGATATATGTTGAACGATTTGTTTATTCAAAAGCTTTGTTGCACGAGAACCTTTTCAGTTTTAAAATTCGCGTACCTTCTTGAAAAAGAAGACGTCTACGTACCTATCACTGAAAAGTTATAGCCTTATGCTAAAATGAAGGAACTTTTGTACAGTTGTCAGCACGAAAAGCGAAAATATGTCCACTATAACAAGATTGAGTACAAGAAAAGCTAGATGAGCAAACTATTTTATCTTATCAGTGTGACTAGTTGGTAGAAAACATTAAATGTGGCATTTAATGCTCCAACGACTATTTTCTTCATTTTACAAAACCAGATGAAGGATGTCTTCAAAAGCACTCACAACAAACACTTTGGGAGAACACTATAAATAGAAGAGAAGATCATTGTCAATATGACAACTTTTGGCAAATTCTTCTTTCTCTCAATCTGTAATCTTGAACAAATTCTTCTTATAACAAATTCTTGAGCTTTATTGTATATCTGTCTGATAAGATGCTAGTTTAGTGTGACATTTTACCTTTAACCATTTCTCTGTGAAATTTGTGGAAGCCTAAAAAGGCTTTGTATCAAAGAATACTTGGGTATTTGCTTGGAGAAGCAAATGAAAGACTATTTGGGTGGAGCCTAAAGAAGCTTGGATAAAAGAATACTTGTAACTTTGTTTAAGTTATAGTGGGACTTGGTAGTATACCAAGAATTGGACGTAGTCTTAGAGGTGAGACAAACTAGTATAAATTTTTATGTTTCTTGCATTTACATCTTCTATTCGTTTTCACATATCTCTTAAAAATATTTATCGTTTATCGTTCAGACAAAACATCTCTTGGAAAAAGGTTTTGAAATTTTTTTTTAACAACACAATTCAACCCCTTTTCTTGTGTTATTCATGTGGTTTACAATCACACGAGCCCCACTGCCTTTTATATTGGACAAGCCATCCACGTACAGTTTCCAAGATGAGGGTTATTTAAGGTTACATATTGGAATGAGCTCTACCACGAAGTTTGCTAAAACCTGGGATTTGATCGCACCTTTTGGTTTGTAAATGATGTTGAATTCGGAGAGTTCCACTGAGAAATTGATCATGCGCCTTGCGATTTTTGGCTTGCGAAGTATTTGCTTGATGGGTAATTGGTTGGTTCTTACTTCGACAATATGGCACTGGAAACATGGGTGTAGTCGCTTGGCGACGATGACCAAGGTGAAGGCAACCTTCTCAATTTTTTGATAGCTTAGTTCTGCCCCTTGGAATGCTCTGCTAACAAAGTATATGGGATGCTCCTGGCCATCCATTTCTTGGACTAGAGTTGCGTTTATTGCGACGTCAGTGGTGGCTAAGTATAGAATTAGATTCTGACTGAGAACAATTTTTTGAGGATTAGTATGGCAGATAGGTACTACTTAATGTGCTAAAAGGCTTCACATTCCTACGTCCACTTAAAACTTCTTTTCCTTTTAATGCAATTGAATAATAGTCACAACCATTCCCCTGCCTTTGAAAGGAAAGGAAATAGTGCCACCACTCAGCTAGCCAACCTTTGGACTTCCTTTGTCATTGCTAGGCTCTTCATGATCAACATTGCTTTGCATTTGGTGGGTTTGGGCTTTATTCCTTGTTCAGACAATAGAAATCCAAGAAATTGTCCACCTTTCACTCTAAAAATATACTTTTTTGGATTTAGGAAAACATTATGCTTCCTAAGCCGGGTGAAAGCTTGTTAAAATTAGAGACGTGATCGTTGTCGGTGATGGATTTAACTATCATGTCATCGATATATATATCTCTATGTTGCTTCTAATACTATCCCTATATATTTTGTCCATGAGTCGCTAGTATGTGGCTACTACACTTTTTAGACTGAATGACATCACCTAATAAGAAAAATTTGAGTGATCAGTTATAAAGGCTGTCTTCATTTTGTCAGCTGGGTTCATCTGAATTTGATTATAGCTTGAGTGTGCATCCATCAAGCTTAGCAAACGGTGTCCTAATGTTCCATCAACGAGGTAGTCTACGCTGGGCATCAGGTAATTGTCTTTGGGCATGCCTTGTTGAGATCAATGAAGTCCACATACATTCTCCAATTACTTTTGTTCTTTTTGACCATGACCACATTAGATAACCAAGTGGTGTAATCAATTTCTCTGATGAATCCTTCCTGAAGTAAGCAATTGGCCTCCTCTATTGTGGCTTGTCACCTCTCCTCTCCCAACTTCTACTTCTTTGAATTTCATTGGATTGTTTTTAAGTGTAATTGATCGGTTCGATTTGGTTTTCAGTTGGTATCCCTACAACTGAACCAAACCAAATTGAACCGATATATTATAACTAAGTACTACTGTCAATATAGAATTATAGACGACTATGTTTCAATTTCATTATGCAGAATACGACTACGTGTTTTCATTATGCATTTTATACTTTTATTTTTTTTAATTAAATTGCCTTGGAGTTAGAGTGTTTGGAGTTGGAGTTTTAAGTTGTATTTGTTGTTTACTATAGTTGTTGTTTTTTTAGTGTATCACTTGCTATTGTTGTAATTGAATTGTTAACTATGTTGTGTTGTAATACTATATTTGCTGTAGCTATATTTTTTTTTTTTTGACTTACTGGTTACTTCAACTTTTATTTTTATACTAGCTACTTGTTGTAGTTGAACACTTGATATATTTGCTAGTTGTTGCAGTAGAAATGATTTAAATCTTGAGGTTTTATTTATTGTAGCTTCCTTATTTTTCTTTTTACATATCTTATTTTTCTAATGTATGGATTTAGAAAATAAATACATAGGTGATTCTGTGAGTGTAACAGCTAGAAGCAACCATCAAATAAGAAATTAAAATGTCGGTAAGGATGGTTGATAAAAACCGAATCAACTGATCGAATCCAAATCGCATTATTGGATTAGATTAGATTGAATTTTTTGTGAAAGTCATCCAAACCAAATTGAATCGCATGCTCTTTTGATGTTTGGATCAAATGGTTTTTTAGCTTAAAATTGATCCAAACCAATCTACGAGCACCCCTACTCCCTAGGATTTAGCTCCATCAAGTTTACTCCTAGGCGACAAGGATGGCATGACATTTGTGGGGCCTTGCTGATCTTGAGACTCTCCACATAACTTTTGCAAGTGGTACCTTGATCGGCAAAGACAACTTCAGTGGACTTTTGGTCAATAGGAAATTTCATCGTCAAGTGATGAGTAGAAACGACGGCCAAAAGGTTGTTCAAGGTTGGTTGTCCTATGATGACATTGTAGGAGGTCGTCGCATCTATGAGTAAGTATTGCAGTCGTACTATCTTGAAACCATCAACGGGGCCAAAAGTGGTGTCCAAGTTTACATATCTGCGTACCTTCACTTGCTCACTAGAAAAGCCTATTAGCAACATCCCAAAGGGTCGTATGTCATTGCCCAAGAAGGCTAGCTGCTTGTAAGCATCCCAAAATAACATGTCGGCCTAGCTCCTCTGGTCAATTAGAGCTCTACACATAGAGCACCCTTTAATATTGATTTTAATCACCATAAGGTCATCGTGGTTGCGCTATTTAATAACTGCATAGTCATCATTCGAGAATGTTATTGGTGGGGTGCGTTGATTGCATATACCTAAGGTCCTAAAAGACATGATAGTACGGAGATGTCACTTGCGTGCTGAGCTAGGGGATCCTCCTCCGCAAAGCTGCCGGCTATGGTGTGTATTAATCCTACCCTTTTGGGGGTCCTCAGTCAGGCGTGTCGATTGTCGTTTCTATGATATCTTCGGCAAGATTCCTTACCTCTCGAGCTCTTTGTAAGACTCCTGGTTCTTTCTTCTCGAGACCTTTCGTCGTATACATAGTACCCAATATGTCCTTCATAGATGAATAGCTCAATCTAGTTTTTGAGTGCCCGACACTCTTCAATGTCATAGCCATAAGCTCGGTGGAATCCACAATATTTGGTTTTGTTAACATCACTTGATTCCTTATCCTATGGGGGTGGTAGGTGGATTAGATCCATGTTGTACACGTCCCTTAGAATTTGTACCCTCCTAACGTTAAGGGAGGTGTAGTGTTTGTACCTGGGAATGAGTTAGTGATCTTATCACCTTGGTAGGCTTAACTTTGGCCAACATCTCTCTTTATCATCTCTTTACAATGATTGCCTCTTAGACGTCAATCTCTCCGCAACCTTCTTTCTAAATTCGGTCATATCGATTGGTGGCTACCAAGCCTGATTATGAGTGAAAGGGTAGTCCTTCAAACTGTTGATGATCGCCCTGAGGTGGATTCTGGGGTCTAGGTCAAGGTTCTTGGTTGAAACTACTAATGTAGTCCTTTAATGGCTCATCATCCTCTTAGAAAAGGCTAAAAAGTCCCAACTTTATGCGTCGGCACAGACCATTGGAGTCGACCTGGTTAAGGAAGCTCGAAACAACTTCTTGAAACTATGGATCAACTTCTTGGGTGAATTAGTGAACACTAGTGAACCATTGGAGGGCTGAACCTGTAAAAGTGCTAAAAAAATCTTGCACCTCATAAGGTCTATGCCCTCAATGGTTAGCATTCTAGTATTAAACATTGTCAAATGCTATTGAGGATCAAACATACCTTCATAAAAAGGAAAGGTTAGGTTCTAGAAAGAATCAGAGATTACGGTAAACATTACCTCATTTGGAAAAGTGTGATGCGTATGTGCGGCTATGCTAAGTGGCACTTCCCTGTCTTGTCAAGAACTTCGGCGTCATGCATTTGTTGAGCCTTATCTTCCTAATCTCCTCTCGTATTTGATCGTTCTCCTTACGTGCCTTCTGGTACTCTTGTTGGAGTTCATGCAACTGGGTGAGAATGTCTTGGAAGGCGACTTCTCCCCTACTGTTGATGGTGTTGTCATTGCGTGTGCGTGTCATCTATGTGGTGGTGGCCTATGAATCGCTTTATCGGGCCCCCACGGTGGGCGCTAGATGTTCTAACAATCACTCTAGGGTCCCTACACCTAGCTAACCTAGGTTGATCCTTGTAGTTAATGAGTAAAAGATGTCTTGAAACCTCATAAAGGGTCATACTTATACGTGTCCAAGGATTATCACTAATTTGTTCTTTCTTCTTCAGGGTGCACCTTGTCTGCCATGAATAAGGGTTTCATTCCCTAGCACGGCGTCTGGGGCCATTTGTTACGATCTTGGTGGGAAGTGTGGTACTTCTAAATCTGGATGAGATGGGCCTCTGTTTGTGAGGCGATAGGATGTAGGTAGGGCCATGCCCCTTTGGGCCGGTTGGTCATGGCTGCTACACATTCTATTCCTATTGGTAGTTTCTTGGACTAAATCAGGCCATATCAAGGTCTTATTACCTATTTCACACCAACACAAAGGGGACCTACACTTCCTTCCATACAAAGCTTCATAGGGTGTCATGCCTATACTAACGTGATAATTGTTGTTATACACAAACTCTGTAAGAAGTAAAAACTTATCCCAACTTTCACTTTCATCTAAAACACACGTTCTAAGCATGTCCTCGAGGGTTTGAATGGTCCACTCATACTAACCATCCATTTGGGGATGATAGGTTATGCTAAATCTTAACTTAAAACCAAAAGCTTGTTCAGACGCCCTTCCAAAATCTAGAGGTAAACCTTGGGTCTTTATCTGACACTATAGAGGTAAGTATGCCATAAAGCTTAACTATCGCCTTAATGTATAAGTCAACCAACATACTTAAACTATTGGTTGCCTTAATCAACAAGAAGTAAGTAGACTTATTCAACATATCCACAATTACCCAAATAGCATTTAAACCCAAACGTGTCCTAGGTAACTCTGTCATAAAGTACATAAAGATCCTTTCCTGTTTCCACTCAGGAATTTCTAAAGGCTGCAACAAACCTAGAGGTTTTTGGCATTCTATCTTAACCTTTTAGCATGGTAAACACTTGGTCAAAAAGCTAACCACATCCTTCTTCATTCCAAGCCACCAATACATCTTTAAATCCTGATACATCTTGGTTAACCTTAGATGTAATGTGAACTTCCCTTTATGTGCCTCTTCTAGCACTTTTTCTTTAAGGCTCTTCTCCGTAGGAATAATGATCTTATGCTTAAACAACACTAGACCATGAATAGACAACATGTAATGCTTTTGCCCCAAATTAGATTATAATTCTTGGTCTAAAAGTTGTTTAGACTTAATCTTTTCCTTAAGACAACTACAAATTTCCAACCTATTCAGCTTCAAGGTTAATGCATTCAAAGGCACAGATTCACGTCTCTAAACTCCTCTATCAAGTTCATCTTTTGCACCATTAAGCTAGATATGTGCAAAGACTTTCTACTAGGAACTTCATCCACCTCCTTTGTCTCATATTTAACTCTTTTTAGTCAAACAAATACTTAAGGATCTTATGGTCATTAAAAACCTCAAATTTTGCACCATATGAATAATGCCTCCAAATCTTTAGAGCAAACACCATGACTGCCAACTCAAGATCATGGGTGGAGATAATTTCCCTCGTGAACCCTAAGTTTCTTAAACGCATACGCCACCACCTTACCTTTTTGCGTTAACATGTATCATAAACCATTTTTTGAAGCATCATAATATATCACAAAGCTCACTAAGGCATCCAAAATAGTTAAGACTGATGATGAAACCAATCTCATCTTAAGCCCTTAGAAACTCTCTTCACACTCCTTATCCCACTCAAAAGATTTCCCTTCCCTAGTCAACTTGGTAAGAGGTAAAGCTAGTCTTAAGAACCCTTTTATGAACTTCTTATAATAATCCACCAATCTTAGGAAACGTTTTACTTCCATCACTAATGTAGGTTGCTCCCATCTTAGCACTGCATCAACCTTATTAGAATCAACAGCCACACCTCTCCTAGAAATGGTATGTCCTAAAAACTTCACCTCCTCAAGTTAAAAATTACATTCATCTGGCTTGGCATATAATTGTTCCTCCCTTGAGTTTTGCAACACTAACCTTAAATGCTCATCATGGTCCTGTAGTCTCCTAAAGTATATTAAGATATCATCTACAAACTGTAACACCCCAAATTTCAAGTACTAGAAATAAACCACGAGGTAGCTCTTAGTAGAACCCTTCTCATATGTTATTAGACAAAAGATGTCTTAAGCATTATTGTTATTATATTTCCTATTATTATTATTGTGTTGTGTTGTGTTGTTGTTATTATATTTATTGTTATTATTATTATTGTTGTTGTTATTATTATTCTTATTCTTATTCTTATTAATACCTTAGTATTATAAATTAGTAGAAATATTATCATACAACCCAAAAGAGCATCTAGGGCCCAATAGAGGATTAAAGCCCACTAAGTTACATACTCACCTACATGTTACAAGAAGGGAATAGATAAGGAAGGTTAGGTTTAGCCGTCACAAAATAAAAGAAGAAAAAAGTTAGAGAGAATGAGGAAAAGAAGGGAAGAAGAAGAGGAAGAGAAGGAGGAAGAATAGAAACCGGAGAATCCAAACCCTAGAACTCAACTTTGCATGTCCACAAGGGTGAATGCTCTCCCCCATATTCTTCCTTGTCTTTTATGTTGTTATTTTTCATCTATTTACCTTTTCCCCCTCCTTATGCGTAAGATTAGGGATTTGATGGGTTTTGAAAGAATTGTGAAGAAGTAAGGAATTCATAGATTAGATAGTCTTTTGGCGACTTTTCTTCAAAAACTGAATTTTGCCTTAGCGTTGGGCGCACAGACCCGCTGGGCGGGGTGAAACACCCGCTGAGCGGGTTGGTATTGACGCGGACCTGTTGGACGGGGTGCGATACCCGCTGGGCGGGTTGGGTTTCGGCGCGAACTCGCTGGGCGGATACGACTTTTGCTATTACGTTCCTTGTGTTTGTAAATTCCTTTTGGTAGTGTTTAACTCATTGTTATTTGTTTTTTTATGTCTTGTTGAGTTTATATTGTATGGTTGTTATTTACCTTAAAAATATGAGTGTGATATGAAATTGTGCCTATGATTCATGATAAAAGTCTATGAAAGTTGTAAGCATTATATGTGACCATGCATCATAACATTTGAGTTATGTGATGAGGAAAGTATGTAGGAATCTAGCTGGTGGAGGCCGTGATGGGTTGTTTAACCTTAGCCTTGGGGGTTATCCGGTTAGGAAAACTCTAATGGTCCATGCTTATCCCATGGAGCCGGGGCGTACTGGCAAAACTGGGTAACCCTGACTAGTCACCGAGGGATATCATGCTAGTTGAGGGTGCGAAAGCCGAAGGCATCGGTACCGATGACGCTTCTTATGGCCTGCATTTACTCCTAGTCTACTTTTCGAAAAGTTTAGGTTGGTACCACATGTGCATGAGTAATGGTTTAGGAACATAGCACGCATATGTATCTTGTTGTAGTGTGATATGTTGAAGTGTGCTATGTTGTAATTATGTGAATTCTATGTGACCTTGTTCATAAACGAATGATGTAATGTGTACACGTGTGAAATGTGATTGTGTATTATGATAAGTTGTCAAGATTATGTATGTGTGCTCATGTTATGCATGTATGTCATGCTTGCTTGATGAAACAAAACGATGTGTATGTCTAGTTACTAGGCAAAAGATGTGAAATAAATGTATGCTTGTAATTAATTGTGTTTGCTACCTTAAGGATAAGTAAGAGGCTAGGCCCTAGGATAGTGTTGTGAAGGTCCTATTTGGATAATAATAGTTGTGAATGAGGTAGAGAAAGAGTGAGTCCCCACACAGCGTAATAGAAAGGTATAAGACATATAAGAGAGAACAAAATGACGGTATTAAGGTGAGTGTTAAGGAAGGGTCAAAAGTATTTTAGAATGTCTGTGACCTTAGACTTAACCCATAGAGAACAACCTTAAATATTAAAAGAAAGAAAAGTAAAATCTAAACATGAAGGGTTTAAATACTAGAGAGCATTTTGGGTAAGAAAGAGTTCTTAGATTGAGAATGAAATAGTAAACTAATATGACAGTCAGGAGAATGAGAGAGTAGTTAACACAGAAAGTATTGAAGATTAAAAGGTGTAGATTAGACCGTAGGTATGGCGAATTATGAGAGACCTAGTGAGTTTAAAGCCATAAAAGATAAATGATGAGGGTTGTCCGAATAGAAGAGTCTAACCCAGCCGTAGAGTTCTCAGAGCACTCACTGAGACATTATGTCTCATTCCTTTAAGTTTCCCATTTTTCAGGATACAGGTGAAGACATGCGCTGATGGAGCTTAGAGTCACGTGCAAGAAAACGTAGTCTAGTTTATATTATGTTTTTGTATTCTTCTTTATATTTTGTACGATACCTTTGGGTAATAGATGAGTTATATTGGCATGTATTTTTTTTATTGTATTGTTCGTATAGAATATTTAATTATATTTATGAGTAGCATTTGTATGTTGTTTCTACCTTTCTAAGTTTTTTTTTTTTTTGAAATCTAGACCTAGTTATGGTAATGCCCCTTAGGGTGTTACACAAACACTACCAGAAAGCTATCCAAGAATGGCCTAAAGATCTTATTCATGTAGTCCATGAACACGACTAAAGCATTAGTTACACCAAAGGGTATCACTACATACTCATAGTGCCCATACCTTGTCCAAAAGGCTGTCTTAGGAATGTCCTCATTCTTAACCCTAATCTGATGATACCTTGACCTTAAGTCTCTCTTAGAGAGCATTAATGCTCCCCTCAATTGATCTAAAAGGTCATCTATCATAGGCAAAGGATAATTATTCTTGATGGTCACTTTAGTCAATTACCTATAATATACACATAACCTCAACTCATGTCCTTTTTCTTTACTAAGAGTACCAACACTCCTCAAGGTGACGCACTAGGCCTAATAAAACATTTCTCCAACATCTCCTTTAATTGTTTCTTAAGCTTTCTCAACTCTAGAGGTGCCATTCTTTATAATGATACTAATGCTAGTCGACTCCCAGACACAAGATCTATGCTAAACTCGATGTCCCTATTCAGAGGTAAACTAGAAACTTCCTTAGGAAACACATCTGGGAACTCACAAACCACAGGTACTAAAGTCAAAATCACTATCAGCCTCTGTCGTAGTAGAAAAGAAGAGAATGTATCCTTAAGCTCCCCAAATTAAGTTCTTATGACGAGACTTGGCAAACACAATAAGATTCAACATAGAGGAATCAATACACATAGGTTGAGATGAAACAAAAATAGTTTTGTCAAAATAATTTATGATAGCATATGTCAATTCATACCCAAAAATGACATTCAACCCAAACATAGGTAAACACACCAAATCAACAATATAAGGAAAATCTTGATATACCAAAGTATAATTCAAACAAATAAAGGAGGTAACAAGATTCTTTTTAGTAGGTGTAGTAACATAGGAATCAAAAAGGTAACATATAAGATCAACGGACTAAGACACATCTCGGTACACTAAAGGATAGTTCAAACAGGTAATAAAGGTATTAGCAAAAGTAACAACACTCAACATATGGCAATTTAGACATAGGCAAGGCAAGATTTTTCACACAATCATAACTGAAATATTCTCTGGTGTCTGAAGCCATTTCTTTACTTTGATCAAATCTGAGCTATTACAAAAAGTCAGCAAACCATTTCTATGGAATTCAGATAACCCAACGTACTGAGGGTTCTGAGGTGCTTTCACTTTGGTGACGACTCTATCCCTATTTCCCCATCTAACAGATAGCCTTCATATGTTCTTGCATAACTCTAACCATTCAATTCAAAGTTGTCGCAAGTGCATCATTTGTGTTTTCCCCTCGCTTATTAGTTGTCACAATTTTTCACACCACCAATCAAATATTAGGTTGATTAAGCCCAATATCTAAAAAGATAGCATACCACATTTATAACTCGAACAAGTAGTCATATGCACCCATATTTTGATTTAGAAAAACCCCACTACCATAGTCCAATTTAGGGGATTGAACTACTCTGATACCAAAAAAGTAATGCCCTTTGTTATAATAGAAAATTGTAATAAAATATAATTAGATAAATTATCCAAAGTTAAAATTTTGAAACAAAATGTCTGAAATAGTACCTCAATCATATTAAAATAACAAATGAATGGGTCTTTACACAACATAAAAAATGTACCTAAAACCAAGGCGTCTACTAGTGAACCCATAAAAAAAGAAAAAAGAAATATACTTATTCGTCAAGGTACAAGAGTTGGTAGACTTTCTCTTTTGCTTGTTTCTTTTGAACAGGATAATTTGGTGAAGCTTCTTTCGTACATTTGCAAATCTAATACATTCAATAGTTCTTTCACATAGAACTTCTTAGTATACAAGCATTCAACTTCTTCTTGTAGAACGATATAAGTAAGATGATCTGTATATAGGGTGAAACAATTAGCTCATTATTCTTATGTTTTGTTTATTATCATCATAGTTTAAATCTATATATCCTTAAAGTTTTTATAACAAAAGTAGTTATTACATGATTTGTAATTAGTGGTAGTAGTATTGATGTGTTGCATTTAATGACATGTTTTGTATAATGTTTGTCATGCATTTCTTTATTAATTAGGATCAAATCTACTCTTATTTTCCTTAATTTTGTCAATTAAGACTTTTGAGTGCTTTTTTGTGTAGTTTTGATTTTAGGGAGGTTTCTTCATCAGGTGGTTTAGTTTTGGAACTTAAAGCCTAAAAACTTGGAGAGTTTAGAACCAAGAAAAGGAAATTTTGGAGCTTGAGTTGAGCAAAGGATTGGCTACAAGCATGGAAATTTGGGGAAGAGTGAAGGAAATTAAAGAAAAGAGCTACCAGAGAGTAGCACACCCTGGGTGTGACAATTTCCATGGGTGTGGCTTGCATTAGAAAACACCAAAATGCTACCAAAGAGCACCACGACTAGAGTGCAGGAATTCCCACGACCATGGTGTGATCCTAAGTCCTTAGTTTTGCCTCTTTCTTTTTTCTTATTTTGGAGCCTTTTTGTATCCTAAATGTAAATAGACCTTTTAGGTTTTCTAAAAAGATTCCAAAACCTTGCAATTAAACGACTTAGAGCTGGGAGCATTGGACTCCTTCTTTTCTATCTCTTTGACTAGTTTGATTTTTTTTTCTTTTTTTTTTTTTTTTGTTTCCATGACTATGCTTGAGTAGTCATATTTTTGTAGGACCAGGTTTAGCCCTTGATTGACTAATGGTTGTTTAATTCAATTATATTTGTTCCTATTATGTTCTCCTCTTGATTCTTATTAATTTTTTAATGCGAAGCATTTGATCATCGTTTTTCATAACCTTAGATGTGTAGGAAAGTACTGAAAGGTGAACCTAAATGTTGAAACCATAGGAAAAGAACTTAGGCTTTAAATCATAAAAGTAGGTTTAATCTTTCGAGGAGTAATTTAGTTAACAAAGAGCGTAAGAGGTTTAATTAAACATAGCTACTACGAAAGTATGGGTCAATTCAATTAGATCATCTCTATGTCCTGAAAGGGAACAAAGAATACCATAAGTTAATTCACCTTCAAAAAGAACTAATTAGTGCACTCAACTAAGGAAGTTAGCCATTATAAAGTCATTGTGTGAACCATTAATCGTGAAAGTTTCTCTCTTACTGATTTCCTCCAATTTTAATTACTTGCCTTAATTCAATTTTGAATTCCAACTTCTTAAATCATCCCTAAATCTGAATCCCTTCTTAGATAATTCTTTCTAGTTTAATTTCAATTAAATTGTGATAAATTATGAATCAAACTTGTAGTCCATGTGGAAAGACTAATATTTTATTACTCGATGATACAATACACTTCTGATAGTGCATCAAGTATCAAGTTTCAACGGTCGACAATTCACCCATTCACTCACCATCTTATTGTTAAGGTTTTAATCATTGTGTCCTATAAATAGAAGTGTTATATCCAACATCATATATAAAAGTAAACAAATGATGTAAATAAACTTTTTGGAAAAGTTGACAATGTTATTAAGTGTGTAGTAGTAGAACAATATAGTCTCATCATTTCAAAGAAAAAGATAAGAAAGTCATTTAGTTTAAAAATGAGACATGAAAGAACTATCTAAAGACTTTAATTGTACTTGATTAATAAAGTCCAACACAGATAGAGTTTTAAATCCATGTTATTCTAAGTGTTCTCAACATAAGTTGATATATGTCAAATCAAATCAAAAGATATTTCTTAAAAATTATGTCAAAGTTCAAAAAGAAAGATAATACAAAAAAATTCTCTGTTTACATTAAATGGCATGTAGATATAAATTTTAAAGAGAGAGAAAAAAAAATAGAGAGAGAAAGAGAAAATCTAGAGAGATTTTTTATATAAAAAGGTTAAAATAAATGTTTAAATATAATAGTTTTAAATGGATGGATTTGATATCTATCCTTATATAAATTATTAATGGAAGAGTTAGATGATTTTTAAAACAAGTAATTGATGAGTTGGATTTTTCAATACATTTTCTAATGGACCATAAATGGATTATTTTTTTATCCATCCATCATAATCCAAGACTAACTCCAAATTTATCCAAACTATCCAATTGCACCTTTACCTAGCATGAAAAGTTTCATTATAAAGTGAAAAGGTTAGTTTGTTATCTTTACCAAAGGATTGAAATGACCTGTCTCCAAAACCCTATCCCTTTTTATGTCCCTCCAATAATATTATGCCACATTAATAAAAAATATACATGTTAGCTTTTTTATGTTTTAATGACATTACCTTCATCCCTATGAACCTTCCTCTTTCATTTTTCCTCTAATGACCTTGCTCACTTTTTCTGACAATCGCCTCTCCACTTTCCTTTCCCTTTCCCACTCACTCTCCATCAAACCCACCTTTTGCGAACCGATTTCTACATCTTTGCTCATTTGTCGATTTCTACATCTATGCTCACTCACCAATTTTTGCATCTTTGTCTTGCTCAAACCACGAGCCACTTTATCAAATTTGGATTCTATTACTTGCAAAGCATCAAATCCAATCTGTGTCCTCACCCCTCATCAACTCCTCCTCCTTCCTTCACGGGCACAACCTCCCAAACCTCTTCACCATGAACTATTTATTGATCATATAGGGAGGATGGTGATTTTGATGTTGTTGAATGTCTTTGGGATTTGGCACTTATGATGAAAAGCATTTTTGTAGCTGCTCATGTTTAAGGTCGACAAACCCGCATTGCTACATTGTGTGATTCTCTAAGGTGAGCCAAAGAAAAGGGGAGGGTGAATAAGTGGAGAAGTGGTTAGGGAAGAGTTATCTGAGAAAAAAAAAGAGGGTAAAAAGGATAGTAGAAGTTGAAAGCATAACGACATTTTTTTTACACTGAAAACGTTAAAATATAAAATGGATTACATGTATATTTTTAATTCATGTGGCATAATATTATTGGAGTAATATGGAAGGGAACAAGATTTAGAAACAAGTGATTTCAATCACTTCACCAAGTCTTATTAAAATAATGTTTTTAATAGAGCTTTGCATTTAATGTTTAGTTGTATTATATGTTATTTACAACTATAGTGTTCATCCTATTCAAGATGAAGATGGTTTCCAATTGCTATAAAAATGTTCTTAGGGTATCATTTAGTCAAGAGTCAGAGATTAATTTCTTGATATACTAAGATCCAGCTAAAGGACTGACTTCTCCCAACAAATACTCTTCCTTACAGAAGAACTTGAGGATTGAACTCCTAACCACATGCTTAATCAATATGATTATCTATCAATCATGTCACACTATTTAGTATACATGCTTATATGAATGTTCAAAGCCAAGAATGAAGACAAATGAAGTTAGAGATTTACTAGAAAACCTTGAATAAACAAACATTCATTGTTTAAATCATTTTTTGTAATTTTGTTTAGCATTTTAGTTAGAACTTTTGTCTTGTATATTGGTAGACATTGAATAACCTAAGAATGCATTGAATTTATTTTTCCTACAACTTTGAAGGTGCATTTTAAACTTGTAAAAAAATAGTTGCAAATATGATTTTGAAAAGGCTTTTACTAGAATGCTTGAAAAGTGAGGTTCAACTTTTGTAAATAAAAAAATTATTTTAGTGAAAGATATTGGTAGTATTCAAGAATTAAATGTAACCCTAAGTTCATGGAGCAAATCAAGATAAATCTCTTATATTCTTTATCTTTTTCCTTACCCCTTATAATTAGGATTGAATTATGGAACTCTTTTAACAAAGTTTCATTGCAGAAGGTTTTATTATATATCATTTAGGTGTATAAATGATTCCTTGTGAATTGTGAAGTGTCTCAAGAAGCTATTTTCTTTATCTGCTTTTATTTAACAAAGTTTTGAAAAGGATTTGCTATCAAAATTACTTAAAGATTTTTAAAAGTACAATTCAATAACCTTATTATCTTCCTTTTAAGAAGTATAACTTAGCATATAAAAATTAAAAAAGAACAACATTTTTTTAGTAATCATACTATACATAGCTACATTCTAATGTTTCAAAATTTGCATGTGCATAAATATGCTTACCATTTTTCATAAAGATATCTTCATTCCTAGTATGTTCGCATACTTATACACAAATTATTAAATTAAGATGTTAAGGAATATATTTTTTCAAGAAAAATTGTTTTTATGAAAAAAAGTTCTCTTAAAAATATATTTCTCCAACATAAAACATACACTAACATGTCTATCACAACCTTTTTCCTCTCCTAATTGTTTTGACTAATGTTATCAAAACCGGCTTGGACCAGTCTGATTGGAGTTTGAGTAACTTTTTAGAATGGAAAGGTAATTGGACTAGTAAAAATTGGTTTGACTCAATCAATTTTAGAAAAAATCGATGACTCGGTAGTTTACAATAAATCGAATGGTCATGTAAAAAAAAAGAAGAAATATCCGTGCTACAAATGCATGTCGAAAGTTTGTTACCGCACTCAAAAAGCTAAAACAAAGAACGACTAAACAAGAGAGAAAGAAAAGAAACAAAACAATAGAAAGAGGAAGAAAAGAAACTCTAATCATGCATGTTTTCTTTCTTTCTATGACAATGATTCGTTTATTTTCTTGTGCTGCATATTTGATTCATGAATCGTGAGGCTATGAAATTGTGGCTAGAGGCTTTTTTCTTTTCATAATCTTAGAATGTGGGTTTGGGCCTAACTCAACCTTACAAAATCAACTTGTAAGGTGAGGGTTGCCCCCCACTTATACACACTTGTTTGGCCATATCACCAGTCAATGTGGGATCTCCAACACACCCTTTCACGCCAAGGACTGGACATCTCAAGCATGAAGTTTGCAAGGTTCAACTTTTTAGGTATCAATTTCAAGATCACCCTTTACCACACATTTCCACACTCCATTTGATTATGCTTGGTCAAAAGAATAGAAATCGTATTATGTTCCTCTATGCTCCAATAACAGTTATCTAGCTTGACAGATCTATATAGCTCACCATCAATAATTTGTGGTTGGCCTTTGAGTCCAACTTTTAGATGGTTCTTCTTTATCTCACATATGAAAAACCGTGATTTCATTCTAGTAGGCACAGCAACACTCACATTGACCTCCTGCAGAGTCTGAGTCTAGGAATATTTTTCTAGATCCAGACCATTACCTTTGTTTAGCACTATTGAACCGCTTTCTTGGTCCTTCTTTTTCTCCTCCTTTGCTTCCGCTTCCTTCTTTTTTTCTCCATCGCTACCAGCTTTTCTTCCTTTAACTTCTTCTTAGCCGTAACTTTCACCTCGACAGTGCTCTTCGCCTTCTTTGCCTTTGCAACGTGCACCACCAACACAATCTCTTTCTCAGCGCTTTCCTTTTCAAAGAAGTTACTTATTTGTGCAATGAAATCGAATACTTCGTGTAAAAAATCTAAAGGGTTGGAGGGGTCAAAATTGGCACTAAACAAAGAAAGCTGCGATTGTGATGAGGGAGAGGGTTCGAAGCGAGTCTCGTTGCTCTGCTCGTCTTCTAGGTAATCGAAGATGATCACCATGGTTGACAATGATGGGAAAGAATGTTAGAAGAGTGCAATGGAAGATTTGTTGGAAAGATGCATGCAAGTTGGTATTAATGGAGTTATTCGGAAACCAGTTTTGTTGCAAAGAATCGCTAGTGAACTTAGAAGAATCTTGATGCAAGGAAATAATGTCCTGTGAGAATGGAGGGTGCAAGTTGTAACACTTCAACATCAAGTATTTAAGTTATTTTAAGTCACATTCTTAGTAGAATTAGAACACAACACTCTTTGCCTCCCATTTGCTAGCAATTTTCAACTTAGACATGTTATTATACACACGATTTTCATAAGGAAAAAAAAATATGATATACAGATTAGTTCCTTTTCAATGTTTTCATCTTGTTATTGCCATGTATGTAGCTTTAAATCTAATACATGTGTCTTATCCATACAATCAGAAGAATATATATATGTATGTATATATATGTATGAATATATATGTATGCATATATATATATATATATGGGTCAAGATTCGTTGACACCAGGTGTCAAAGTTAGTAAAATTACACCTTCAATAACTTTTTGTATAATGAAAATTTAACCAATCTAATCGTTGAATTTCATGTTCTTCTTAATTAGATTAAGTATACAAAATTTCATACAATTCCAAAATTATTTAATAGTTCATCACATCAATTTATTTTAACGTACAATATGATATTAAAATATATGTAAATATTCATTGTTAGATAGTATATCTAACAAAGTCCAAATGATGTGAAATTTGATATACATGTTCATGAAGATAATATCACATAATTCAACCGTTGGATTAGTTAAATTTGCATTCAACAAAAAGTTATTGAAGGTGTAATTTGACTAACTTTGACACCTGGTGTCAACGAATCCTGAACTTGTATATATATATGCATATATTCTTCTGATTGTATGGATAAGACACATGTATTAGATTTGAAGCTACAAACATGGCAATAACAAGATGAAAACATTGAAAAGGAACTAATCTGTATATCATATATTTTTTTTAAAGTGAGGGTTGCCCCCCACTTATATACACTTGTTTAGCCATATCACTAGTCGATGTGAGATCTCCAACACATAAGTAACCCTATGCATTAGTCTTTTATGGTTTGACAAGTAAATGGGTTGGTTCGTGACCCCAAGCCCACAAAAGACAATGAATGTTATTCATTTGGCCTTCCTTATTGGACCACTTTTTCAATTGTTATAAATCTTTCTAATCAGATAACAATAAATTTTCCCTATATGATTGGATAAAATTTCTCCCTTATTATATTATTGATTATATAGAATTTTTTTTATTTTGTAGTATTAGGCTAAAAAAACTTGTTTACTAAAAATATTTTTTCACTAATTTTATACTCAATAAATAATTTAAAAATAAAATCTTCTAAACACACAAATGCACATACATATTGGGATTTTTAAAGTACAGTATAATTTTTATAATTTTTTTAGTATAACATTTTTAGGTTATAATTTAAAAAAAAATTATATCAGTTCATGTAGTTAAACTAGTGACTCACTAACTTAACCAGTGACCCATTGACCTAATGCCCTAACTGAGTCGATCACCAATCCAAATTTGACAATATTAGTCTTGATTATGTAAATATCTCATTCTATTTTCAATGTCAACAAGGGTTTTACAATAATATTTAAATACATGTAACTGGTGTAAATTCCATGCATGTACTAGAGTTGCTAAATTGTAAGCTTGAACGGCTAAAATCTTTTCAAAAATAGTAACATATAAATTAACTATCATTATACCATTGGCATTTTTATTTGCTAAAGAAGTATTCCATCCGCATTGACAATTGTAACTATGTATATTGCTTGGTCAAATTTATGCTAAAATCCCATAGTTTCTTGGCCAAATCCATGTCCCTTCCGTGTGAGTATGCTTCTGCGAGATTATTATCTACGAAATACTTGCCGCTGATTTCACTCACTTGTGGGTGCAATGCTATATAGCATGTTGTTGCTGCTCCCTATAATCAGATTGTAAAAGGTGAATATGGAAGATCAGGAGAATCACATGATAAATGTGAATTTTTTAACCTCCTTTGGATTAAGTAACAAAACGAATGCTCGATGATATCTATATGGAATTAAATATATTTTTCCCTCATGTTTTTTTTTATATTAGTCCCTATAATTTCTTTTGTTGTTTTAAATCCTTAAAAATTACAAAAATAATTATATGCTTTTAATCACTAGTAAGAGTGAAGCATATTTGTTAAATGTAAAGATTAAAAATAAATAAATTTTTGGCTAAAATAAAATTTTGGTCCTTTATCTAAATTTTTAGTTTTAGTTTAGTCTCCTAAATTTAAAAAGGTTCACATTAATCCCTTAAAGTGTCTCTATTATATCAAAACAGTTCTTTCTTTGGTTTTTTATACTAATGGTGTTAATGTTGGTTGATGTGACTTTCCTTACAGTTTGCCATATGTCACCAAATTGACCAAGTTAGTGTGAAAAACCAACAGAAGGACCAACATGGTCTAACAAAGACACTTTAAAGAACCAAATAAAACTTTTTAAACTTAAGGGACCAAACTAAAACCAAAAATTTGGATTAGAGACCAAAATTTTATTTTAGCCTAAATTTTTTATAAAAATAATAGGAAAAATATTGGATTTTTAAGAAACAAAAAGCATATTTAAACTTATTTAAATTCATGGATTACAATGATTTAACTTACTTGCTGCACATTTTTCACCACAAATCCCCCTAGCTTATCAACTACGAATGGCCCTAGCATATTGAATATACCTGCATAAATCATACAAAGATATGCCCATAAAATTTAGTAAATGTCATTATCTACATGGAAAAATATATACTTGAACAAAAAGTTACATGTGAAAAAAAAATGGACAATACAATAAATTAAAAAGGTTACCTCTAGTTGTTTATGTGAAATTATGTTTGCAAGGATGCTTGAAGTAATAATCCTATTTACTAAGTTTGAATTTATTATGTTTAACAACCAATCTATTTAACACAATTTTATTGTTCTTTCTTTTTAAACAATATTCATGTACAAAATATAGGAATATAACACCCAAAACTATATGTTGAGCAATTGAAGCTTATTGCATTGTAAATGTATGAAACTTTTGAAAGACAATTCAAGTTGTAGGATTATTGTTGAGTGCAAGTGTGAATATAAAGTCCTACATTTGTTAGGAATGGACAAAGATGAACAACATATAAGTAAGAAAGACTCGCAAAGCAAATGCCTTAAGGTTTTGGGTTGAATGTGGCGTCAAGTTCACTTGTGTGGTTGACACGTGGCCCATTGATGGAGTCTTCCCCATGTTTTATTTCCCCTCGTATTTCCTAACAAGTGGTATTAGTGTTGGAACCAAAGACGTTGAAGCGTCTAGTCCCTCAAAGTTTTGAAGATAAGAAATTTATTAAAGTTTAAGTCTCTGTTTGATAATAACGAATTTACAGCATGGTGTCCAACACGCCAGTCTCATCGAGCATCCAACATTCATATATGATGACCATCCAAGAGTAAGTCTCTTTCCATGGACTATGTCTTAAGCTCAGACGCTAATATTAGACTCATCTAGATGTACGTTATTTTAAACGACATTCAAATATTTCAAGCATTAAATGGTAGACAGAAACATTCTAGTAAAAAGGCACAACTTTACAGAAAAAAGAAGTCAACTTATTGAATTGCCAAGTCAAATGAAGAGTGATCAGAAAAGCAGACCATCATCTCAGTCCTGCACTTTCCATTCCGGTGCAAAATCAAAAGTCGCTTTTCAGACCTCTCTGAAAGCTCGATACATGCGTCTCTTTCTTAAAGACTAAAGCTAGCTAAGTAATCTTCAACAGCTCTTTTTCGTTGAAGACTATATATTCATCAAGAAAAAAGAAGAGAGAAACGAATGGGAACAAACCAAGTGACACAACAAGAGAAACTCAAAAACAATCTGTTGCCTTCTTGCGTCCACTAGACAATCTTTGTATTCTCTAAAACAATTTTGTAATCGTGCTTAATCTTCTATACCCTCACTTTGTGAGTTGAGTTTTCGTTGTACACAACTGTATCTGTTGTGAAAGCCTGGAGAGGTTTAGTGATAAAGAATACTTGGGTTGTTAAGCAATCAGGGGTGATTGCGTTGTAAAGCCTGAAGAGGCTACGAAGAATACTTGTGTAATCTAAGGTTGATTAGTGAATACCATCTGGTGAAGGGACTAGATGTAGCTCAAGGTTGAGTGAACTAGTATAAATTCTCTGTGTTCTTGTTCTTCTCTATCCTTTGCTTAAAACATTTACGAACTTGTTTTTAAAATTGAAAAGTTTTTTTTACAACACACAATTTAACCCTCTCTTCTTGTGCGATTCTTGCTCTTTCAATTGGTATCAGAGCACAGCCTTTTGGGGTTGAGCATCTAACAGTGTAGGGGTAAAAAGATCCTGAGCATTCATAGACAATGAAGGACAAGCTATAAACAGACCATTGCTCTTCAAAGGTCAAAATTATGACTATTGGAAGCAATGAATGATAGTGTTCTTCGATGCTTGGCATATAGACATGTGGGATGTGGTGGAAACTGGTGACTATCTGCCCCTAAACCAAACTAGAACTGAGTTACCTAGAGGTTAGTGGACAGAAGCTCACAAACAAAGGTACCTTCTTAACTCTAAAGCTAGAAATTCTATTATGTGCACTTTATCTGAATCAGAATATAAGAAAGTGCATAGTTTAAGAAGTGCCAAAAAGATGTGGGATACTTTCGCTCGTGCTTACGAGGGTACCTTACAAGTAAAGAGATATAAACTTAGCTTACTTGTAAGACAATATGAACTCTTTACTATGGATGATAATGAAACTATCGAGCTGATGTTTGGTAGATTTTAAACCATCATTAATAACCTGAGATCCCTAGGTAAGACTTATGATAATTATGATCATATTGACAAAATTTTGAGAAGTCTGCCTAGACAATGGAGACCTAGGTTACAGCATTAAGAGTGTCCAAGGATCTAACAACACTCCATATGGAAGAGTTACTTGGAACTCTCAAAGTTCACGAGTTGGAGCTAAAATAGGATGAAGGACAGAAAAAAAAATTTATCGCCTTAAAAGTCTAGCATCCAACAAAAGGGTCATCGTCCAAAGCCCTGAACGTGGAAGAATCTTCTGAGGAAGCATCCAAAGAAGAAAACTCTGATGAGGATAAGATATCCTTCATGTCAAGAAAAATCCAAGCCATGTGGAGGAAGAAAGGAAGATCTAAAGCTAGAAACTTCACGAAAAAGCTTAGCAAGGAGCCCAAGGAGAAGAGTCCATCAGTGTGCTTTGAATGTAAAAAACATGGACACTTCAAAGCTAAATGTCCAAGCCTACAAAAGGAGAAAAAGAAAACTTTCTTCAAAAGAAAAAGAAAGGACTCATGGCTACTTGGGAGCACATGGACCTATCCTCATCTAAAGAAGGAGAGGAAGAAGGAAATCTATGTCTCATGGCAAAGACCAGCTTAGAGAGCTCAGAAGATAAGCAAGATGAAGAGGTAAACTTTAATGACATAATTTCTCTTCAAGAAGCATATAATGAACTGCTTGCTAATTCCACAACTCTTTCAGTAGGATGTAAAGAATTAAAAAAGGAAAATTTCTAAAATAACAAAGGAATTTAATTCGCTTAAAGAAAATTATGAAAATGTTTTAAGAAAAAATGAAAAATTAAAAATAAAGGACATTCTAGAAGTGACACCTAATGAAGCATTAGAACTTCAAAAGGAAGTTACTCACCTGAAGGAAAGCCTATCCAAATTCGTCAATGGGATTGAAAATTTAAATAAAATCTTGTCTTATAGACGAAGTCTATATGACAAATCTGGACTTGGCTTTGTTAAAAAGGAAGCCTCTGGAACATCCAAATTTATTGCTCATTGCAAATACTGTGGGAAAACAGATCATGAATCTTCAAGATGCTTTCATCATCCAGTCAAGGCATCCAATGCCTTCAAAACTAATAAGAAAGGACCCAAGTCTATTTGGGTACCTAAGTCTATGATAATTCTTGTTGTAGATCTGTTTGACAACAGGAAGAAAACACCAATTATGGTACTTGGACAGTGGCTGCTCATGACACATAACAGGCAAAAAGTCTATGTTCCCAAATCTTCAACCAAAGAATGGTGGATGGGTCACCTTTGGAGGAAATCAGAAGGGTAAGATAATAGGTATAGGTAAAATTGGTAAGCATTTTCTTCCCTCTACTAATAATGTTTTATATATTGAAAGACTTAGACACAATTTATTGAGTATAAGTCAATTATGTGACAGTGGACATAGTGTCTCCTTTAACAAAGATGAATGTATAGTCAAAAACTTGGATGGATCTATATTGTTTTTGGCTAAGAGGCAAAGCAATCTATATAAGATTGATTTGAACGATCTAACAACTCAAAATGTGTCATGTCTGGTATCCATCAACGAGAATCAATGGATTTGGCACGAGAAACTTGGACATGCAAGCTTGAGGTTAATCTCAAAACTAAATAAGCATAACCTTGTAAGAGGACTTCCAAATGTTGTATACAAATCAAATGTTCTCTGTGATGCATGTTAAAAAGGAAAACAAGTGAAAAGCTCTTTTGATTCAAAGAACATTATTTCCACAACTAGACCACTTGAACTTCAACATATTGATTTGTTTGGACCTACTAGAACAGTCTCTCTTAGTGGAAAACGATATGGATTAGTTGTAGTAGACGACTATACTAGATGGACATGGGTTATGTTCCTAAAACACAAGGACGAGTCTTCCAAAATCTTTTCTATCTTTTGCAAAAGAATTCAAAATGAAAAAGGTGTTTGCATAGCTTCAATTAGAAGTAATCATAGAGGAGAGTTCGAAAATAAAAGTTTTCAAGGGTTCTGTGAAGAGAACAAAATTCTCCACAACTTCTCTGTGCCACGTACACCTCAACAGAATGGTGTGGTAAATAGAAAGAATAGGTCATTACAAGAAATGGCTAAAACCATGCTTAATGATAACTCCACTCCTAAACACTTTTGGGCTGAAGTTGTAAACACTGCATGTTATTTACAAAATAGAATATATATTAAACCTATTTTAAAAAAGACTCCTTATGAATTGTGGAAAGGAAGAAAACCCAACATATCATATCTTCATCCTTTTGGATGTTAATGTTATATCTTAAACACCAAGGACAATCTTGGAAAGTTTGATTCTAAGTGTGATGGTGAAATATTGTTAGGCTATTCTAAAACGTCAAAGGCATATAGAGTGTAAAACTCTAGAACCTTAACGGTTGAAGAAGTCATTCATGTAAAATTTAATGATAGTAAGCCTGATAGAGAACTATCAGAGCTAGACGAATCATTTGCAAATATGAAGTTGGATGATACAAACCAACCAACGTCTAGAACCCAATTAGATGACCCAAAGATAAAAGAAAAGGAACCGACTAGACGACAGTGGCATTTAAAGACATATCATCTAGAAGATCAAATTCTTGGAAGCGTACGTGATCATGTCAGGACAAGATCAATGCTAGTGGACGAAGCTCTCCTAGACTATGGTTGGATCAATGCCATGAAGGAAGAACTAAGTCAGTTTGAATGAAACGATGTTTGGAAGCTAATTCCTGCACCTAAAGATAAATCTGTTATAGGAACAAAATGGGTGTTTCGTAACAAGCTAGACGAAGCAGGCAAAGTGGTAAGAAACAAAGCTAGACTTGTGGCTCAAGGCTACTCTCAACAAGAAGATATAGACTTTACTGAAACTTTTGGATCTGTAGCTAGACTAAAAGTCATTTGCATTTTACTTTCATTTGCTGCTTATAGTAATATGAAACTCTATCAAATAGATGTAAAAAGTGTATTTTTAAATGGCATAATAAATGAAGAAGTTTATGTGAAACAACCTCCTGGTTTTGAGTGTGATACTTTTCCTAAGCATGTTTTCAAACTTAAAAAGGCCTTATATGGACTTAAGCAAGCTCCAAGAGCCTGGTACGAAAAGTTAAGTTCTTTTCTTTTAGAAAATGGTTTCACAAAAGGAAAAGTAGATACCACTCTATTTCACAAAAATGTCCATTCACATTTTATTATTGCACAAATATATGTGGACGATATTATATTTGGTGCTACAAATGACGCTCTATGCAAGGATTTCTCTAAGCTTATGACAGCAGAATTCGAGATAAGCATGATGGGAAAACTTAAATTCTTCCTAGGATTACTAGTGAAACAAACTAACAACGGCATATACATACATCAAACGAAGTATACAAAAGAACTACTTAAAAAGTACAAGATGGACGATGGCAAAGAAATGAGCACACTAATGTATCTATCCTCAGTTCTTGAACTGGATGACACATCCAAAAAGGTAGACAAAACCAGATATAGAGGTATGATAGGATCTCTACTATATCTTACAACGTCCAGACCTGATATCATGTTTAGTGTATGTCTATGTGCTCATTTTCAATCTGATCTCAGAGAAACACATCTCACAGCAGTAAAGAGAGTTTTTAGATTCTTAAAAGGAACAACTAACCTTGGTCTATGCTTTAAGTCGAATAAAGAATACAGGTTAGTTAGATTTTGTGATACTGACTACGCAAGAAACAAAATAGAATGTAAAAGCACCAGTGGATGATGTCACCTCATTGGTGTTAATCTTGTCTCTTGGACGAGCAAAAAACAAGAGACGATTGCCCTATCCACAACAGAAGCATAATACATTTCAGCAACATCTTGTTGCTCACAAATTTTGTGGATCAAGCATCAGCTAGAAGACTACAGTATCTATGAAAGTAAAATTCCTATTCTTTGTGATAATACTGCTGCTATAAACTTATCAAAAAATCCTATATTACACTTTAGAGCAAAGCACATTGAAATAAAAGATCACTTTATAAGAGATTATGTTCAGAAAGGGGTTATTGATATTTAGTTTATTAACACTGAAAATCAACTAGCTGATATATTTACAAAACCACTTCCTGAAGATAAACTCATCCATATTCGAGATCGTCTTAGTATAGAATTTATAAAGGAATAGTTTACTTTGATGTGCCTTGATCGCCCAATGACTAGTAGCGTCCAATGTCATATAGCGTCCATTATTATTATACCGTCCATCATACATGCATCCATAAGCATGACTGTTCGCATTCCATAACAATTCATATTTATGTGCATAAAAATCTTCATCCGTACATAGTCATGTTTTCACTAATAATGATTTGAAATAAATTTTTATTCTTATCTGAGTCACTCAAGCGCCAAAACCTGCCCTCGTGAAATGTGTGTGCCTGAACCAGCATTAAATGCGCTTTTATCTCTCTTCAAAAATTCAAAAAATCGCCAAAAAGGAGAAACCCATCAGTTCCTTTCTATGCACTTAAACACCTGCAACCAAAAACACTTACCTGATCCTTACGGACTCAGAAAGTTCTTTTCTCTCTCCTGAAATCTGTCGAACCCTAAGCCCTCTTTCTTTCAACAATGGTGATGGAAAAAACTAATTTCGCCTTAAAGGCTGTGGCTCGTGTGAAAAGCCTAGACAACGCTATGGTCCTTATAAAGAGTCGCTTCGACATCCAAGCTCTTGACGACATAGGTGTCAAGGTCAAAGATAATCTAATGCATTGTGGTATTCTCAACTACTTCCACTTGAATGAGATTATCTACCCAAAGCTCATCAGACACTTCTGGAGATCCGCAGTGTTCTCTCAAACAAACATTATTGGAACTATTATAGGTGTAACGGTCACTCTAGACCTCGAAAGTGTTGCACAAGCCGTTGGGTGTGAGCATACTGGCTCCTACATCAAAAACGGATGGGAAGATAGTTTTGGAGGCCATGAAACAGTAAATGCCGCTCTGATAGGACTAGAAGGTGAAGGCCCCGTCGAGTACGGCAAGTTGATAAAAGAAGGCAAAGTATACTAGCAGTTTACGAATAAGGGTATACTACACAAGGCTAAGTCCAAGGACAGCGTAACCTTTCTGCATAGGTTCGCATTGTTCCATATGATTACTAGACAACAGTTCAACGTGCCTCACCTTATCCTTAGCAACATCATGAGGACCATGAAAGAACGAGGAGAACATGACCAGATCACCTACGCTACTCTTTTGAACAGGGTTTTCTGGATACATAAGGTATATCACGCCTTCTTTGCTTTGTCTGTTGGTGAGCAAGTTCATATTAGAATGCTAGGTGGTGCCCATAGGTTCACCCAGTTGCCATTTGGACGCAACAACATTGCCCAAACAAGAGTTGGGTTTATGTTGATGCCACTGGAGAAGTCTAACAAACTAGTAGATGTCAAAGAAGAACCAGTAGAGGAGGCACCTCAACAAGTTGAACAACTAGCTTTTCAACCAGCCAAGCCAATGGACAATGAAGCTTTATTCATCCACCCCATCACAACTGCCAGATCGTCCACATGAAGGCAACCATCCAAAGCAAGGACGTCCAAAGCAACAAGGTCCGAGATGCAACAACCTGCTGCTCTGCCTCCTCCAGTTGCTGCTCCTCCCCCACCTGCACCTGCTCCTTCACTAACTGCACCTACTCCTCCACCAATTGCACCTGCACCAACACCTGCCAAGAAAAGACTCCAACTGACAATAGAATCAGATGATGAGGACGATGAGCCCACCGGAGTTCTCTTAAAGAAACAAAAGACGGCCGTAGTAGCAGTTCTACCCCAACCACAACCACTAGCCGTCTAACCCTTTCAACCATCCAAACGATCGGTAGAATCACAACCAACAAAAGCACAACCAAAGAAAAGTAAGTTATCTACTCTTGCTGTTACTGAATCAAATGTTGAGTTTGTTGAAACTCTGATTGTTGAACCCTTTAAGCAACCCTCAACCCAAACACAAACCCAAACAGTAACCGCACCTAAACTAGACATGTTACTGCCTGGTGATGAAGGTTATACCTGCACCATACCCATACCTGGACTCACTAAACTCTATCTTTCCATCAAGCCTCCCAAACAACCTTCTTCATTTTCCATCATTCCCATAGCCACATCATCCACCAAACAAGAAGACCTGACAAGAACCAAACAATAGTGGCCCTTACTATTTGTTGAAAGCAACACACAAAACCTGATGGACGACAATGCTATCATCCTGCGTTCAAAACCTTTACCAGAGCCAGACTTTGGCTTTAACTACTCACCGATTTTTCTAGAAAAATATATGGACGAATATGTTCATCATCCGTCTACAGAATACTTGGCGCTACCTCCTAGTTCTATTGAACATTTGCCGCTCAAGCAGTTCATCCAACGAAGGTATCCAAGACTAGTGCGAGCCTAGCGCTTAACTGCCCATCCTCCTGGAATACTTCAACACTGAATGCCTCCAATAGAAGAAATTGAACAAGCTTTGCAATAGAGGCGAAGTCGAGCATCCAAACAAACAATCCACTTAAGGCCAGCAGATTTAAGGTTCAGGCCGATGGACCCCGAAAAAGCTAGATTCTTCCCTTTTCCGTTCAATCAGATGTTTTCCAACTCTGTCAAGAGCTTTGCTAATCTGAAGAATCAATTTTTCATCCCACTTACTCAACATGTCAAAACATCCACCACCATCTGCATCCAACCTGACCACATATACCTTAGGCTTCCAATCATGGATGTCAATAGCAATAAGGAGAATATTCTAACCAATCCACCCTCCTTGCCGCTACCGTCCAGAGCTGAAATTCACCAGCATCCAACCATCACCTCTGAATGGTACATAGCTCAGCATCTAACACAAGACATGGACGAGGACAACGCTGACCGCTTCTAGCATCAACATATGTTCACATGTGAACAAGAAGCATCTAGCAACGGCATTTCACAAGACGACAAGGCCAACACCCCAACAGCAACGAGTTATGAGTACACACAGCGTCCAACTTGTGTTTTTCACTTCTCAAACACTTCTACCGCCTTTAATCATCCAGCGGATGAGCGTCCCATTCTTAGTACAGAAACTTCCATCCTTTACACTTTGATTGCTGCCTTAACACATCCAAACACTTTCCAACCACCCTACCCATGGACAACCCCACGCCCTTCCCAACTTCAGATCCCCACCTTGAAGTTCTTGGAAGCACCCCCTCCACCCCCCAAAGTTCACCCACCAACCCCTTCTCAACCACCTTCACCAACACCTCCACTGCCACCTACTCCCGGTTCTAAAGCATCCGCAAGCCTTCCCATTTCCACTATTGCCCCTCCACCCTTCTCAACAATTGACCCCACCGTCCAACAGTACGTTGCTAACCAACTACAACCCATCTTCACTTTTCTCCAACAGATCCTTCAGAACCAACAAGAACTATTTCGCACGCCACAACCTTCTCCACCTCTTCCTCCACCAATGCCCAAGTGACCATGATGACATTTTCCTTTTTTTTTGTTTTGTTGCTCTTTTTGATAATGACAAAGGGGGAGAAATTAAATTGTCCGTATGTGGTTCTAATTTTTTTTATATGGTTCTAAGTTTTGTTAAATAAAATGCAAGTTTTCTATATGTTTACTCTGATGTCTTTTTACTTACTCTGATTGATCGCTCTGATACAATAATCTCCAATTACTCTGATACTTGTTAATTGCTTTGATACTTGTTCACTTTGATACTTTTGCATTATATGACACCCATGCATAAATAGTCTATACTCTGAAAATTGGATGTTTATCTAGACTAATAACTTATGTGTCCCAAGAATGCAAAAATTGACATATCAGACTCAGGGAAGCATAGTAAGTTCATCGAAACCTAGCTATACATGTGCTCTCTCTTTAATGTTCTTTCGTGAAACTTAAAAATTAATAAGTTTTGTCATCATCAAAAAGGAAGAGATTGTTGAAACCAAAGACATTGAAGCGTCTAGTCCCTCAAAGTTTTGAAGATAACAAACTTATTAAAGTTTAAGTCTCTGTTTGATAATAACGAATTTACGGCATGGCGTCCAACGTGCCAGTCTCATCAAACATCCAACATTCATATATGAGGACCGTCTAAGAGTAAGTCTCTTTCCATGGACTGTGTCTTAAGCTTAGACGCTAATATTAGACTCATCCAGACGTAAGTTATTTTAAACAATTAAGTTCTTAAATACTTGTCCAGCCTATACATCTTTTATGTATACGAACTTTGAGACTAATGATTTACCATTTTGAGATCTAACGTTCAAATATTTCAAGCATTAAATGGTAGACAGAAACATTCTAGTGCAAAGGCATAACTTTACAGAAAAAGAAAGTCAACTTATCAAACTACCAAGCCAAATGAAGAGTGTTCAGAAAAGTAGACCATCATCTCAATCCTGCACTTTCCATTCTGGTGCAAGATCAAAAGTCGCTTTTTAGACCTCTCTAAAAGCTCGATACGTGCGTCTCTTTCTTAAAGACTGAAGCTAAGTCATCTTCAACAGCTCTTTTTCATTGAAGACTATATATTCATCAAGGAAAAAGAAGAGAGAAGTGAACACGAACAAACCAAGTGATACAATAAGAGAAGCTCAAAAACAATCTATTGCCTTCTTGCGTCCACTAGACGATCTTTGTATTCTCTGAAATAATTTTGTAATTGTGCTTATCTTCTATACCTTCACTTTGTGAGTTGAGTTTTCGTTGTAAACAACTATATCTGTTGTGAAAGTTTGGAGAGCTTAATGAGAAAGAATACTTGGGTTGTTAAGCAATCAGAGGTGATTACGTTATAAAGCCTGAAGAGGCTACGAAGAATACTTGTGTAATCTAAGGTTGGTTAGTGAATACCTTCTGGGTGAAGGGACTAGATGTAGCTCAAGGTTGAGTGAACTAGTATAAATTCTCTATATTCTTGTTCTTCTCTATCCTTTGCTTAAAACGTTTACGAACTTGTTTTTAAGATTGAAAAGTTTTTTTTAAAACGCACAATTCAACCCCCCTTCTTGTGCGATTCTTGCTCTTTCAATCAAAACCGATGGTTCGATTAGGTGATCGACTTAGACGAGTAGTGGAATTGGTAATGAAGCATATTAGTGGTAATTGCTAAGCTTGGGGCCATAATGGCAATGCAAGTATCTAGAGCATATTGGCGGTAATGAGTAAGATCTAAAAGGCCATAATTGAACTTGTGGATGGAAGAGGCTTCCTCTTAAGGATGATGGAGGTGCAAGTATCTAAAGCATATTAGCAGCAACCTAATGCTTTAAGGTTTTAAGTTAAATGTGGTGTCAAGTTCACTTGTGTAGTTGACACATGGCCCATTGATGGAGTTCTCCCCTATGTTTATGCCCCCCTCGTATTTCCTAACAAGTAGTATCATAACCGATGGTTCGACTAGCTGACCAACTCAGACAAGTAGTGAAATTGGCAGTAGAACATATTGGTGGCAATGGCTAAGCTCTAGGGGACATGACAGCAATAAAAGTATCTAGAGCATATTGGCAATAGTGGCTAAACTCTAAGGGCCATCATTGAATACTTGTGGATGGAAAAAGACATCTGCTTGAAGGGGAGTATACCATGTGGAAGAATCTCATACTTGAGGGGAAGATTGTTGAAGTTCAAGTGTGAATATGAAGTTCTACATTGGGTAGAAATGGGTAAGTTAAGTGACATGTAAGTGAGAAGGACCCGCAAACCTAATGTCTTAAGGTTTTGGATTAGATGTAGTGTCAAGTTCACTTTGTAGTTGGCTCGTAGCCCATTGATAGAGTTCTCCTCAATGTTTAACCCCCTCATATTTCTAACAATGTAAAATAATTTAATTATTTGGTATATTAAATCCCATTATTTACATCACTTCGTGATAGACCATATATTTAGACAAATGTGATAATTACCTGTCAACAAACGATTGTGAACGTAAATATTGGTGCTAGTGGCTCCTGGATGAAGAGAATTAGCAGTAATATCTATTCCGTCTTCCTGACCAAAGTTGCAATAAAGAACAAGTGGTATATTATATATAACACAAACAACTAATTAATGAGGCAAAATTAAAGGGCCATTTTTCTCATAAACATAACAGAAGGAAGGTCACCAAAAACAAGAGAAAAGAATGTAAAACAACAATTGTTTAGTTTTAGAAAACATTTTCTATTTTTATTTTTCATTTTACTTTTAATTACAAAAATGTAACACTATTTTCACTTTATTTCTTATTTTCAAAAATTTATATAGGAAACTGTCAAAATAACTTTTAATTGTTATTCGTTTTCATTTTTTGTTTTTACTATTTTCTATACTAAAATTTGAAAAAAAGAAACAAAGTGAAAATAAAGTGATATTTTTATAATCAAAAATGAAAACAAAAACCATTCTCTTAAATCAAATGGCCTCTAAAAGAATAAAAATTGTATGATTGTGGTTGCCCGAAATTGCAAGATTAACTACTAGAAGGAATGAAAAGTTTAGGCATTCGCAAAAACTTGATTGGCTATAAACCCTACTCAAACCCAAGACTTATAAAAATTGGTAACTAATACAATAATCATAAAAATTTTCCAAATACTTGTTAACAATTATTTACTCAAAAGATAGACAATTTCAATTAATAATATAAAAGGATGCAAAATCAAAATTAATTAGCTCAACCTGATATTTAAGTAGTTTAATCTTTTCATACCCGCTCAACTTGGAACATAAGGATGTTTAAGAACCAAAGTTGCATCCACATTGAACACACTCAAATATACAGTTGTATATAAATCACTAACTACTTATTAGATGCAATGCAAGGCAGGTCAAAATGATAGCCTTGTTTGCATTGGAACCTATGCTAAATGGGCGTTAGTAAACTTAGAAATAGATCATGCCATAATGGGAAATATTTATTTAGAAATAGTAGTTTCTTAATTAAATAGTGAAAGCCTAATAGCCAAAGAAAAGAACTCATGCAAGATCAGGGATATCAATTTCTTAGCAATTAGCCCAAGGTTTAGAGACATCAATGGGAAATAATAATGTTTACTTATAGTGGCTATTAATAACCACCTACAATGTTGCATTATGGTAAAAAAAAAATGAAAATTATTAACCAACGCTTAACATCGAAATAATGCATTACTCATTGTGGTAAAACCTTGAGACGTCTTGCAAGTTCATTGGCATGTAAAATGTTAGCAAGCTTTGATTGCCCATATGCACGCCAATTGTTGTAACTGTATTATATAAGGAAGTAAATGAATTATACAAAACACTTATCCTTTGCACACATACTACAATTCTCGTGTCTGTATGCTTCAATCTAAATGTTAGAAATAAAACAGAGGTACTTTAAAAATGATAACCATGACAAAATGAGATCTTTTATATAAAGAAAGACTAAAGTGAAGGCATATTAGAATTCATAAATAATATGATGTTGTAACTTGCAAGTTCTTAGTCTTCTAAGTCTTATATACACAATTTCTCTTAGAGAATAAAGAGTCTCTTCCTTTTTTAAATGATGAAATGTGAAAAAAGAAAATTATTTATATAATTGAAGACTGTAACCCTTTCATAAAGTACATAGCCTTTCATGAAAAGTATAATAACTTTTGAATTTTCCTTATTTTTATTTTGGTGTATCATAAAAATAAGACTTGTGGTATCTATATGTTACAAAACTCATCATTAAATGGATGACATCAATCCCAACAAAATAATCCTTATAAGATCATTTCAAAAGCAGTAACTTATAATGATTGATTAATAATATAAGTAAGCCCACTCATTAAATAAATATCTAACAAAATTCCATTTTGGCCATATCTATCATTATTCAATCATGCATTATAAAATAATTATCTGAGCTCAAAAATGTTATATTTACTAAATAATGTTTTGAACATTTTGCTCCATTTACTAGTATTAGGATGAAAGTGTTCTTTGTTACATGCCTAAACTAGATAGTATAAACATAGAAAATATTGTTCCTAAACTTGATAGTTTAAACTTAGAAAATTATCAACCAGATTCAAGAACACTCAAGCAATAACATAAATTTTCTCAATAATTTAACAGAAAAGTGGCTTTGATTGGTACCATTTGATCAAAATAAAAGGTAGATATAAAGATGATAACCATCAAAAATTGAAATCTTTTATGGCAAACACCAATACAATAAAAATAGAAAGACTAAAATAAGTGAAAATGTACATAAATCTACGAAAATGTGATGTAATTTGTGAGTTCTTGATCTTTCATGTCTTATATGCATAATTCTTTGTTATAGAATATAGAATCTCTTCTAATGATTGGATGTTAAAAGAAAAAAAAAAAAAACAATACTTATAACTTAGAGTCAATATATAGCTCTGTTATAATAAGTTCATATTCTTTAATGAAACATAATAACATTTAAACTTTTCTCATGTTTTGAGTAATGTTGTATCCACAACATATTTTCACAATTTTTTTACAATTCATTTTTTCTTTATTTCTCTTTATCACATCAAGTCATTTTATCTCATACTTCTCTCTTCTCTTCCATATTTCTCTCCCTTTGTTGTATAATATTTATAAATTTTTGTTGCATGAATAACATTATTTTTTTTATTTTGACTCATCATAAAATATAGAAATAAGGCTTTTATTATCTACATATTACAAAACCTATATCAAATGGGATATCATTAGTCGTAATAAATTAATGTATCTTTACAAAATCACTACGGAAAGGACTAATACTTTATAAATAACTTATAATGCATAATTGATGATATATATAGGATGATATATTAAATAAATATCTAACACTAAATGTAACATACTTTGTATCTAGGTGCATCAAATCTTATCATTTTTTTTTCTGTATAGATGCTTAATTTGACTCATTCTAGCTTGAGTGATAGATCCTTTCATACACATTTAACGTAACACCTAATGCTACATATAGCCACGAAAAAATAAATACCACAAACTAAAGATTGGCAATAATATTTATTTATGTAAGAGTCTAACAAATACTAAAGCCAAATTGCTAGTAATAAAATTGAAGTCTCTAGCATAATTGTTGTTTTTTTAAAAAATTCCTAGAAGAGTAAGACTCGATAACTCCTTTTCCATGAAAAAGACCCTACTAGCATAATTTATCATCATAGATTGTGTTTGGACTACTTCTTACCTTGATTGATCATTAATTTTGTCAAAAAGGATTCCTTCACGATATGTTAATCGATGAGCAGCTGAGGAGATATTAATAATTCTTCCTTGTTTCTTACTTTCTCGTGTTGTTTTCACCATAGTATCCAACAACATATTTGTTAAAAGAAAATGACCTGTGAAATTATGTTGAATAAAAACCAAAGGATTAAGATTATTTTGACATTTTTCTCAACCTATGCTTTTAAAGAAATAGTAGAAGAGTTATTTAACATTTTATGATAAATCACAAGTGTAAAAGCTAGGACTATGCAAAATAGATTTCATATAACAATTATTTATAATTCTTTCCCAAGACACACCCACTCATCTAAGATACACACACACACACATGCATATGCATGCACTACCCACTTAAGATACATACACAGGGCACGCATGTACACCCACACATAGAAAAAGGGGGATTATGTGTGTGTGTTGCTACATGAGCCACACACACATGAGCATGCATGCACTAGAGCTATCAAAATGGCCCCGGCCTAATGGGCCAGCCTACTTAGCCCGTAAAAAGGGCTGAGCTGGGCTAAAAAAAAGACAGCCTAAAAGAAATTGGGTCATTTTGGCCCTGCCTGTCTGGCCTGGCAGGCCAACTGGGCCCAAGCCGAGCTGGCCCGGAATATATATATATATAATCGTTGCACTGCTGCTTGAAGCAGTTCGTTGCACTGTCTCAGTTTTATATATATATGACATATCCGTTACACTTGCACTGATGCCTATTGCCTGGAAGCAGTCCGTCTAGGTTATATATATATATATACATATATATGTATATATACATATATATGTATATATATATATATTAAATAAAAATATTAATATACTTAAAAAAAATTAAAAAAGAAAAAGTCACACAAGTTTGTAAAAAAAAAAGAAAGCTAACATGGGTACTTTATTTTGTAAATAAAAATGAGACTATTGAATAATTAAGTCAATTATATATGAATAAAAATGTTCATTTATGCTACAAAGTATGTAGAATTTAATTTTAAATATTTAATATAATTTAAATAATTTAATTTTATATAATTTTTGGCCAAAAAAATAATAATTAAAATAGATAACAATATTAATCGGTGTGCAAAAAAATTTAGGCCAAATTGACCCGGTGCCCCACATAGGGCTTGGCTGGGCCCAAAAAACATAGGCCCGAGCACAAACTAGGCCGGGTTGGCCTAGCCTATTAACAAACAATGGGCGGGGCCGCCATTTTTGACAGCTCTAGCATGTACCACCTATCCAAGACACACACACACAAATAGAGAAGCTTCGCATGTGTATGTTGCTACATAAGATGCACACACACATGCATCACCCACCCAAGAAATGCACGAATAGACACATGTGCACGTGTGTGTGCTACTACATAAGACACACACATGCACAAACAAATGCACATGCGTGCGTGCACCATCCACCCAAGAATGTGCTCATAAAAAAAAAAAAAAAAAAACCATATTGTGAAAATTAGATAGTTTCAATATACCTATATAATTTATGGCAAATTGAAGTTCAATGTTATCCTTGGATAGCATGAAAGGGGCTGCACAAATTCCTGCATTGTTTCTTTGAATTGCAAAAAACAAATAAATTAGAAAGCCTTACTACTAGATTGTTTCCATGAATGGTCAAAATTAAGATGTGTGTGCATGAAGAAAGATAGTGAGAGAGATATGGACAACTATATTAAACACACACATGAAAAAATTTGACAATGTAGCCCATGTACTCTTACATCAAAATATTCAATGGAAGACTAGATGAATTAAACTTTGATGCAAAATTCTGAATAGATGCCATTGAACTAAGATCTAACTCCATGACATCAACTTTAGCCGTAGGAATCTCCTTAAGTATTGATTCCTTGACATTTTTTGCACCAATCATATCTATCACCCCCATAATCACATGGACACCACGCAAAGCAAGAACACGAGCAGTCTCAGCACCAATACCACTGGATGCCCCTATTGTTAGATTGAACAATAACCAAAATATACAATTAAAAGATATAAGTATGTAAAAAAATGGAAAATTTCATAGAGTTTCCTATTTGTTTAAAAGTGTGCAAGTATTATGATAAAGTATGAAATTTTTTTTTAGAGTTTGTAAACTTTTGGAATTAAAATAAATTAAGTATAGTTAAGGTTATGGATGATGATGGATTGAGGTTAAATCAAGTACAAGGTAAAATACAAATTGATTAACTTTAATCGGATTAGTTGCATCAAATTCATCAAATATATTGGGTTTAATTATCGAGTTTATATACATATATATGTATATATATACATATATTATAAGGAGCGTATACTATGAGAATGACTTTCTTATGTGAGAATAAGAATAGTCGATCTCAACCGTTAAATTAAAATAGAAGGTTTAGATTAAAATACATTAGAATTCAAATTTAAACCTCATGTAACCATCAAATCTCTAAAAGATTTACCAAACAAAAATCAAATCTCTAAAAGATCTCGATTATCATGTCCTAAAATATTTCAATTATCACGTCACTCTTGTTTAAGATTGTCATTAACCCATCACCATCACCGCCATGACTGTCGCCACCATCGGCGGTGGTGGTAGCGACAGTGACAGCAACAGACATGGCGGTGATGGTCATGTCGGTGGTGGTGGTGGCAGCGATCATGGTAGTGATGGTGATGGCGACAATAGTCATGGTAGTAGCGGCAGCAACAGTGATGGCGCTGACAATCATGGTAGTGGTGGCAGTGGCAATCATGGCAATGGTGGTGGTGACGGTCATGACGATGGTGATGGCGACGATTATGGTGATGGTGGTGATGGATTAACGACAATCATGAAGAACATGATAATTGAGATCTTTTAGAGATTTGATTTTTATTTGGTGAATCTTTTAGAGATTTGATAATTACATGAGGTTTAAATTTAAATTCTTAAGTATTTTAATCTAAGTCTTCTATTTTAATTTAACGGTTGAAATTGACTATTCTCATTCTCATATAAAAAAGTCATTCTCATAGTATATGCCTCCTATATATATGAAAACAAATATAAAAATAAAAAATAGCAAAATAAAAAAGAAAGAAAGAACATTAAGGTTATCTAGTTCTTTAGACTTGAAAACGTATAATTAGGTCTAATAATAACCAAGTTACACTATTTTTAATCCGATTATCTAAACTAACAAGGTACTCTTGGTGTAAAATTGTTATGCTTGGACTTAGGGACAGAGCTTCGTGTAAGAATGGGGTACCAATGGTTATTCCAATATTTCTTTTTAAAAAAAAAAACTATAGTATACATATATTTTATATTTTATTTGAGGCTCCATTGTTTAAAAATAAGTGAGAAATTTTTTAAAAATTTTGTAGGTTCCACTATTTATTTTTATTTTATTTCTTATTTACTTTCACTTATCTATCTATTTCTCTTGTATTATTTATTTATTTTTTTCTTACCAAATAATTTAAAATTTAAAATTATTTTTTATTTATCTTTATCTCTTAATTATTATTTTTTTCTTCTATTTATTTCTTTTCTATCAATCAAAGGCTAAAGAAAGAAAAACATAAAAAAAGACAAAGAAAAGAGTGACCTGTAACAATAGCAGTGAGACCCGCTCCATCGATTCCGTAAGTCACTTCCTCAGCGGTAGAAGATGATGAAAACCCAGAAGCCCCTTTTCTGTTGAATGGCCACATGTCACCGTTTTCTGAGTCTCAACTCAATTGTTTTCTCTCTCTGAGTTTAGACTGCAACTTATCAAAGATGGTTTTTGTGTGTGTGGGCGTACATATATCTGAGTTTATAATATGGAACATAAATCATAAGTATTGTACGACTTTTTTGGGTAGGTGTTCCCTCAGGCTCCCCATCAGCATTAAGATGTGAGGTTGATACTGAAATGACAGTTTCATCATAATTCTATTTTTTAATTATTTATTGTTTCTTATCAAACACACGTTAATATCTCTTAGGTTTAAGTTTTAATTTTCCGTTTGAGAATTTCTAATATATTTTTTTTGTTGATGTACTTTTTTAATTTAATAAAATTCATCTAAGTCTTATTAAATATGAGAATTTTATTCTTTATTTAACAAATTCTTTCAGATTAATAAAATTTACATGAATTAATAAAAGAATATTAGAAAATATCTTATTAGCATTTCTGTTTTATTTTCTTTCATAAAACTTATTAATCGGAATTCGGAACTTTGAGATTAAGTAATTAAAAATAATAATTGTTTAATAAAAATAATTTTGTAATTATGTAATATATTTAAATTTTAAAAATTATTATTCTTTATTGAAATTAATTTTTTTCAAAAAAAAAGTATAAAATTAGCCATTAGAAGGAGGAAGGAAATTTCATAGGTTCCTACTTCCCATCACTGTCGTGCAAATTAATGATACCTGTCATAATCATAAAAAATTAATGTGACGGGAATTTGTTTTTGTTTTTTGTTTTTTCTATTCATTATTCCATATCCCATTCCCTTGGTCAGAGACTGTAATGCCGTGTACCTTAAATGTTTTGAATTGGCTTAAATGACCTCTGATGTGATTACTCCTCTTGATAATATCTTTTTCTGCATATATGTCAAATTTTATATCACATGGGTAATAAATCTTTTATACCAAAATTAGTACTACAGTTTATGACTATAATTCCTTTGTACCACTTTATAAAAAGTATTTCTCAAAAAGGAAAAAACTTTATAAAAGGTGTATGTTTTCAACTACCCTAGTAACTCATGTACTTTTCAATATTTTCAAAAATAAAAACTTTATTTCTTGAAATAAAAAAACAATTACCGACATGCATTTTGTTTCTTTTTTTTTTGTTTTCAGAAAAGAAAATGGTAATTTTTTTAATATATTAAATAATTTACTTTCAATGTAATATTTTTATTACTATTACTCAATTAATATTTTCATAAATAAAAAACATATCTTTTAATGATCACATAAAAAATTCTTTTAATGCAGAAATCAAGAAAAATACAAAATTAAAAATTGAATAATTTATTTTTTAAACAATAAATACACTAAAACAAAAAATATTTTTAAAGTCATAGATATTATAAAATAAAATGTTATAATGATTCATTGAACTTCCTCCTTATTTCCTGAAGTACGAATAAAAACAATATTTGACACAATTTTTCCCATCTTTTTTTTTTATTTTCAATTGAAAGAAAAGAAAAAATAGTTAAACTACAAGAAATGCTCAACTTTTTAATATATTAAATGACTTACTCTTAATTTAATATTATTTTTATTTTTAACTAATGTTGCAAACAGTGAATTTTCTATTATAAAAATAAGGGTTAAAAAATTTGTTAGTCTTTGAAAATATATTATATTTCGAATTTGGTTTTTATTATTTTATTTGTTTTTAGTTCTTAAATTAACTTTAAGAATGTGGTTCTAGTCTTTGTTACTTAAGTTTATGTACTTTTAGACTTTAAAATTTTCAAAAATCATGTGCTTCTAATTCTTAATGAGGGATTAAAATTACATTATTTTATCAAATTAGTTCAACTACCCTAGTAACTCAAGTCCTTTTCAATATTTTCAAAAATAAAAACTTTATTTCTTGAAATATCAAAATAAAACAATTACCGGCTTGCACTTTGTTTTTTTTTTTTCATATAAGAAAATGGTTTTTTTTAATATATTAAATAATTTACTTTCAATGTAATATTTTTATTATTATTACTCAGTTAATATTTTCATAAATAAAAATATCTCTTTTAATGGTCACATAAAAAATTCTTTTAATGCAGAAATCAAGAAAAAGACAAAATTAAAAACTGAATAATTTATTTTTTAAACAATAAATACACTAAAATAAAATAGATTTTGAAAGTGATAGATATTATAAAATAAAATATTATAATGATTCGTTGAACTTCCTCCTTATTTCTTGAAGTATGAAAAAAAAATATCTGACAAAATTTTTCTCATCTTTTTTTTATATTTTCAATTAAAAGGGAAGAAAAAATAGTCAAACTATAAGAAATGCTCAACTTCTTAATATATTAAATGATTTAATCTTAATTTAACATTATTTTTATTTTTAACTAATGTTGCGAACGCTTAATTGAAGAATTAAAATATTATTATTTAATTAATATATTTTTGGGTAAATAACTACAATTTTCTTTTAATTAATGTTTTAAAAGTAAAACGATCATTAAATCAATGAAGTTACTTGATCACCATCCAAACCATTTCAAAGACGATGTGCGCATGGATAACAAGATAATAATAGAAAATAAAGTTTTTTTATATTATAAAAATACGAGTTAAATAATTTGTTAATCTTTGAAAATAAATTATATTGTGAATTTAATTTTTATAATTTTATTTGTTTTTAGTTCTAAAATTAACTTTAAGAATGTGGTTGTAGTCTTTGTTATTTAAGTTGATGTACTTTTAGTCTTTAAAAATCTCAAAAACCATGCACTTCAATTTCTTAATGAGAGATTAAATTACATTATTTTATCGAATTAGTTCAACTACCCTAATAACTCATGTCCTTTTCAATATTTTCAAAAATAAAAACTTTATTTCTTGAAATATCAAAATAAAACAATTACCGGCTTGCATTTTGTTTTTTTTTTTTTCAGAAAAGAAAATGGTTATTTTTAATATATTAAATAATTTACTTTCAGTGTAATATTTTTATTACTACTATTCAATTAATATTTTCATAAATAAAAAACAACTCTTTTAATGGTCTCATAAAAAATTCTGTTAATGGAGAAATCAAGAAAAAGACAAAATTAAAAATTGCATAATTTATTTTTTAAACAATAAATACACTAAATAAAATATATGTCTAAAGTGATGGATATTATAAAATAAAATGTTGTAATGATTCGTTGAACTTCTTCCTTATTTCTTGAAGTATGAATAAAATCAATATCTGACACATTTTTTCTCATCTTTTTTTATATTTTCAATTAAAAGGGAAGAAAAAATAGTCAAACTATAAGAAATGCTCAACTTTTTAATATATTAAATGATTTAAACTTAATTTAATATTATTTTTATTTTTAACTAATGTTGCAAACACTTAATTAAAGAATTATAATATTATTATTTAATTAATATATTTTTTGGTAAATAACTACAATTTTCTTTGTATTAATGTTTTAAAATTAAAATGATCATTAAATCAGTGAAGATACTTGATCACCATCCAAACCATTCCTAAGACAATGTGTGTATGTATAACAAGATAATAATAGAAAATAAAGATTTTATATTATAAAAATAAGGGTTAAATAATTTATTTATTAAAATAAATTATATTTTGAATTTAGTTTTTTTTTTTTTTAGTTCTTAAATTAACTTTAAGAATGTGGTTGTAGTCTTTGTTATTTAAGTTTATGTACTTTTAGTCTTTACAAATTTAAAAAATCACGTGCTTCTAGTTCTTAATGAGAGATTAAAATTACATTATTTTATCAAATTATTTCTCAAAAATAAATACAAAATTGTAAAGATTAAAATAAAAACTCATATTTTTAAGGACTAAAAATGTATTTAAATATAAAAATAAAAAACATTTTTCAAATATAATATGTTGAATTTTATTTTATTTTATAAGCAGAATTTTATTTGTCAAACAGAGTACAAGGGATACTTTAACTCGTTTACAAGGAATTACAAGAGATACTAGCTAGATAGATGTAGCAAGCTACAGGATCAAAGCACCAATCAAAAAAAGAGCATTGAATGTTATTTCTTTTGACTTTGTACCATGTCCACGATCTGACTTTTATCAGGTCCAACACACCAGTGAAGTCAAAAGGGACCCCTTGGAAATTTATATTGTTAGGCATCATCCAATACTATACCGTAGCATGCCAAAATAGATGACGAACGGGGCACATCTTTTTCTTTATGAACAATGACCTAAACTAAATAAAATGGTTAGAAACTTCGTTAGGCAAGATCCCTAAGAAGCCTAACTAGGCGTACACCACATTCTAGATCCGATTTGTCAACAGACAAGACAAGAATAGGTGATTAGAATCTTTGCCAAAGGAGAAACAAAACACACAAGAGATCCCTTGAGCTTGAGGCAAAATCCCTTTTTAACTAAGTTGACTCAATTTAGTATCCTATCCAAAACAACCCTTGAGCAAGGACTTTGAAGGGGACATGACTTTTCTAAAAAGATTTTAAGATAGTAGAATGAAGGGAGTGCAATCTTTCCAACCAAGAGCTGAAATAGTCAAAAAGTATACGCTGATTTGACTAAAAAGCATTCAGATTTATCTTCCTTCCAAATCTATTGGTTCGACAAGTCTCTCTGTATAGAGGAACAAGAGCTCAAGGCGTTAATCAAACCTTCCAAAAGTCCCTCTTCCCACACAAAAAGATCTCTTCTCCACTACCGTGACCAACACCACAAATCATCATTCCAACATCCCATATCAGTCACAATTGCATTCTTATCATAGGCTACTTGGTAAAACTGAGGAAAAGAGAGTTTCAAGCTTAGATCACCTAGCTATACACCATGCCAGAAGCATGTATTCCTCATTTCTAATCTTTCTAGAGACACATTGAAAGAACTAGAGCGGTGGCACATAATTAGCTTTCTCTATAGAACACATCCCTCCACCAAATGGATGTAGAGTGACCTGTTTTTTTTTTTTTTTTTCTTAGGTACGATTCTGAACTTTCTAACTAAGGACGACAATATGGATAGGGTAATACCCATTGAGATGTCTCTATACTCCCTTCTAATGTGTCAATGAAAATTATTTTTTATTAGATAGTTTTATCCTCTTTGTAAATATCTTAATCGTAAAGAGATAGCAGTCATCTTCACATTGTTAGTTGCTTACCTATTTTCTAATGAAAATTAAGCAAAGATGCTCCTTCTCTATTGTTAGGCACAATTTTGATCCTAATTTTTTCTTTAATTCATAATAGAACATGCTATAATATATATATATATATATATATATATGTTATAAATTTTCTACAATATCCATTGTCTGGGGTTTGTAGTAAGCTAGAAGAATGTAGGCCTTATTTGTCTTGAATAAGTTAATAGACTTCCAGTCTCTTTAATTGAATATAAATGGATCCTTCTCTGTTACCACATAATTATAAGATTTTTATCTAGATTTATGCACTTATATATAATATAAGCTAACTTTTTTTGGTTTAAGCTTTTATGTATTCTCTATGAGAGGCAATTCTATTCAAGTCAAATATGACTATTATAAATGATAAAACTCTCTTTCCGAATATTTAATAGAATTGCATATCTAAAGTTCAAACTTTAGACTATTAGTTAAACTGGAATAACCGTATGTCAGTTGATTCACACGCTCGATAGTTAATACAAGCTAACTTAAAACTTTATATTATCTTATCTAAACTTTTCTAACTTATTGACATAAATAAATTTTTTCTCGAACATTTCAATAACCAAAAAGAAAAGAACATTCTTACGTCAAATAAAAGCTCACTTGTTAATTCAATTCCTTTCTTTCAGTTTTTTAATACTTTCGATTCCTTTTTTTTTCTCTCTCATCTATTTCTTCCTTTTTATCTGATCTCTTTCCTTTAAGATGTGAATCTTGTAACTCTTTTCTCTTTAATGACCTTTCTCGTAAACTTTGTTGGCTTCATTTTCTTTTACTCATCAACTAAAGCTTCTATTTGGTTGAGAAGAAAGAAAGTGAAAGAGAAAAAATTTTAAATTTGAATTAAAGAAAAAGTACAAAAGAAAAAAAATTAAGTTTTTGTTTCTACAAATCAGCTTTTATCTTTTTTTTTCTCCCATTTTCTCTTCAAACAAATAAGAAAAAATATATATTATTCATATTTTTCTTCCTCTCAACCAATTACACCAAAAATGTTTGATGAAGAATGATAATGGGGCACAACAAACATGAGTAGTAATCTTTTATCGGGTAAAAATTTGTCTCATACTCTCTTTGTAGCCATATAGTTATTGGTTAAGCAAGTATTCACGAATTTTATGAATATTCATGGCTATTCATGAATATATATTAAAATATACTTTAAAAAAAGAAAAATAAAACAAAATTAAAAATAAACAACTTTGAAACATATATTTATACTAAAAATAAATTAAAACATCTTACTTTATATATAACTAGGAGAAAGAGAAACACTCTTTTAAAAAATGAAAATAAAATAAAAGAGAGAAATGATGTAGTGGATAATTTAAAGAATAATTAAAGGGTAAAGTAGTTAAAGAATAAAGCAGTAAATAGTTTAGAGAATAATTAAAAAATATAGTGTAGTCCAATAAAAAGTGAAAACCAAAAAAAATAAAATCCTCTTTATTATAATTATAGATTAGGAATACTCAAATAATTTTAAATTGTGATTAGTAATGGACACGGCTACTTTACTATTTTGCCCTAGCTCCATTAATAAGTTAATAGACAAAAAAATCTATTTATTTTACCTGAAATAACTATTAAACTAATTATTTTTAATCCATAATAAATTTTATCCGTAAATATCTATAGATCTGAGTGTATTTTTTCATCCATTTGATACCTTTTGCTTCTTGAATGTTCTTATATATTTGAAGGTATATCTTTATATACAAGTGACTTCTCGTGAAAGTCAGCATGTAGCTTTCCAAATAACGAGGAAGCTTCATTCCTTTGTTTTTACTTATTTAAATAAAATAAAATAATATATGTTTATATTAATCTATCATACGTATACGCCATCCTATTTCTGATTTGAATTAACCTTACGTAAGTATCTTAAAATTTGACCTTCCTTAGTTACTATTTAATTTTTAAAATTTAGTCCTTAAAAATTATTAAAACTATATGCATTTAGTTTCTTTTGAGAGACAATTAAGAGAATATATATATATATATATACATATATATATGGGTTAGGATCCGTTGACATCAGGTGTCAAAGTTAGTCAAATTACATCTTCAATAACTTTTTGTAGAGTACAAATTTAACCAATCCAACCGTTGAATTGTGTGATATTATTTTCATGATCATGTATATCAAATTTCACATCATTTGGACTTTTCTAGATATGTTATCTAACATTAAATATTTACGTATATTTTAATAACATATTGTATGTTAAAATAAAGTAATGTGATAAACTTTTAAATAATTTTAGAATTAGATGAAATTCTATATACTTAATCTAATTAATAAGAACATCAAATTTAACGATTAGATTGATTAAATTTGCATTCTACAAAAAATTATTGAAGGTGTAATTTGACACCTGGTGTCAACGAATCCTAGCCCTATACACACACACACACACACACACACACACACATATATATATATATGTATGTATGTATGTATATATTTATGTTTGTATGTATGTATAGGAGGGATTAAATGACACTGGTATCACTTATATCAATTATTACATCATTTAATAACTTTAAATTGAATAATTTTATCTCAAAACCTATCGTTGGATTGAAAGTTCCTTTAACATAGATCATATGTATAAAATTTTATATTAATCCAAAATTATTCAATACCTTATTCATATAGATCAAAATAGACGTAATATATATTTTTTCAAAATATAGTAAAACATGAGTCATTTGATTACCTTTTTATTCTTATTCAATTTTGACAAAATTTGACATAAACAATCTTGGTAATATGAAATTATAATTTAACAGTTGGCAATACTTATCCTGATCACCACCAAAAACCAAATTTACCTTAAACTAAAATAATATAAAAAATTAAAAAATAATTATCTAAAAATATACTTCATTTATAAAATAAAAAAATATTTTTATATTAAAAAATATAATCATGTCTTTGTACGTCATTTTATATTTATCAACTAATTCATCAATTTATTTTATCAAACACTTCTAATTTATTGAGTTAACAACTTTTAACTAAAATTTATCTGTTCAACTTTTATTTCTTTATAACATTCAAGTAATTTATCAACTACTTTTATTAAACACATCCTAAATATCATATTATTATATGTAATACTCATGTGTTATACCAGTTCATTTGAATACAAAAGAATATAATTTAATGTGAAAAAGATGCTAAGAAATGTAACATTTTATCAACTTATAGTTTATTATGATTTTTTTTGATGAATTATAGTTTATTATGAATGATTCGTTGTAAATAATATTTTTAAGATAATATGTGCAATTTTTTATTAAGATTGACAATATTAATTGTCAACTTTTTAAATAAAGTTATGATTAAAAAATTAAATATATCAAATAATTTTATTGAAGTAATTTATTCAACACTTTATTATAGACTACATTTTTAATGTAGTTCATATTTGTCAATTTTAACAATAATAAGAATCGTACCTCTTTTGATAATGAAACTTGTGATAATGCAACATATAATTAATTGTCAACCAACAAGGTCCAGCACAGTTGGTAGATAACTATGTTCTTTAAACATGCTGATAGAGGTTTTATTCTCTAACTGTGCATATGGAAAAAACTTTGTAGGGAGAGGCAAAACTCACTTCGGTGATCTCTACACCTTGAAAGGAATTAGTTTCCAACTATCGGTTGGAGAATATCCTTGGTACAAAACCAAAAAATAAAAATAAAAAATTAATTGTTCGTGACAAAATAGAGGTAATATCCTTAGTTATTTTGTCAAATTTTTTTTAAGTTTTTGTACTATTTCATTAATCTTCTAATTATAACAAGAATTAATTATTGATCTTAATAATATTTTTATTTATAAAGGAGTAGTCAACTCTCTCTAATATTTTTCATTGAATAAATTACATTTCTCTCCCTTGAGATATGTGAATATTACACTGCTCTCCCTCTTATGTTACAACCTACACTCTCCTCCCCTGATAGATTTGAATACGTGACACTTTACTCCTTTTTTTAAATTCTTCGTTGAAGTTCCATTAGCCTCTATTAAAAAATAAAATTATTACCAAAATAACCTTTACACTACCACTCCTCAAAGATGCAAGTACTACACCGCCCTCCTTCCCTGTGTTAAAATACACAGTCTCCCCTCTTAACAATGCAAATATATTACACTTTAATATATATATATACACCTTTTTATTATTGTTTAAAAAATTTAGTTCATAGAATTTATTTTAAATATTTTATTCAATTGTATGTATTTTATTATATATATTTATATATAATAATTTATCTCTTAATTTATACCTTTAACTATTATTTTAAATAAATTATGCTAAATTTAATTATATATTTAAAAATCTTTATTTTTAATTAATATTTTCACAAAACATATTTTAAAATAATCAAATTAAAATTATATATGTACACACACACACACACACACACACACACATATATATACATATATATATATATATATATATATATATATATATATTTATAAGTAAAATAAAATTGAACAAATTATTAAGGTAATATTTAAATGATGTTATTAATATGTTATTTATATAAATATTTAAATTAATTGGTATTTTTCTTATATAGTATTAATTATTGTATTTATTAAACATAATATATAACTAATTTTAATAATAATATTAAATATTATATCTATTAAGTATAATATATTTATTGAATTAAATATTATACTAATGTAATGTTAATATATGTATATTAAAGATACAACTTTTTAAATGAATGTCTTTCTATTAAAAATTTATTATTAAATAAAATGTAAATATTATAAAATTTAATACACACACACATATATAAAATATTTTTCTATTTAAAAAATTAATTTATAAAACACATTTTAAAATAGAAAGTTAAAATGTGTGTGTGTGTGTAATTTATCTCATAATTTCTATTTTTAGTTATTGTTTTAATTAATTGTTTTTAAATTTAATTATACGTTTAAAATAATATTTATCGAGTGTGAATGATAACTTAGTAAATTAAAAATATTTTTGTATATATTTTAAAATCTTATAAAGAATATTTTTTAACAATGTTAAGCTAAATAGATTAAATTATATATTTTAACATAAGAGTGGAGGGGTGTAATACTCACATTTCTCAAGGGAGAAAAGTGTAATTTATTCATTATTTTAATATAAGAAAGGATGGTAGTGTAATATTCGCATCTGTCAAGAAAGTAAAGTGTAATTTACTTTAACGATATTAAGTTAAATGAACTAAATTATATATTTTAACATAAGAAGATAAGACAGTATAATATTCGCATCTCTCATAGGAGAGAAGCGTATTTTACTCTTTTTCATTTTATATATGTTGTTTAAAATTTAGATATGTATTTTGAGTATAAATCACTCATTTACTTAAATAAATATTAATTTGATATTTTTGTCTACATGAAAATATTTTTCCTTTCTTATAAATTATAATGTTGGTATTTTTTGAATATCGACTAGTAAAAATAATTTGTTACATACCCATGGCATAATTTACTTTACCCATAGTAGTGTCGATAACTCTCAATATGCTAATATTTAATTATCATTTTGTTTAGACACCTATAGCTAATAATGTCTTTGAATGACCTAGCTATCAAGGGCTTCAAGACTAATCTATTTATCAATTAGGCTAGTTTAGTCCATATATGTTTTAACTTAAGTTTGAAAAATAATTATTTTATTTTAACAAAAAGTCATTTTAAAAAGCTTATAAATAAACTAAATAAAATACGTTTATGTTTATTTAAGTAGTGCTTTCTATAAAAATATCTAATAATATTTATAATCTATTATGAATCATTTTACTTATTGAAACTAATAATGATATAATATATATTGTTGTATATAAAAATAAGTAAGATTATTATAGACATTAAGTAAAAATACATACACATTATCCTGACTAAATTTCAAAAGATGTGCCAAAAATTACTTTTTAAACTTAGTTTAATATTTTTCCTCTCAAATGAAAAAAAAGTTTTAATAACATTGTATTTGAACTTTGTATTTATTATATTTTTGAATAATACATGCAAGATTTGTAAATTAATATTTTCAATCTCATTGTTTTATACTTTTTATATTAAATAATGTGATTTAATTTACATGACATATAAAACATCCTATAAATTACATAACATCTATGGTTTTAATTGTTCATTTAATTATTTGTAGTAAATAAAGTTCAAGTTACTATATTATATGCATAAAGTAAAAAATACAGTGAGTAAAGAATATTAGATTAAATTAATTATTAACGTATAACCTAATTATAAATAATTTTAAAAAATATAGTAATATGTATTTTTCATAAATTACTTTAAAATATATTTTATGAACAATAATAATTAAAAATAAGATTTTTTAATTAGAGAATAAAATATAAAATAATTTACAATAATTTATTTAAAACAATACTCAAGGATAGAAATTAGGAGATAATTATTATTATATATTTTTTAATTTATCATATTAGAAATTTTCTATTTTAAAATATGTTTTATAAATTAACTTTTTAAGTAATATTGAAAAGAATAAAATTCTTAATGTGTGTGTATTAAGTTTTGTAATAATTACTATTTATTTTATAATATATTTTTAATATATATAGATTCATATGAAAAGTCTTATATTTAATAAACATAAATGTGTTAAATTTTGTAATATGTTTCTTAAATGATGAGATGTGGAAGGTGCATCTAGGGTTAAATCTCATGATTTATGCTGGTAGTTATTAACAAATCACATATCAATTCTCATGCTTTGCAACTACATAGGCATCAGTATAGGATCAAAAGGTTCTTGACCCCTAGGGGTGTTGTGTTTATGGTCTCGTGATTGAGCTTAGTAGTGTTTGGGTCAATGTATTGGCTTTTTCTATTTACGTGGGCCTAAGTCCTTTGGATGTGATTCGAAAATTGCCTCCCAAGCTAATATGTTGGCTCAATAACGTTCATTTATCTTGAGTCTTGGCCTAGGTAGAACAAGAGGAAGGTGCTTGTTTTATATGTTTGTTCAGGCATAGTGGATGTAATGGTTTGGAATCGTTGCCCCCCAAGTTGACACACCAGTTTTGATGATGACTAGTGATGCATCGTATTTTATACCATGTTTGCATAACATTATAATTAGGATATGTTTCATATTTATGCTTTCTTTGGTTCTATTTCTAGTTATTTTAGTTGTTTTTCCTTTTTTGTTGGACTAACCATAGTTTTAGTCATATTGTGGTTTCAAGAGTAGATTTTCCTTTGATTTAGAGCATGGAGCACGTGTAAGGATTGGAAAGCTGTTATGTTGAGTCTCAATGATGGCGCCAAGTTTGGTTGGAGCTTGAATTGAAAAGAGTTGTAGCAAAGAACCAAGAAAATTGAATATTTTCTTCACAGTCAAGGAGGATCACGGGCAACCCATGAAACACACTGCTGCCCGTGAACCAATCTGTTGAGCACATCAAGACCAAACAGCGGAGTTCACGGGCAGCCTATGAAATACCCCTCAGCCTATGAACCAATCTGCCAGCGCACTAAAGTCAAGACAGCAAGGTTCATGGGCAGCCCTGAACAACCTTTTTGCCCGTGACCTGTCACCTGCTAACTGTTTTAAGTATTTTTGCATTTTTATTTTGTTTGGGCTTAGACTCACCTTAGCCCAAGGTTTTAAATAGACCTTTTAGGATTAGTTGAGGTATCTTGAACCTTGCATTCTAGACAGCTTAGAGCGAGAGCCTTGGAGAGGAATCTTCTTCTCTTTTCTTTTTCGGTTTGGAATGCTTTTCTTCTTCTCTTCTTGTTTATTTTCTATGGCTATGTATGAGTAGTCATCTTTATTCTATGATTGGGCGTAGCCCTATAAACATTTAATGAATTGATTTCTTTTATCTTCGTGTGATTCTTGTTCACTATTGATTTCTTCTTTATTGATTTTCTTTATTGCAAAATGAATTGGCCACGTTTTACATAACCTTAGGGATTTTGGGAAGTACCGTAAGGTGAACTTAAATGCCAGAACTATAGGGAAGAAACCTAGGTCTAAACCACGAAAGTAGGTGAAACCTTTAGGGATTAATTGAATTAACAAAGAGATCATTGGGTCTAATTAAACACAACCACCATGAAAGTAGGGGGCTAATTCGATCAGACACGCTTCTGTTTCTTGAAAGAGAACAGAAGGTACCTTACGTTAATTCACCTTCAAGAAGAACAAGTAGGAGCATGGGATAAGGGAATTAATTTAATAAGCGTCATAGGATCAACCTCAATCCTAGAAGTTTTCCTTACTGAATTACTATCAATCTTGTTTTCTCGTTTAATTGAATTCTCTACTATTTTGATTCCTTTACTTTTACTTCTAAAACCTAAATTCTTAATTCAATCCCCTTTGTCTAATTTATATTAAATTGTGATAATCACTAAACCTAACGCGCAGTCCCTATGGAAAGAACAATATTTTATTACTTGACGATACCATACACTTGCGGTACCGTATCAACTAGTTGCACTGGGCTTTGATCATGATGGCTAACTCTAAGTATGAATTTTGGCAGCATATTAGTATGGGACTTTCCACTTTTTGATGGTTACTTTCTCGAAGTTTCAACTTTTTCAAATGTTTTGTGTTCTTCATCCTCTATTTTGCTCTTACCCAAAGGTTTTGGTTCACTTTTTGGTCCCCTGCTGGGAGTCATCTCCTTAGATATCTTTTACTTCGATTAAGTGGGGATTTTGTCTTCTCACATACAAGTGTGGGTAATTTTTTTGATTCGTCAATGGGGTTAAGGCTTTCCTCAAGAGCTAAGCAGTTTTATGTTCTTTTCTGGTCCAACCAAGGTTGATTCTATGTGACTCGTGTTGCTTCCATTCTCTCCTTGTGTTGTTTTGTGAGTGTGGATTATTTGAGTGCAAGAAACTTATTAAGTGAGCTATGGGCAAGCATGCTACGTCTCCTAAGTTTCTTCCCAAGTCGGGACAATTTGATTGGATTGACCTAGACATTGTGTCTACTTCTTGTTGGGCCTTTGAAGTGGATTTGGCTCGTTTTCCTACACATATTGAAGTGATGCATAGTACTCCTGAAGAAATTGTTAACTAGATTTTTTTAGTTGCCCAGTCCTAGTGAGTAGATTTGCTCTCGAGGTGTTGATCATCATTATTTCTTGCCTATGTATGACATTTTGTTCACTGAAGTAGGCCTTCATCTTCCTTTTACAATTTCAACATGTCTACTTTGCAATCATGGCTCTACATTGCAGTTGCAGTCGCGGTTGCGGTTTCGTTGCAATCCTTGACATTACGGAAAAATACGGCTGATGCAGCCGCAATTGATGTCGCGATGCGGTTGCGGTGAGTCCAAAAACTTTTATGTTGTGGCTGCAATTGCATTTGCGTACCGCAATCTAGAACCATGCTTGCAACATTTAATGGTGGGACCTTTGCAACTCCATCCTAGCACTTTGTCCTTCGTTCACACTCATGAGTTATTCTACAAAGGGCTTTACTTGGTCACTTTTTATCCATTTTTAACTTGTTCAAGGTGGCTCAAAGTAAGAATTCTTGAAATGGTTGGGTAATTTTTAGAAATATTAACAAAATTCTTTTCGAAGTTTACAATGTCTCAAAGTCAGATTTTAAAGATAAGTATTTCTACCTTTGACCAATCGTCAAGAGGAAGAGTCTTCTAATCATTGCTGGGGGTTTTGCTTGGTTTCTGTTATACAGGAGCGATCGTCATTAACAATGGATTTGATCTCCTTCTTCGTACCTCGTTTTGTGCTCTTTGTGGCGAAGCATAAGGTCGTTGATGTTGTCGTTCGTTATACAAATGATCATTATTTAATTTGTTGTTGTGCTCTTCTTGGAGGCTGACGAGCTAAGTTCCTTATAGGGACATTTACCATCTTTTCCTACATAGCCTTTTCCCAATGAGTTTAATATAAAATGCTTCTATTTTGCAAAGGTTATACTAGTTATTAAGGCGCCTCAAGGGTTTATACATGTAATTCTTACTGGTGGAAGAAATGTAAGACGGAGAAGGGTTATCCCTATATCTGCTAAGAATGTAGGTCGACTAAAGATCGCGCCTTTAGGAGAGAAAGATATAGGGTGATTGAGACTTTTCCTCTCATTCGGAGAAAGCAATATATAAATTAACACATAAATTACTATTATTTAGTTATTTATCATAATTTTATCTTGTAAGATATGTAATATTATTATTTTATTCTCATTTAAAATTTTCTTATAATTAACATTAATTGAATATTTAATATATATATATGAGAATATTAAAATAAAGGGTTTATATTACACCCCCACTTAAACACTAAATTAAAACTCATGTGACTACTAATCCCTAAAATTCCCTATAATTTCTAAAATTCTCATCGCACTTATGCAAATGTGTGTAGGGATGTTCGAGACTGATCAAGAAGTTGACATGCATACCACACAAAGACCTGTGTGAAATTGTTCAGCACGAAAAAAGCATTACATCCCCCTTGGCAATAAGGGTGTAAATAAGCTGAATTATTCATGAACTATTTGAGTTCGACTCATTAAATGCTCTTTTGTTTAGTTAAATAAACAAACTCAAACTTGAGATATGGCTTGATTATTTAAACGAGTCAGACCCAAGCTTTACAAGCTCAACACTAATAGCTTCTAAATAGTTTATTTATTTAAATTGATGATGAATACTTAACTATCCTTTGTTATTTATATATTCATTATGAAAATATGTAAAATTTTATTGAGAGTATTAAAATTAATTTTGAAGTTTTTTTTTTTGTAGTAGTCAAGAAGTTATGAATTTTTTATTTACTGAATTATGAAAATGTAATAGTCTATAATGTTTGAATTTCATATGCCACATGTTGAGCATATATTTCTTTGAAGATTATCATGTAGTATTGAAATGTTTATTAAATATTAAATTGATGAAGTTAAAGATTAATTTAAGACAATTTTTTATAAAAGCAAAATAGTTAAGGTAAAATGGGCTAAACAAACTAAACTCTGGCCTTATATTTTTTAAATAAGTCAAGTTCAAGCTTTTGCTTATGCTCGTTTAAATAAATAAGTCAAGCTTGAACAACCAATTTTTTTTACAAATTAAGCCTAAACTTTAAGTACTCGGTTTGACTCATTTACATTCCTACTTGCAAACAAGTGACGACACTATGCGAGGATTCCCCTCACAACAAAGTGTTACGTTCCTACCAACGAGCGTAACACCGTCCCTATCATCAATTTGAAGGTAAATAAAATTTATTTACCTTGAGAACAGAGGAGAGGTGGGAGTTACATTCGTTAGCAGGGACGTAACGCTTTGTTGTGAGGGGAATCCTCATACAGTGTCGTCATTTGTTGGCAAGGGGGACATAATTGTTTGTTTTGTGCTGAACGATTTCACAATTGTCTTTGTGTGGTTTGTGCGTCGACTTCTTGATCAGTCTTGAATGTCCTCACACACGTTTGCAAAAGTGCAGTGAGAATTTCAGAGATGATAGGGAATTTTAGGAATTAGTAGTCATGTGAGTTTTAATTTAGTGTTTAAGTGGGGTGTAATCTAAACACTTTAAGAATGTTATTCTCATAAGCAATGATAGTATAAATGTTTTTTACACCATCATTCAATTTCTAACAATTATGTATGTAAGTTTATTGACTTTTAAAATAACTATTAAAAATCATATAAAAAATTATTGAGTAGAATAACACTACCAAAAGTTACTCTTGAAATAACTTGATCCCCCCACAGCCACCCTTCCTTGAAAATATTACTCATTCAACCTTGATTTAACCTTCATTGATTTAATTACTGATCTGATTTTAAAAATACATATTTCACACAATGTTTATAATTTAAATTAGTGTTTCTCTAATATTTAAGTACCTTAAATATGTTTTTAGTGTTTATAATTTTTTTTTGAAATAATTCTTGTAAAATTTCTTTTTTCGTGTTGGTCCTTATTATTTTGTTTTAGTCTTTGTAATATACTTTTTTTTTTTTTGGTTTTTGTTCTTCTAATATGTAGATAATTTTCTTTTAGCCCTATTAATACTTTTTCTAGGGACTAATTCAAAATGAATCAAATATTATAAGAATTAAAACAAAAAAAATGGATATATTACAAAGATTAAAGCAGAATAACAAGGATTAAAACAAAACCAAAAAAAAAGTGAGGAGTTCTAGCAACATACTCTCTCTTATTGGTTAAAATTTATTAAAAATTACAAAATTATGAGAGAGGTTTATTAAATAGGATGTGAGATCCACAAAATTATGATTTTTAATAAATTTCAACTAATAAGTGTGTTCAAAAGAGTGCGTTTCTAGCATTTCCCAAAAAACTTTTACAAAGACTTTCAAGAAAAATTATAAAGACTAAAATAATAAAGGGATATTACAGGACAAAATTATATTTAAACCTATTTAAGTACATGTAGGTAACATATAAATTGGTATAAATTCCTTGGACAAGCTAGGACCATTCAATTGTAAAGTTGAAATCCTTGAAAGATAGGAATCTCATTAAAAATAGTAAAATAATAGAGATTTACAGTCTTAATATCATCGATGTTTTTCATTCACGAAGGATGTCAACCATCTGCATTGACAATTGCCACCAAGAATTCTACATTTCTACTTTATCAAATTCATGCTGAAGTTCCAGAGTTTCTCAGCCAAATCTAGGTCCCTTCCCTGTGAGTTTGTTTTGGCGAGATTATTATTTGCAAAATACTCGCCACTAATTCCCCTCACTTGTGGGTGCAATGCTACATAGCATGTTGTTGCTGCTCCCTGCAGTAAGGGTGGAGAAGCGATAAAAAAGAATCACATGTTAAAAGCATGTTTGTTTGAGGGTTGTATTTTTTTTTTTGGGAAAAGATACTTTCTTATTAAAAGATATATAAAAAAATTAAAACAATTATGTAAGTTCTTTTAAAAGAAAAGAAACTACTTATAATGCATTGATAGTATCAAAAAATTTCACACTACCATCTTATTATGGATTGTCATGTATAATAAAATTGTTGATTTGTAATAATTACTTTAAAAGTTATATGTAAAGTGATTTTTATTTGATTGACAGTATAAAATTTTTACATTGATAGTATATCAAAAATAAATTCAAAAGGAAAAGACAAAAACTAAAGAGTTTAATTTTCATGTATTGTCAGGATAAAGATTTTTACACTATTAACCAATCATAAATAATCTTATATATAACTTTTAAAGTAATTATTATAAAATTCAACAAATTTATTATACAATTTATGATTAAATGATAGTGTAAAACTTTTACATTGTCATTGCATTCTAATTAAATTCAAAACTTAAAAAAAAAAAAATCTTTAGTGCTTTTCTCATAAGTTAAAAATGGCAACTAAAAAAAATACTCTCAAATCTGTAACACAAAATCACCTTTTTTTAAGTTTTAAACAAACAAGTGATTTTTTTTATTTCCCTTTTAGATTAATAATAAAACCCCTATATTCGGATTTTGATCTTCCAAGTGTGAAGTGGGTAAAGAGAGAGAAGTATATAACGTGAGAAAGTAAATAAGTTATTGTTGGTTTAACTTACCTGTTGGACATTTTTAACTGCAAAACTCAGCAACATCTTTACTACACCTGGAAGTCCTGCATAAACCATACAGAAAAATGCCCTTAAAACTAAACTTAACTGTCATTCATGGAAAAATACTTACATAAAAATTAGTGGTGAAAAAAATAAATCTGAAGACAACACGAGTTAAAGGTTGCCTCCAGGTGAACATTTGAAATTGTTTTGCAAGGACGCTTAAAGAGTTAATCCAGCTCAATAGTTACGAATTCAATATTCAGAACAGCCTATCTATTTAATTTAACATAAGAATCGTTTTCTTTATAAACAATATTCATGTGAAATAAAAGTTTGTAACGCCTAAACTATGTTGAGGAATTGGTGTACATTACATCGTGAATCCACTGAAACAGTTAAAAGACAATTCCAGGAAAACGAACAAAAGTGGTATCCTTCACATAATGGAGGATCATATAGAATACTACTTAGTGTCCGAAATCTTATGATTTGCATAATTCTTAGAGAGACCACATATTCACACCAAATAGTGCAATGTGGTAGTTACCAGTCAATACACTGTTGTAACGATGAATATTGGTGGCAATGGCTCCTGGATGAAGAGAATTAGCAGTAATATCTACCCCATCTTCCTGCTCACCATGCAACATCAAACAAGTAAAATATTACATATATCAGAGACAACTAATGAGGCAAAATCAGAGGGTGATTTTTACTCACAAACATAAGAAAAGGAAAGTCACCAAAACAAAGAGAGAAAAAAATGATAAATTAAACAAAATTATCTTATGGTTGTGGTTGGTAGGAGTTACAAACAAGACTAGCTGCTAGAAGGGATACAAAGTTCAAGTATTTCCAGAAACCTTAAAGGTAGACTCTAAACCCAACTGAGGTCAAAGAAGGGCAAACTTTGGTACAGATAATGACAAACTTCTCCTAATAACTAGTTAACCATCTACACAAAAGATATGGTCCATATGGACAATTCAGATAATGAAGCAACGTATCCTACACAACTAGCAAGATATAGGAACTATAAAGAGGGTAGTCTGAGATCAAAAACAAACAAAATTTGGACTCTTACCTACAATAGGTAATCATCTACACAGAAGATATGGACAATTCAACTAATAGATATTAGATAATGAAGAAACGTATCCAGCACAACTAGCAAGATAAAGGGACTAGAAAGAGGGTAGTCTGAGATCAAAGACTGACAAAATTTGGCACTGATAATGACAAACTTTACCTACAAACTAGTTAATCATCTACACAAAAGATATGGACAATTAATAGATATTAGATAGGAAGCAAAATATCCTACACAACTAGCAAGCACTCTTGCTAGTTGTGTAGGATATTTTGTTTCCTATCTAATATCTATTAATTGTTCTCATATCTCATGAATTATTAGACTTCAGATGTTAAGTTTTTGAATTATAATTCGTACAAATAAAAGGATGCAAAATCAAATTTAACCAGTTCAACCTTGATTTTGACCAATTTAAGTTTTTTGACCACTCTTGTTAGGTGTCATCAACTTGGCCAAAATCAGGGCTGATTAAGGGCCAAAATTGTCCAGTAAAGTTTTAAAACACTCAAAGTGACATTTGTATGCAAATCACTACTCATTAGATGCAAATTGGTGTCAAAAATGAAAGAATTGCTTATGTTGGAATCAATGCTGAAATATGCATTAAAAAAATTTAGAAACGGGTCTCACCATAGTAAGAAACATTCATTCAGAAATATCATTTCTTAATCAAATTGTGAAAGCCTGAAAGACAACAAAAACAACATATAAAACACCAGGCACACCCGCTTCTTAGTAATCAACTAAAAGTTTAGAGAAATTAATGGGATATAATAGATGTAAACTCATAATAGCTATCAATAATCAACTACATGCCACATAATAGTAAAAAAAAACTATTAACTGACTATTTCACCAGAATAACATCTTACTCATGAGTCAGGATACGGTACAATAAATGTTAGCATACCTTAAGACGTCTTGCAAGTTCATTGGCATGTAAAATGTTAGCAAGCTTTGATTGTCCATACGCACGGAATTTCTGATAACTGTACACAAGGAAGCAAACATAATGAACTATACAAAACACTTATCCTTTGCAACACTACAGGAATCATGTCTGTGTGATTAACTTTAAATGCAACATGGGTTTGTGTAAGTAAAAATCTATACTTTATCCAGGTGCATCGAATTTTATCAGCAGGTTTTGTGTATAGACTTTAATCTGACACACTCCATGAGTGCTAAGTAACAGTAAATCCTTACATAGTAATGTGACACCTAATGCCACACATATGGGCAACTAAAAAATGAATACCGCAAACTAATAATTGCAATAATATTCATCTTTTCCATAGCTAAACAAATCTTATAGCTGAATTGCCAATGGTAATAAAATTGAAGTCTCTACAGCAATTGTTCTTTTTATTGACAAATTCCTAGAAGAATAAGGCTTAGTAGATTTTACAGTCTCTGGATAAATCCCTCTTCCATAGAAAAGAAAGAAACTATCAGCATAATTTATCTTAATTTGTATTTGGGCTACTTCTTACCTTGATTGATCATTAATTTTATCAAAAAGGATTCCTTCCCGATAGGTGAATTGATGACCCATTGAGGAGACATTAACAATTCTTCCTTGTTTCTTACTTTCATGCGTTGTTTTCTTCATTGTATCCAATAACAGATTTGTTAAAAGAAAATGACCTGTGGAGTTATGTTAAATGTATATATAAAAAAAAAAGGATTGAGATCATTTCCACATCGTCTCAACCTATACTTTTAAAGAAACATTAGAATTTAGAAGAGTTATTTGACGTTTTATATAAACTATCTCCATATTATATAAGTTGAAACAGATCATAAGTGTATACATAAAGATTTCATATATAAATGATTTCACATCAGATTCCCTACACCCTGAGGAAACTTCATTGCCATAATGTTTCTTTTTTTTTTTTTGTTTTTTTTCCTAAACCTAATATTCTGGAAAGCTCAAAAAATTTCATGTCGTGGAACATTTGATAAGTTTCTACATACCAATGTGATTTGTGGCAAATTGTAGTTCAATGTTGTCTTCAGACAGCATGAAAGGGGTTGCAAAAATTCCTGCATTGTTTCTGAAATTGCAACAAATGAACCAGAAATCATTACTACTCCATTGTTTCCTTGAATGAATAGAATTAAGATATATGTGCAGAGGGAGTAGCTGTCAATTGCATTGAACACAAACACTCGTATACATATATGTGTGAAAAATTTTGACAATGTAGCATCTGTACTCTTACATCAGAATGTTTAATGGAAGACCAGATGAAATGAACTCTGATGCATATTTCCGAACAGATGCCATTGAACTAAGGTCTAACTCCATGGCATCAACTTTAGCTGTGGGAATTTCCTTAAGTATTGCTTCTTTAACATCATTTGCAGCATTCATATTTCTCACCCCCATAATTACATGCACACCACGCATAGCAAGAACACGGGTAGTCTCGGCACCAATACCACTGGATGCCCCTGTTGTTGCATTGTCCAACAGCAACCAAAACATACAAATTAAGATGAATGTATGTTAAAAAATGTAAATTTCATACAGAGTTTCCTGTTTGTCTAGAAGTGTGCGAGTGTTAACAGTTTATAAGGTCTTTTAAAGTAAGTAAACTCTAGAAATTAAAAAAATTAAACTAATTAAGGTGGTTTTATAAGAACAATACTAACCATGCTTGAGAAAAAGTAAATCAGATAGAAAAATATTAAAACATTCAAAACAATGTATTTTAATTAATTCTATGAAAATTTAAACTTTATTATTATATAGTAATTTCATAACCTGAATGCAAAATAGACATGATAAGCTAAAGTATAAACAGAACAAGTTGACAAGGAATACTCTTTGGCTAAAGAAGGAGATGAAGTAGTAAAAGTCAAAAGCTCCTAAAACTACCATTTTTAAAAGCTCTTTTTCTAAATTTTCCTTCAGTAAAAAAAAAAAAGAAATTAAATAGAGCTAATTTTTTAAAAGCTACTTTTTTCAAAATTCTATTCTGAGCAGCTTTTCTTCTTATTAAAGAGAAGAGGAGTTCAAATAAACTAAGCCAAATACTACCTTGGTTATCAGTATCAGTAACATTGAGCAGAGTTGATGCAAGTAGCTGCTCTTACACCAAAGGATAGTGGGAAAGGTAGCTTTATCTTAAATTTCACATGCCAAAAATTAATTGAACGTACTTGGAAGTAAAACTTTTACTCTCATCACTCTTTTAACAGGACATTTTCAGTATTCTCTCTCATAAATGTAACCAGCCAAAAAAAATTATCTTAATCATTTTAAATTATCCTCTTGTTATATTTATTTTTTAAAATGTATATTCCTTTTAGTCTACCCTCTTTTATTTCTATATCTAAATTGAGTTTTAATAACTATTTTAAAAAAATATTAATAATTAAAAATAAATTTATATTATAATTTAAATTATTCATTATAAATTTAAAATATAATTAATATGTTTAAAGATGTTTATTTATTATAAATTTTAATTATATAAAAATACATATTTATCATTAAAATACTGGTTTAACTTAGAAATGTGATACACATATAACAATTTGTACACCAATACTTTTCATGTCTATCTCTTTATCATTATGAGATATAATAAATGATTTGTAGAAGAGAGATAAACACAAAAAAATGTTGTTGTATAAATTATTGTATGAATTGTTGTATAAATAATAATTTTCTTTTAACTTAACATCAAGTAGACGTTGAATTTATCAAAAATTAGTGCATGTTTGGATTAAAGTGTGCAAACATAAGTTTGAATTAAAAGTATGTTATAAACCCAAATTTGATAAAAAAAAATGAATTTATTATAATATAATTTATGTTTGGATTTTTTTGTTTAAAAGTACGTTGACAAAGTAAAATATGTTTTGATAATATTAATCAAAAGTACTTTTATTTAATGTGGCACTTTTATAAATCCTATCAACAAAAAAATGAGTTTTCAAAAACAACTCTTACATTGCTTCTAACTCACTCAGTCTAGTAGCATACTGAGTATTCAAAATTACTTTGATGGACATTTAAACATAATAGTAGACTGAATTTAGTAAAATAAATGTAATTTTGAATCACTCAAACGAAAATCCAATCATAACCTTAGTTGGGCTTTATTAGATAATTGCTTTAGACAATCATTTCTGAAGTGGTATTCTATGCATTCGTCGAGCATTCACGAATTCGGACAGTTGAATGAAGATCAGACAATTTGTATTTTAAATATGTATTTTAAGTCAGATGTATCAGGTGACATAATAGAACCTTCCCATCTTTGTCCAATATTCTGATTAATTGATTGTCTGTGTGAATGTGTGGATTCTGTGACTGCGTAAGTAAGTAGGTCTCTCCCTTTTTTGACGTAACAACTAAATCATTACTACTAAGTAATAAGTATCTTCATTTATGCGTGCAATCCTGAAACATCGATTTGTCAAAGAGAATTTTAAAAAAGGAAAACAGAAATGAGCAACCTGTAACAATAGCAGTGAGGCCAGTTCCATCCATTCCTTCAGTAACTTCCTCGGCAGTGGAAGAAGATGAGAAGGCAGAACCCCCTTCTCTGTTGAACGGCCACCACATGCTGTCGTTTTGTTCCTTCTCCCTGTAAATGGAAAAGAAAATGTAAATAAAATAAAATAAAACGAAGGGAGTTCCTTCTCACCGTACAATCTCTAAGTCTATAGCATTTGTGTACTAGGATAAGAGGTGTGTCACTTACAAATATGCAGATATAATAAGACAAAACTTAAATACAGTATCTTAGGTACTGTTAGTACTATTTTCCAATCATACTTAAAGATTCACCTTAATAATTTAAGAAATCTTTTAATATATGTTTTTATTATACAAATTACTGAAATAAATTTTCAATTCTAATTAAATAACAGTGTCAACAGTACCTAATGTACTGTATTTAAGTTTTGTCTGATATAATAATACCAACTTTTATCAATTTGCTTTTAAAATTATTAATAGCGTAATTCTTTGAAAAAATATTGATATAAGACAAGTCATATTTTATTAACCCAAGTCCCACAAAAATTAACCCAAGATAAGTCATGTTTTACGACTATAATTTTCCTTTGTGCTTTATATAAGTAAATTTTAACTATTTATAACAGTAATTTTTAGTGATTATAAATCACTATAAATTATTTATATAAGAAAATAAAAACTATTATAATCGTCCAATATAACCTTATTCCATGTTAATAATATTTTTTTAAATTACCCCAATTTCATAATTTTAAAAGTAAATTATACTGTATTAGTAAAAAAAAAAAAAGACTATTGAGGATAGGGATCAATTTCATTTGCATAATCTCCGACTCTGAACATTCAGCGAATATCTTTTACTCATTCCTACTCCTTTATTCATTTGTTTGAATTAAAAAGTGAGATAAAAAAATATGAAAAAGGATAAAAATAAAAGAATAATATAATAGAAAATATACATTGTTTGGAAAAATAGAAATAAAAAGGAAAAAAGTGAAAATCATTCTCTCTATTTATTGGATGAATAGAAGGGAGAGTGAAAATAAATAAATAAATTATAAAAAAATAAATTTCATAAATAATTAAAGTTTTTATTTCATTGTTTTTTCTCAACATATAAAAAATTTACTTAATTTTTTGAGAAACTAAAAAACATTCCTCATTCTCTCCCCACCCCCTTTTTTTATGCAAGGAAAAAAAAATTCTTGTGAATCCCACCAAAAAAAACACATATCATTCATATTTCTCTTCTTAAACAAAATGTTAAAAAATTGATATTGCTCATAATAAGGGTCACAAAGGAGGATGGTGCAAAATAGAAAAATAAAAAATTTTAATGAAGTTGTCACCAATATTTATTTCAAGGAAAAAACATCAATTTTTTTTTAAAAGAAAATAGTTTTTGAAATTAGAGATAGATTCGGGAGTTAGTTACATATAAGAAAGGTATTAGCACTCTATAATACCAGTTAAAAATGGTACCTAGGAGTAGGCATTGGTCGGGTCGGGTTGGGTTTGGGAAATATTTAGATCAAAATCAATCTATGTTGATCAGTTTGGGTTGAGTCAAGTTTTCAAAAAAAATTAACAACATGAACCGAACCAACTCAATCATAATCGAGTTGGATCAGATTCGGTGATAAGGTCTAATAATAAAAAATAAAAATAGGAAAAAAATAATAAGAAATCATAATAGAATGAAAGTTGGAGAATATTATCAAAAATCAAAATTATAGAATTACACAACATAAAAATTATATAATTACAAAATTACATAATATAAAAAAATTATAAGTTTAGGTTGGTTTGAGTCAAGTTGGTTTCATGTGCTCAGATTCGATACCCAAATTAATATCATTGGGTCCTATTCAGCTTAGCCTGAACCAAACTAATGGTCTGAACCAACCTAGATTTTCCTATTTGGCTTGGTTCAAATTGTTCAGGTCATCAAGTCGACTCAGACCTATGTCCACCCCTAACAATACTTTTAATTAATTATGCAAATTAACCTGGAGAATAATTTGAAAAGTCAAAATTATAAAATTACATATCATAAAAATTATAAAATTACACAACATTACAAATTTAAAATTATAAAAATAGCACAAGCTCGAGTTGATGTGCTGAAATCTAATATCTGAACTAATATCATAAGGTTTGTGATTTTAAAATCAAAACCAAATTAATGGTCGAAACCAACTCAGATTTTCTCTTTTTAGTTTGGTTGGGTTAATCGGGTCATCGAGGTCGATTTGAACTCGTGCCTACCCCTAATGCTACCTCTAATTACTTGGTCAATATCATTAGAACTAATATTTTCTATTTTTATGAAAGAGAAAAGATTTAAGATTTAAAATGATATTTTATGAAAAAGGTTATTTAAAATAGAAAACAATTTTTGGTATTTTTTAATTGAAAAGAATTCACCCTTACATAGGATTTAAGCTAACAAATGGTTTAATCATTAAACATTTATGATCCAAACAATGTTAAAGATACTATCCACTATTCAATAATTATTGGACATTCCATATTTAAATAAATTTTATTTCTTATTTTGATTTTTTTAAAATAAAATATTTATCAAAAAAACTTTCATTTTAATCTACTATTGCACATGATTTATGTTGGCAAATGGCTACTCCATAAATCCTTATGATCCAAATGTCATTAAAGGTGGTATCCATTACTCAATGAATCATAGCATAGATTAAAATTTAGGGGTAACAAAAAGGATCAAACCGCCTTAAGCGGAGCAAAGATAAAATGTCAAGTTAACCCATCAAAAGATAAAATGGTGGGTTTGTGGGTGTGAAATGATAGGTTGGCAAGTTGACTAACCAAAACTTGCCAAAAAAAACCAAAAAAGAAAAATAAATAAAAAAAATCAATTTATTTCTTTTTAACACATTATTTTTTTTATTTTATATACATATAAATACTATCTTTCTTAATTATATAAAAATATAAATGTATTTGGACATGCTTTAAATATTGACGGGTTGTGTGGGATAGGTTAGGGGGGCTAATCTAATGGGTCAACCCATCTTGTCTTCAACCTACCAAGTTGACGAGTTGGTAAGTTGAGTCACTTAACCCACCCTCACCAATTTTTTTGCGGTCAGATAAGATGACTTGATGTATTCAACCTTCTTTGCCACCCCTATTAATTTTTTTATTTAAAAAAAAAACAACTTGTAAATAATCTAAATTTACTAAAGAAAAAAAAAGACAACAGATAAATATACTTACCTCAAAAGCAACAACTCTTGATGTCCTTAATTAAATCATTTTTCTCCCTAATTCAAACATTAGTAAACAACTCCTTATATAGGGAGAAAAAAGAAGGCCCAAAAGAGTGTTTGCTTTTCGATGTGGGACTTTAGATATAAAGATGAAACATAAATATCTTCTTCTTTTTTTCTTCCTTTTCAATATGGGACTTTGGATATAAAAGTGAAACACAAATCTTCATTTTATTTATCTTTCTTTTCAATGTGGGACTTTGGATATAAAGATAAAACACAAATCTCCTTGTTATTTCTCTTCCTTTTCAATGCGAGACTTTGGAGATGGAGGTGAAATACAAATCCCCTTTTATTTCTTTTCTTATTTTTTAATGTTGGACTTCCGATATATATACCACTTTAAGATTTATTTTTCTTTATTTTTTTAGATTTTATTATTTTTTATCTACTGAATAGCTTAGGCAAAATTAGATGTTCACAATATTTATATTGTATCTTCTTTTTTATTTTTCTTCTTCCTTATTTCTCTTAAAATAAACAATGAACACATGTATAACAATAAAAACCATAGAATTAAAATAAACTATAGCATTTTATCATCTATTAATTTAGATAATCTATGTTGAAATAAGTCATGTTGATAGTGACTCTTTAACTAATTTGTCGATTGATTTATTACAAAACTAGAAGAGTTCTTGTATGAAGAATTCTTTATCCTAAATAAATAATTAATGTGATGGAATCAATCCTAAGATAGAGAATAAATAATAAGTATAATTTATTAAAATTATTTCTCTTATTAATTTTTTTTTTCTTAATTTTTGTAAAAAAATTAAACTTTATTTATTTTGAAATAGAGGCAATATCATTCTATCATATTGATAGAAAATTTGTCATTTGAAATTTATTTTTTTCACTCTTGTCAAATTTTCACATGTACAATCTTTTATAATATATTTTTTTATTTTTCACATGTATCCTCTTTTAGTTCAATTTTGTTCAAGACATGATGGGACACTTAATATGGACACTTCTCTCAATGAGAATTTGAACCTTAATTCATAGCCCATTCTGCTAGACCCAAACCCAATTGATCTTTTATCATTATTATATCATTAATACTTGAACATTGCATATTATATTTACTTTTTGGTTACTTTGTTGACACTTATCAATTTTTCATAGGGGCGTAAGCAGGTTGTAATCGACCCGTGACCCGACCCAACCCGACCCAACTCAACTTAAGCAGGTTGAGTTGTGTTCATTTTCATTGACCTAATTAAGATTAGGTTGGGTCACAGGTTAATGCATTCCTAACCCGATAATCCCGAACCTTACCTATTATTTAATTAATAAAAAAATTAAAATATTATAATATTTATATATATTGTATTTTTCTTGAGTGTTGGATTTGTGTGGTTAGACATGTATTTTAAATTGAACATACATTGGATGAGTTGAACTAATTAAGTATTTTATTTTTCTTATTTTTTAAATTTTTTTATTTTTTTGAATATCCAAAATTATATTAATATTTTAATTATTCAACCCAATTACCAAACCTGATTAAGGTCGAGTTGGGTTACTTCGAAAAAAAATGCAAACCCAACCCAACCTAACTATTTTAATTGGGTTGGGTCTTAAACAAGACTAAACCTGACCCAACCTGACTAGTTTCACCCCTAATTTTTCACATGCATGAACTTTTATCATTATTTATATCATTAATACCAAAGGATTTTACTGAAATGTGTGTCTTTTAATCACACATAAGATATTATATTTATAATGTAAAAGATAGAGAATTAAGGGTTAAATAAAGAGGATATTCCTGGATTTCAGCTATGGGATATTGCCATATTTCCCTATTTACAGAATATATCTACATTACATATTTCCTATTTATAGCATATATTTATACTCCCCCTCAAACTGGACCATATATGTCATATGAACCAAGCTTGTTACAAATGTAGTCAATGCAAGAGCCTTTGAAAGATTTAGTGAACATGTCTGTTAGTTGATCATTAGAGCTGACAAAGTCAGATGTGATTTCTCCTGAGAGCATTTTCTCTATCACAAAGTGGTAGTCTATCTCTATGTGTTTAGTTCGCTCATGAAAGACTGGATTTGATGCAATATGAAGAGTGACTTGATTGTTGCAAATTAGTTTAGTATCTTGAGTGTCTCCAAATTTTAGCTATTGGAGAAGTTGCCTAAGCCATGTAAGCTCGCATGTTGCTGCTGCCATAGCACGGTATTTAGCTTCAGCACTAGATTGAGGAACTATATTTTGCTTTTTGCTTCTTCATGAGATCATATTTCCTCCAATAAGAACACAATATCCAGAGGTAGACCTCCTGTCTGATGGTGATCCTGCCTAATCAGCATTAGAGCAGCAAATAATTTTAGCATTGCCTCTGTTTTCATATAGTAGTTTGCAGCTTGGTGTACTTTTGATGTATTTGAGAATACGTATGACAGCATCCTAATGGCTATCACAAGGAGCATTAAGAAATTGACTTACCACGCTTACTACAAATGTGATGTTTGGTCTGATGACAGTGAGGTAATTCAGTCTACCCAGAAGTCGACAATATATCCCAGGTCATTCAATGGCTCCCTTTGACCCGAAAGAAGCTTGACGTTAGGGTCCATGGCAGTGTCACTAGGTCGATAATCAAGCATACCAATCTCAGTAAGAATATCCAAAGTATACTTCCATTGGGAAATGGCAATGCTTGAGGAGGATTGAGCAACCTCAATGCCTAAAAAATATTTCAGCAGACCTAAGTCTTTAGTTTGAAACTGATTGTGGAGGTGAGATTTGAGCTGATGAATACCATTTGAGTCATCATCACCAATGATGACAATGTCATCAACATAGACAATAAGATAGATGCATAGGCTAGACGTAGAATGGAGGGAAAATACGGAGTGATCAACCTCACAGCGAGTCATGCCAAATTGAAGCAAAGCAAAGATGAAACGCCCGAACCAGGCACGGGGAGACTGTTTCAAGCCATATAGAGAGCGACGAAGGTTATAGACAAGTTGCAAGTCGTTGAAAACAATAAAACCTGGTGGCTGATTCATATAGACTTCTTCCTATAACTCACCATGTAAGAAAGCATTCTTAATGTCCAACTGGTGGAAAGGCTAGTGTCGGATGGCAGCCATAGCAAGAAATAGATGCATAGAGGTAATTTTGGCCACAAGGGAGAAGGTGTCCCTATAATCAAGACCAAAAATCTGAGTATAGCCCATAGCCATCAATCAAGCTTGAAAACAATCAATTTTGCCACTCAGTCCAATCTTCACTGTATAGACCTAATGACAGCCAATAGTAGTCTTGTTAGCAGGTAAAGGGACAAGTTGCCAAGTGTTGCTAACATCTAAAGCAACCATTTCATCCAACATCACTTGTTGCCACCGAGAATAAGCCATGGCTTCAGTTATAGACTCAAGAATAGACACAGAACCCAAAAAGGTGATAAAAGAAAAATAAGAAGGAGACAGATGGTCATAATAGAGAGTACAAGCATATAAAAGGTTAGGATTGCAAGAGGATCTAATACCTTTACGGAGTGCAATGAGAAGCTCAGGTGCAAGCAACATTGTTGGAGGGGCATTTAGAGCAAGAGATGATGTTGGAGGATCAGTGGATGGAGCGGTCAGTGGGGGTTGCGTTCGTCGTTGATAGGTGAGCAGAAGAGGTGGAGTAGAAGCAACGATTAGAGCTGGAACAATAGGTGGCACTTCTAGAGGAACATTGTCAACAGTGGATGCAGAGAAGAATGAGGTAGTATCAAAGAAAGTAACATTAGTAGAGATGAGATATTGTTGAAGTTGAGGACAAAAATAACGATAACCTTTTTGGAGGTGTGGGTAACCCAGAAAAAAACATTTGAGAGATTTGGCAGAGTTTATCTTTACTTGGAGTGAGGTCATGGGCAAAATAGGTACAACCGAAGACATAGAGAAGAACTGGGTAACGGTCATATTAAGGATACAAGATGGAGTAATGAAGTTTATTGTTGAGAACTGACGAAGGCATTCTGTTGATGAGAAAATAGGCAGTAAGAAGTGCATCCCCCCAGAAATGATGTGGAACATTATAGTGAATGAGGAGAGTATGAGTAGTCTCAACCAAGTGGCGATTTTTTCATTTAGTAACACCATTCTGTTATGGTGTGTGAGCACAAGACGTCTGATGAATGATGCCCTGTGAGGTTAGAAACAACTGAAATTGGGAAGATAAATGTTCTAGAGCATTATCAGTTCATAAAATTTTAATAGAAGTGCCAAACTGATTTCAAATTTTAGTTGAAAAACTGTGAAAAATAAAGAAAACCTCAAAACGATTTTTCATTACGAATACCCATGTATAATGGAAAAAATCATCAATAAATGTGACAAAATAGAAATTTCTTAAATAAGAATGGACACGACTAGGACCCTAAATATCAGAGTGAACTGAAACAAAAGGTGACGTAGCACATTTATTGACACATGGACTATAAGTATGATGTATACGTTTTCCTAACTGACAAGACTCACACTCAAAGGATGAAAGTGTAGAGAGACTAGGAGCTAGAAGACTTAATTTCTCCAAACTAGAATGGCTAAGGTGCTAATGGGAAAGGGCTGGGGAGATGGAGGAAACGCAAGCAATCGGTGGTGAAAGTTAATATAATCCTTAAGACTCATGTCCTGCTCCAATCATTTGTCCGGTACGTAGATCTTGGACAAGAACAGAATTATTAACAAAAAAAAAAGAGTAATCAAGGGTGTGGGTGAGTTTGCTAATTGAAATTAAATTAAAAGTACAACTAGGAACAAACAAGATAGAAAGTAAGGTAAGGTTAAGAAGTGGGTGTGTTTGGCTGGTGCCACGAACTTTTATCTGAGAGTCATCGACGAGGGTGACAAAAAGTAAAGAGTCTGAAAAAGACAGATGAGAGAAAAGGAATTTGTTACTAGTCATATGATCCGAGACACCAGAGTCAAGTATCCATAGGCCAAGGGATGAGGATTGGGACAAGAAAGCTACAAGATCACCAGACTGAGCCATGGCAGTAACAGGTGAGGTAGGTTGTTGGGATGCCCAGAACTGAAGAAAGTCATTATACTTAGCAACAGAGATAGTAATGTCAACAGTGGGGGTAGAAGAGGAAACCTGGGCCACAATAATGGGCTTTGACTATTCTCGGGCTTTAGTGCGACATTCTGCTTCAACATGGCCATAGTGATTGCAATAATTGCAATGAGGATGGCAATTTCCATTACGACCCCCATTGTGTCCACTACGTTGAGAAGAGTGATAGACAAGGGCTGAAGAATCACCGGGAGAAGTATAGGAATGCCTAAAAGCATGTAGAGTAGAGAGACGTAGCAATTGTTCACTCACCAAATCGTAGGTAGGAATAGTAGGACCAGACAGTATTTGATTCCGTACTGCCTTAAGGTTGGGTGGGAGGCCGACAAAAGTAAGTGCCATGAAAAATTGGCTCCACTGTTTGTAAAAAGTCTCTACATCACTAGTAAAAGGCATGAGATTTTCATAATCAACAATTAAGTGATCGAGCATACTAAGATACGTTTGCATGTCTATATTCTCGAACTTGGTAAACGTGAGGTTCGTCACAACACTGTAGAGACGTGAACATCATTGGTGTAGACTTTCTTGGCCTTGTGCCAGACCCTATAACAGGTTGGAAAAGCTTGCTATTAAGGTTGAAGGTTGGGAGCGATAAAGAACCAAATGACACTACACAAAAAGGCGTTAATCTGTTGCCAACAGGCACGGTCCTTGGTGCGAATGTCCTTAGCTTGAGTAGTGAGATGATCAACACGGCCCTGGCCTTGGAACCAAAGCTAGACAGCAGCAGCCCAGGTGCTGCAATTCACTATCCCAGTCAGTTTTTCACATGGGATTAGCGAGACATTGGTAAATGTAACGGCAGAACCGAGATATGAGGAAGAGCTAGTGGAGGCCATGTCAAAAATGGACGGAGAAGATGGTGGAAAAGGTGTGCTGGAGGTAGAGGAGCGTGGCAAAAGAGGCACCGATGATTGGATCTCGCTGGAAAAGGCACACGCACCAGTTTTGTTATAGGCGCGTAGGAGTCATGCGCTAGAGAACGACAGCGCATAAGGGCACATCCGACAATGGGTCTGGCGGCGTGGTGGTCATTGGGGAGAGGTAATCTAGATCTGGAGGTTATGTTGGAGAAAAAGAGTGGTGGCAACAACCAAGGGGGCTCACAGCGGAGGAGGGTATTGTTCACTCGAAAAAGAAAAACATGATGTGGAGGATCAAACAATAACTACTGATACCATAAAGGATTTTACTGAAATGTGTGTCTTTTGATCACAAATATGATATTGTATTTATAATGTAAAAGATAGAGAATTAAGGGTAAAATAAGGAGGATATTCCTAAATTTTAGCTATCGGATATTGCCATATTTCCCTATTTACAGAATATATTTATGTTACATATACTTCCCTATTTAAAGCATATATTTACAAATACTTTTTAAAATTTTCAAAACCATTACTTATGATATTTAATGTTTTTAATCTCTTTGTTAAAAACTTCTAAAATATTTCTCTTTTCCCCCTTTATATACATTATATATATTACATTTATTATTTTTCTTTTTTTCCTTCTTATCTTTTTCTTCTCTATCAAAATATACAAATTTCACATAAAATATTTTTTAAACTTATTTAGGATTATATTTTGCTTCAACAGTCAATTAAAAAAAATACATTTATTTATTCATACTATAATAGTAAATTTAAATAATTCAAAATATAATTTAAGAATTTAATAAAATATTTGTATTTTGTTAAAATAAATATTAATTTAAAATATAACAATATTTCTTTTTCTCATTTCGATAAAATATATAAATCAGATATGTTAATTTTTTTTCATTTCAATATTTTTAGGAACACATTTTGAAAAAAATCTCAAATAATAATAATAATAATAATAATTAATATATGCATATGTATTCAATATTGTTTTAAAGAAAGTATTATAATATTTCATAAATAATTGATATAATTACAATATAATTTTTTATTAGAGTAATATTTATAAATTTTATTATCTTTAATACTATTGTAACAAATTGCAATAAAATATATTTGAATATTTAATATTTGAATGTTTGAATAACAATATATTGTAAATTTTATATGTCAAAGTTTTTATTGATATTTATAAAATACTAAGTTGAATAGGAATATTATATACATGGTATATATATTATCCGATAATTTTTTTAATTATTTAATTGAGGTTAAATTATGTTACTGAATAAAAACAATTTTTTAATAAAACAACTAAAAGATATTAAAATTTAATTAAACTATAAGACCATAAATATTTAAAGTACTCAAATATCAGTGTTTGAAAGTAATTATTTGTAAAATATTACTTAGAAGTACATACTAGTAATCTACTAGGGTCAGCCTAGTGATGGGGATTGAGATTGAAGGTCCTAAACTCTAAAAGGGTAGTTCAAGATGAAGCAGGAAAACTATTCTGAAAACCATTGGGATATATTATGAAACAATTCATTTTACGTATGAATAGTAAACCAAGACCATATGAATACCGATTCAGCTAGATTCTGTCTCTTCACACCACAAAATACCTTCTTCTTCTTAGAAATCGGGTGAAGGATACATGGTTAATTGGATTCAAGTTATAAGCGAAAGCTGAAAACACTCACTCGCGGTACAAGTATAAGTGAGCAATTTTTGCCCAACCATGGATCCAATCTCACGTCTCATTGGAAGGGATTACAAATTATGTGGGGTTCACAGAAAATTTATACTTTCATTTCTTATTTTATGTATAACCAAACGATGGAACGTGTCTCCCTCTTCCCTATTTTCCTTCTCTTTATTTCTCTCTTTCTAATTTCAACCCAACCAAAAAATATATATAGTGTAACTACATCTTGAATATTTACTTCACTTTATAATATTTGGGTCATACACCAGTTCCCTACTCCCCAAGTACTCTATCTCTTCATAGTAGTTATTAATACGAATTTCAATCATATAAAGATTAAAAAAATATACATCTAATAAATTTACTCATGGGCAAAAGTATTTTAATACACACACACCATTTGCATAATTTTTTTTTCATCTTTAATTAGGTTTTACTTGTTAGTATAATACATATGAATCTCCATCATTATAAGTAAGCATTTAAATTTCCATTAGAAGAAAAAAAAAATAAAGATATATATTTTATTCATGTCTTCAATACCCTTTTTTCTTTTTTTGACAAGTGTCTTCAATACCGTTTAACGTCTTCATCTTGGTGACATTACCAATTATGAAGCTGTTGATTAGTCTATTGGAGGAGAGGACTACAAATATAATTTTTCTGTTATATTAGGTTTTAATTTAATTTTACATTAATCTAATTGTTTAAAATTATATTTATTATTTAGTCCTAATATATTATTTGCTGATTCATTAACGACATAACACTTTTGTAATGCATTGTTAATTTATTATAGGATAGGTCAAAGCTTCATTGTATTTAAACTCAATAATTAATGACAACGTCCATCACATTTATATTTAATAGGTTAAATTGGGTTAAATTACCAGCTGAATATTTTTAATCATATATTTCCCAAGAACATTAGTTAGATATGCATGAATTAACCAACAACATAACCATAAAACTCAGCAACTGTCATCATCCACATTGAAAAATACCAATGAAAATAATTCTAAAGACAACAAAAGTTCAATCAAGTTACGTAAATTACAAAGGATGACCTTATTTGAACATGGGAAATTGTTTCAATAGAATGCTGAAAAGATTGAACCTCTTTAGCATGCCTGAAGTCATTATTATTCAAAAGGGTCAACCTATTCAACATACCCACTGGGTATGCTACTTAATCAAATTTAAGCTAAAATCCCAGAGCTTTTTGGCCAAATCAATGTCCCTTCCCTGTGGGTTTGCTATGGCAAGATTACAATCTGAAAAATACTTTCCACTGATTTCCCTCACTTCTGGATGCAATGCTACGTAGCATGTTGTTGCTGCTCCCTACAATAAGGATGGAGAAGAAAGCAAATATGAAAGATCAAAACTTTTTCTAAAATAAAGCAAACAAGTGAAGGACAGTTAGTTCAAGTATTTTTAAACATTTTTCAAGAAAAGTGCTTTTTTTATTAAAAGATATGTTTAAAATTGTGTTTTAAAATAAAGCAAAAACCACAATACGAAAAAAAAAAAAACGGTTTTAGTGCCTTTCACATAACCTCAAAATGGTAGCTTCTGAAAAAAAATAAAATAATTAAATCATATTAATGTCAAGCATATACATACGAGCTATTCGCTAGCTAGCTATTACAATATAAATAACATTACAATTTTTTGAGTAAATATAATACATAACATTACAATTTTCTAAGTGATACATATATATACAAGTTATTCACTGGCTACTAATGTCAAGCATACAAAGCTTGGATTTGACTCATTTAAATAGTCAAGCCTTACTATAAGTTTAAGTGTGTTGGTTTAACTCTAAACAAACAAGCTTAAATAAGTACTTAATAACTCAAAACTCGAATAGTTCACAAATAACTCATGTCATCCAAACCTCTAGCCCTAATATCTATATTGATAGATCATATTTGTTTAACTTACCTGCTGGACATTTTTAAGGACAAATCTCCCCAGCATATTAATTGCACCTGCATAAATGAAACAAAACCGAGACCCTTAAATTCAGCGACTACCATTATCTGCATGGAAACTACTTACACCAAAAACTACTCCCTCTGTCTAATATTTATTTGTCTTAAGGTAATATACACCTCTTAAGAAAATTATTAAATACATAAGTTACAGTGACAAAATAACTATTTTTACAAAAATGTCCTTATTAAATGAATTAGAACATAGTTGTGAATATATTTAACTACGTAGGTGAGATAGAGATACCAATAAATGATGGTATTATTAGAAAAGATGATTAATGCCTTTTTGGTTTACTAAAGTGTCAAATATTGAGACAAACTAAAAGACCTAAAGAGATAAAATATAAGTCAGAGGGAGTACTAGTGAAAACACATATCTAACAAGAGTTGATATTGCAATTAAGAACTATAAATTACAAAGGCAGCCTCCAAGTGAACATGTGAAATAGTTTTTGCAAAGATGCTTGAAGGATTAATCCTGTTCAATAAGTCTGAATTCAATATTCAGAACTGCCAATCTATTTAACATAACCATTTCTTTTTAAATATTATTCATGTACAAAATATAGGATTGTAACACCTAAAACTATGCTGAGGAATTGAGCTTATTTCATTGTGAATCCACTGAAACTTCTGTAAGACAATTCAAGGAAAATAAACAAAACTTGTATCCTCCACATAATGGAGAATTATGCAGAATACATTATTCAGTATCCCAAATCCAACGATTTACAAAATTCCTAGACAGACCATAAATTTGTACGAATAGTGCAATGTGGTAGAGTAATTACCAGCCAATACACTGTTGTGACGAAAAATATTGGTGACAACAACTCCCGGATGAAGAGAATTAGCAGTAATATCTACGCCATCTTCCTTATTAAGATGCAATAACAAACAAGTTATATTAGTATAACATATCGCAGACAACTAAAGTGGCAAAACCAGAGAGCCATTTTTACGGACAAATATAAGAGAAGGAAAGTAACCAAAACAAAGGGAGAAAAGAATGCGAGACTAAATAAAATTGTCTTATGAATTATGATCATGATTGCTGGGAGTTACAAAACTAGCTGCCAGAAGGTACACAAAGTTTAAGCATTCCCAGAAACCTGATTGGCTACAAAACCTACTAAAATCTAGGACTTACAAACATTAGTAACTGATAGTCACAGACTTTCCCCTAAAAAGTAAAAACTTGCTAACAATCATCTTCTCAAAGGATGTGTACCGTTTCAATATAGATATTAGATAATGAAGCAACATATCCATATAATCAACAAGTTAAAGGGATTAGAAAGAATTAGTGTAGTGCATGGACAACAAATGCTGTTAAAAAAACAAGTAATTCTAAATAAATCCATAAACAACTAGCGAGCTGGTGACTTGTGATAAAATAATTTAATTCCTTAGAGCACAATGAATAAAGTGAGTGAGATATTAGAACAAATTTGGTGCACTATGAATATGATAGTCTTTGTAAAATACACTGCCCACCTGACAAACCAATATTTTAAAATCTAGACTGAACATCAAACCAGAAAGGTTACTAGTTCACAGTTCAATCCCTTCAACCAGATTGATCATTGGAGCTGGATAAACAAAAAATAGAAAAGGATTTGTTTTAAAGCAATAAAATGATCAAATATTAGTAAGATATTAAATTAAATACATCTGGTAGCATTACAAAATTTACATTATTTTAAAACTCATAAATAATAGACATTAGATGTGTGAGCTTATGAATTAAAATTCATACAACAAACTAAAGGATGTAAAATCAAATTTAACCAGATCAACGTGGTTTTTGACCACTTTAATCCATTCATAACAGCTCAACCCTGTTTTCAGTGGTTTTCACAGATCTTTGACTTTTGCTGTCTGGTGTCATTCAACTGGACCAGAACCAAGGCTGATTAAGTGTCAAAATGGTACAGTCCACTTTAAAAAACACAGACATACTGTTGTATGCAAATCACTACTCAATTTGATAGAATAGTTTACATTGGAACTAATGCTGAAACATGCATTAAAAATAACTCAGAAACAGGTCATGCCATAGTCTGAAACTCTGAATACATTAAGCCACAATGAACATCAGGAACAGTACTTTTCTTAGTAATCAGCCAAAAAGTTTAGATAAATTAATGAGATATAATAATGTTAACTAACATACAATGGCTATCGATGACCACCTATTAAGTTGCACTATGGTTTAGGGGAAAAAACACTATTAACTGACCCTTTCACCAGAATAATGTATTACTCATGTTAGGGTACAATAACCGTCAGCATACCTTGAGACGTCTTGCAAGTTCATTGGCATGTAAAATGTTAGCAAGCTTTGATTGTCCATATGCAAGCCAATTCTGGTAATTGCACATAAGGAAGCAAACATAATGAATTATACAAAACACTTATGCTTTGCACAGATACAACATGAATCAAGTTTGTATGCTTAATTCTAAATGCAACAAGGATTTGCAAAAGTACAAACCTATAATTTAGCCAAGTGCATGATGCAAACAAGAAATAGTATAGGCAATAACACAGTAATCACTCAAAGAAATGAAGAGAAAAGTGAGTATTATTTCTGTAAACAAGGAAATTACATTGGAGAAACCCTCCGACTGCCACAGAGCTAGGCTCCTATAGAGAGCTACTGCCCCCTACCCGTAACAAACATGCTTAATTTTCACCAAGATGATTCCACTACTCTGCCCCCATCCTCTAATAACCACACCACACTCACGTAACCAACTTTCCCCAGCTCAGTCACTCACAGCATCACCCTCTACTCCTCCTATTATAAACCTTCCAAGTCTTAGGCCCATGTGACACATGATGGCCAACAACTCTCTTTGGCTCTCCAAATTCTTCTCTAATTTATTCCTGGCCTTATCAGCACATCATATTTTATCAGGAGGTTTTGTTTATAGAGATTTTAATCTGACACATTCAATGAGTGATAGACAACAGCAAATCCTTACATAGTAAAGTGACACCAAATGCTATATCTAGATACAAAAAATAAATTTCACAAACTAATGATTAACAGTAATATTTATTTTATCCATAGTCAAACAAATATTAGAGCTGAATTGCCAACGGTAAGAAAATTGAAGTCTCAAGCATAATTGTTCTTCTATGGATAAATTCCCAGAAGAATGAGGCTTCATAGTTGTTGCTGTCTCTCAATAAATCCCTTTTCCCTAAATTTAAAAAAATTTATTGTAGTTTGTACTTGGGCTACTTCTTACCTTGTTGCATCATTAATTTTATCAAAAAGGATTCCTCCACGATATGTTAAATGATGCGCTTGTGAGGAGACATTAACAATTCTTCCTTGTTTCTTACTTTCATGTGTTGTTTTCTTCAAAGTATCCAACAACAGATTTGTTAATAGAAAATGACCTGTGGAATTACGTTAAATAAAAACAGAATGGTTAAATCTTTTTTCACATCTTCTCAGCCTGTGCTTTTAAAAAAACATCAGAGTTATTTTATGTTCTATATAAACTATCACCCAATTATATAAGCTGAGACAGATCATAAGCATACAAGGACAACACACAGATTTCATATATCAATGATTTATATCCCTTCCCATGACCCAGAGAGAGAGGGAGAAGTTTCACATGTGTATTCTGCCACACAACTAGCACTTTTCATCCCTTTCATAATCATCTGAATCAGAAAAAAGTTACATCATATTCCCCACACTTTTGAAACTTTCATTGTCAATAACGTTTCTCTCTTTTCCCTACACTTAAGAGACCGTTTGGTTTGACAAAGCATTTTATGTTTTCTCATTGTTTCCTGTTTTTTAAAGTTCATAGAGGAAAAGTGAAAACAGAAAACAATAAAATGTTTTCTGTACAAATATCTAAAAACAGGAATTAAAGTGAAAACAAAAAACGTTTTTTCAAACCAAACAACCCCTAATATTCAGAAAGCTAAAAAATTTCATCTTATGGAAGATTAGATAGATTCTACATACCCATGTGATTTGTGGCAAATTGTAGTTCAATGTTGTCTTCAGACAGCATGAAAGGGGTTGCAAAAATCCCTGCATTGTTTCTTAGAATTGCAACAAATAAACCAGAACACATTACTACTCCATTGTTTCCTGGAATGATCAGAAATAAGAAGTGTGTGTAGAGAGAGTGTGTAATTGTCAATGCATTACAACCATGTATATATATGTATGAAAATTTTTGACAATGTAGCCTCTATACTCTTACATCAAAATGTTTAATGGAAGACCAGATGAAATGAACTCTGACGCAAATTTCCAAACAGATGTCATTGAACTAAGGTCTAACTCCATGGCATCAACTTTAGCTGCGGGAATTTCCTTAGGTATTGCTTCGTTAACATCTTTTGCAGCAATCAAATTTCTCACCCCCATAATGACATGGACACCGCGCATAGCAAGAACACGGGTTGTCTCAGCACCAATACCACTAGATGCCCCTGTTGTTACATTGTCCAACAGCAACCAAAATTGTAAATTTGTTTAGAGGTGTGCAAGTGCTGTAACATAAGTTTATAAACTTCTGAAATTAAAATAATCAACTATAATTAAGATGGTTTTTGTATCCAGGACCTGAAGTCAAAACCTTATCAGTACCTATATGATTTCTAGACTTTCATAGTTGTGCATCTTAGATTATTATAAGTAGGTCTCTCATCTTTTTTGGTGCTTCCTCAAATAATGCCTAAATCATCACCAAGTATTTTCAGTTATGTTTACCATCCTATTTTGGATACAGAAAATAATACAGACACTCTTGATAAAAGTAAATAATTTGTGGGAATAAAAAATATTCAGGAACAAAACCCAACCAATCCAATTCAGAAACGTTGAATAATTAAGTGACCTGTAACAATAGCAGTGAGCCCACTGCCATCGATTCCATAAGTAACTTCCTCAGCGGTGGAAGATGATGAAAACCCGGAAGCCCCTTTTCTGCGGAATGGCCACATGTTTCTCTCAAATTGACTCTTCTATTTCAATTTCAGTTGTCTATTATCTATCACATTATATAATGTAAGATTTTGCCTCTTCCAGTTATGCTTAATTCATTTTTCGGCTAATCCAGCCATTAATCTCATATTCTTTAATTAATAATTTTATTTAAGGTTAAATTATTAAGTATATTCTTAAATTATTTGGAAAATTTTAAATAGTTCCATAAACTACAATTTTTTCAATTGGATTCTTTATCATGTAATTTTTTTTAATTGAGTTATTGAGATTTTTAAAACTGTTATAAATTGTAATTTTTGTGCAGTTTCAAGTTGTCAAAAACTAATTTTAGATATCTACTTTTTATTTTAAGGACCCAATCAAAAATTTTAATTTAAGGATTTATTTAAAAAATTTTAAATAATTCAGAGACTTACTTAGTAATTTAACCTTTATTTAAATATTGGAATTACACTTCATTAATCGTCTTATAAATACAATTATATATGGATTAAATATTTAGCACGGTAATAAAAGGATAATAAGGTGATTTTTTTTTAACCAATGAAAATCGCACGCAGTTAATTTGAAACAATTTTAAAACAATGAAGGATCTAGCATCTTGAAAAGAAAAATAATTATTATAGTATGGAATTATGGAAAGAAAATTATTATTATAGCAAGTAATTTGAAAATTTTAAAACAATTATAACAAAAAATTTCTTATTTTTTAATTTCTACTTTTTAAAAAAATGGTGAAATTATGTTTAATTAATCATCTTGCAAATACAATGATGCATCCATGTCAAACCTATAATATGATGATAAAAAAGAATGTTTAATTTCACTTGTAGTCTCTTAAGTATCACAATTGTGTGATTTTGACCATTTCGTCAATCTTTCATTAAAAATTTAACAAATGTTACTAACATGATGTTACCAAGTAATGTGGTAGATGATGTAGTACTAACAGATGATGTGACAACTGATATGATAGTACCACTCATATATTGACGTGTCATTAACATGCTGATATGGCAAATGACATAACATGCAAAAATTAGAGAAGAGATTTAGTAAATGTTAGTAACGGGATTTAAACCCAAGCCCCTTCATTAGAACATTATCAACATTAACACTAGGCCAAAGCATTCATTTGAAATATAAATGAAAATTATACTATATATAACTTAAATGTAAGACTGAAATTGTATATATATTTATTATTACTAAATAAATTATTTATACTATATATAACTTAATTTATATTTATTAATATTAATTTATTATTATGTACTAATAATATGACATATTAATAAATCAAATATTAAGTACTAATAAATTATAAATTAAAATTTATTAAATATTAATACATTAATAAATATATAATAATAATATTAAAATTAATATTAATTATTTAATATTAGTATTTTATATTATTAGTGTATATTAATAAATTAATATTAATAAATATAAATTAACTTGTATATAGTATAAATAATTTATTTAGTAGTAATAAATATACAACAATTTTGGTGTCAAATTTAAGTTATAGATAATATAATTTCGATTTATATCATGAACCAGCACTTTGGCCTAATGGTAATGGTGGTGGTGTTACTTTGAAGGGGTGGTGCTTCAAATCTCATCATTAACATTTTGTAAATTTTTTCTCTAATTTTTGCATTGTAAGTCAGCATGTCATGTCATCCGCCATGTCTATGACACATAAGAATATGTGTTGGACCATCGTGTCAGCAACCCACATCATCCGTTAGTGTCACATCATCTATCATGTGACCTATCAAAGTCTCGTTAGCAAAATCTATTAAATTTAGAACCTAGAGGACCAAAATTGTAACATTGCAATACTTGGGGGGAAATGTTGCACTTAGGGTGACTAGCTAAGGACTTCAACTAGTATGACCACATCTATCCTATAGGTTAGCCAAAAAGGGGTTTCTCTTGTGGTTTACTGGACGTTGGTATGGTAGTCCCATAAGACTATTGGTAATTCATCAACCCATTGTCCTTTTTCATTGTTTAGACGCTTTTTCAGTCTGATCAAGATGACTTTGTTTGCTGCTTCGGCCTAGCCGTTGCTTTGTAGGTGTTCCACTAAGGTATGTTTATGCCTGATGCCAAAAGACAGGCATAGTTCATCGAAGGCTTTGCAATCGAACTGTTTACCATTGTTAGTGATTATTGCATGGGGAATGTCGAAATGACAAATGATAAATCTCCATGTGAATTTTCTTACTTTCTCGACTGTGATGGTGGCGAACGGGTCTACTTCAATCCATTTGGTAAAATAGTTGACCGTAACTATCAAATATTTGCACTGGCTGATCGTCGTCAGGAAAGGTTAAGGATGTCCATTCCCCACATGGTGAAAGGCCATAGGGAATAAAGCTGGTATAAATCTTTCGACTGTGTATGATTAATGCTGGCAAAGCATTGGCACTTGTTGCGCTTTTTCACAAACTCGGCTGAATCATTACGCATGGTCGGCCAATAGAATCCTACCTAAAGTATTTTTGTAGCTAATGATCTACCACCCAAGTAGTTACTGCTAGAGGTGGCAAAATTGGCCTGGCCGAGCTGGGCCATGAAAAAGTAAGCCTAAAAAAAAGCAGGTCAAAATGACCTAACCTAATAGGGCTGCCGGGCTGGGCTAGGCCTATAAAAAATAGCCCCGAAATGGTACTAGGCCTATTTGGCCTGATGTATATTTTGTTTTTGTTTTTTCCTTTGTAAAATGTATAAAACTTTAAGAAAAAAATAGGCATAGGCCAAAATGCCCGGCCTGATGGGCCCGCAGGCCAGGCTGGGCCAGAAAAAACCCAGCCCATTAGGACTTCAGGCTAGCCTGGCCCGGCCCGATTTTCACGTTTGGCCCACTGGGTCAGGTCGAGCTGGCCCAACCATTTTGCCTGCTCTAATTACTACAACTGCTTTCATGAACTTCCTTTAGGATGCTTTCAGTTTGGTTTTCAAGGACACACTTCAAGACAGGGTGGAAAAGCCTCGTTAGTACAATTGGCTAGCAATTACTACATAAAAACTTGTCATCCAAGTCAAGAGTCAGGCTTCTTCAAGGTCTTAGGGTGTGGTGCCATCCGTCAAGTATAACCGAATTGGGTTGAGCCAGGTATGCATGTCATCTTCGTTGATGTGATTGACTTGTTCTAAGATAACCGATGAGGTGTCGACTGTTTTTTGTCTGACCATTTTATTGCTTCTCGGTCATTTGGTGCTGGCTAATTTGGATAGTAGGTCCGCTTTAATGTTTTGTTCCCTACTAATATGGACTATTTACTTTGCTTGTGACAAGCTGTGAATCATTAATAACCTATAATTGAGTTGCTTCCATTTCCACGGTAAGTGTGAGCACTACTATAAGTGCTTTGTATTTAGCTTGGTTGTACTTGCCTTGAAGCTGAAACAAAGGGATTGTTCAAAGATTATTTCACCTGGTCCTTTTAGAATCACCGTTAAGACAAAGGACGAATTTATGATTCTCGCTTCGTTTTGATAATAACAAACAATCTAATGCTTAATTGTCTGATCACACGTTTTTACTGTATGTTTTCACTATTGTCTGTTCACGCGTATATTATAAATTAAAGATGCTACGTCTACTAACCCATTCAAACGATATATGTTGAACAATTTGTTTATTCAAAAGCTTTGTTGCACGAGAATCTTTTTAGTTTTGAAATTTGCGTACCTTCTCAAAAAGAAGACGTCTACGTACCTATCACTGAAAAGTTATAGCCTTATGCTAAAAAGAAGGAACTTTTGTATAGTTGTCAATACGGAAAGTGAAAATATGTCCACTGCAGCAAGATTGAGTACAAGAAAGGCCAAATAAGCAGACTGCTTTTATCTTATCACTGTGACTAGTTGGTAAAAAGCATTAAATGCGGCATTTAATTCTCCAACGACTATTTTCTTTTTTTTTACAAAACCAGACGAAGGATGTCTCCAAAAGTACTCACAACAAACACTTTGGGAGAACACTATAAATAGAAGAGAAAATCATTGTCAATATGACAAAACTTTTAGCAAATTCTCCTTTCTCTCAATCTATAATCTTGAACAAATTCTCAAGCTTCATTGTATATTTGTTTGATAAGACGCTAGTCTAGTGTGACATTTTACCTTTAACCAATTCTCTATGAAATTGGTGGAAGCCTGAAGAGGCTTTGAATCAAAGAATACTTGGGTATTTGCTTGGAGAGACAAGTGAAAGACTACTTAAGTGGAGCCTGAAGAGGCTTGGATAAAAGAATACTTGTAACTTTGTTTAAGTTATAGTGGGACTTAATAGTATACCAAGAACTGGATGTAGTCTTAGGGGTAAGATGAACCAATATAAATTTTTGTGTTGCTTACATTTGCATCTTCTATTCGTCTTCACAAATCCTTTTTAAAAATATTTATCGTTTATCCTTCAAACGAAGCATCTCTTTGAAAAAGGTTGTGAATTTTTTTTTAACAACACAATTCAACCCCCCCCCTTCTTGTGTTATTTCTGTGGTTTACAATCACACCAGCCCCACTACCTTTTATATTGGACACGCCATCTACGTACAGTTTCTAGGATGAGGGTCATTTAAGGTTACATATTGGAATTGGCTCTACCACGAAGTCTGCTAAAACCATGGATTTGATTGCACCTTTTGGTTGGTAAATGATGTTGAATTTGGAGAGTTCCACTAACCAACTGGTCATGTGCCCTGTGATTTTTGGCTTGCGAAGTATTTCCTTGATGAGTTGGTTGGTTCTTACTTCGATAGTGTGGCACTGGAAATATGGGCATAGTCGCTTGGATTCAGGCAAAGGTTATGCTTCCTAAGCCGAGTGAAAGCTTGTTAAATATTGGAGACATGGTTGTCTTCGATGATGGATTTAACTATCATGTCATCGATATATATCTTTATGTTGCATCTAATATTATCCCTAAATATTTTGTCCATGAGTCGCTGGTATGTGGCTACTACATTTTTTAGACTGAACGACATCACTTGATAACAAAAATTTAAGCAGTCAATTATAAAGGCTATCTTCATTTTGTCAGCTAGGTTCATTTGAATTTGATTATAGCTTGAGTGTGCATCCATCAAGCTTAGCAAACGGTATCCTAATGCTCCATCAACAAGGCAGTCTATGTTGGGCATTGGGTAATTGTCTTTAGGCATGCCTTGTTGAGATCAATGAAGTCCACACACATTCTCCAATTACGGTTGTTCTTTTTGACCATAACCACATTGGATAACCAAGTGGTGTAATCAATTTCTCTGATGAATCCTTCCTGAAGTAAACGGTTGGCCTTCTCTATTGCGGCTTGTCACCTCTCTTCTCCCAACTTTTGCTTCTTTTGAGAGATCAATTTGATGAACGGGTCTACCATCAACTTGTGACACAAGAAGTTTGGATCCACAACAGGCATATCTTTGGATCTCCATGCAAAAAGGTCGCTATTCTCACGTAGAAAGTGAACAAGCTCGTCCTCCAGATGTGTAGAGAATGGTGAGCCTATTTTGGTTGTATGTGTAAGGGAAGGATTGATCTGGATGGTCTTTAGGTTGTGGTCGACAGTCTTCGAAGTGCTCCCTGGTAAGGGTGTTCAAATCTAAACCAATCCAAAGGAAAAATCGAAAACCAAAGCCAATTGATTTTTTTTTTTTTGAATTTCATTGGATTATTTGCAAGTGTAACCGATCGGTTCGGTTCGATTTTCGGTTGGTATCCTTGCAACTGAACCGAACCAAACCGAATCGATATATTGTAACTAAGTACTGTTGTCAATATAGAATTATAGACGACTATGTTTCAATTTCATTATGCATAATACGACTATGTGTTTTCATTATGCATTTTATACTTTTATTTTTGTTAATTAAATTGCCTTGGAGTTAGAGTGTTTAGAGTTGGAGTTTAAAGTTGTATTTGTTGTTTACTACAGTTTTTTTTTTTCGTGTATCACTTGTTGTTACAACTGAATTGTTAATTATGTTGTGTTGTAATACTATGTTTGCTGCAGCTATTTTTTATTTTTTTTTTGACTTGCTGGTTACTTTAGCTTTTTTTTATACTAGTTATTTATTGTAGTTGAACACTTGATGCATCTACTAGTTGTTGCAGTAGAAATGATTTAAATCTTGAGATTTTATTTATTGTAGATTCCTTATTTTTCTTTTTACATATCTTATTTTTCTAATGTATAGATGTAGAAAATAGATGCATAGGTGATTCTGTGAATGTAACAGCTAAAAGCAACCATCAAATAAGAAATTAAAATGTTCGTAAGGATGGTCGGTAAAAACTGAATCCATCGATCGAATCCAAACCACATTTATTGGATTGGATTAGATCAAATTTTTTGTGAAAGCCATCCAAACCGAATCGAGTCGCATGCTCTTTTGATGCTCGGATCATATGGTTTTTTGGCTCAAAATTGATCCAAACCGATCCGCAAACACACCTACTCCCTAAGATCTAGCTCCATCAAGTTTACTCCTAGGAGGCAGGGATGGCATGACATTTGTGGGGCATTGTTGATCTTGAGACTCTCCATATAACTTTTGCAAGCAGTGCCTTGATCAGTACAGATGACTTCGGTGGACTTTTGGTCAATAGGAAATTTCATCGTTAGGTGATTAGTAGAAATGATGGCCAGAAGGTTGTTCAAGGTTGGTCGTCCTATGATGACGTTGTAAAAGGTCGTCGCATCTACGAGCAAGTATTGCATTCGTACTGTCTTGAAACCATCAACGGGACAAAAGTGGTGTCCAAGTTTACATATCTGTATATCTTTACCTGCTCACTAGAAAAGCCTACTAGCGACATCCCAAAGGGTCGTATGACATTGCCTAGGAAGGCTAGTTGCTTGTTAGCATCCCAAAATAACATGTCGGCCCAGCTCCTCTGCCCTCTAGTCAACTAGAGCTCTACGCATGGAGCACCCCTTAATGTTGTTTTGATCACCATAAGGTCGTCGTGATTACGCTATTTAATAACTGCAGTCATCATTCAAGAACGTTGTTGGTGGGGAAGGGATGCGTTGATTGCGTATACCTGAGGTCCTAAAGGCCGTGCCAGCACAGTGAGTCACTTGCGTCCTGAGCCAGGGGATCCTCTTTCACAAAGCTGCTAGCTATGTGTGTATTGATCCTGCCTTTTTGGGGGTCCTCAATTGGACGTGCCGATTGTCATTTTTATGATATCTTCAACAAGATTCCTTGTCTTTTGGGCTCCTTGCAGGACTCATGGCTCTTTTTTCTTGAGACCTTTCGTCGTATACATAGTGCTCGAGATGTCTTTCGCAGATGAGTTGCTTGATCTAGTTTTTGAATGCTCGACACTCTTCAGTGTCATAGCCATAAGCTCGGTGGAATTCACAACGTTTGGTTTTGTTAACATCGCTTGATTCCTTATCCTATGGGGGTGGTAGGTGGATTAGATCCATGTTGTACACGTCCCTTAGAATTTGTGGCCTTCTGACATTGAGGGGGGTGTAGTGTTCGTACTTGGGAATAAGTTAGTGGTTTTATCACCTCGGTAGGCATAACTTATGCCAACATCTCTCTTTATCGTCTCTTTATAGTGATTGCCTCTTCGGCGTCAATCTCTCTCGCAACCTTCTTTCTGAATTTGATTATATCAACTAGTGGCTGCCAAGCCTGATTATAAGCAAAAGGGCAATCCTTCAAACTGTTGTTGTTCACCCTAAGGTGGATTCTAGGGTCCAGGTCAAGGTTCTTGGTTGAAACTGCTGATGTAGTCCTTCAATGGCTCATCATCCTCCCAGAGGAGGCTAAAAAGCCCCAACTTTGTGCGTCTGTATGGACCATTAGAGTCAAACTGGTTAAGGAAGCTCAAAACAACTCCTTGAAACCATGGATCGACTTCTTGCGTGAATTAGGAACACTAGTGAACTGTTAGAAGGCTGAACCTGTATGAGTACTAAGAAAAATCTTGCACAGCATAAGGTCTATGCCCTTGGTGGTTAGCATTCTAGTATTAAACATTGTCACATGCTATTGAGGATCAAACATACCTTTATAAAAGGGAAAGGTTAGGTTCTGGTAGGAATCAAGAATTGTGGTAGACATTACCTCATTTGAAAAAGGGTGATGGGTGTGTGCGGCTGCATTAAGTGGCACTTCCCTATCTTGTCAAGAACTCCTACGTTATGCATTTGTTGACCCTTCATCTTCCTAATCTCCTCTCGCATTTGATCGTTCTCCTCTCATGCCTTCTAATGCTCTTGTTGGAGTTCGTGAAACTGGGTGAGAATTTCTTGGAGGGTAGCTTTTCCCCCATTGTTGACGGTGTTGTCATTGCACGTGCGTACCATTGATGTGGTGGTGGCCTGTGAATCGTTTTATCAGGCCCCCACGGTGGGCGTCAGATGTTCTGATAATCACTCTAGAGCCCCTAAACCTAGCTAACCTAAGTTGATCCTCATGCTTGGTGAGTAGAAGACGTCCTGAAACCTAAGATGGGGTCTTACTTATACTTGTCCAAGGATGGTCGCTAATTTTTTCTTCTTCTGGGTGCACTTTGTCTGCCATGAACGGGGGTTTCCTTCCCTAGCGCGGCATCTGAGGCCATCTATTGCGATCTTGGCAAGAAGTATAGTGCTTTTAAATCTGGATGACATGGGCCCCTATTTGTGAAGCGATAAGATGTAGGTGAGGCCGTGCCCCTTTGGGCTGGTCGGTCATGGCCCACTACACATTCCAATATTGTTTGTAGTTTCTTGACTAAATCAGGCCCTATCAAGGTCTAATCACCTACTTCACAGCAACACAAAGAGGATCTACACTTCCTTCCATAAAGAGCTTCACAGGGTGTCATACCTATGCTAGCATGATAATTGTTGTTATACATGAACTCTGTAAGAAGTAAAAACTTATCCTAACTTTCACCTTCATCTAAAACACACGTTCTAAGCATGTCCTCAAGGGTTTGAATGGTCTACTCCTACTAACCATCAATTTGGGGATGATAGGTTGTGCTAAATCTTAACTTAAAATCAAAAGCTTGTTGGGACGCCTTTCCAAAATCTAGAGGTGAACTTTGGGTCTTTGTCTAACACTATTGAAGTAAGTATACCACAAAGCTTAAATATCGCCTTAATGTATAAGTCAACCAACATATCCAAACTATTGGTTGCCTTAATCGACAAGAAGTAAGAAAACTTAGTCAACGTATCCACAATTACCCAAATAGCATTTAAACCCAAACAAGTCTTAGGTAACCCTATCATAAAATACATGGAGATCCTTTCCTATTTCCACTCAGGAATTTCTAAAGGCTGCAACAAACCTGAAGGTTTTTGGCATTTTATCGTAACCTTTTGGCATACTAAACGCTTGGTCAAAAAGCTAGCCACATCCTTTTTCATTCCAAGCCACTAATACATCTTCTTTAAATCTTGATACATCTTGGTTAACCTTAAATGTAATGTGAACTTCCCTTTATGTGCCTCTTGTAACACTTTTTCTTTAACGCTCTTCTCCTTAGGAACAATGATCTTATTCTTAAACAACACTAGACCATCAATAGACAACATATAATGCTTTTTCCCCAAACTAGATTACAATTCTTGGTCTAAAAGTTCTTCACGCTTAATCTTTTCCCTAAGACCACTACAAATTTCCAACCTATTCAGCTTCAAGCTTAATGCATTCAAAGACAGATTCACCTCTCCAAACCCCTCTATCAAGTTCATCTCTTGCACCATCAAGCTAGATATGTGCAAAGATTTTCTACTAAGAGCATTAGCTACTACATTGGCTTTTCCTGAGTGGTACTTTTACTCAAAATCATAATCCTTAAGGAACTTTATCCACCCCTTTTGTCTCATATTTAACTCTTTTTAGTCAAACAAATACTTATGGTCATCAAAAACCTCAAATTTTGCACCATTCGAATAATGCCTCCAAATCTTTAGAGCAAACACCACCACTGCCAACTCAAGATCATGAGTGGAGATAATTTCCCTCATGAACCCTAAGTTTCTTAGACGCATATGCCACCACCTTGCCTTTTTGCATTAACACGTATCCTAAACCATTTTTTGAAGTGTCACAATATATCACAAAGCTCACTAAGGCATCTAGAATAGTTAAGACTGATGATGTAACCAATCTCATCATAAGCTCCTAGAAACTCTCTTCACATTCCTTATTCCACTTAAAAGATTTCCCTTCCCCAATCAACTTGGTAAGAGGTAAAGCTAGTCTTAAGAACCATTTTATGAACTTCCTATAATAATTCGCCAATCCTAGGAAACTTCTTACTTCTATCACTGACTTAGGTTGCTCCCATCTTAGCACCACATCAACCTTATTAGAATCAACTGCCACACCCTTCCTAGAAATGGTATGTCCTAAAAACTTCATCTCCTCAAGTCAAAAGTCATATTCATCTGGCTTGGCATACAATTGTTCCTCCCTTAAGGTTTGCAACACTAACCTCAAATGCTCATCATGGCCCTCTAGTATCCTAAAGTATATTAAGATATCATCTACAAACACCACCAGAAAGCTATCCAAGAATGGCCTAAAGATCTGATTCATGTAGTCCATGAACACAACTAAAGCATTAGTCACACCAAAGGATATCACTACATACTTATAGTGCCTATACCTTGTCCAAAAGGCTATCTTAGGAATGCCTCATTCTTAACTCTAATATGATGATACCCTAACCTTAAGTCTATCTTAGAGAGCATTAATGCTCCTCTCAACTGATCTAAAAGGTCATCTATCATAGGCAAAGGATAATTATTCTTGATGGTCACTTTATTCAATTACTTATAATATACACATAACCTCATACTCATATCCTTATTCTTCACTAAGAGTACCAACACTCCTCAATGTGACACAGTAGGCCTAATGAACCATTTCTCCAACATCTCCTTTAATTGTTTCTTAAGCTCTCTCAACTCTAGAGGTGTCATTCTTTATGGCGCTACTAATACTAGTCAACTCCTAAACACAAGATCTATGCTAAACTCAATGTCCCTATTTGGAGGTAAACTAGAAACTTCCTTAAGAAACACATTTGGGAACTCACAAACCACAAGTACTAAAGTAAAAATCACTATCAGCCTCTATCTTAGTAGAAAAGAAGAGAACGTATCCTTAAGCTCCTTAAATTAAGTTCTTATGACTAGACTTGGCAAACACAATAAGATTCAACACAGAGGAATCAATAGACATAGGCTGAGATGAAACAAAAACAGTTTTGTCAAAACAATTTCTGATAGCATGTGTTAATTCATACCCAAAAATAACATTCAACCCAAACATAGGCAAACACACTAGATCAACAATATAAGGCAAATCTTGATATACCAGAGTATAATTCAAACAGATAAAGTAGGTAACAAGATTCTTTTTAGTAGGTGTAGTAACACACGAATCAAAAAGGTAAGCATATAAGATCAACAAACTAAGACACATCTCAATACACTAAAGGATAGTTCAAACAAGTAACAGAGGTATTCGCAAAAGTAACAACACTCAAAACATATGGCAATTTAGAAACAAGCAAGGTAAGATTTTTCACACGATCATAACTGAAATCTTCTCTGGCGTCTAAAGCCATTTCTTTACTTCGACAAATCTGAGCTATTACAAAAAGTTAGTAGATCATTCCTATGGAATTCAGATAACCCAACGTACCGAGGGTTCTGAGGTGCTTTCACTCTGGTGACGACTCTGTCCCTATTTCCCCATCTAATAGATAGCCTTCATATGCTCTTGCATAACTTTGACCATTCGATTCAAAGTTGTCGCAAGTGCATTGTTTGTGTTTTCCCCTCGTTTATTGGTTGTCACAAATTTTTCACACCACCAATCAAATATTAGGTTGATTAGGTCCAATATCTAAAAGGATAGCATGCCACATTTATAACTCGAATGAGTAGTCATACACACCCATATTTTGATTTTGAAAAACCCCACTAGCATAGTCCAATTTAGGATTGAACTACTCTAATACCAAAAAAGTAATGCCCTTTGTTATAATAGAAAATTGTAATAAAATATAATTAGATAAATTGTCCAAAGTTAAAATTTCGAAACAAAAGGTTTGAAATAGTACCTCAATCATATTAAAATAACAAATGAATGGGTCTTTATACAACATAAAACATGTAGCCAAAACCAAGGCATCTATTAGTCAACCCATAATATATATATATATAACAGGATAATTTGGTGAAGCTTCTTTCGTACATTTGCAAATCTAATACATTCAATAGTTCTTTCACATAGAACTTCTTAGTATACGAGCATTCAACTTCTTCTTGTAGAACGATACGTGTCATATGATTTGTATATAAGGTGAAACAATTAGCTCATTATTCTTATGTTTTGTTTATTATCATCATAGTTTAAATCTATATATCCTTAAATTTTTTAAAACAAAAGTAGTTATTACATGATTTGTAATTAGTGGTAGTAGTATTGATGTGTTGCATTTAATGACATGTTTTGTATAATGTTTGTCATGCATTTCTTTATTAATTAGGATCAAATCTACTCTTATTTTCCTTAATTTTGTCAATTAGGACTTTTGAGTACTTTTTTTGTGTGATTTTGATTTCAGGGAGGTTTGTTCATCAAGTAGTTTAGTTTTGGAACTTGAAGCTTAAAAACTTGGAGAGTTTAGAACCAAGAGAAGGAAATTTTGGAGCTTGAGTTGAGCAAAGGATTGGCTACAAGCATGGAAATTTAGGGAAAAGTGAAGGAAATTGAAGAAAAGAGCTACCAAAGAGTAGCACACCTTGGGTATGGCAATTCCCATGGGTGTGGCATGCATTAGAAAACACCAAAATGCTACTAAAGAGCGCCACGGCTAAAGTGTGGGAATTCCCACGACCGTGGTGTGATCCTAGGTCCTTAGTTTTGCCTTTTTTTTCTTCTTATTTTGGAGCCTTTTTGTATCCTAAATGTAAATAGACCCTTTAGGTTTTCTAAAAAGGTTCCAAAACCTTGCGATTAGACAGCTTAGAGCAGGGAGCATTGGACTCCTTCTTTTCTATCTCTTTGACTAGTTTGATTTTTTTTCTTTTTTTTATTTTGTTTCCATGACTATGCTTGAGTAGTCATATTTTTCTAAGACCGGGCTTAGCCCTTGATTGACTAATGGTTGTTTAATTTAATTATATTTGTTCCTATTGTGTTCCCCTCTTAATTCTTATTGATTTTTTTATGCGAAGCTTTGATCATCGTTTTTCATAACCTTAGACGTGTAGGGAAGTACTGAAAGGTGAACCTAAATGTTGAAACCATAGGAAAAGAACTTAGGCTTTAAATCATAAAAGTAGGTTTAATCTTTTGAGGAGTAATTCAATTAACAAAAAGCATAAAAGGTTTAATTAAACATAGTTACTACGAAAGTATGGGTCAATTCAATTAGATCATCTCTATGTCCTGAAAGGAAACGAAGAATACCATAGGTTAATTCACCTTTAAAGAGAACCAATTAGTGCACTCAGCTAAGGAAGTTAGCCCATTATAAAGTCATTGTGTGAACCCTTAATCTTGAAAGTTTCTCTCTTACTATTTCCCCCAATTTTAATTATTTACCTTAATTCAATTTTGAATTCCAACTTCTCAAATCATCCTTAAATTTGAATCCCTTCTTAGATAATTCTTTCTAGTTTAATTTCAATTAAATTGTGATAAATTACGAATCAAACTTACAATCCCTGTGGAAAGATTAATATTTTATTACTCGATGATACAATACACTTGTGGTAATGCATCAAGTATCAAGTTTCAACAGTCGACAATTCACCCATTCATTCACCATCTTGTTGCTAAGGTTTTAATCATTGTGTCCTATAAATAGAAGTGTTATATCCAATATCATATATAAAAGTAAACAAATCATGTAAATAAACCTTTTGGAAGAGTTGACAATGTTATTAAGTGTATAGTAGTAGTAGTAGTAGTAGTAGAGCAATATAGTCTCATCATTTCAAAGAAAAAGATAAGAAAGTCGTTTAGTTTTAAAATGAGACATGAAAGAATTGTCTCAAGACTTTAATTGTACTTGATTAATAAAGTCCAACACAGATAGAGTTTTAAATCCACATTATTCTAAGTGTTCCCAATATAAGTTGATACATGTCAAATCAAATCAAAAGATATTTCATAAAAATTATGTCAAAGTTCAAAAAGAAAGATTATACCAAAAAATTCTCTATTTACATTGAATGGCATGTAGATATAAATTTTAAAGAGAGAGAAAAAAAATTAGAGAGAGAAAGAGAAAATCTAGAGAGATTTTTTTATATAAAAAGGTTAAAATAAATGTTTAAATATAATAGTTTTACATGGATGGATTTGATGTTATCCTTATATACATTATTAATGGATGAGTTAGATGATTTTTAAAACAAGTAATTGATGAGTTGGATTTTGCAATACATTTTCTAATGGACTATAAATGGATTATTTTTTATCCATCCATCATATCATAATCCAAGACCAACTCCAAATTTATCCAAACTATCCAATTGCACCTTGACCTAGCATGGAAAGTTTCATTATAAAGTGAAAAGGTTAGTTTGTTATCTTTACCAAGGGATTGAAATCACCTGTCTCCAAAACCCTATCCCCTTTTATATCCCTCTAATAATATTATGCCACATTAATAAAAAATATGCATGTTAGCTTTTTTACATTTTAATGACATTACCTTCATCCCTACCAACCTTCCTCTTTCATTCTTCCTTTAACGACCCTCCTCACTTTTTCCATCAATCACCTTTCCACCTTCCCTTCCCTTTCCCACTCACCCTTCATCAAACCCACCTCTTGCGAACCGATTTCTACATCTTTGCTCATTTGTCGATTTCTACATCTTTGTTCACTCGCCAATTTCTGCATCTCTACCTTGCTCGAACCACGAGCCACTTTATCAAATTTGGATCTTGCTACTTTGAAAGCATCAAGTCCAATTTGTGTCCTCATCCCTCATCAACTCCTTCTCCTTCCTTCACGGGCACAACCTCCCAAACCTCTTCACCATGAACTATTTATTGATCATATGAGGAGAATGGTGATTTTGATGTTGTTGAATGTCTTTAAGATCTGGTACTCATAATGAAAAGCATTTTTGTAGCTTTTCACATTTAAGGTTGATAAACTCGCGTTGCTACTTTGTGTGATTCTTTAAGGTTAGCCAAAGAGAAGGGGAAGGTGAATAAGTGGAGAAGTGGTTAGGGAAGAGTTATCTGAGAAAAAGAAGAGAAGGGGTAAGAAGGATAGTAGAAGTTGAAAGTGCAATGACATTTTTTTTACTCTAAAAACATTAAAATATAAAATGGATTACATGTATATTTTAATTCCATGTGGCATAATATTATAGGAGTAACATGGACGGGGACAGGATTTAGAGACAAGTGATTTTAATCACTTCACCAAGTCCTATTAAAATAATGTTTTTACATAGAGCTTTGCATTTAATGTTTAGTTGTAGTATATGTTATTTACAACTATAGTGTTCATCCTATTCAAGATGAAGATTGTTTCCAATTGTTATAAAAATGTTCTTAGGGTATCATTTAGTTGAGAGTCAGAGACTAATTTCTTGAGATACTAAGATCCAGCTAAAGGATTGACTTCTCCCAACAGATACTTGTCCTTACATAAGAACTTGAGGATTGAACTCCTAACCACATGCTTAATCGATATGATTATCTGTCAATCATGTCACACTACTTAGTATACATACGTATATGAATGTTCAAAGCCAAAATGAAGACAAAATTAAGTTAGAGATTTACTAGAAAACCTTGAACAAACAAACATTCATTGCTTCAATCATTTTTTGTAATTTTGTATGGTAATTTAGTTAGAACTTTTTTCTTGTATATCGGTAGACATTGAATAACCTAAGAGTGCATTGAATTTATTTTTCCTACACCTTTGAAGGTACATTTTAAAATTGTAAAAAAATAGTTGCAAATATGATTTTGAAAAGGCTTTTACTAGAATGCTTGAAAAGCGAGGTTCAACTTTTGTAAATAAAAAAATTATTTCAGTGAAAAATATTGGTAGTATTCAAGAATTTGATGTAACCCTAAGTTTGTGGAGTAAATCAGGATAAATCTCTTATGTTCTTTATCTTTTTCCTTACCCCTTATAATTAGGATTGAATTATGAAACTCTTTTAACAAAACTTCATTGCGGAAGGTTTTATTATATATCATTTAGGTGTATTCCTTGTGAATTGTGAAGTGTCTCAAGAAGCTATTTTCTTTATCTCCTTTTATTTAACAAAGTTTTGAAAAGGATTTGTTGTCAAAATTACTTAAAGATTTTCAAAAGTACAATTCAATAACCTTCTTATCTTCCTTTTAAGAAGTATAACTTATCATGTAAAAATTAAAAAAGAACAACATTTTTTTAGTAATCATACTACACATAGCTACATTCTAATGTTTCAAAATTTGCATGTGCATAAATATGCTTACCATTTTTCATAAAGATATCTTCATTCCTCATATGTTCGCATACTTATACACAAATTATTAAATTAAGATGTTAGGGAATATATTTTTTTCAAGAAATAATTGTTTTTATGAAATAAATTTCTCTTAAAAATATATTTCTCCAACATAAAACATACACTAACATGGCCCATCACAACCTTTTTTCTTTCCTAATTGTTTTGACTAGTATCATCGGAACTAGCTTGGACTAGTCTGATCGAAAACCAAACATATTACTTGTTTGAGTAACTTTTTAGAATATAAATGTAATTGGACTAGTAAAAATCGGTTTGACTCAATCAATTTTAGAGAAAATCGGTGACTCGACAGTTTACAATAAATCGAATGGTCATGTAAAAAAAAGAGAGAGAGAAATATCCTTGCTACAATAATGCATGTCGGAAGTTTGTTGCCACACTCAAAAGGCTAAAACAAAGAACAACTAAACAAGAGAGAAGGAAAAGAAACAAAACAGGAAACATTGAAAATAGAAAGAGGAAGAAAAGAAACTCTAATCATACATGTGTTCTCTCTTTCTGTGACTATGATTCGTTTATTTTCTTGTGTTGCATATTTGATTTCATGAATTATGAGGCTATGAGATTGTGGCTTCAGGCTTTTTTCTTTTCATAAGTAACCCTATGCATTAGTCTTTTATGGTTTCACAAGTAAATGGGTTGGTTCATGAACCCAAGCCCACAAAAGACAATGTATGTTATTCATTTGCGCTTCCTTATTAGACCACTTTTTCAATTGTTATAAATCTCTCTAATCAGGTAACTAAAATTTCTCTATATGATTGGATAAAATTTCTCCCTTATTATATTATTGATTATATAGAATTTTTTATTTCTTAGTATTAGGCTAAAAAAATTTGTTTATTAAAAATATATTTTTACTAATTGTATACTCAAAAATAGTTTTAAAATAAAATCTTCTAAACACACACACGCACATACATATTGGGATTTTTAAAGTACAGTGTAATTTTCATAATTTTTTTAGTATAACATATTTAGGTTATAATTTTTTAAAAAATTTTAATATATATCAGTTCATGCAGTTAAACTAGTGACTCACTAATTTGACCAGTGACCCATAGACCTAATGCTCTAACTGAGTCAATCACCAATCCAAATTTGATAATATTGGTCTTGACTATGTAAATATCTCATTCTATTTTCAATGTCAACGAAGGTTTTGCAATAATATTTAAGTACATGTAACTAGTGTAAATTCAATGCATGTACTAGAGTCGCTAAATTGTAAGCTTGAACGACTAAACTCTTTTCACAAATAGTAACATATAAATTAACCATCATTATATCATTGGCATTTTTATTTGCTAAAGAAGTATTCCATCCGCATTGACAATTGTAACTATGTATATTGCTTGGTCAAATTTATGCTAAAATCCCATAGTTTCTTGGCCAAATCCATGTCCCTTCTGTGTGAGTATGCTTCTGCGAGATTATTATCTACGAAATACTTTCCACTGATTCCACTCACTTGTGGGTGCAATGCTACATAGCATGTTGTTGCTGCTCCTTATAGTCAAGTTGTAAAAGGTGAATATGGAAGATCAAGAGAATCACATGATAAATGTGAAATTTTTATCCTCCTTTGGATTAAGTAACAAAAGGAATGCTCGATGATGTCTATATGGAATTAAATATATTTTTCTCTCATGTTTTTTTTAATATTAGTCTCTATAATTTCTTTTGTTGTTTTTAATCCTTAAAAATTACAAAAAATAATTATATGCTTTTAATCACTAGTAAGAGTGAAGCATATTTGTTAAATGTAAAGATTAAAAATAAATAAATTTTTGGCTAAAATAGAATTTTAGTCCGTTATTTAAATTTTTAGTTTTAGTTTAGTCTCCTAAATTTAAAAAGGTTCACATTAATCCCTTAAAGTGTCTCTGTTATATCAAAACAATTCTTTCTTCAGTTTTTTGTACTAACGGTGTTCATGTTGGTTGACGTGGCTTTTCTTACAATTTGCCATGTGGCACCAAGTTGACCAAGTTAGTGTGAGAAACTAACGCAAGGACCAACATGGTCTAACAAAGACACTTTAAGGAACCAAAATAAAACTTTTTAAACTTAAGGGACCAAACTAAAATCAAAAATTTAGATGAGAAACCAAAATTTTATTTTAGCCTAAATTTTTTATAAAAATAATAGGAAAAATATTGAAGTTTTAAGAAACGAAAAACATATTTAAACTTATTTAAATTCGTGGATTACAATGATTTAACTTACTTGCTGCACATTTTTCACCACAAATCCCCCTAGCTTATCAACTACGAATGGCCCTAGCATATTGAATATACCTGCATAAATCATACAGTGATATGCCCATAAAATTTAGCAAATGTCATTATCTACATGGAAAAATATATACTTGAACAAAAAGTTACATGTGAAAAAAAAATGGACAATACAATTGTTGATATTACAATTACGTTATATAAATTAAAAAGGTTACCTCTAGTTGTTTATGTGAAATTGTGTTTGCAAGGATGCTTAAAGTAATAATCCTATTTACTAAGTTTGAATTTATTATGTATAACAACCAATCTATTTAACACAATTTTATTGTTCTTTCTATTTAAACAATATTCATGTACAAAATATAGGAATATAACACCTAAAACTATATGTTGAGGAATTGAAGCTTATTGCATTATAAATGTATTAAACTTTTGAAAGACAATTCAAGTTGGAGGATTATTGTTGAGAGCAAGTGTGAATATAAAGTCCCTCATTGGTTAGGAATGGACAAGTTGAACAACATATAAGTGAGAAACCAAATGCCTTAAGGTTTTAGGTTGAATGTGGCGTGAAGTTCACTTGTGTGGTTGACACGTGGCCCATTGATGGAGTTTTCCTCGTGTTTTATTCCCCCTTGTATTTCCTAACAAGTGGTATCAGAGTTGATGGTTCGATTAGGTGATCAACTTAGATGAGTAGTGAAATTGGTAATGGAGCATATTAGTGGTAATTGCTAGGCTCGAGGGAGTCATAATGGCGATGCAAATATCTAGAGCATATTGGTGGCAATGGCTAAGCTCTAAAGGGCCATAATTGAACTCGTGGATGGAAGAGGCTTCCGCTTGAGGGATGATGGAGGTGCAAGTATCTAGAACATATTGGCGACAATCTAATGCTTTAAGGTTTTAGGTTAAATGTGGTGTCAAATTCACTTGTGTGGTTGACACATGGCCCATTGATGGAATTCTCCCCCATGTTTTATCCCCCCCTCGTATTTCCTAAAAAGTAGTATCATAACTGATGGTTCAACCAGCTGACCAGCTCAGACGTGTAGTGAAATTGGCAGTGGAGCATATTGGTGGTAGTGGCTAAGCTCTAGGGATCATAACGGCAGTAAAAGTATCTAGAGCATATTGGCGATAGTGGCTAAGCTCTAAGGGTCATCACTGAATACTTGTGGATGGACAAAGGCTTCCGCTTAAGGGGGAGTATACCATGTGGAAGAATCTCATACTTGAGAGGAAGATTGTTGGAGTGCAAGTGTGAACATGAAGTTTTACATTGGGCAAAAATGGGTAAGTTAAGTAACATATAAGTGAGAAGGACTTGCAAATCTAATGTCTTAAGGTTTTGGGTTAGATGTAGTGTCAAGTTCACTTTGTAGTTGGCTCGTGGCCCATTAACAGAGTTCTCCTCAGTGTTTTACCCTCTCATATTTCTAACAATGTAAAATAATTTAATTATTTAGTATATTAAATCCCATTAGTTACATCACTTCTTGATAGACAATATATTTAGACAAATGTGGTAATTACCTGTTAACAAACGATTGTGAACGTAAATATTGGTGCTAGTGGCTCCTGGATGAAGAGAATTAGCGGTAATATCTATTCCATCTTCCTGACCAAAGTTGTGATAAAGAACAAGTGGTATATTATATATAACACAAACAACTAATTAATTAGGCAAAACTAAAAGGCCATTTTTCTCACAAACATAAGAGAAGGAAGGTCACCAAAAACAAGAGAGAAACGAATGTAAAACAACAATTGTTTAGTTTTAGAAAACATTTTCTATTTTTATTTTTCATTTTACATTTAATTGCAAAAATATTACACTATTTTCACTTTATTTCTTATTTTCAAAAATTTATATAGGAAACTATCAAAATAACTTTTAATTGTTATTCGAGTTCATTTTTTGTTTTTACTATTTTCTATACAAAAATTTGAAAAAAAGAAACAAAGTGAAAATAAAGTGATATTTTTGTAATCAAAAATGAAAACAAAAACCATTTTCTTAAATCAAATAGCCTCTAAAAGAATAAAAATTGTATGATTGTGGTTGCCCGAAATTGCAAGATTAACTACTAGAAGGAATGAAAAGTTTAGGCATTCGTGAAAACTTGATTGGCTATAAACCTTACTCAAACCCAAGACTTATAAAAATTGGTAACTAATACAATAATCATAAAATTTTTCCAAATACTTGTTAACAATTATTTACTCAAAAGATAGACAATTTCAATTAATAATATAAAAGGATGCAAAATCAAAATTAATTAGCTCAACCTGATAAGTAGTTTAATCTTTTCATACCAACTTAACTTGAAGCATAAGGATGTTTAAGAGTCAAAGTTGCATCCACATTCAACACACTCAAATATACAGTTGTATACAAATCACTAACTACTTATTAGATGCAATGCAAGGCTGGTCAAAATGATAGACTTGTTTGCATTGGAACCTATGCTAAATGGGCGTTAATAAACTTAGAAGTAGATCATGCCATAATTTGGAAATATTTATTTAGAAATAGTAGTTTCTTAATTAAATAGCGAAAGCCTAATAGACAAAGAAAAGAACTCATGCAAGATCAAGGATATCAATTTCTTAGCAATTAGCCCAAGGTTTAGAGACATAAATGGGAGAGAATGTTTACTTATAGTGGCTATTAATAACCACCTACAATGTTGCATTATGGTAAAAAAAATGAAAATTATTAACCAATGCTTAACATCAAAATAATGCATTACTCATTGTGGTACAACCTTGAGACGTCTTGCAAGTTCATTGGCATGTAAAATGTTAGCAAGCTTTGATTTCCCATATGCACGCCAATTGTTGTAACTGTATATAAGGAAGTAAATGAATTATACAAAACACTTATCCTTTGCACACATACTACAGTTCTCGCATCTGTATGCTTCAATCTAAATGTTAGAAATAAAATAGAGGTATTTTAAAAATGATAACCATCACAAAATGATATCTTTAATGTAAAGAAAGACTAAAGTGAAGGTATATTAGAATTCATAAATAATATGATGTTATAACTTGCAAGTTCTTAGTCTTCTAAGTCTTATATACGTAATTTCTCTTAGAGAATAAAGAGTCTCTTCCTTTTTTAATGATGAAATGTGAAAAAAGAAAATTATTTATATAATTGAAGACTGTAACCCTTTCATAAAGTACATAGCGTTTCATGAAAAGTATAATAACTTTTGAATTTTCCTTATTTTTATTTTGGTCTATCGTAAAAATAAGACTTTTGGTATCTATATGTTACAAAACTCATCATCAAATGGATGACATCAATCCCAATAGAATAATCCTTATAAGATCATTTCAAAAGCAGTAACTTATAATGATTGATTAATTATATAAGTAAGTCCACTCATTAAATAAATATCTAACAAAATTCCATTTTGGCCATATCTATCATTATTCAATCATGCATTATAAAATAATTATCTGAGCTCAAAAATGTTATATTTACTATATAACATTTTGAACATTTTGCTCCATTTATTAATATTAGGATGAAAGTGGTCTTTGTTACATGCCTAAACTAGATAGTATAAACATAGAAAATATTGTTCTAAAACTTGATAGTTTAAACTCAGAAAATTATCAACCAAATTCAAGAACACTCAAGCAATCGTAACATAAATTTTCTCAATAATTTAACAGAAAAGTGGCTTTGATAGGTACCATTTGTCCAAAATAAAAGGTAGATATAAAGATGATAACCAACAAAAATTGAAATCTTTTATGTCAAACACCAATACAATAAAAATAGAAAGACTAAAATAAGTGAAAATGTACATAAATCTACGAAAATGTGATGTAATTTGTGAGTTCTTGGTCTTTCATGTATTATATGCATAATTCTTTGTTATAGAATATAGAATCTCTTCTCTTCTAATGATTGGATGTTAAAAAAAAAAAAAAAAAACTATACTTATAACTTAGAGTCAATATATAGCTCTTTTATAATATGTTCATATTCTTTAATGAAACACAATAACATTTAAACTTTTCTCATGTCTTGAGTAATATTGCATCCACAACATATTTTCACAATTTTTTTACAATTCATTTTTTCATTATTTCTCTTTATCACACCAAGTCATTTTATCTCATACTTCTCTCTTCTGTTCCATATTTCTCTCCCTTTGTTGTATAATATTTATGAATTTTTGTTGCATGAATAACATTGTTTTTTTTATTTTGACTCATTATAAAATATAGAAATAAGGCTTTTATTATCTTCATATTACAAAACCTATATCAAATGGGATATCATTAGTCGTAATAAATTAATGCATCTTTACAAAATCACTACGGAAAGGACTAATACTTTATAAATAACTTATAATACATAATTGATGATATATATAGGATGATATATTAAATAAATATCTAACACTAAATGTAACATACTTTATATCTAGGTGCATCAAATCTTATCAATTTTTTTTTTGTATAGACACTTAATTTGACTCATTCTAGCTTGAGTGATAGATCCTTTCATACACAGTTAACGTAACACCTAATGCTACATATAGCCACGAAAAAATAAATACCACAAACTAAAGATTGGAAATAATATTTATTTATTTAAGAGTCTAACAAATACTAAAGCCAAATTGCTAGTAATAAAATTGAAGTCTCTAGCATAATTGTTCTTTTTTTCGAAAATTCCTAGAAGAGTAAGACTCGATAACTCCTTTTCCATGAAAAAGAACCTACTAGCATAATTTATCATCATAGATTGTATTTGGACTACTTCTTACCTTGATTGATCATTAATTTTGTCAAAAAGGATTCCTTCACGATATGTTAATCAATGAGCACTTGAGGAGATATTAACAATTCTTCCTTGTTTCTTACTTTCTCGTGTTGTTTTCTTCATAGTATCCAACAACATATTTGTTAAAAGAAAATGACCTGTGAAATTATGTTGAATAAAAACCAAAGGATTAAGATTATTTTGACATTTTTCGCAACCTATGCTTTTAAAGAAATAGTAGAAGAGTTATTTATCATTTTATGATAAATCATAAGTGTAAAAGCTAGGACTATGCAAAATAGATTTCATGTAACAATTATTTATAATTCTTTCCCAAGACACACCCACTCATCTAAGATACATGCATACACACATGCATATGCATGCACTACCCACTTAAGACACATACATGGGCACGCATGTACACACACACGTAGAAAAAGGGAGATTATGTGTGTGTGTTGCTACATGAGCCACACACACATGAGTGTGCATGCACCACCTATCCAAGACACACACACACACAAATAGAGAAGCTTCACATGTGTATGTTGCTACATAAGATGCACACATACATGCACCACCCACCCAAGAAACACACGAACAGACACATGTGCTTGTGTGTGTGCTACTACATAAGACACACACATGCACAAACAAATGCACGTCCGTGCGTGCACCACCCACCCAAGAATATGCTCATAAAAAAAACCATGTTGTGAAAATTAGTTAGTTTCAATATACCTATATAATTTAAGGCAAATTGAAGTTCAATGTTATCCTTGGATAGCATGAAAGGGCCTGCACAAATTCCTGCATTATTTCTTTGAATTGCAAAAAACAAATAAATTAGAAAGCATTACTACTAGGTTGTTTCCATGAATGGTCAAAATTAAGCTGTGTGTGCATAAAGAAAGATAGTGAGCGAGATATGGACACACACATGAAAAAATTTGACAATGTAGCCTATGTAGTCTTCTTACATCAAAATATTCAATGGAAGACTAGATGAATTAAACTTTGATGCAAAATTCCGAATAGATGCCATTGAACTAAGATCTAACTCCATGACATCAACTTTAGCTGTAGGAATCTCTTTAAGTATTGATTCCTCGACATTTTTTGCACCATTCATATCTATCACCCCCATAATCACATGGACACCACGCAAAGCAAGAACACTGGCAGTCTCAGCACCAATACCACTAGATGCCCCTGTTGTTAGATTACCAAAATATACAATTAAAAGATATAAGTATGTAAAAAAATGGAAAATTTCATAGAGTTTCCTATTTTGTTTAAAAGTGTGCAAGTATTATGATAAAGTATGAGTATTTTTTTTTTAGAGTTTGTAAACTTTTGGAATTAAAATAAATTAAGTATAGTTAAGGTTATGGGTGATGATGGATTGAGGTTAAATTAAGTACAAGGAAAAATACAAATTGATTAACTTTAATCGAATTAGTTGCATCAGGTTCATCAAATATATTGGGTTTAATTATCGAGTTTATATATATATATATAATAGCAAAATAAAAAAGAAAGAAAGAACATTAAGGTTATCTAGTTCATTAGACTTGAAAACGTATAATTTGGTCCAATAATAACCAAGTTACACTATTTTTAATCTGATTATCTAAACTAACAAGATACTTTTGTTGTAAAATTGTTATGCTTGGACTTAGAGACAGAGCTTCGTGTAAGAATGGGGTACCATTGGTTATTCCAATATTTCATTTTTTTTAAAAAAAAAAACTATAGTATACATATATTTTATTTGAGGCTCCACTAATGGGTGAGAAATTTTTAAAATTTTTGTAGATTCTACTATTTATTTCTATTTTATTTCTTATCTATTTCATTTATTTATCTATTTTTCTTGTATTTTTCATCTATTTTTTTCCTACCAAATTACTTAAAATTTTAAATTATTCTCTATTTATCTTTTATCTATTAATTTATTTCCTACTTATTTTTTTTCTATTTATTTTTTTTCTATTTATTAACGGCTAAGGAAAGAAAAACATAAAAACAAAACACAAAGAAAAGAGTGACCTGTAACAATAGTAGTGAGACCCGTTCCATCGATTCCATGAGTTACTTCCTCGGCGGTAGAAGTTAGCATGGGTATTAGAGCATTCCAAGTTTAGTTCAGTGTTTTGGATGTGAGGAGGATCAATCTCTTGAAGTTTTGGCTCAAGTCATCAAATTCTCAAAGAACCTAAAATTAGATTTGGAAGTTTTTGAGGTAAGGGAAGCTTACTAACGCTTGATTTCGTGTTTATGGTTATTAATATGTTGATTTCTTGTCTTGGAATGGATTGATTTTGATGAAAATCTTATGTATAAAAACTTTGAAGCAAAATGGGTTTTGGAAGGGATTTTGAGATTTGAGGATGTTTTGTGCCTAAATTTGTTGTATAATCGGTTAGAATTGCATTAAAAGTGTTTAGAATTGATTTGAAATGATTGTATAGCAATTAGAACTCAAGGGATTGAAGAATCGAAGCCAATATACCATGTTCGCAATCGCAGGTGACGATTCACAGGCAAAAGGGTCATTCATGGGTTGCCTGTGAACCTTGCTGTCTTGTGTACTAGCAGATTCGTTCATGGGCTGAAGGGTGTTTCACGACCTGCCCGTGAATTGCTTTTTTGGTTCTGAAATGCTTAACAAATTCGTTCACGGGCTGAGGGGTGTTTCACGGCTTACCCGTGAACTCTGTTGTTTGGTTTTGAAATGCTTAGCAGATTCGTTCACAGGCTGAGGGGTATTTCACGGGCTGCCCATGAAACTTTGCTGACTGTGAACATTCAATTTTCTTGGTTCCTCGCTTTGCTATGAATAAAAATTTGATATTTTTTTAGTTGAGTGAGACTTGGATCTAAGAAAGAATATGAAAGGTAGTTGATTTCCATGGACTTCATGTTTAAGTGTAATCCTTTGAAACATTGGAAAATAAAATGTTTAAATTTAAAGCAAAGATGAATTCTTATGGTATGCTTGATTTTGAGGGTATTTGTGTTGTTATATAATGAATGGTTATGAATGATGTTGATGGCTTGTGATGTTGTTGGATATGTGTAGACGTGGAAGGTTGCTTAGATAGGACCTCCACATGTTGTTGTTATTATTCCAAACTTGGTTCTTGGTTTTCTTTATTATTGTTATGGATTGGTTTGATAAAATGTTAGAAAATGGTAATTGAGTGGAAAGTTGCTCAGGTAGAGCCTCCACTAGTAGTAATATGTTGTGATGATGAGATATCTTACTTGTTGACCATGCAAGAGGTTAGATTGGGCCTGCATGGAATTGGTAGTGACTGTTGGACCACAGGTGGTGCTAAGTAGGCCACGTGGTATTATGTTGGTACATATCTATGTATGGATATTGATGAATGATTGTGTTTGAGTTATTGTGGTGAGTCATGCATTTGCATGCATATTTTGTTGGCTGAGGTTGTATGGGCCTCATGCCGTATGCGAGCAGGCATGGAAGTTGGGGGTAAACGGAGCTGGGGCTTAGCCGGGCCTCCAACCTAGTGCCTGGATAAGAAGTTGGGTCTAAAAGATGGGCCTGGGAGATGAGTGGATGGGTAATCCCGCAGTGGGGCCAAGGTAGTGTAGGCCTTGTGTCGCGGTATACCACCACCCACATTCACTTATCCTGACAACCATAAGCTTATCCAATTGATCAGAGTTTTGGCAATCCCTGAATGGTGCTTAGAAGACCATGGTATAGGATAAGACCTGGTTGATCGCCCAATATGTAGAAATCTCTCGAGAGTAGTGTCTTCAGGCATTAGTATGGTGATTGATATCACTATGGAAGAATGTGACTACACATCATGAAATTTTATTTGAATTTTTATATAAATGAAGTTTTCGTCTGTAACTGATGATGTTGGTAGTGGTAATGGTAATGTTATTGTTGTCGTTATGGTTACTTGGTAATTGTCGTTGTGATTGTGATGTACGTTGGTAGCGGAGGTAGTATTGTTATCGTGGTTGCTATTTTGGTTAGAGGTGGTAGTAGAAGTGTGGATAATGCTTTATTGTTGACGTTGTTGCTATTTCCTGTTTGATTATTGATATGGAATGAGGGGATTTTTCTATTACTTTACTTTTAAAATATACATTTTATTATTTCAAGTAAGCTTACCCTTGCATTGTTTGCACGTGTGGTTCGTGCCTGTGATGATCACATCTTTGGCATGGGAGCAGATTGTCGAGTTTTGGCAGGTTTAGCTTCTCTTAATTGATGATGAAGCTTCGCTTCAGCAAGTGGGGAGTTGGAACAAGCATGGAGGGTTACTTTTTGTTCCTTTAGAGGAATTGATTTTCCTTTTGTTGTTTATTTCTATTAAAAGAATGTATAGAGTGACTAGCTATAGAGAGAGTGTTTTGTACCCTATATTTATTGATATAAAAATGTTTAATAATGTTGGTGTATGTATTTTCTTGTCTTTTTTGGAAGTATACGTTGATGTAATTATTTTGGTTGGAATGAATAGTTTTCTCTATTATTATCTATAAAGATGAAGAAGGCGAAAAACAAAGACGTATTTTTTTTATAATACTTAATCTAATATCTTGATTAAGAGAAGCCTTCCAAGAGATAAAGTAGAAAAGTTGTTATGTAGCGGCAATGGGTCGTTACAATTAAATCATTCATTTTAGAAAAATATATATAAAGGAATTGCTAAGGTAGTTTTCAGAGTCATTGGCATTCTAAAAAAGTTTATGTAGCATTTTCTTTATTATTGAGTGTATAATTTCTTTTTTTTTAAATAATAAAAAGGGTTGATTAGATGCAATTTTTCTTAACACTTTAAATTTTTAGAACACAAGTTGTGACAACTTGATAGTTCTAAAGACTCTTAAAAATAAAATATTTTATAGCTATTAAAATAAAATTTTATAATTTAATCAAAAATAAAATGACAATAATTCATAATTATAAACATTAATGAAAATCTAAGTTTTATAATTTAACCAAATATAAAATTGATGATGAAGTCTTTAATAGAAAAAGGATTAATTATACGTCACAATTCATAAATCCTAAAGTTTAATGAAAATATATTTATAGAAATAACCAATTCAATTTTAACATAAACTACATAAACTCTGATTTTTCATTGCATTGTGAGATACATAGAAGCAGGAGACAGGAGACCACTTCTATTTAGACCAAAAATAATAATAATCATAAAATTTAATCATTACAAAAATAAAATAAATAGAAATAGCCGAATAAATAAAATCTTTTTGTTGTAATTAGTTCTCAATTATTTGAAGGTGAGATAAATATTTTAAAAATTATTAATTTGCTTAATGATTAGAGGTAACCATTTTTTAACGAACATTGTAGAGTACTAATATCTTCCTTCCACAAATATTCTTCAAATATAGTATTTCATATGCATTATACCATTAACAATCATTATACCATTGGCATTTTTATTTTACTACAAATGGATTCCATCTGCATTGATAATTGCCACTATGTATTATACTTGGTCAAATTTATGCTAAAATTCCACAGTTTCTTGGCCAAATCCATGTCCTTTGCCTGTGAGTATGCTTCCGCAAGATTATTATTTACATAATACTTGCCGCTGATTCCACTCACTTGTGGGTGCAATGCTACATAGCATGTTGTTGATGCTCCCTGTAGTCAAGTTGTAGAAGGAGAATATGGAAGATTAGAAGAATCACATGTTAAATGTGAGTTTTTCTTAACCTCTTTTGAATTAAAGAACAAAATTAGGAATGCTTAATGATATCTATATGGAACTAAATATATTTTTTACCCTCTATATGAATTTTCTTTTCATCTTACTATATAACTTTTGCTTTTAATCCTTAAAAATTACAAAAATAATTATATGATTTTAATCACTAGTAAAAGACTAAAATTACATTATTTTTGTTAAATGTAAAAAATTATAAATAAATAAATTTTTTATAGAGATAAAAGATAAAAAAAAAAACCGTCATATTTTTAAAGAACAAGAAGATATTTAAACCTATCTATATTCACAAATTATAGTGATTTAACTTACTTGCTGCACATTTTTCACCACAAATCCCCCTAGCTTATTAACTAGAAATGGCCCTAGCATATTGGATATACCTGCATAAGTCATACAAAGATATGCCAATAAAACTCAGTAAATGTCATTATTTACATGGAAAAATATATACTTAAACAAAAAACTACTCGTGAAAAAAAAAATAGACAACATGATCATTGATGTTGCAATTAAAGGATATAAATTACAAAGGATGCCTCTAGGTAAACATCTCAAATTGTGTTTGCAAGTATGCTCTAAGGAATAATCCTATTTACTAAGTTTGAATTTGTTATGTAGAACAACCAATCTATTTAACGCTATAATTGTCCTTTCTTTTTAAACAATATTCATGTACAAAATATAGGATTATAACACTTAAAACTATATGTTGAGGAATTGAAGTTTGTTGCATTGTAAATACATTGAAACTTTTGAAAGACAATTCAAGGTGGAGGATTATGTAGAATAATTTAATTATTTAGTATCTTTTTTACAATTATTTAATTATGTAGAATAATTAAATTTAATAGTTTAATTATTTAGTATCGTAAATCTCATTATTTACATAATTTCCTCTCAAAATATAAATTTACACAAATGTGGTAATTACCTGTCAACAACCGATTGTGAATGTAAATATTGGTGGTAGTGGCTCCCGGATGAAGAGAATTAACAGTAATGTCTATTCCATCTTCCTGATCAAGTTGCAATAACAAAAAGTGATATTATTATATATATCCCAAACAAATTAATAATTAAAGAGGCAAAACTAGAGGGCCATTATTTTTTTCTCAAAAACATAAGAGAAGGTAGGTCACCAAAATAGAGAGAAAATGAGAAACTAAACAGTTTTTTGGTTTGAAAAAAAAAGTTTTCTTTTTTCATTTTATGTTTTCACTTTTAATTACAAAAAAATACTACATTGGTTTTACTTTATTTCTTCTTTTCAAAAATTTATATAATGAACAATGAAAAAACTTTTAATTGTTATTTGTTTTTATTTTTATTTTAACTATTTCTTATACAAATTTTTAAAAATAGGAAACAAAGTAAAAATAAGGTAGTATTTTTATAATTAAAAATTAAAACAAAAATGTTTTATTAAGCTAAATGGCCTCTAAAAAAATAACTAGTGTCTTATGATTGTGGTTGCTAGAAGTTGCAAGATTAAATACTAAAAGGAATGCAAAGTTTGGGCATTTGTAAAAACCTGATTGATCACAAAATCTACTCAAACCCAGGACATATAAAAATTGGTAACTAATAATCATACAAATTTTCCAAATACTTGTTAACAATTATCTACTCAAAAGATAGACAATTTCAGCTAATAAAAGGATGCAAAATCAAATTTAATTAGTTCAACATGATATTTGACGAGTTTAATCCTTTCATATCAGCTCAACTTGGACTATAACTACATAACGATGTTTAAGAGTCAAAATCGCATCCAAATTCAAAACACTTAGATATAGACTTGTACGTAAATCACTAACTACTCATTAAATGCAATATAAGACTGGGTCTATGTGATAGACTTGTTTCTGTTGGACCCTATGCTAAATGGTCATTAATAAACTTAGAAATAGGTCATGCCATAATCTAAAAATATTCATTTAGAAATACTTGTTTCTTAGTTAAATAGTGAAAGCCTAATAGATAAAGAAAAGAACAAACGGAAGAAATCAATGGGAGATAATAATGTTTACTTATAGTGGCTATCAGTAATGACATACAATGTTTCATTATGTTAAAAAAAATTATTAATCAATTCTTAACATTGAAATAATATTGTATTACTCATTGTGGTACAACCTTGAGACGTCTTGCAAGTTCATTGGCATGTAAAATGTTAGCAAGCTTTGATTGCCCATATGCACGCCAATTGTTGTAACTGTACATAAGAAATCAAATGTATTATACAAAACACTTATCCTTTACCCACATACTACAATTCTGGTGTCTATAAGCTTAAATCTAAATGTTAGAAATAAAATAAAGATACTTTAAAAATGATAACCATCACAAAATGAGATCTTTTATGTTATCAACAGAATAAATATAGAAAGACGATTTATAAAGTGGAAGTATATTAGAATTCATGAATATAATATAGGAACATGCAAGTTGTTGATCTTCTAAGTCGTAATTATACACACAATTTCTCTTAGAGAATAAAAAGTCTGTTCTATTTTTTTCTTATCGATGGAATATGAATAAAGAAAATTGTTTATATAACTTGAAGACCATAACCCCTGTACAAAGTACGTAGCTTTCATGAAAAATAATGAATGCTAAACTTTTCTTATTTTATTTTGGTTTACATTAAAAATAAGATTTTTGATATCTAAAAGTTACAAAACTCACCATCAAATTAATAGATGTCATCAATCATAATAAAATAATCCTTATAAGACCATTTGAAAAGGACTAACCTATAATGCTTGATAAATTATACAAGCCCACTCATTAAACAAATATCTAAAAAAAATCCACTTAGGCATGTAACATCCCAAAAACTATATTTTTATTAAGTAATTAATGTTATATTTTGTAAGATTAAGAGTGCTCCATGTATTATTTGTGTGTAGTGGGCTATAACCCTTAGAGGAGATATTAAAGGGCCCAATAAGGGGGCTTATTTCCCTTGACCCTAAGACACCCACACCCACACACACTTGACCATAAAGAGAGAAAAAAAAAGAAGAAGAAAAGGAGGAAGGAAGAGGAAGACTCAAAGTCACCTATAAAGACCCTTTTATTCATCTCATCACAAGGTGAGTGCATCCCCTTATTGTCTTCCCCATCCCTCCTGTTCTTGGTTAATGTTTGTTCTTCCTCTTTGATTGTATTTTCATAGGCATTATTCATGAATAGGGTTTTATGGAGATTTTTGAATTGCTTGCATGATTTGTGGATTAGAAGGGTAGATTTAATGTTTAAAAACTTAAAGAAAAGATTCTTGAACACCATAATGTGTTTTGGATGGTTGAGAAGCCATAAAAGGCCCCTTAAGTTCGTAAATTTGAGTTTCCACGATCTATAATTCGTCGGTCCGAGCTAAGTGTGACCCTGTCTGTGCTAAGCACGAGCCCTCCATAGCTAGATATCTGATGCTCTGGTGGCACTACACAACATATTCTAGAGCTAAGCACAAGACCCTAAAAGGTAGTGTATGATATTTTGTGTTGTGGCACTAAGCGCAACCTTGATGGCGCTAAGTGCGACTCTACTAGCGCTTAATGTGGGACCCTTGGAACTGAATGTAATTCTTATTCAATTTACTATTGTTATGTGATCTTCCTACCTCTATCTATAAATGAGAATCAACTAATGATTATGCATAAGAGATTGAAAGTCTTCTTTGGTAAGGGAAGGATAATAACCCTTTGGTCACCAACGGAAGACAAAAGATAAATTTAATAAGAAAGCATGCATAAGACTTATGTTGTATCCTCTTTGGCAAGATATGAATTTTCGTCTCCTTCAATCCCCCAAAGAGCAGTAAGAGATTGCCCTTCAGTAAGGGAAAGGTGTATGACAAAGAACAAATCTATCATGTGTGACGGAAAAAAGAAAAGATAAATTTAAATGCATGTTGAAGTTAAGACTTTATGTATATGATGTGTAATATTATGCCTCTTTTTTAGAAAAGAAATTATGATTTAAGTATTCCATATGTTTATGAACTGCATCTATGTTGTCATGTCTATAGGGCATTCACTAAAATTTTATCTCACTAGTTTAAGTTTCATGTTTTAGATTAAGTAAGTTATGAAGCCCTTAAGTAGCGGGCAAAGGGATGTTTTGTCTAGATGTTTTTGTTTCATGGACTCATGTACTTAGAAATCTTAATTATGTTTTGCAATTAAGGACCTCTACATTGAGCCTTAGACCTTTTATGGTTTTATCTTATAATTTATGTTGAGATATTTGTATAGTACCTTGAGTACTTCAGTTATTGAGAGATGTATATTGGAGTTTAAACTTTGGTTTGATTTTTTATAAACATGTGTATGCTTTCTACTCAAATTTAGTCTTTAGTAATGGTAATACTTGCTAGGGTATTACATAGGCCACATTTATTGTTATTCAATCATGTATTATAAAATACTTGTATGAGCTCAAAAATGTTATATTTAATAAATAAAGTTTATAATATTTTGCTCCATTTATATATTAGTATGAAAGTGATCTTTATTACCTGTAGCATAACTAGATATAAAAAACTTAGAAAATTGTTCTAGAACTTGATAGTTTAAACTTAAAAAATATCAACCAAATTCAAAGAACACTAGTCAATCACAACATAATTTTTCTCAATGATTTAATAGAAAAGTGGCTTTGGTTGGTACCATTTATTCAAAATAAAAGGGAGATATAAAGGTGATAATCATCACAAAATGATATTTTTATGTTAAGCACCAATATAATGAATATAGAAAGACTAAAATAAGTTAGCAATGTACCTAAATTTATGAAAAATATGATGAAACTTGTGAGTTGATGTTCTTTCATGTCTTATATGCGTAATTCTTCTTAGAGAATGTGGAATCTCTTCTAATTTAGATGTTAAAAAAGAAAATTATACCTATAACTTAGAGTCAATATATAGCTTTTTTTTTAATAGTAAATTCATATTCTTTCATGAAGCATAATAACTTTTAAACTTTTCTTATTTCTATTTGAATAATGTTACATCCACAATATATTTTTGCAACTTTTTTATAATTCATTTTTCTTTCTATCTCTCTATATCACATCAAGTCATTTTGTCTCACAATCCTCTTTTCTCTTCTTATCTTTCTCCCTTTGTTGTAAAATATATTGTGAATTTTTGTTGTATGAATAACATTGTCTTTTTAATTTTGACCCAACATAAAAAATGGAAATAAGGCTTTTAATATCCACATATTACAAACCCTATATCAAATGGGATATTGTTAGTCCTAATAATTTATCCTTACAAAATTACTATTAAAGGACTAATACTTTATAAAGAACACAACTAGCAATAAATGAAATAGTGATGAAAATTTAAAGATGGAAAAATGTGAAATAATCTATAATTTCATCTCTAAACATTACAAATGACAAAATTAGAGACCAATTTTATTTTTCATAGCTAATTCATTTTGTCTAGCAATTTATAATACAAATTGATGATACACACACACATTAAATAAATATCTATCACTAAATGCAACATACTTTATATATAGGTTCATCAAATCTTATCCGTTGTTTTCTATATAGATCCTTAATTTGACTCATTCTATCTATGAACGTAGATCCTTTTGTGCACATTCACATAACACCTAACGCTACACATAGCCACTAAAAAATTAATATCATAAACCAAAGATTGACAATAATATTTATTGTTTTAAGAGTCAAACAAACACTAAAGCTAAATAGCCAATAATAAAGAAGTCTTTAGCATAATTGTTCTTCTATTGATAAATTCCTAGAAGAATAAGGCTCAATAAACCTTTTTCCCTAAAAAAAGAAGTAGCTAGCATAATTTATCATCATAGATTATATTGGTTCTACTTCTTACCTTAATTGATCATTAATCTTGTCAAAAAGTATTCCTTCACGATATGTTAATCGATGACCAACTGAGGAGACATTAACAATTCTTCCTTGTTTCTTACTTTCTCGTGTTGTTTTCTTCATAGTGTCCAACAACAAATTTGTTAAAAGAAAATGCCCTGTGAAATTATGTTGGATAAAAACCAAAGGATTAATATTATTTTGACATTTTCTTGGTCTATGCTCTTAAAGAAATAGTAAAAGAGCATTTTTTGACATTTTATGACAAATCATAATGTAAAAGGACTATACATAGATTTCATGTAACATTTATTTATAACCCCTTCCCAAGATACACCCACCCATTCAAGACACATGCATACATGCGCACACGTGCACACACACACACACACACACACACATACACACAAAGGTTTCATGTGTGTATGATGCTGCTACATAAGACACACACATATATTGCATAAGCATGCAAATGGGTGCACCAACCACTCAAGACACATACACATGCGCACATGTACACTCACACACATATATATGCGGTTTCATGTGTGTATGTTGCTTATATAAGCCACACATATATAAGCATACATGCACCACCTATCCAAGACATATACATGCACACACACACACACACACATACACACAAAAGGTTTCAAGTGTGTTGCTACATAAGATGCACGCACACATGCGTGTGCACCGCTCCACTCAAGACATACACACTTACACGCACACCCACATTTCATGTGTATATACCATACTACTACATAAGACATACGTGCATGCATATACACACACACATGCATGCACCACCCAACCAAGGCAGCTCATAAAAAATTTCATGTTATGAAAATTAGATAGTTTCAATATACCTATGTAATTTGTGGCAAATTGAAGTTCAATGTTATCCTTGGATAGCATGAAAGGGGATGCACAAATTCCTGCATTATTTCTTTGAATTGCAAAATACAAATAATCAAAAAACATTACTACTACATTATTTCTATGAATGATCAAAATTAAGATGTGTGCATAAAGAAAGATATAGAGAGAGAAACAATGATGGACAATTATATTGAACACACACATGAAAAAAAAAATGGACAATGTAACCCATGTACACTTCTTACATCAAAATATTCAATGGAAGACCAAATGAAGTGAACTTTGATGCAAAATTTCGAACAGATGCCATTGAGCTAAGATCTAACTCTATGACATCAACTTTAGCTATAGGAATCTCCTTAAGTATTGCTTCCTTGACATTTTTTGCTCCAATCATATCTATATCCCCCATAATCACATGGATGCCACGCAAAGCCAGAACATGGGCAGTCTCAGCACCAATACCACTAGATGCCCCTATTGTTAGATTGCCCAATAACAACCAAATATATAATTAAATGTAGGTATTTAAAAAAAATAAAAATTTATAGAGTTTCCTATTTTTTAAACGTGGGCAAGTGTTATGATAAAGCATAAGTATTTTTTAGAATTTGTAAACTTTTGGAATTAAAATAAATTAAGTATAGTCAAAGCTATGGTGATCATGGATTGAGTTGGATTAGGTTCAATAAAAGGTAAAATCCAAATTGATTAAATTTAAATGGATGGAGTTGCATTAGATTCATAAAAAAAAATTCATGTTTAACTAAACCAACCTAATTAAATTGAAGTTCCATTGGGTTGAATTATCTAGTTTAAGTGTGTGTGTGAGAGAGAGAGAGAAAGAGAAAGAGAAATTATAAAAAATAAAATTTCATATATATGGTGCCATAATGCATAGTATATTTGTGTTATTGCATATATGTATATGTCTTATTACTTAGAAATTGATTTTGTTTTCCCCCTCTACTTTTATTTACCAAAGGTTATGAATGTTACGTTGTATGTGAATTGCAAAAATTTTACCCATATTTTCATAAGAAAATAAAAATAAGAGTTTTATTAAAATTGAATCATTTCGCATTTAAGTTAGTTAGTTGTCATATAGTGATAGCGAACTGTTACACAGTCCACACCACTTAATGCTTTTTTCATAGCCCGGGGGCTCTTGGAATAGTATGTATTTATTGTACACATTGTTCTTATATTTATGATGTAATGTGCAATATTTATAAATATGTTTTAATTTTTGTTGGCTTAAAAACTTGAGCATTCAGTGGATGACTAATCTCAGTTAACCTATGTAAATTGTTGGTTTAAATATTTTTATGTAATTAGATTCTACAATAAAATAAGCATCTAATTAGGTTAAGTCTTATCAACAACAAACACAATATCAAGATTGATTGAGGGAGGTCCAATCACAATATGGTGAGGCCTCGACGGGTAGATAAGGCCACAAAGGTAGAGATATGAAAGGAGGTTGGATGGAGCAAGAGTTGGGGATTATGTTACAACACTAGAGACTTGTCCTTACAACTCTAGTAAGGTGTCACAACACTGATCCAAGAGTCATAGACACCTTCTCCCTCCACTCTGGGGTCTTAGCAAGATGTTGTGACTAAGAGGCTTTGTCAAGAGGTAAGGATAGCTCATTAGGAGGTGAGGAAGGGTCTTGAGCAGGTGGAAAAAGTAAGGTAGGAAATTGGGACACAACATGCAACTATATGAACTATGATGAAGCTTATGGCAGCTCTTAAGTAATTGTCAACTAGTGTTTCTACTAGTTCTAGTTAGCTCCATCTGCATTAGCCACCTTATCCAAATTATTATGACTATTTTGATTAGTATTCGCTGGATGAGCCTGACCATTGCCTCCATCGACTATGATTTTTTTTTTTTATATTTACTTGTTTTCATTATTACATTTGTTGTACAAATTATGATATTTGTTTTGTAATAATTCTGCCAATCACATGGACTATGGCATGAAATGAAGGAGAAATTTTTTTTCTGTTGCAGTCCTTTAAATGGTATTGTTGTTTTATATTCATTTTGGTGTGATGTTCTATTTGGTAATATAGCTCTGTGAAATCTTAACATCCTCATCCTATTTTGTAGCACTCTATGAATTGTCATCGATGTTGCAACTGAGTTGGACCCCTTCCTTTCATTTTATATGCCAAATTTGAATAATCACTTTTAAGAGTTTGATGGTAATGTTGTACGGTGGCTATTCTTGGCAAATGACATAACATATGTGTTATTAATTATATCTCCGTGCATTGCACGGATACTAAAACTAATTTTTTCTTATCCATGCTTTGGTACAATATAAAAAAAAATAATACCAATCCAGTCAATCTAAATGGATTCACTAAACATAGCATCAATTAAACCGATGCTATATATAACGAAAGCCAAACCTTCACTAAGTGTACCGTCAACCAAACCTTTGTTATATTTAGCATTGGTTTTGTTGAAGCTATGTTGAGAAAAGAGTTGTGTACGTCAACCAAGTCAATACTCAGCGGTGTTCATTTTAGCATCACTCCCGATTGATGCTACTTAGCATTGACCATTTATCATTTGTTTAGCATTAGTCGTAATTGACATTATTTAGCGTTGATTGCATGTGGTTGATGCTAGAATTTAGTGTCAAACCATATAGCAGTAACAAAGTTATCGCAAAGTTGACATTAAATGTCATTTAGCGTTGATTTTTCTGGTAACAAATCTACATTTTGCTTGTAGCATTTAACCCAAATCAAACTAGCATGTAACAATAATAGGTACATGTGGTGGAGAAGGAGTTATTGACTAGTTAATTATTATATAAGAATTTTAGTTTAAATTTAAATTTAGAAATTTTATCTTAATTAACGATTTTTCTCAATATTTTAGATTTAGTTAGATTTTATTAGATTTTCTTTATATTTTATCATATTTGTTAATTTAGATTTTATCTTTTCAATTTGTATTAGATTATTTTGGTCTATGCATCGAACTTTGTTGTATCAATGTTTTGGCATTTAAATGATGATAACTTCTATTCAAAGAGTATTTGAGCCATATGAGAATTCCATCCTAGAAGTATATTCTGGGTTTAATAAGGAGTGCCCTACCAATAGGAATACTCTTGAATTTGTTCTTCTCTCCCCTTTTTCCCATCAACATGTTAACTATCAGCCTAGCTTGAATGAAAAAAATAAACAAATAAATAAAAGCATACATCAATTTCAAAGCTAAATACTTAGGGTGTGTTTGAATTAATTATGAAAAATTGAATAATCAATTATTTATATATATATATATATAATAGATTATTTTGGTAATCAACTTTGATAGAATTTGATTTTTTTTTTGGGTATATTTGTCAAAATAATATTTTAAAATAATTAATTTTTGTCTGAATTGTGAAAAAATGCACCTTTTTACATATTGAATTATGAAAAAGAGTATGATATTATTTATTCATATTAATAATATTTATGCATTTTTAATAGGTTAAAGTAATTCCTATGCTCCTAAACTATTTGAGAATTTTTCAATTAGGTCTCTAAATTAAAAAAATTTGTAACTGGGTTCTTAATCTTATAATTGGGTAGGTTCTGTTGGTCTAAGAATAAGTTTTTCCTAATGGGTGGTTAGAGTGAGAAGGTGAGGAGTGTCCCGAATTGAGTTGCCAAGGTAGGTTTTCTTAAGTGTAAAAGACTTGCCGCATTGTAAACTTTAATCAGTTAGTGGATAAATTTCAAGTGTGGCTTGAGGACTGGACATAGATAGAGGTTTGTGACTGAACCAAGACATATCTCAATGCTCTATTCTCTAACCCTTCTCTTTATTGATTAATATGCTTTATTGTGTGGTTTGCTTTGCTTTGTTTTGGATTTCTTTAATTGAATTAAACAAAAAGATTTTTCTTTGCACCTTTTTTCTGAATTATATTCTTCACGATTTGGAATGAAAGGTTTACGAATTTTTTTTGTTATAACTCAATTCCCATCGCCCCCCTTCTTGAGTTATTGAGGTCACTTGGTTAACAACATGTAATTCCAAAGTTATGGGCTACATGTTGACAGATAGGATGAAAATAGAGTACATCTCTCATTTTAATAATCTCTAAAATTATAAGTGTGAGTTATTTTAGTCTCTAATATATAAATTGATTACATTAACTCTTGACATTACATAATGGTTATTTACTTTAATCTTTTTTAATATAAAAGGACAATGAAAAAGAATTAAAATGAATGACTTTTTATGAAGTTAGGAATTAAAGTAAAAATTTTTAAACTTGTGATTTAAAGTGATTAACACTTATCTCAAATAGTAAAATAGTTTACTCGATGATAATATGTAGACAACATGTTCACGACATTATGATATTGTAGGAGATTTTCACAGTTTAAGAGGAAAGAATATAACGAAGAACAAACAATTTAGAAATTTAAATTGGAGAGAAAATCTAAACTAAAATATTTTAAATTTATTTCATAAAAGTTAACTTTCTCTCCTCTTATATATATATTTTTCTTTAACCAAATAAGAAAAAAATTTAAGTTTATCTTTCTTCTCAAAATTTTTCCTTACATCTAAACATTTGAAAAATTATTATATAAAATTTTGATAAACGGTTCAACTTGTGAGATGTACTTCCAGCAACTTTTTTTTCTCCAATAAACAGATTTTTTTATTTTTTATTTTACCTAATTTATCAGACACACCAACTTAATTATAAAATAGCTCTTTTTCTTCCAAACCAGCTTTTATTTGAAATAAACTATTTTAAACATGCACAAAAAGTGATTTTTTTTAATGTAAAGAGCGAATGTTTATTCTCTAAAAAAGGAAAACATTAAAAATGAAAAACACATGACAGAGCAAAAGTTCGATAAAAAAAAAATTGAAAAATCAATTTGTCTAATAGGTAAAAAAAAAAGAGAGGAAATAACTAACACTCCATTTGATAGTGCAAAATTAGCAAAGAAGGGAAGTGAAGTGCATGGAAGTGGACAAAAGTGATAAATTTTGGTTCATTTGATTGTGCGAAAGTAGGTGAGAAATATTTAAATTTCGTGTGGATCCCACGTCAATTTTGGCCCCTCCAAATAAGCGAAGAAATGAAAAAAAGTATATATCTTTCTGTTAAATGCCCCACAATTTGTTAGATTGTTTTTCTATTGTCAAAGTAACACACTGAGACACAATAATTGAATATGCAAAACACATATTTAAATGTGTATTTTATATATTCGAATATATGTTTTACATATTGACACCCAAAAATTTGATTTTTAAAATAATATATATATATTTGAATAACAGGCACAAGGCCATATGTATATTCGAATATATGTATATGACTAACATGGCTATATTTGCATATATGTATATTTTAATAATATGATTAAAAAAATAAAGATATAAGTGTTATTTTATTCTTTTATTAAAAATATTCCAAAGTCAAAAAAGTGTATTTCTATTTTAATTCTTCTCCATTTTTTCTGAACTAAATAATATTTTTATGTATTTATTATCTACTTCTCTTCTTTTCTCTTCGTAGCTACTTTTTCCTCTCTTATTTCTTTTCTGTTTATCGAACCAACCCTAATGAAACTCTTTAAAGAAAAAAAAAAAAGACAAATAAAAGAGTGACCTGTAACAATAGCAGTGAGACCCGTTCCATCGATTCCGTGAGTGACTTCCTCGGCAGTAGAAGATGATGAAAACCCAGAAGCCCCTTTTCTGCTGAATGGCCACATGTCGTCGTTTTCTGATTCTCAACTCAATTATTCTCTCTCTCTCTCTCGACTGCAACTTATCAAAGGTGGTATCAGTTGCTGATACTTGTGTGTATGGTCGTACATGTATCTGAGTTTATAATATGGTACATAAATCGTAAGTGTGGTATGACTTTTTTGGTTACGTGTTCCCTCATGGTAGAAAAGAAATAGAAGAGGAGAAAAAAAAAGAAAATAAAAGTGAGAAGAAGTGGGTTATTCAGTAGAATAGAAGTATAAAGAAACTTTTTAAAAAAATTGTGGCATCTACCTTACTATATTTCTTTTCTGTTTAGCGAAAAGACAGAAGGAAATTACTGTCCAACGTCTGCATCGCCGTCTGCTCACTGCAAAGTAAATTGATTTAATCGAAGACAAATTGGTTTTCAATATTTATATTATAATAATAATAATAATAATATTATTAAAATATTAATAAAAATAAAAATGATATTAATAATAAAAATAAAATATTATTAATAAAAAATATTAATAATAATAATAATTAAAATAAAAAATAATCTTAAAAAGTTAATTTTTTTTCATTTTTTTTTATTTCTCTTCTACCAAACAACCTTAACTTTTACTCTATTTCTCTTTTCTTCTCTTTCCTTCCTTTCTCTCTATTTCTTTCGTCTCTACCAAGCTGTGATGTTGATACAGAAATGTTAGTTTCATCATAATTTTATTTTTTATTTATTTTTTCTTTCTTATCAAACACACGTTAATATGTCTTAGGTTTAAGTTTTAATTTTCTGTTTGAGAGTTTCTAATATATTTTTTTTGTTGATATACTTCTTTATTCAATAAAATTCATCTAAGTCTTATTAAATTTGTGAATTTTATTCTTTATTTAACAATATTTTTTTCAAATTGATAAAATTCACATGAATTAATAAAAGAATATTAGAAAATATCTTATTAACATTTTTGTTTTATGTTCTTTCAAAAAAATTATTAATCGGAATTCGGAACTTTGAGATTAAGTAATTAAAAATAAAAATTGTTCAATAAAAATAATTATGTAACTATGTAATATATTTAAATTTTAAAAATTATTATTCTTTATTGAAATTACTTCCTTTAAAACATTAAATGTTTTTAATTAATATCACTTATTATAAAACTTCTTTTAAATTATTAACATTAATTTGTTTTTAAAAACAAAAAGTATAAAATTAGCCATTAGAAGGAGGAAGGAAATTTCATAGGTTCCTACTTCCCATCACTGTCGTGCAAATTAATGATACCTGTCATAATCATAAAAAATTAATGTGATGGGAATTTTTTTTTCGTTTTTTGTTTTTTCTATTCCATTATTCCATATCCCATTCACTTGGTGAGAGACCGTAATGTCGTCTACCTTACCTCAAATGTTTTGAATTGGCTTAAATTACCTCAGATGTGATTACTCCTTTTGAAAATATCTTTTTCTGCATATATGTCAAATTTTATATCACATGGGTAATAAATCTTTTATACCAAACTTAGTACCACAGTTTATGACTAAAACTCCTTTGTATCGATTTATAAAAAGTAGATGTTTTCAACTACCCTAGTAACTCATGTACTTTTCAATATTTTCAAAAATAAAAACTTTATTTCTTGCAATATCAAAATAAAACAATTACCGACATGCATTTTGTTTCTTTTTTGTTTTCAGAAAAGAAAATGGTTATTTTTTGATATATTAAATAATTTACTTTCAATGTAATAATTTTATTATTATTGCTCAATTAAAATTTTAATAAATAGAAAACATCTCTTTTAATGGTCATATAAAAAATTCTTTTAATGCAGAAATCAAGAAAAGACAGAATTAAAAATTGAATAATTTATTTTTTAACCAATAAATACACCAAAACAAAATAGATTTTGAAAGTGATAGATAAAATAAAATGTTATAATGATTCGTTGAACTTCCTCCTTATTTCTTGAAGTATGAAAAAAAAAATATCTGACACATTTTTTCTCATCTTTTTTTATTTTCAATTAAAAGGGAATAAAAAATAGTCAGACTATAAGAAATGCTCAACTTTTTTAATATATTACATGATTTAATCCTAATTTAATATTATTTTTATCTTTAACTAATGTTGCAAACAGTGAATTTTCTATTATAAAAATAAGGGTTAAATAATTCGTTAGTCTTTGAAAATATATTATATTTCGAATTTGGTTTTTATTATTTTATTAGTTTTTAGTTCTTAAATTAACTTTAAGAATGTGGTTCTAGTCTTTGTTACTTAAGTTTATGTACTTTTAGACTTTAAGATTTTCAAAACTCGTGCTTCTAATTCTTAATGAGGGATTAAAATTACATTATTTTATCAAATTAGTTCAACTACCCTAGTAACTCATGTCCTTTTCAATATTTTCAAAAATAAAAACTGTATTTCTTGAAATATCAAAATAAAACAATTACCGACATGCATTTTGTTTCTCTTTTTTTGTTTTCAGAAAAGAAAATGGTTATTTTTTTGATATATTAAATAATTTACTTTCAATGTAATAATTTTTTTATTATTACTCAATTAATATTTTAATAAATAAAAAACATCTCTTTTAATGGTCACATAAAAAATTCTTTTAATGCAGAAATCAAGAAAAAGACAAAATTAAAAGCTGAATAATTTATTTTTTAACCAATAAATACACCAAAACAAAATAGATTTTGAAAGTAATAGATATTATAAAATAAAATGTTTTAATGATTCGTTGAACTTCCTCCTTATTTCTTGAAGTATGAAAAAAAAAATATCTGACACATTTTTTCTCATCTTTTTTTATTTTCAATTAAAAGGGAATAAAAAATAGTCAGACTATAAGAAATGCTCAACTTTTTTAATATATTACATGATTTAATCCTAATTTAATATTATTTTTATCTTTAACTAATGTTGCAAACAGTGAATTTTCTATTATAAAAATAAGGGTTAAATAATTCGTTAGTCTTTGAAAATATATTATATTTCGAATTTGGTTTTTATTATTTTATTAGTTTTTAGTTCTTAAATTAACTTTAAGAATGTGGTTCTAGTCTTTGTTACTTAAGTTTATGTACTTTTAGACTTTAAGATTTTCAAAACTCGTGCTTCTAATTCTTAATGAGGGATTAAAATTACATTATTTTATCAAATTAGTTCAACTACCCTAGTAACTCATGTCCTTTTCAATATTTTCAAAAATAAAAACTGTATTTCTTGAAATATCAAAATAAAACAATTACCGACATGCATTTTGTTTCTCTTTTTTGGTTTTCAGAAAAGAAAATGGTTATTTCTTTGATATATTAAATAATTTACTTTCAATGTAATAAATTTTTTATTATTACTCAATTAATATTTTAATAAGCAAAAACATCTCCTTTAATGGTCACATAAAAAATTCTTTTAATGCAGAAATCAAGAAAAAGACAAAATTAAAAGCTGAATAATTTATTTTTTTAAACAATAAATACACCAAAACAAAATAGATTTAGAAAGTGATAGATATTATAAAATAAAATGTTATAATGATTCGTTGAACTTCCTCCATTTCTTAAAGTATGAAAAAAAAAATATCTGACACATTTTTTCTCATCTTTTTTTTTTATTTTCAATTAAAAGGGAATAAAAAATAGTCAAACTATAAGAAATGCTCAACTTTTTAATATATTACATGATTTAATCTTAATTTAATATTATTTTTATTTTTAACTAATGTTGCAAACAGTGAATTTTCTATTATAAAAATAAGGGTTAAATAATTCGTTAGTCTTTGAAAATATATTATATTTCGAATTTGGTTTTTATTATTTTATTAGTTTTTAGTTCTTAAATTAACTTTAAGAATGTGGTTCTAGTCTTTGTTACTTAAGTTTATGTACTTTTAGACTTTAAGATTTTCAAAACTCGTGCTTCTAATTCTTAATGAGGGATTAAAATTACATTATTTTATCAAATTAGTTCAACTACCCTAGTAACTCATGTCCTTTTCAATATTTTCAAAAATAAAAACTGTATTTCTTGAAATATCAAAATAAAACAATTACCGACATGCATTTTGTTTCTCTTTTTTTGTTTTCAGAAAAGAAAATGATTATTTTTTTGATATATTAAATAATTTACTTTCAATGTAATAATTTTATTATTATTACTCAATTAATATTTTAATAAATAAAATACATCTCTTTTAATGGTCACATAAAAAATTCTTTTAATGCAGAAATCAAGAAAAAGACAAAATTAAAAGCTGAATAATTTATTTTTTTAAACAATAAATACACCAAAACAAAATAGATTTTGAAAGTGATAGATATTGTAAAATAAAATGTTATAATGATTCGTTGAACTTCCTCCTTATTTCTTGAAGTATGAAAAAAAAATATCTGATACATTTTTTCTCATCTTTTTTTTTATTTTCAATTAAAAGGGAATAAAAAATAGTTAAACTATAAGGAATACTCAACTTTTTAATATATTAAATTATTTAATCTTAATTTAATATTATTTTTATTTTTAACTAATGTTGCAAACACTTAATTAAAGAATTATAATATTATTATTTAATGAATATATTTTTTTGTAAATAACTACAATTTTCGTTGTATTAATGTTTTAAAATTAAAATGATTATGAAATCGGTGAAGATACTTGATCACCATCCAAACCATTCGTAAGACAATGTGCGTATATACAACAAGATAATAATAGAAAATAATTTTTTTATATTATAAAAATAAGGGTTAAATAATTTATTTATTAGTCTTTGAAAATAAATTATATTTTGAATTTAGTTTTTAAAATTTTATTTGTGTTTAGTTCTTAAATTAACTTTAAGAATGTGGTTGTAGTCTTTGTTATTTAAGTTTATGTACTTTTAGTCTTTACAAATTTCAAAAATCAAGTGCTTCTAGTTCTTAATGAGAGATTAAAATTACATTATTTTATCAAATTATTTCTCAAAAATAAATACAAAATCGTAAAGATTAAAATAAAAACTCATATTTTTAAGGACTAAAAATGTATTTAAATATAAAAATAAAAATATTTTTCAAATATAATATGTTGAATTTTATTTTATTTTTTGATAAGTAGAATTTTATTTGTCAAACAAAGTACAAGAGGTACTTTAACTCGTTTACAAGGAATTACAAGAGATACTAGCTAGATAGATGTAGCAAGCTATAGGATCAAAGCACCAATCAAAAAAGAGCATTGAATGTTATTTCTTTTGACTTTGTACCATGTCCACGATCTGACTTTTATCAAGTCCAACACACTAGTGAAGTCAAAAGGGACCCCTTGGAAAAAAATATTGTTAGGCATCATCCAATACTATACCATAACATGCCAAAATAGATGACGAATGGGGCACATCTTTTTCTTTATGAACAATGACCTAAATTAAATAAAATGGTTAGAAACTTTGTTAGGCAAGACCCCTGAGAAGCCTAACTAGGCGTACACCACATTCTAGATCCGATTTGTCGACGAACAGGACAAGAATAGGTTAGTAGAATCTTCACCAAAGGAGAAACAAAACACACAAGAGATCCCCTGAGCTTGAGGCAAAATCCCCTTTTAACCAAGTTGACTCAATTTACTATCCTATCTAGAACAACCCTTGCCAAGAGAAAGCAAGGACTTTGAGGGGGACATGACTTTTCTAAAAAGATTTAGAGATAGTAGAATGAAGGGGGTGCAATCTTTCCAACCAAGAGCTGAAATAGTAAAAAAGTATATGCTGATTTGACTGAAAAACATTTAGATTTATCTTCCTTCCAGATCTATTGGTTCGACAAGTCTCTTTGCATAGAGGAACAAGAGCTCAAGGATCAAATCTTCCAAAAGTCCCTCTTCCCACACAAAAAGATCTCTTCTCCACTACCATGACCAACACCACAAATCAACATCCCATATCAGTCACAATTGCATTCTTAACATAGGCTACTTGGTAAAACTGAGGAAAAGAGAGTTTCACGCTTAGATCACCTGGCTATACATCATGCCAGAAGCATGTATGTTCCTCATTTCTAACCTTTCTAGAGACACATTGAAAGAACCAGACCGGTGGCACATAATTAGCTTTCTCTATAGAACACACATCCCTCCACCAAATGGATGTAGAGTGACCTTCTTTTTTTTTTTCTTAGGTACGATTCTGAACTTTCTAACTACGGACGACAATATGGATAGGGTAATACCCATTGAGATGTCCCTATGCTCCCTTCTAATGTGTCAATAAAAATTATTTTTTATTAGATAGTTTTATCCTCTTTGTAAATATCTTAATCGTAAAGAGATAGCAGTCATCTTCACATTGTTAGTTGCTTACCTATTTTCTAATGAAAATCAAACAAATATGCTCCTTCTCTATCGTTAGGCACAATTTTGATCCTAATTTTTTTTTTAATTCATAATAGATCATGCTATAATATATATATATATATATATATATATATATTCTACAATATCCATTGTCTGGGGTTTGTAGTAAGCTAGAAGAATGTAGGCCTTATTCGTCTTGAATAAGTTAATAGACTTCCAGTCTCTTTAATTGAATATAAATGGATCCTTCTCTATTACCACATAATTATAAGATTTTTATCTTGATTTATGCACTTATATATAATATAAGCTAACTTTTTTTGGTTTAAGCTCCTATGTATTCTCTATGAGAGACAATTTTATTCGAGTCAAATAGGACTATTATAAATGATAAAACTCTCTTTTCGAATATTTAATGTAGTTGCATATCTAAAATTCGAACTTTAGACTATTAGTTAAACCGGAATAACATTATGTCAGTTGATTCACACGCTCAATAGTTAATACAAGCTAACTTAAAACTTTATATTATCTTATCTAAACTTTTCTAACTTATTGACATAAATAAATTTTTTCTCGAACATTTCAATAACCAAAAAGAAAAGAAGATTCTTACGTCAAATAAAAGCTCACTAGTTAATTCAATTCCTTTCTTTCGGCTTTTTAATACTCTCGATTCTTTTCTATTTTTTTTTCTCTCTCATCTATTTCTTCCTTTTTATCTGATCTCTCTCCTTTAAGATGTGAATCTTGTAACTCTTTTCTCTTTAATGACCTTTCTCGTAAACTTTGTTGGCTTCATTTTCTTTTACTCATCAACTAAAGCTTCTATTTGGTTGAGACGAAAGAAAGTGAAAGAGAAAAAAATTTTAAAATTTGAATTAAAGAAAAGGTACAAAAAGAAAAAAAAAATTACGTTTTTTTTTCTACAAATCAGCTTTTGCCTTTCTTTTTCTCCCATTTTCTCTTCAAACAAATAAGAAAAAATATATCATTATTCATATTTTTCTTCCTCTCAACCAATTACACCAAAAATGCTTGATGAAGAATGATAATGGGGCACAACAAATATGAGTAGTAATTTTTTATCGGGTAAAAATTTGTCTCGTACTCCCTTTGTAGCCATATAGTTATTTGTTAAACAAGTATTCACGAATTTTATGAACATTCATGGCTATTCATGAATATATATTAAAATATATTTTAAGAAAAGGAAAATAAAACAAAATTAAAAATAACACAACTTTGAAACATATATTTATACTAAAAATAAATTAAAACATCTTACTTTATATATAATTAGGAGAAAGAGAAGCCCTCTTTTAAAAAATGAAAATAAAATAAAAGAGAAAAATGATGTAGTGGATAATTTAGAGAATAATTAAAGGGTAAAGTAGTTAAAGAGTAAAACAGTAAATAATTTAGAGAATAATTAAAAAATATAATGTAGTCCAATAAAAATGAAAACCAAAAAAAAAAATCCTCTTTATTATAGTTATAGATTAGGAATACTCAAATAATTTTAAATTGTGATTAATAATGGACACGGGTACTTTACTATTTTGCCCTAGCCCCATTAATAAGTTAATAGACAAAAAAATCTATTTATTTTACCTGCAAATAACTATTAAACTAATTATTTTCAATCCATAATAAATTTTATCGGTAAATATCTATAGATCTGAGTGTTTTTTTCATCCATTTGATACCTTTTGCTTCTTGAATGTTCTTATATATTTGAAGGTATATCTTTATATACAAGTGACTTCTCGTGAAACAGCATGTAGCTTTCCAAATAACGAGGAAGCTTCATTCCTTTGTTTTTACTTATTTAAATAAAATAATATAATATATGTTTATATTAATCTATTATATGTATACGCCATCCTATTTCTGATTTGAATTAACCTTACGTAAGTATCTTAAAATTAATTTGACCTTCCTTAGTTACTATTTAATCTTTTAAATTTAGTCCCTAAAAATTATTAAAACTATATGCATTTAGTTTCTTTTGAGAGACAATTAAGAGAATATATATATATAGGGGAGTGATTAAATGACACTAGTAAAACTTATACCAACTATTACACCATTTAATAACTTTAAATTGAATAATTTTATCCCAAAACCCACTGTTGGATTGAAAGTTCCTTTAACATAAATCATATGTACAAAATTTTATATTAATCCAAAATTATTCGATACCTTATTCATATAGATCAAAATAGACATAATATATATTTTTCAAAATATAGTAAAACATGAGTCATTTGATTACCTTTTTATTCTTATTCAATTTTGACAAAATTTAATACAAACAATCTTGATAATATGAAATTATAATTCAACAATTGGCAATACTTATCTTGATCACTACCAAAAACCAAATTTACCTTAAACTAAAATAATATAAAAGATTAAAAAATAATTATCTAAAAATATATTTCATTTATAAAATAAAAACATATTTTTATATTAAAAAATATAATCATGTCTTTTTATGTCATTTTATATTTATCAACTAATCAATTTATTTTATCAAACACTTATAATTTATTGAGTTAACAACTTTTAACTAAAATTTATCTGTTCAACTTTTATTTCTTTATAACATTCAAGTAATTTATCAATTACTTTTATTAAACATATTCTAAATATCATATTATTAGATGTAATACTCATGTGTTATAGCAGTTCAGTTGAATACAAAAGAATATAATTTAATGTGAAAAAGATGCTAAGAAATGTAACATTTTATCAACTTATAGTTTATTATGATTTTTTTGGTGAATTATAGTTCATTATGAATGATTCGTTGTAAATAATATTTTTACGATAATATGTGCAATTTTTTGTTAAGATTGACAATATTAATTGTCAACTTTTTAAATAAAGTTATGATTAAAAAAAATTAAATATATCAAATAATTTTATTGAAGTAATTTATTCAACACTTCATTGTAGACTACATTTTTAATGTTGTTCACATTTGTCAATTTTAACAATAATAAGAATCGTACCTCTTTTGATAATGAAGCTTGTGATAATGCAACATATAATTAATTGCCAACTAACAAGGTCCAACACAGTTGCTAGATAACTATGTTCCTTAAACATGCTGACAGAGGTTTTATTCTTCGACCATGCGTATGGAAAAAACTTTGTTGGGAGAGGCAAAACCCACTTTGGTGATCTCTACGCCTTGAAAGAAATTAGTTTCCAACTATCAGTTGGAGGATATCCTTGGTGCAAAACCAAAAAATAAAAATAAAAAATTAATTGTTCGTGACAAAATAGAGGTAATATCCTTAGTTATTTTGTCAAAAAAAATTTTAAGTTTTAGTACTATTTCATTAATCTTCTAGTTATAACAAGAATTAATTATTGATCTTAATAATATTGTCATTTATAAAGGAGTAGTCAACTCTCTCTAATATTTTTCATTGAATAAATTACATTTCTCTCCCTTGAGATATGTGAATATTACACTGCTCTCCCTCTTATGTTACAACCTACACTCTCCTCCCTTAATAGATTTGAATACATGATACTTTGCTCCTTTTTTTAAATTCTTCGTTGAAGATCCTTTAGCCTTTGTTAAAAAATGAAATTATTACCAAAATAACCTTTACACTACCACTCCTCAAAGATGCAAGTACTACACTGCCCTCCTTCCTTGTGTTAAAATACACACTCTCCCTTCTTAACAATGCAAATACATTACACTTTAATATATATATATATATAAGTAAAATAAAATTGAAAAAATTATTAAGGTAATATTTAAATGATGTTATTAATATGTTATTTATATAAATATTTAAATTAACTGGTATTTTTCTTATATAATATTAATTATTGTATTTATTAAACATAATATATAATTAATTTTAATAATAATATTAAATATTATATCTATTAAGTATAATATATTTATTGAATTAAATATTATATTAATGTAATGTTAATATATGTATATTAAACATACAACTTTTTAAATGAATGTCTTTTTATTAAAAATTTATTATTAAATAAAATGTAAATATTATAAAATTTAATACACACACACACAATAGAAAGTTAAAATGTGTGTGTGTGTGTGTAATTTATCTCATAATTTCTATTTTTAGTTATTGTTTTAATTAATTATTTTAAATTTAATTATACATTTAAAATAATATTTATCGAGTGAGTGAATGATAACTTAGTAAATTAAAAATATTTTTGTATATATTTTAATTAAAAATATTTTTTAAAATCTTGTAAAGAATATTCTTTAACAATGTGAAGCTAAATAGACTAAATTATATATTTTAACATAAGAGTGGAGTGGTAATGTAATACTCGCATTTCTCAAGGGAGAAAAGTGTAATTTATTCATTATTTTAACATAGGAAAAGATGGTAGTGTAATATTCGCATCTGTCAAGAAAGTAAAGTGTAATTTACTTTAACAATATTAAGTTAAATGAACTAAATTATATATTTTAACATAAGAAGAGAAGACAGTGTAATATTCGCATCTCTCATAGGAGAGAAGTGTATTTTACTCTTTTTCATTTTATATGTGTTGTTTAAGATTTAGATGTGTATTTTGAGTATAAATCACTCATTTACTTAAATAAATATTAATTTGATATTTTTGTCAACATTAAAATATTTTTCCTTTCTTATAAATTATAATGTTGGTATTTTTTCAATATCGACTAGTAAAAATAATGTTACATACCCATGGCATAATTTACTTTACCTACAGTAGTGTCGATAATTCTCAATATGCTAATATTTAATTATTATTTTGTTTAGACACCTATAGCTAATAATGTCTTTGAATCACCTAGCTATCAAGGGCTTCAAGACCAATCTTTTTATTAATTAGGCTAGTTTAGTCCATATGTGTTTTAACTTAAGTTTGAAAAATAATTGTTTTATTTTAACAAAAAGCCATTTTAAAAAGCTTATAAATAAACTAAATAAAATACGTTTATGTTTATTTAAGTAGTACTTTCTATAAAAATATCTAATAATATGTATAATCTATTACGAATCATTTTACTTATTGAAACTAATAATGATATAATATATATTGTTGTATATAAAAATAAGTAAGATTATTATAGACATTAAGTAAAAATACAAACACATTATCCTAACTAAATTTCAAAAGATGTGCCAAAAATTACTTTTTAAACTTAGTTTAATATTTTTCCTCTCAAATGAAAAAAGTTTTAATAACATTGTATTTGAACTTTGTATTTATTATATTTTTGAATAATACATGCAAGATTTGTAAATTAATATTTTCAATCTCATTATTTTATTCTTTTTATATTAAATAATGTGATTTAATTTATATGACATATAAAACATCCTATAAATTACATAACAACTATGGTTTTAATTGTTAATTTAATTATTTGTAGTAAATAAAGTTCAAGTTACTATATCATATGCATAAAGTAAAAAATACAGTGAGTTAAAAATATTAGATTAAATTAATTATTAAATATAACCTAATTATAAATAATTTTAAAAAATATAGTGATATGTATTTTTGATAAGTTACTTTAAATATATTTTATGAACAATAATAATCAAAAATAAGGTTTTTTTAATTATACAATAAAATATAAAATAATTTACAATAATTTATTTAAAATAATACTTGAGGATAGAAATTAGGAGATAATTATTATTATATATTTTTTAATTTATCTTATTAGAAATTTTCTATTTTAAAATATGTTTTATAAATTAACTTTTTAAGTAATATTGAAAAGAATAAAATTCTTAATATGTGTGTATTAAGTTTTGTAATAATTACTATTTATTTAATAATATATTTTTAATATATATAGATTCATATGAAAATTCATATATTTAATAAACATAAATGTGTTAAATTTTGTAATATGTTTCTTAAATGATGAGATGTGGAAGATGCCTCTAGTGTTGAATCTCATGATTTATGCTGGTAGTTGTTAACAAATCACATATCAATTCTCATGCTTTGCAACTACATAGGCATCAATATAGGATCAAAAGGTTCTTGACCCGTAAGGGTGTTATGTTTATGGTCTCCTAATTGAGCTTAGTAGTGTTTGGGTCAATGTATTGCCTTTTTCTATTTAGGGCCTAACTCCTTTGGATGTGATCTGAAAATTGCCTCCCAAGCTAATATGTTGGCTCAATAACATTCATTTATCTTGAGCCTTGGCCAAGGTAGAACAAGAGGAAGGTGCTTGTTTTATATGTTTGTTCGGCCATAGTGGATGTAATGTTTTGGAATCGTTGCCCCCCAAACACCAGTTTTGATGATGACTAGTTCCACTGGGCTTTGATCATGATGGCTAACTCTAAATATGAATTTTGGCAGCATATTCGTATGGGACTTTCCACTTTTTGATGGTTACTTTCTCGAAGTTTCAACTTTTTCAAATGTTTTGTGTTCTTCATCCTTTATTCTGCTCTTACCCAAAGGTTTTGGTTCACTTTTTGGTCCCCTGCTAGGAGTCATCTCCTTAGATATCCTTTACTTCGATTAAGTGGGGATTTTGTCTTCTCACATACAAGTGTGGGTAATTTTTTTGATTCGTCGGTGGGGTTATGGCTTTCCTCATGAGCTAAGCGGTTTTATGTTCTTTTCTGGTCCAACCAAGGTTGATTCTATGTGACTCGTGTTGCTTCCATTCTCTCATTGTGTTGTTTTGTGAGTGTGGATTATTTGAGTGCAAGAAACTTATTAAGTGAGCTATGGGCAAGCATGCTACGTCTCCTAAGTTTCTTCCCAAGTCGAGACAATTCGATTGGATTGACCTAGACATTGTGTCTACTTCTTGTTGGGCCTTTGAAGTGGATTTGGCTCGTTTTCCTACACATATTGAAGTGATGCACAGTACTCCTGAAGAAATTGTTAACTAGATTTTTGAGTTGCCCAATCCCAGTGGGTAGATTTGCTCTCGAGGTGTTGATCATCATTATTTCTTGCTTATGTATGACATTTTGTTCACTGAAGTAGGCCTTCATCTTCCCTTTACGATTTCAACATGTCTACTTTGCAATCATGGTTTTAAATTGCGGTTGTAGTTGCGGTTGCGGTTTCGTTGCAATTCTTGACATTGCGGGAAAATACAGCTTATGCAGCCGCAATTGTGGTCGCGATACAATTGCAGTGAGTCCAAAAACCTTTATGTTGTGGCTGCAATTGCAGTTGCAGACCGCAATTTAGAACCATGCTTGCAACATTTAATGGTGGTACCTTTGCAACTCCATCCTAGCGCTTTGTCCTTCATTCACACTCATGAGTTATTCTACAAAGGGCTTTAGTTGGTCACTTTTTATCCATTTTTAACTTGTTCAAGGTGGCTCAGAGTAAGAATTCTTGAAATGGTTGGGTAATTTTTAGAAATATTAACAAAATTCTTTTTGAAGTTTACAATGTCTCAAAGTCAGATTTTAAAGATAAGTATTTCTACCTTTGACCAATCGTCAAGAGGAAGAGTCTTCTAATCATTGCTGGGGGTTTTGCTTGGTTTCTGTTATACAGGAGCGATTGTCATTAACAAAGGATTTGATCTCCTTCTTCGTACCTCGTTTTGTGCTCTTTGTGGCGAAGCATAAGGTCGTTGATGTTGTCGTTCGTTATACAAATGATCATTATTTAATTTGTTGTTGTGCTCTTCTTGGAGGCTGACGAGCTAAGTTCCTTATAGGGACATTTACCATCTTTTCCTACATAGCCTTTTCCCAATGAGTTTAATATAAAATGCTTCTATTTTGCAAAGGTTATACTAGTTATTAAGGCGCCTCAAGGGTTTATACATGTAATTCTTACTGGTGGAAGAAATGTAAGACGGAGAAGGGTTATCCCTATATCTGCTAAGAATGTAGGTCGACTAAAGATCGCGCCTTTAGGAGAGAAAGATATAGGGTGATTGAGACTTTTCCTCTCATTCGGAGAAAGCAATATATAAATTAACACATAAATTACTATTATTTAGTTATTTATCATGATTTTATCTTGTAAGATATGTAATATTATTATTTTATTCTCATTTAAAATTTTCTTATAATTAACATTAATTGAATATTTAATATATATATATATATATATATATATATATATATATATATATATATGAGAATATTAAAATAAAGGGTTTATATTACACCCCCACTTAAACACTAAATTAAAACTCATGTGACTACTAATCCCTAAAATTCCCTATAATTTCTAAAATTCTCATCGCACTTATGCAAATGTGTGTAGGGATGTTCGAGACTGATCAAGAAGTTGACATGCATACCACACAAAGACCTGTGTGAAATTGTTTAGCACGAAAAAAGCATTACATCCCCCTTGGCAATAAGGGTGTAAATAAGTTGAATTATTCATGAACTATTTGAGCTCGACTCATTAAATGCTCGTTTGTTTAGTTAAATAAACAAACTCAAACTTGAGATATGGCTCGATTATTTAAACGAGTCAGACCCAAGCTTTACAAGCTCAACACTAACAGCTTCTGAATAGCTTATTTATTTAAATTGATGATGGATACTTAACTATCCTTTGTTATTTATATATTCATTATGGAAATATGTAAAACTTTATTGAGAGTATTAAAATTAATTTTGAACTTTTTTTTTTGTAGTAGTCAAGAAATTATGAATTTTTTATTTATTGAATTGTGAAAATGTAATAGTCTATAATGTTTGAATTTCATATGCCACATGTTGAGCATATATTTCTTTGAAGATTATCATGTAATATTGAAATGTTTATTAAATATTAAATTAATGAAGTTAAAGATGTTTATTTATTATGAATTTTAATTATATAAAAATACATATTTATGGTTAAAATACTAGTTTAACTTAGAAATGTGATACACATATAACAATTTGTATACAAATTCTTTTTGTGTTTATTTCTCTATCATTATGGGAAATAATAAATGATTTGTAGAAGAGAGATAAACACAAAAAAATGTTGTTGTATAAATTGTTGAACAAATAACATATTTCTTTTAACTTCATATCAAGTAGACGTTGAATTCATCGAAAATTAGTGTATGTTTGGGTTAAAATTTGCAAGCATAAGTTTGAATTAAAAGTATGTCTGTAAACTCAAGTTTGATAAAAAATAAATTTATTATAATATGATATATGTTTGAATATTTTTTTGTTTAAAAGTACGTTAACAAAGTGAAATATGTTTGAATAATATTAATCAAAAATACTTTTATTTGATGTTGCACTGATATAAATACTGTTAATGAAAAAATGAGTTTTCATAAACAACTTTTATGTTACTTCCAACTCAAACTTAGTTTAATAACAAACTAAGTTTTCAAAATTATTTGAGGAATATCCAAACATAACAGTAAACTGAGTTTAGTAAAATAAAAATAATTTTGAATCGCCCAAACGAAAACCCGAACATAACCTTAGTTGGGCTTCATTAAATAACTGCTGTAGACAATCATTTCTGAAGTGGTATTCTATACATTCGTCGAGCATTCACGAATTCGGACAGTTGAATGAAGATCAGACAATTTGTATTTTAAATGTGTATTTTAAGTCAGATGTATCAGGTGACATAATAGAACCTTCCCATCTTTGTCCAATATTCTAATTAATTGATTGTCTGTGTGAATGTGTGGATTCTGTGACTGCGTAAGTAAGTAGGTCTCTCCCTTTTTTGACGTAACAACTAAATCATTACTACTAAGTAATAAGTATCTTCATTTATGCGTGCAATCCTGAAACATCGATTTGTCAAAGAGAATTTTAAAAAAGGAAAACAGAAATGAGCAACCTGTAACAATAGCAGTGAGGCCAGTTCCATCCATTCCTTCAGTAACTTCCTCGGCAGTGGAAGAAGATGAGAAGGCAGAACCCCCTTCTCTGTTGAACGGCCACCACATGCTATCGTTTTGTTCCTTCTCCCTGTAAATGGAAAAGAAAATGTAAATAAAATAAAATAAAATGAAGGGAGTTCCTTCTCACCGTACAATCTCTAAGTCTATAGCATTTGTGTACTAGGATAAGAGGTGTGTCAATTACAAATATGCAGATATAATAAGACAAAACTTAGATACAGTATCTTAAGTATTGTTAGTACTATTTTTCAATCATACTTAGAGATTCACCTTAGTAATTTAGGAAATCTTTTAATACATGTTTTTATTATACAAATTATTGAAATAAATTTCCAATTCTAAGTAGATAACAGTGCCAACAGTACTTAACGTACTGTATTTAAGTTTTGTCTGATATAATAATACCAACTTTTACCAATTTGCTTTTAAAACTATTAATAGCGTAATTCTTTAAAAAAATATTGATATACGACAAGTCATATTTTATTAACCCAAGTCCCACAAAAATTAACCCAAGATAAGTCATATTTTACGACTATAATTTTCCTTTGTGTTTTATATAAGTAAATTTTAACTATTTATAACAGTAATTTTTAGTGATTATAAATCACTATAAATTATTTATATAAGAAAATAAAAACTATTATAATCGTCCAATATAACCTTATTCCATGTTAATAATATTTTTTTAAATTACCCTAATTTCATCATTTTAAAAGTAAATTATACTGTATTAGTAAAAAAAAAAAAAAGACTATTAAGGATAGGGATCAATTTCATTTGCATAATCTCCGACTCTGAACATTCAGCGAATATCTTTTACTCATTCCTACTCCTTTATTCGTTTGTTTGAATTAAAAAGTGAGATAAAAAAATATGAAAAAGGATAAAAATAAAAGAATAATATAATAGAAAATATACATTGTTTGGAAAAATAGAAATAAAAAGGAAAAAAGTGAAAATCATTCTCTCTATTTATTTGGATGAATAGAAGGGAGAGTGAAAATAAATAAATAAATTATAAAAAAATAAATTTCATAAATAATTAAAGTTTTTATTTCATTGTTTTTTTCTCAACATATAAAAATTTACTTAATTTTTTGAGAAACTAAAAAACATTCCTCATTCTCTCCCTACCCCCTTTTTTTATGCAAGGAAAAAAAAATTCTCGTGAATCCCACCAAAAACAACACATATCATTCATATTTCTCTTCTTAAACAAAATGTTAAAAAATTGATATTGCTCATAATAAGGGTCACGAAGGAGGATGGTGCAAAATAGAAAAATAAAATTTTTTAATGAAGTTGTCACCGATATTTATTTCAAGGAAAAAACATCAAATTTTTTTTAAAAGAAAATAGTTTTTGAAATTAGAGATGGATTCGAGAGTTAGTTACATATAAGAAAGGTATTAGCACTCTATAATACCAGTTAAAAATGGTACCTAGGAGTAGGCATTGGTCGGTTTGGGTTGGGTTTGGGAAATATTTAGATCAAAATCGATCTATGTTGATCAGTTTGGGTTGAGTCAAGTTTTAAAAAAAAATTAACAACATGAACCGAACCAACTCAATCATAATCGAGTTGGATCAAATTCGATGATAAGGTCTAATAATAAAAAATAAAAATAGGAAAAAATAATAAGAAATCATAATAGAATGAAAGTTGGAGAATATTATCAAAAATCAAAATTATAGAATTACACAACATAAAAATTATATAATTATATAATTATAAAATTACATAATATAAAAAAAGTATAAGTTTAGGTTGGTTTGAGTCAAGTTGGTTTCATGTGCCCAAATTCGATACCCAAACTAATATCATTGGGTCCTATTCAGCTTAGCCTGAACCAAACTAATGGTCTGAACCAACCTAGATTTTCCTATTTGGCTTGGTTCAAATTGGTCAAGTCATCAAGTCGACTCAGACCTATGTCCATCCCTAACAATACTTTTAATTAATTATGCAAATTAACCTGGAGAATAATTTGAAAAGTCAAAATTATAAAATTACATATCATAAAAATTATAAAATTACACAACATTACAAATTTAAAATTATAAAAATAGTACAAACTTGAGTTGATGTGCCGAAATCTAATATCTGAACTAATATCATGAGGTTTGTAATTTTAAAATCAAAACCAAATTAATGGTCGAAACCAACTCAAATTTTCTCTTTTCAGTTTGGTTGGGTTAATCGGGTCATCGGGGTCGATCTGAACTCGTGCCTACCCCTAATGCTACCTCTAATTACTTGGTCAATATCATTAGAACTAATATTTTCTATTTTTATGAAAGAGAAAAGATTTAAGATTTAAAATGATATTTTATGATAAATATTATTTAAAATTGAAAACAATTTTTGGTATTTTTTAATTGAAAAGAATTCACCCTTACATAGGATTTAAGCTAACAAATGGTTTAATCATTAAACATTTATGATCCAAACAATGTTAAAGATACTATCCACTATTCAATAATTATTGGACATTCCATATTTAAATAAATTTTATTTCTTATTTTGATTTTTTTAAAATAAAATATTTATGAAAAAAACTTTCATTTTAATCTACTATTGCACATGATTTATGTTGGCAAATGGCTACTCCATAAATCCTTATGATCCAAATGTCATTAAAGGTAGTATCCATTACTCAATGAATCATAGCATAGATTAAAATTTAGGGGTAACAAAAAGGATCAAACCGCCTTAAGCGGGGCAAAAGATAAAATGTCAAGTTAACCCATCAAAAGATAAAATGGTGGGTTAGTGGGTGTGAAATGATAGGTTGGCAAGTTGACTAACCAAAACCTGCCAAAAAATACCAAAAAAGAAAAAAAAATTAAAAAAAATCAATTTATTTCTTTTTAACACATTATTTTTTTATTTTATATACATATAAATACTATCTTTCTTAATTATATAAAAATATAAATGTATTTGGACATGCTTTAAATATTGATGGGTTGTGTGGGATGGGTTAAGGGGGCTAATCTAATGGGTCAACCCATCCTATCTTCAACCTACCAAGTTGATGAGTTGGTAAGTTGAGTCACTTAACTCACCCCCACCATTTTTTTGCGGTTAGATAAGATGACTTGATGTATTCAACCTTCTTTGCCACCCCTATTAATTTTTTAATTTAAAAAAAAAACAACTTGTAAATAATCTAAATTTACTAAAGAAAAAAAAAAGACAACAGATAGATATACTTACCTCAAAAGCAACAACTCTTGATGTCCTTAATTAAATCATTTTTCTCCCTAATTCAAACATTAGTAAACAACTCCTTATATAGGGAAAAAAAAAAAGGCCCAAAAGAGTGTTTGTTTTTTGATGTGAGACTTTAGATATAAAGATGAAACATAAATATCTTCTTCTTTTTTCTTCCTTTTCAATATAGGACTTTGGATATAAAAGTGAAACACAAATCTTCATTTTATTTATCTTTCTTTTCAATGTGGGACTTTGGATATAAAGATAAAACACAAATCTCCTTATGATTTCTCTTCCTTTTCAATGCGAGACTTTGGAGATAGAGGTGAAATACAAATCCCCTTTTATTTCTTTTCTTATTTTTTAATGTGGGACTTCCGATATATGTAGCACTTTAAGATTTATTTTTCTTTATTTTTTTATATTTTATTATTTTTTATCTACTGAATAGCTTAGGCAAAATTAGATGTTCACAATATTTATATTGTATCTTCTTATTTATTTTCTTCTTCCTTATTTCTCTTAAAATAAACAATGAACACATGTATAACAATAAAAACCATAGAATTAAAATAAATTGTAGCATTTTATCATCTATTAATTTAGATAATCTATGTTGAAATAAGTCATGTTGATAATGACTCTTTAACTAATTTGTCTATTGATTTATTACAAAACTAGAAGAGTTCTTGTATGAAGAATTCTTTATCCTAAATAAATAATTAATGTGATGGAATCAATCCTAAGATAGAGAATAAATAATAAGTATAATTTATTAAAATTATTTCTCTTATTAAATTAATTTTTTTTCTTAATTTTTGTAAAAAAATTAAACTTTATTTATTTTGAAATAGAGGCAATATCATTCTATCATATTGATAGAAAATTTGTCATTTGAAATTTATTTTTTTCACCCTTGTCAAATTTTCACATGTACAATCTTTTATAATATTTTTTTTTATTTTTCACATATATCCTCTTTTAGTTCAATTTTGTTCAAGACATGATGGGACACTTAATATGGACACTTCTCTCAATGAGAATTTGAACCTTAATTCATAGCCCATTCTGTTAGACCCAAACCCAATTGATCTTTTATCATTATTATATCATTAATACTTAAACATTGCATATTATATTTACTTTTTGGTTACTTTGTTGACACTTATCAATTTTTCATAGGGGCATAAGCGGGTTGTAATCGACCCATGACCCCACCCAACCCAACCCAACTCAACTTAAGCGGGTTGAGTTGTGTTCATTTTCATTGACCCAATTAAGATTAGGTTGGGTCACAGGTTAATGCATTCCTAACCTGATAATCCCGAACCCGACCTATTATTTTATTAATAAAAAAATTAAATATTATAATATTTATATATATTGTATTTTTCTTGAGTGTTGGATTTGTGTGGTTAGATGTGTATTTTAAATTGAACATACATTGGATGAGTTGAACTAATTAAGTATTTTATTTTTCTTATTTTTGTAATTTTTTTATGTTTTTGAATATCCAAAATTATATTAATATTTTAATTATTCAACCCAATTACCAAACCCAATTAAGGTCGAGTTGGGTTACTTCGAAAAAAAATGCAAACCCAACCCAACCTGACTATTTTAATTGGGTTGGGTCTTAAACAAGACTAAACCCGACCCAACCTGACTAGTTTCACCCTTAATTTTTCACATGCATGAACTTTTATCATTATTTATATCATTAATACCAAAGGATTTTACTGAAATGTGTGTCTTTTAATCACACATAAGATACTATATTTATAATGTAAAAGATAGAGAATTAAGCGTTAAATAAGGAGGATATTCCTAGATTTCAGCTATGGGATATTGCCATATTTCCCTATTTACAGAATATATCTACATTACATATTTCCTATTTACAACATATATTTATACTCCCCCTCAAGTTGGACCATATATGTCATATGAACCAAGCTTGTTACAAATGTAATCAATGCAAGAGCCTTTGAAAGATTTAGTGAACATGTCTGCTAGTTGATCATTAGAGCTAACAAAGTCAGATGTGATTTCTCCTGAGAGCATCTTCTCTGTCACAAAGTGGTAATCTATCTCTATGTGTTTAGTTCGCTCATGAAAGACCGGATTCGATGCAATATGAAGAGTGACTTGATTGTTGCATATTAGTTTAGTATCTTGAGTGTCTCCAAATTTTAGCTATTGGAGAAGTTGCCTAAACCATGTAAGCTCGCATGTTGCTGTTGCCATAGCACGGTATTTAGCTTCAGCACTAGATTGAGGAACTATATTTTGCTTTTTGCTTCTTCATGAGATAATATTTCCTCCAATAAGAACACAATATACAGAGGTAGACCTCCTGTCGAATGGTGATCCTGCCTAATCAGCATTAAAGCAGTAAATGATTTTAGCATTGCCTCTGTTTTCATATAGTAGTTTGCAGCCTGGTGTACTTTTGATGTATTTGAGAATACGTATGACAGCATCCCAATGGCTATCACAAGGAGCATTAAGAAATTGACTTACCACGTTTACTACAAATGTGATGTCTGGTCTGATGACAGTGAGGTAATTCAGTCTACCCACAAGTCGACAATATCTCCCAGGTCATTCAATGGCTCCCTTTGACCCGAAAGAAGCTTGATGTTGGGGTCCATGGCAGTGTCACTAGGTCGATAATCAAGCATATCGATCTTAGTAAGAATATCCAAAGTATACTTCCATTGGGAAATGGCAATGCTTGAGGAGGATTGAGCAACCTCAATGCCTAAACAATATTTTAGCAGACCTAAGTCTTTAGTTTGAAACTGACTGTGGAAGTGAGATTTGAGCCGATGAATACCAGTTAAGTCATCATCACCAATGATGACAATGTCATCAACATAGACAATAATATAGATGCATAGGCTAGACGTAGAATGGAGGGAAAATACGGAGTGATCAACCTCATAGCAAGTCATGCCAAATTGAAGCAAAGCAAAGATGAAACGCCCAAACCAGGCACGGGGAGACTGTTTCAAGCCATATAGAGAGCGGCGAAGGTCATAGACAAGTTGAAAGTCGTTGAAAACAATAAAACCTGGTGGCTGATCCATATAGACTTCTTCCTATAACTCACCATGTAAGAAAGCATTCTTAATGTCCAGCTGATGGAAAGGCTAGCGTTGGATGGCAGCCATAGCAAGAAACAGACGTATAGAGGTAATTTTGGCCACAGGGGAGAAGGTGTCCCCATAATCAAGACCAAAAATCTGAGTATAGCCCATAGCCATCAATCAAGCTTGAAAACGATCAATTTTGCCACTCAGTCCAATCTTCACTGTATAGACCCAGTGACAGCCAATAGTAGTCTTGTTAGGAGGTAAAGGGACAAGTTGCCAAGTGTTGCTAGCATCTAAAGCAACCATTTCATCCAACATCACCTATCATTACCGAGAATCAGCCATGGCTTTAGTTATAGACTCAAGAATAGACACAGAACCCAAAGAGGTGATAAAAGAAAAATAAGAAGGAGACAGATGGTCATAATAGATAGTACAAGCATATAAAAGGTTAGGATTGTAGGAGGATCTAATACCTTTACGGAGTGCAATGAGAAGCTCAGGTGCAAGCGACGTTGTTGGAGGGGCGTTTAGAGCAAGAGATGATGTTGGAGGATCAGTGGATGGAGCGGTCGGTGGGGGTTGCGTCCGTCATTGATAGGTGAGCAGAAGAGGTGGAGTAGAAGCAACGATTAAAGCTGGAACAACAGGTGGCACTTCTAGAGGAACATTGTCAATAGTGGATGCAAAGAAGAATGAGGTAGTATCAAATAAAGTAACATTAGCAGAGATGAGATACTGTTGAAGTTGAGGACAAAAATAACGATAACCTTTTTGGAGGCGTGGGTAACCCAGAAAAAAACATTTGAGAGATTTGGCAGAGTTTATCTTTACTTGGAGTGAGGTCATGGACAAAATAGGTATAACCGAAGACATAGAGAAGAACTGGGTAAAGGTCATATTGAGGATATAAGATGGAGTAAGGAAGTTTATTGTTGAGAACCGACGAAGGAATTCTGTTGATGAGAAAACAGGCAGTAAGAAGTGCATCCCCCCAGAAACGATGTGGAACATTATAGTGAATGAGGAGAGTACGAGTAGTCTCAACCAAGTGGCGATTTTTTCATTCAGTAACACCATTCTGTTATGGTGTGTGAGCACAGGACGTCTAATGAATGATGCCCTATGATGTTAGAAACAATTGAAATTGGGAAGATAAATATTCTAGAGCATTATCAGTTCATAAAATTTTAATAGAAGTGCCAAACTGATTTCAAATTTCAGTTGAAAAACTGTGAAAAATAAAGAAAACCTCAAAACGATTTTTCATTAAGAATACCCATGTACAATGGGAAAAATCATCAATAAATGTGACAAAATAGAAATTTTTTAAATAAGAATGGACACGACTAGGACCCTAAATATCAGAGTGAACTGAAACAAAAGGTGACGTAGCACATTTATTAACACATGGACTATAAGTATGATGTATACGTTTTCCTAACTGACAAGACTCACACTCAAAGGATGAAAGTGTAGAGAGACTAGGAACTAGAAGACTTAATTTCTCCAAACCAGGATGGCTAAGGTGCTGATGGGCAAGGGCTGGGGAGATGGAGGAGATGCAAGCAATTGGTGGTGAAAGTTGATATAATCCTTGAGACTCATGTCCTGCTCCAATCGTCCGTCCGGTACGTAGATCTTGGACAAGAACAAAATTATTAACAAAAAAAAAAGAGTAATCAAGGGTGTGGGTGAGTTTGCTAATTGAAATTAAATTAAAAGTACAACTAGGAACAAACAAGATAGAAAGTAAGGTAAGGTTAAGAAGTAGGTGTGTTTGGCTGGTGCCACGAACTTTTATCTAAGAGTCATTGACAAGGGTGACAAAAAGTAAGGAGTCCGAAAAAGACAGATGAGAGAAAAGGAATTTGTTACTAGTCATATGATCCTAGACACCGAAGTCAAGTATCCATAGGCCAAGGGATGAGGACTGAGACAAGAAAGCTACAAGATTACCAGACTAAGCCATGGCAGTAACAGGTGAGGTAGGTTGTTGGGATGCCCAGAACTGAAGAAAGTCATTATACTTAGCAACAGAGATAGTAATGTCAACAGTGGGGGTAGGAAAGGAAACTTGGGCCACAGTAATGGGCTTTGACTATTCTCGGGCTTTAGTGCGACATTCCGCTTCAACATGGCCATAGTGATTGCAATAATTACAACGAGGATGACGATTTCCATTACGACCCCCATTGTGTCCACTACATTGAGAGGAGTGGTAGACAAGGGCTGAAGAATCACCAGGAGAAGTATAGGAATGCCTAAAAGCATGCAGAGTAGAGAGACGTAGCAATTTTTCACTCTCCAAATCGTAGGTAGGAATAGTAGGACCAGACAGTATCTGATTTCGTACTGCCTCAAGGTTGGGTGGGAGGCCGGCAAGAGTAAGTGTCATGAAAAATTGGCTCCACTGTTTGTAAAAACTCTCTATATCACTAGTAAAAGGCATGAGATTTTCATAATCAACAATTAAGTGATCGAGCATACCAAGATATGTTTGCATGTTTATATTCTCGAACTTGGTAAACGTGAGGTTCGTCACAACACTATAGAGACGTGAACATCATTGGTGTAGACTTTCTTGGCCTTGTGCCAGACCCTATAACAGGTTGGAAAAGCCTGCTATTAAGGTTGAAGGTTAGGAGCGATAAAGAACCAAAGGACACTACACAAAAAGGCGTCAATCTGTTGCCAATAGGGACGGTCCTTGGTGGGAATGTCCTTAGCTTAAGTAGTGAGATGATCAACGCGGCCCTGGCCTTGGAACCAAAGCTAGACAGCGGCAGCCCAGGTGTTGCAATTCACTATCCCAGTCTGTTTTTCACATGGGATCAGCGAGACATTGGTAAATGTAACGACAGAACCGAGATCTGAGGAAGAGCTAGTGGAGGCCATGTCAAAAATGGATGGAGAAGATGGTGGAAAAGGTGTGCCAGAGGTAGAGGAGCGCGGCAGAAGAGGCACCGACGATTGGATCTTGCTGGAAAAAGAACACGCACCGGTTTTGTTATAGGTGCGTAGGAGTCATGCGCTAGAGAATGACAGCGCATAAGGGCACATTCGACAATGGGTCTGGCGGCGTGGTGGTCATTGGGGAGAGGCAATCTAGATCTGGGGGTTGCCTTGGAGAAAAAGAGTGGTGGCGACAACCAAAGGGGCTCACAACGGAGGAGGGTACTGTTCACTCGAAAAAGAAAAGCATGATGTGGAGGATCAAACAGTAACTACTGATACCATAAAGGATTTTACTAAAATGTGTGTCTTTTGATCACAAATATGATATTATATTTATAATGTAAAAGATAGAGAATTAAGGGTAAAATAAGGAGGATATCCCTAAATTTTAGCTATCAGATATTGCCATATTTCCCTATTTACAGAATATATCTATGTACATATACTTCCCTATTTAAAGCATATATTTACAAATACTTTTTAAAATTTTCAAAACCATTACTTATGATATTTAATGTTTTTAATCTCTTTGTTAAAAACTTCTAAAATTTTTCTCTTTTCCCCTTTGTATACATTATATATATTACATTTATTGTTTTTCTTTTTTTCCTTCTTATCTTTTTCTTCTCTATCAAAATATACAAATTTCACATAAAATATTTTTAAACTTATTTAGGATTATATTTTGCTTCAACAGTCAATTAAAAAAATACATTTATTTATTCATACTATAATAGTAAATTTAAATAATTCAAAATATAATTTAAGAATTTAATAAAATATTTGTATTTTTTTAAAATAAATATTAATTTAAAATATAACAATATTTTTTTTCTCATTTCGATTAAATATATAAATCAGATATGTTAATTTTTTTCATTTCAATATTTTTAGGAGCACATTTTGAAAAAATTCTCAAATAATAATAATAATAATTAATATATGCATACGTATTCAATATTGTTTTAAAGAAAATATTATAATATTTCATAAATAATTGATATAATTACAATATAATTTTTTATTAGAGTAATATTTATAAATTTTATTATCTTTAATACTATTGTAACAAATTGCAATAAAATATATTTGAATATTTAATATTTGAATGTTTGAATAACAATATATTGTAAATTTTATATGTCAAAGTTTTTATTGATATTTATAAAATACTAAGTTGAATAGGAATATTATATACATGGTATATATATTATCTGATAATTTTTTTAATTATTTAATTGAGGTTAAATGATGTTACTGAATAATTTTTTTTTTAATAAAACAACTAAAAGATATTAAAATTTAATTAAACTATAACACCATAAATATTTAAAGTACTCAAATATCAGTGTTTGAAAGTAATTATTTGTAAAATATTACTTAGAAGTACATACTAGTAATTTACTAGGGTCAGCCTAGTGGTGGAGATTGAGATTGAAGGTCCTAAACTTAGTGTCACCATTGTATATCAAACAAAAAAAAGTATACACGCGTCAAATGAATTGTGAAATAAAATCATATTTAATTTACTCAAAATAAAAATCATATACTAGTATTGGAGTATATCAAACGGAAGTATACGAAAATTTTATTTTGACTATTCAGCATTGTATGAATAGTAAAAATTATATTTTATGCAAGATTCGTTTTAAATATCAATATTTATTTATATTGTATATCTATTATTATATTATATTGTATTATATTATATTATATTATATATATATATATATATACTAAAAAGTTTTACCGCTTAAAATCATGCCACGTGACAACTTCAGAAAAAAGTTAAAAAAAAAGGGAATTATAGATTTTTTTTTTTTTTTAAAAAAGGTAGTTCAAGATGAAGCAGGAAAACTATTCTGAAAACCATTGGGATATATTATCAAACAATTCATTTTACGTATGAATAGTAAACCAAGACCATATGAATACCGATTCAGCTAGATTCTGTCTCTTCACACCACAAAATACCTTCTTCTTCTTTAGAAATCGGGTGAAGGATACATGGTTAATTGGATTCAAGTTATAAGCGAAAGCTGAAAACACTCACTCGCGGTACAAGTGTAAGTGATCAATTTTTGCCCAACCATGGATCCAATTTCACGTCTCATTGGAAGGGATTACAAATTACGTGGGGTTCACAGAAAATTTATACTTTCATTTCTTATTTTATGTATAACCAAACGATGGAACGTGTCTCCCTCTTCCCTATTTTCCTTCTCTTTATTTCTCTCTTTCTAATTTCAACCCAACCAAATATATATAGTGTAGCTACATCTTGAATATTTACTTCACTTTATAATATTTGGGTCATACACCAGTTCCCTACTCCCCAAGTACTCTATCTCTTCATAGTAGTTATTAATACGAATTTCAATCATATAAAGATTAAAAAAATATACATCTAATAAATTTACTCATCGGCAAAAGTATTTTAATACACACACACCATTTGCATAATTTTGTTTTCATCTTTAATTTGGTTTTACTTATTAGTATAATACATATGAATCTCCATCATTATAAGTAAGCATTTAAATTTCCATTAGAAGAAAAAAAAAATATAGATATTTTATTCATGTCTTCAATAGCCTTTTTTCTTTTTTTGATAAGTGTCTTCAATACCGTTTAACGTCTTCATCTTGGTGACATTACCAATTATGAAGCTGTTGATTAGTCTATTGGGGAAGAGGACTACAAACATAATTTTTCTGCTATATTAGATTTTAATTTAATTTTACATTAATCTGATTGTTTAAAATTATATTTATTATTTAGTCCTAATATATTATTTGTTGATTCATTAACGACATAACACTTTTGTAATGCATTGTTAATTTATTATAGGATAGGTCAAAGCTTCATTGTATTTAAACTCAATAATTAATGACAACGTCCGTCACATTTATATTTAATAGGTTAAATTGGGTTAAATTACCAGCTGAATATTTTTAATCATATATTTCCCAAGAACATTAGTTAGATATGCATGAATTAACCAACAACATAACCATAAAACTCAGCAACTGTCATCATCCACATTGAAAAATACCAATGAAAATAATTCTAAAGACAACAAAAGTTCAATCAAGTTATGTAAATTACAAAGGATGACTTCATTTGAACATGGGAAATTGTTTCAATAGAACGCTGAAAAGATTGAACCTCTTTAGCATGCCTGAAGTCATTATTATTCAAAAGGGCCAACCTATTCAACATACCCACTGGGTATGCTACTTAATCAAATTTAAGCTAAAATCCCAGAGCTTTTTGGCCAAATCAATGTCCCTTCCCTGTGGGTTTGCTATGGCAAGATTACAATCTGAAAAATACTTTCCACTGATTTCCCTCACTTCTGGATGCAATGCTACGTAGCATGTTGTTGCTGCTCCCTACAATAAGGATGGAGAAGAAAGCAAATATGGAAGATCAAAACTTTTTCTAAAATAAAGCAAACAAGTGAAGGACAGTTAGTTCAAGTATTTTTAAACATTTTTCAAGAAAAGTGCTTTTTTTATTACAAGATATGTTTAAAATTGTGTTTTAAAATAAAGCAAAAACCACAATACGAAAAAAAAAAAAAAAACGGTTTTAGTGCCTTTCACATAACCTCAAAATGGTAGCTTCTGAAAAAAAAAAAATTAATTAAATCATATTAATGTCAAGCATATACATACGAGCTATTCGCTAGCTAGCTATTACAATATAAATAACATTACAATTTTTTGAGTAAATATAATACACAACATTACAATTTTCTAAGTGATACATATATATACGAGTTATTCACTGGCTACTAATGTCAAGCATACAAAGCTTGGATTTGACTCATTTAAATAGTCAAGCATTACTATAAGTTTAAGTGTGTTGGTTTAACTCTAAACAAACAAGCTTGAATAAGTACTTAATAAGTCAAAACTCGAATAGTTCACAAATAACTCATGTCATCCAAACCTCTAGCCCTAATATCTATATTGATAGATCATATTTGTTTAACTTACCTGCTGGACATTTTTAAGGACAAATCTCCCCAGCATATTAATTGCACCTGCATAAATGAAACAAAAACGAGACCCTTAAATTCAGCGACTACCATTATCTGCATGGAAACTACTTACACCAAAAACTACTCCCTCTGTCTAATATTTATTTGTCTTAAGGTAATATACACCTCTTAAGAAAATTATTAAATACATAAGTTACAGTGACAAAATAACTATTTTTACAAAAATGTCCTTATTAAATGAATTAGAACATAGTTGTGAATATATTTAACTACGTAGGTGAGATAGAGATACCAATAAATGATGGTATTATTAGAAAAGATGATTAATGCCTTTTTGGTTTACTAAAGTGTCAAATATTGAGACAAACTAAAAGACCTAAAGAGATAAAATATAAGTCAGAGGGAGTACTAGTGAAAACACATATCTAACAAGAGTTGATATTGCAATTAAGAACTATAAATTACAAAGGCAGCCTCCAAGTGAACATGTGAAATAGTTTTTGCAAAGATGCTTGAAGGATTAATCCTGTTCAATAAGTCTGAATTCAATATTCAGAACTGCCAATCTATTTAACATAACCATTTCTTTTTAAATATTATTCATGTACAAAATATAGGATTGTAACACCTAAAACTATGCTGAGGAATTGAGCTTATTTCATTGTGAATCCACTGAAACTTCTGTAAGACAATTCAAGGAAAATAAACAAAACTTGTATCCTCCACATAATGGAGAATTATGCAGAATACATTATTCAGTATCCCAAATCCAACGATTTACAAAATTCCTAGACAGACCATAAATTTGTACGAATAGTGCAATGTGGTAGAGTAATTACCAGCCAGTACACTGTTGTGACGAAAAATATTGGTGACAACAACTCCCGGATGAAGAGAATTAGCAGTAATATCTACGCCATCTTCCTTATTAAGATGCAATAACAAACGAGTTATATTAGTATAACATATCGCAGACAACTAAAGTGGCAAAACCAGAGAGCCATTTTTACGGACAAATATAAGAGAAGGAAAGTAACCAAAACAAAGGGAGAAAAGAATGCGAGACTAAATAAAATTGTCTTATGAATTATGATCATGATTGCTGGGAGTTACAAAACTAGCTGCCAGAAGGTACACAAAGTTTAAGCATTCCCAGAAACCTGATTGGCTACAAAACCTACTAAAATCTAGGACTTACAAACATTAGTAACTGATAGTCACAGACTTTCCCCTAAAAAGTAAAAACTTGCTAACAATCATCTTCTCAAAGGATGTGTACCGTTTCAATATAGATATTAGATAATGAAGCAACATATCCATATAATCAACAAGTTAAAGGGATTAGAAAGAATTAGTGTAGTGCATGGACAACAAATGCTGTTAAAAAAACAAGTAATTCTAAATAAATCCATAAACAACTAGCGAGCTGGTGACTTGTGATAAAATAATTTAATTCCTTAGAGCACAATGAATAAAGTGAGTGAGATATTAGAACAAATTTGGTGCACTATGAATATGATAGTCTTTGTAAAATACACTGCCCACCTGACAAACCAATATTTTAAAATCTAGACTGAACATCAAACCAGAAAGGTTACTAGTTCACAGTTCAATCCCTTCAACCAGATTGATCATTGGAGCTGGATAAACAAAAAATAGAAAAGGATTTGTTTTAAAGCAATAAAATGATCAAATATTAGTAAGATATTAAATTAAATACATCTGGTAGCATTACAAAATTTACATTATTTTAAAACTCATAAATAATAGACATTAGATGTGTGAGCTTATGAATTAAAATTCATACAACAAACTAAAGGATGTAAAATCAAATTTAACCAGATCAACGTGGTTTTTGACCACTTTAATCCATTCATAACAGCTCAACCCTGTTTTCAGTGGTTTTCACAGATCTTTGACTTTTGCTGTCTGGTGTCATTCAACTGGACCAGAACCAAGGCTGATTAAGTGTCAAAATGGTACAGTCCACTTTAAAAAACACAGACATACTGTTGTATGCAAATCACTACTCAATTTGATAGAATAGTTTACATTGGAACTAATGCTGAAACATGCATTAAAAATAACTCAGAAACAGGTCATGCCATAGTCTGAAACTCTGAATACATTAAGCCACAATGAACATCAGGAACAGTACTTTCCTTAGTAATCAGCCAAAAAGTTTAGATAAATTAATGAGATATAATAATGTTAACTAACATACAATGGCTATCGATGACCACCTATTAAGTTGCACTATGGTTTAGGGGAAAAAACACTATTAACTGACCCTTTCACCAGAATAATGTATTACTCATGTTAGGGTACAATAACCGTCAGCATACCTTGAGACGTCTTGCAAGTTCATTGGCATGTAAAATGTTAGCAAGCTTTGATTGCCCATATGCAAGCCAATTCTGGTAACTGCACATAAGGAAGCAAACATAATGAATTATACAAAACACTTATGCTTTGCACAGATACGACATGAATCAAGTTTGTATGCTTAATTCTAAATGCAACAAGGATTTGCAAAAGTACAAACCTATAATTTAGCCAAGTGCATGATGCAAACAAACAAGAAATAGTATAGGCAATAACACAGTAATCACTCAAAGAAATGAAGAGAAAAGTGAGTATTATTTCTGTAAACAAGGAAATTACATTGGAGAAACCCTCCGACTGCCACAGAGCTAGGCTCCTATAGAGAGCTACTGCCCCCTACCCGTAACAAACATGCTTAATTTTCACCAAGATGATTCCACTACTCTGCCCCCATCCTCTAATAACCACACCCCACTCACGTAACCAACGTTCCCCTAATTCTCTCTCTCTGCCAGCTCAGCCACTTACAGCATCACCCTCTATTCCTCCTATTATAAACCTTCCAAGTCTTAGGCCCATGTGACACATGATGGCCAACAACTCTCTTTGGCTCTCCAAATTCTTCTCTAATTTATTCCTGGCCTTATCAGCACATCATATTTTATCGGGAGGTTTTGTTTATAGAGATTTTAATCTGACACATTCAATGAGTGATAGACCACAGCAAATCCTTACATAGTAAAGTGACACCAAATGCTATATCTGGATACAAAAAATAAATTTCACAAACTAATGATTAACAGTAATATTTATTTTATCCATAGTCAAACAAATATTAGAGCCGAATTGCCAACGGTAAGAAAATTGAAGTCTCAAGCATAATTGTTCTTCTATGGATAAATTCCTAGAAGAATGAAGCTTCATAGTTTTTGCTGTCTCTCAATAAATCCCTTTTCCGTAAATTTAAAAAAATTTATTGTAGTTTGTACTTGGGCTACTTCTTACCTTGTTGCATCATTAATTTTATCAAAAAGGATTCCTCCACGATATGTTAATTGATGCGCTTTTGAGGAGACATTAACAATTCTTCCTTGTTTCTTACTTTCATGTGTTGTTTTCTTCAAAGTATCCAACAACAGATTTGTTAATAGAAAATGACCTGTGGAATTATGTTAAATAAAAACAGAATGGTTAAATCTTTTTTCACATCTTCTCAGCCTGTGCTTTTAAAAAAACATGAGAGTTATTTTATGTTCTATATAAACTATCACCCAATTATATAAGCTGAGACAGATCATAAGCATACAAGGACAACACACAGATTTCATATATCAATGATTTATATCCCTTCCCATGACCCAGAGAGAGAGGGAGAAGTTTCACATGTGTATTCTGCCACACAACTAGTACTTTTCATCCCTTTCATAATCATCTGAATCAGAAAAAAGTTACATCATATTCCCCACACTTTTGAAACTTTCATTGTCAATAACGTTTCTCTCTTTTCCCTACACTTAAGAGACTGTTTGGTTTGACAAAGCATTTTATGTTTTCTCATTGTTTCCTGTTTTTTAAAGTTCATAGAGGAAAAGTGAAAACAGAAAACAATAAAAAGTTTTCTATACAAATATCTAAAACAGGAATTAAAGTGAAAACAAAAAACATGTTTTAAAACCAAACAACCCCTAATATTCAGAAAGCTAAAAAATTTCATGTTATGGAAGATTAGATAGATTCTACATACCCATGTGATTTGTGGCCAATTGTAGTTCAATGTTGTCTTCAGACAGCATGAAAGGGGTTGCAAAAATCCCTGCATTGTTTCTTAGAATTGCAACAAAAATACAGAACACATTACTACTCCATTGTTTCCTGGAATGATCAGAAATAAGAAGTGTGTGTAGAGAGAGTGTGTAATTGTCAATGCATTACAAACATGTATATATATGTATGAAATTTTTTGACAATGTAGCCTCTATACTCTTACATCAAAATGTTTAATGGAAGACCAGATGAAATGAACTCTGACGCAAATTTCCGAACAGATGTCATTGAACTAAGGTCTAACTCCATGGCATCAACTTTAGCTGTGGGAATTTCCTTAAGTATTGCTTCTTTAACAGCTTTTGCAGCAATCAAATTTCTCACCCCCATAATGACATGGACACTGCGCATAGCAAGAACACGGGTCGTCTCAGCACCAATACCACTAGATGCCCCTGTTGTTACATTGTCCAACAGCAACCAAAATTGTAAATTTGTTTAGAGGTATGCAAGTGCTGTAACATAAGTTTATAAACTTCTGAAATTAAAATAATCAACTATAATTAAGATGGATTTTGTATCCAGGACCTGCAGTCAAAACCTTATCAGTACCTATATGATTTCTAGACTTTCATAGTTGTGCATCTTAGATTATTATAAGTAGGTCTCTCATCCTTTTTGGTTCTTCCTCAAATAATGCCTAAATCATCACCAAGTATTTTCAGTTGTTTACCATCCTATTTTGGATACAGAAAATAATAAAGACATTCTTGATAAAAGTAAATAATTTGTGGGAATAAAAAATATTCAGGAACAAAACCCAACCAATCCAATTCAGAAACGTTGAATAATTAAGTGACCTGTAACAATAGCAGTGAGCCCACTGCCATCGATTCCATAAGTAACTTCCTCAGCGGTGGAAGATGATGAAAACCCGGAAGCCCCTTTTCCGCGGAATGGCCACATGTTTCTCTCAAATTGACTCTTCTCTTTCAATTTCAGTTGTCTATTATCTATCACATTATATAATGTAAGATTTTGCCTCTTCCAGTTATGCTTAATTCATTTTTCGGCTAATCCAGCCATTAATCTCATATTCTTTAATTAATAATTTTATTTAAGGTTAAATTATTAAGTATATTCTTAAATTATTTGGAAAATTTTAAATAGTTCCATAAACTACAATTTTTTCAATTGGATTCTTTATCATGTAATTTTTTTAATTGAGTCATTGAGATTTTTAAAACTGTTATAAATTGTAATTTTTGTGAAGTTTCTTGTCAAAAACTAATTTTAGATATCTACTTTTTATTTTAAGGACCCAATCAAAAATTTTAATTTAAGGATCTATTTAAAAAATTTAAATAATTCAGAGACTTACTTAGTAATTTAACCGTTATTTAAATATTGGAATTACACTTCATTAATCATCTTATAAATACAATTATATATGGATTAAATATTTAGCACGGTAATAAAAGGATAATAAGGTGATTTTTTTTTCTTACCAATGAAAATCGCACGCAGTTAATTTGAAACAATTTTAAAACAATGAAGGATCTAGAATCTTGAAAAGAAAAATAATTATTATAGTATGGAATTATGGAAAGAAAATTATTATTATAGCAAGTAATTTGAAATTTTTAAAACAATTATAACAAAAAATTTCTTATTTTTTAATTTCTACTTTTAAAAAAAAATAGTGAAATTATGTTCAATTAACCATCTTGCAAATACAATGATGCATCCATGTCAAATCTATAATATGATGATAAAAAAGAATGTTTAATTTCACTTTTAGTTTCTGAAGTATCACAATTGTGTGATTTTGACCCTTTCGTTAATCTTTCATAAAAAATTTAACAAATTTCACTAACATGATGTTACCAAGTGACATGGTAGATGATGTAGTACTAACAGATGATGTGAAAATTGACATGATAGTGCCACTCATATGTTGACGTGTTATTAACATGCTAATATGGCAAATGACATAACATGCAAAAATTAGAGAAGAGATTTAGTAAATGTTAGTAATGAGATTTAAATCCAAGCTCCTTCATTAGAACATTATCAACATTAACACTAGGGCAAAGCATTCATTTGAAATATAAATGAAAACTAAACTATATATAACTTAATTGTAAGACCGAAATTGTATATATATTTATTATTACTAAATAAATTATTTATACTATATATAACTTAATTATATTTATTAATATTAATTTATTATTATGTACTAATAATATGACATATTAATAAATCAAATATTAAATACTAATAAATTATAAATTAAAATTTATTAAATATTAATACATTAATAAATATATAATAATAATATTAAAATTAATATTAATTATTTAATATTAGTATTTTATATTATTAGTGTATATTAATAAATTAATATTAATAAATATAAATTAACTTGTATATAGTATAAATAATTTATTTAGTAGTAATAAATATACGACAATTTTGGTGGCAAATTTAAGTTATAGATAATATAATTTCGATTTATATCATGAACTAGCACTTTGGCCTAATGGTAATAGTGGTGGTGTTACTTTGAAGGGGTGGTGCTTCAAATCTCATCATGAACATTTTGTAAATTTTTTCTCTAATTTTTGCATTTTAAGTCAGCATGTCATGTCATCTGCGATGTCTGTGACACATAAGCATATGTGTTGGACCATCATGTCAGTAGCCCACATCATCTGTTAGCGTCACATCATCTATCATGTGACCTATCAAAGTCTCGTCAACAAAATCTATTAAATTTAGAACCTAGAAGACCAAAATTGTAACATTGCAATACTTGAGAGACCAAAAGTACAATTAAGCCTAAAAAAGAAAGGTGGTGAATATTCTCATGAATAAAAATACAGTTAATAAATTTTGTTTTTGGTAAGTAAAAAATTTAGGGAGAGGACATACACACTCAATAAAATTTGAAACAGTTTTAAAATAATCAACAAAAAATATGTAAAGAAAAGCGATTACTATATTAAGGAATAAAGGCAAGAAAAGGATTCTTATAACAAGAAATTTGTTATATGTTATAATATTTAAAGTAAGATTTTGCCATGTATATTAATGCACGTGTCAATTTCTGTTTAATTCCACCTAATGCATCCATTAATTTCTTATTTTTTTAATCTATGATTTTACTTAAATTGTGAAATTACTCTTAATTAATCCTCCTACAAACACAATGAAGCATATGTGTCAAATATTCAACACGATAATAAATTGATAGCAAGGTTAATGTTTTCACCAATAACAATCATACTATGTTAATTTGACACAATTTTAAAACAATGAGCAAGAATTTTTAGAATGGATGCAATTATTATAGTAAAGAATTATGACAAGAAAATGATCATTATAACAAGAAATTTGAAAAGGAAAGCAGTGTGAAAATTTTAAAACAATTATAACAAGAAAATATTATAGCAAAGGATTTCTTATTTTTTAATTTTTTTAAAAATTATGGAATTGCACTCAATTAGTCTTCCTACAAATACAATGATGCACATGTGTCCATTTATGGTCAAACGTTGACTGTTGACGTGGCTTATTGGTAATGACATAGATTATTGACATGACACTCTAACGTGACAATACATGTGAATGTTGACATGAATCGCTGATGTGACAACGACATAGTTAAAAAGTATATAATTTAGACACGACGTCTTACACAATAAAGGATCCTTAACCACTAAACCAATTAACTAATTTAGTTTATGTAATAAAACATTTTTTTTTAGAAGCAAAAGCATTTTATTGATAGAGTGCATATATATGGACACCCCTATAGTAACAGACCACTACTATACACCTGCCAACATGTTAATTTTATTATTTTTTAATTAATTAAAAACTAAACCAGTTCTGACTCCTTAAGAATGATTTTAAAAAAAAACTTTGGGAGGGAAACTCATCTCTGTCTCATGAACTCTCGAAAATGGAACCCCTGCTCATCCAGTGTTCTTCTTCACGGCCAGCGATCGAAGATCGGCGACAGTGAGGTGTTCTGTCTTCCTGTTGTTGATTTTGGCACAAGAGTATATCGGGTACCCCTCAAAGCAGATTGGGCGGTTGATTTTCACAGAGGAGCACTGCCACTTCAGGTAAATTTTTCCCCTTTTAGGTGTTAATCATTGTCGTCGTAATGTAGGAGCGTTTGGGTGGGAGTAATCTGCATTGTTTTTAGGTTGCTTGTTTGTTAGTAATTGTGGGTCGTTGGGAAATTATAAGGGTATGGTTCTCAATTTGCATGAATTTAGCCTTAAAAAGGTGTTTTTGGGAATGAAGGCATTTGGGTTCTTGCTGGATTTAGGTTTGGACAAGGCTTTCTGGTGTGGAATGTGTGAGGAAAGTCATGGATGTGTTGAATGAGGTTGGTAGGGTGTATCAAAGTTGTGGGTGGATTTTATAGCAAGTAAGAATGTGGGTTTGGAACTGGAAACAAGAATGTGGGTTTTATTGTATTTATGGGTTTAGATTCAAAGGTGAGCATCCTTTTGGGGGGGAGGGGTGTGTTAACCAACTAGTGAGTCAAAGGGTGGGTGGGTTGATTTCTGATTGAGGAACAATTATATTTTTAACCATACTGTTTGATGTTCTTTTTTTGCTTTACTTTTTCTTTTTCATTTTTGTTTGTACTTTCAATCTTCATTCTATTTCTCTATTTTTGAATGATTTGCGCTCTATTTTCAATGATTGATGTTGTAGTTTCTGTGTATGGTGAATTTAGGGGTTTGTAGAGTACATGTTATGTTGTGTTTGTAGTTGATTGATTGGGTAGGGTTTTTGTGTGCTAGAGAAATTTTTGGGAAATAAGGTGGTTATGGATTAAGACTGTGGAGGATTCAAGAATATTGCTTAATTGTGGAATAGTATAGTTATTGTGTCTGAATGATGTTTGTAGATATATTCTAGGAAATAGTATTAGTTTCCTCTCGAGGATGAGGGAAGTTAATGGTGGGATACCAGGAAAAGGGTTATTAAAACAAAAGCCAAGATTTGGGCAATATTTTTGTTCACATTTTCTAGGTGTTGCAAATTTTAGAGCAAAAATTCCTTTTTGTTCTGCATGCCTCGGTATAGTGGCTTTATAGTAGCCTTTGAAGGCTGTGATTGTTTGTTGCATTTTCTATATATCAATCCATTAGGAAAGGGAAAGGAGATGCTCAGAAGTAGCTAAAAAGATATAGTCACAGGTCACTAGTTCTGGTAATTAGCTTCAAGTACGAATAGTAGTGCAAATTAGTGTTTTGTTTCATTATTTGAGAGTAAAGCAGTTTAGAGCAAAAGTTGAACTTTAGACTGCTAGCTTTAGCACTCATGGAGCATAATATATTCATACTCACATAAATGATCTTGCATTAGTTAAATGTTAGTACTTATCTATTAAGTGTCACCCTAAGTCCTTCTGTACTAGCAGACCAAGCAGAGGACAAATTTGTAATACTTGATGTCAAAACAACCTTGGTAATCTTACACTTTTTTTATATATCCTATTCTCAAATATATTGTAATAGTGTTTCAGAGTTAGAGGTCATTTATGAGGATTTGCCTAGACAACATAATAGGTAAGTCTATTTAAAGAAATTGTATTCTTTTTTCTGCTGCAAGTGTGCTTTCCGTGGTTATTATATGTACATCCTGACAGAGTACTAACATTGGTAAATGTATAACATTGCGTGACCAGTTATGATTGTGGAGTCTACGGTTTAAAGTACATGGAGCTGTGGGATGGGGCAGGGTGCCAAGACAATGCCCAATTACACATTGGTAACAGCTTCCATTATTAATATTCTCCTCAATACCATGCACATTCTATTACAGTATGAATTGAGATTTGCTTAGGACTTGTCTTGCTTAATAAATAAGTGTCTTTGCACAGGCTGAAATTGGTGACTTTTGTCGAACTTATATTTGTCAGTGGGTCCTTCACCCTAGCAATATTTACCGCAACAATGTTTTGAAAAAAGCTGATCTTCCATTAGCCTTGAAATATGAATAGTTTAAAAGGTGAGTATTAATATGCCAACATGCTTATTAGTAGGTTGTTAGTCTTCTTCTATTTCACTTTCCATCGACATAATGTTATTTAATGTTACAATGTTTCTACATTTCTATTACTTCCTTTTAACTTCACCGCTATCATATGTAGGTCACTGATACCAGACTATTCTTATTTTTTTGAATGGATCGGTGAAGACGTTCTTTTTATACAGTCATTGACAGAATATATTAGTAGGTGTAATGTGTGGCAGCCATGGTAGTTGTTTTTTTTTTATTCCTTTTCTTTCGGTATATGTTGTCTACCCATACTTAACAATGACATTGTCCTCCAACGTGTACTCAGTTTGAAACCTTAGTCCTTGTTTGTACATATTATTAAGGCCAACTGAATATCTACATAAATTCATTTTGCTATGCTATATCTTCCCCCAGTGTAGTACTTAACGAATGGTTAACTCCACGTACTAAAAGGGTTAACCATATGTTGTCTATGGTTAAATATTGATACTTTTAATACATGATGCATGGCATTCGTAACTTAAAGGTTAATTGTTCACAATATACTAGTTATGTTGTCTGTATAAAATGGTTAATTTTTTTGGTCATGTATCCCTTCAATTGGTTAGCTGTTCGATATGGTTAACTTTAGGTAAATAAATGATGAACCATGTGTTGTATGTGGTTAAATAAATATACTCCCAACACAATGACTCATTGATTGCCAAAGACTTCAACCTCCTTGTAGATAACTAACCCTTCGGGTTAGGGTCCATAAATTGTCTAACCGACTTGTGATGTATATCACGATATCCATCTCAAAACTTAATGGTTAATTTTTCTTGTAAATGATTAACTCATTCATAGAAATTGGTTAATATTTTCACTTCCTTAGGTAAGGTGGTTATCAAAATGTTTGACATGGTTAACTCCGTCTTCCATCTTTTTGATCACCACTCCTTCTTTTTAATTAAGAGTAAACAACCTATACGAAAGATATCATATATTCCAAAAATTAATGCGATGTTAATGGTTAAATATTGATAATATAATGGTTAAGTCGATTTATATATTGGTTAATTTCTTGGCTCTCTAAAGTGAGTTACATATGATTAACTATATATAAATAAGTGATTAATGTGTCAATTATATGGTTACATAATTATAACACTTCCAAGACACTGAGACATTGTAACCAATCAATGACTTCTATAGAATCACCACTCCTTGTTCTTACTTACGATCTTTCAATTAAACACTGAACAATCAAGCACTACAAAAATTAAACTCGACGTTAATGGTTAATTATTAGTAATTTAGTGGTTAATTGTATTTATAAATTCAGGTATATATACATGTATATATATATATATGGTTAACTCCACACAAAAAAGTGGTTAACCATATCCTCTGTACGGTTAAATTATTATTATACTTCCAGTCCATCGTGAGACATTTAAATGAAAGATTTACATGTCTTTCATCATCACCTATTCTTCTTAACCATGGTCCTTAAATTACATATTCACTAATCTCTATAACTTACTTGCACTTGATTTGTGACAAAAGTCACTGCCACATAAACGGTTAATTATTAGTAATGTACTGGTTAATTTCATTTATAAATTGGTTAGTTGTTTTTTGCCGACAACTCAAGTATATACATGTACATATATGTGGTTAACTTCAAGCAAAAAAGTGGTTAACCATATCCTCTGTATGGTTAAATTATTATTATACTTCCAATCCACCGTGAGACATTCAAATGAAAGATTTACATGTCTTTCATCACCACTCATTCTTCTTAACCATGGTCCTTAAATTACATATTCACTAATCTCTATAACTAACTTGCACTTGACATGTTACAAAAGTCACTGGCACATAAATGGTTAATTGTTAGTAATGTAGTGGTTAATTTGTTTCTTAACTTGGTTAAATTTTGTTTCCCTCACATTCATATGAACAAAAATTGTAGTATCAATCTTTCCTGAAATAGAATATTTACAACCTTTACAAATTATGGAACTTTCATTGACAAAATATAACCGATAATAAGTGACATACCTGCAACACAACTGCACATCCTATAATATGTAACTGGAAAGAATTCTTTTCCTTAAACAAGGAAAAAGATGCTCGACATAAGCTATCAATCAAATATTCATATACAGCAATACCCCAATTATATTTCGCAAGAGAATGTAAGTCATCTAACAGCTTAAACAACAAACCATGCACATTGGGAGTTGTCTTGGGGAAATAGAACTCTGCCAACCCAAGAAGTATATAGAGTCTACAAAAATCCTCAACATCATCATCGCTGTCAAGTTGTACAAGATGTTCAAATACCATTTTGATAGTCATTTTTTTGCCCCTAAACAATCTTCTAGTGTGACAATCAAGGTCTTCTTCGAACTTCACATCTTCACCTACTATGCGAAGTCCCAAGGCTAAACATACATCTAAAGGTGTAAAAGCTATTATCTTACTTTTTATTCTAAAACCCCCGCCCTTTTCAACCCACTTACTAGCTAATTCAGTAAGCAATGTCCCTGATATTTTCATTCTTTCTCCCAAGCACATTAACCATTTAAATGGTGTCGCCTCAATTCGAGATTTTTGCACATTTGTCAAATTCTTATTAACTTTGGCAAGCCACCTTGTCTTACATTCATGCCTCAAATGCACCTGAAAATTGCTCATCAACAAATACAACAATCATTCACAAAATAATCAAAATCTAACATGTACAATAAAATGTTTAAATGATATTCACCTTTTGTAAGTTTTGATGAATCATACCCCATTATTTCATTTGTTGTCATTTGGTGCTACAATCACAACCTTCATAATTCATACTTTAATTACAATTATTTAATATCTTCGAATAAGCATAACAATCATATATAACATGTCTTTAATGAATATCTTTACACTCACAAACAACAAACATCTTTATTAACCAATTCAAGTCATTAAATATACTATTTATGTTGGACATGAATTAAGTAACACACATACACTAATGACTCATTTGACAGTATTTGAGAAAAAAGATTATTCATTGCAGTATTTGTTGCATACTACTAAACAAAAGTCTTTATATGCATCTGATATCAAATACAATCTATTAACCCTTTACTAAATAAAATTAACCACTCCCAATAACATAATTAACCCAGTTTGTATTATCCTACAACACTTTACTTTCCAGCACAAAACAATCCATCAAACAAGCAATTCATATGAACACAATATTTTTCCACGCCCCACATTGAACAATAGAAATAGGACAAGTTCTTAGGAATTGTAATGAATAATAAACAGCCACTCCTAAGTAAATGAACTGCACGGACATAATCGTTAGTGGTTCCTGCTGGTTGCCACTGAAGCAAGTCTCCCTTTTGGTGCTCCTCTTTGTTATCGCCCTTTCCTCTTAAGCAACTCTACTGTTTCCAATCCTCTTTCTTTTTCAATGGCAGTTTCTTTTCCTTCCTTACCAGCATCTCTTTTTGCTTTCCTGTTCTAACTTTTTCCAGGCTCACTCTTCCTCCCAGTACCTTCTATCTCCTTCCAATTTTCCCGTTTCCCTCATGTCTTCTTCCTTCTATCTCCTCCCAATTTTTCAGTTTTCCTCCCGTCTTCTTCTCACTGTCCCGCCTCCTGTTCCCCATCCCTTGTCTTCTATTTTTAAACTTTGGTGTTTTTCATTTTTCTTTAATTTTTCTTTAACCTTCCATATAAGAGTCGCTAAATGACTCAGCAAAAAAAACAATTTGAAATAGGGTGTCTAATGGGGGTTCGTAGAATGGGGGTGTCAAAGTATTCTTTTCCTTATTGATAATAGAAAGATGTGCCCAAAGAAAGGTCCACACAACTCTTTACAGCCCAATATAATGCAAAAAAATGTAAACCATAAACATGCCACGTAGAAAATAAGGCATTCGCATGGCATAAGTAATGGTGCTTATGAGGTATGACCCACATAGCTTGTCTTCCACTGCAAAATTGCCATTGTATTAGGTTATTAGCCCTTCACAAATCCCTAGGAACCCAAATAAAAATCCAAGTGCCCAAAATTTAGTGTCAATCCCACAACTTGTATTTCCACCCGCAGAATGAATTGAAGAGCACACCCTTCCTATTAGCCATCCCGCAATACCCGTAGCCACATCATCATTATTGCTATTGGACCGTCTTCTGTACCTGCATACCCCAATAATACGTATTACCCAGTACCCCTGCCAACCAAAAGGCCTGTGTCTACCCCCTCCATAGATAATGATTGTGGGATTACAAAATTCTTGTTTATCCTGGTTCTGCTAAAGCACCAAGATCGAGCTCGTGTAAAGCAAGAATCCTTAGCTGTTATAGTGCTCCACCCCTTGCCACCCTGCCAAAGCAGACTCCTGACAGTCTTGCGCATGAACCTCAGTTGCTAAACTTGTGAGAACCACGGTCACTAGTAGATTGACATAAACTTTCATTCTTTAGGAGGACTCCTCTTCGGTTCAGATTGTCTTTAATGGGTATTCTGTTTTGCAACATTTTCCATGCAACCAGGACCACCATCAATAGTACAAATCTATTCCACACCTTCGGCTAGGGCACATCAAAGGGCCCATTTTGAGGTATTGAGAGTGTCCTATATGTTGAACGGACAGTATACAACCTTGACGCCTCATTCTTCCACCTCTAATTGTCACTCCTGTTAGAAAACAATTCAAATTTTAAATTTTAAATTTTTAAGATTTTGTTTAAATTTAAAAATATTGTTTTGTTTTAGATATTTGTTTCCTCTTTTATATTAAGATGTAAGTTGTATAAATAGAAATTTTTGAGATGAGAAGAACTAGCTGGCCTGTAGAAGGAGTCACTATCTTAAGAGAGAGGGTGGTCATGTGAAAGGAGGGTTTCACAAGTTTATCCAGAAAACTTGTAATGAGATGTATTTTATTGAAATAAAATAAATGAGATATTTTCGTAGACGTAAACAAGAGGTGCTGAATCATGTTAAATAAATAAATATATGTCTTGTTTCTGTTTTTATTTGGTGTTTTTGTAGTGTGTGCAAAAGGTGTTGTTTTTCCTATAAGAATTTCCTCCTTCTTACAATCTTACTTTACCCACCACCTGTTTCAACCGTTCAAATACTTCCATTTCCCATAGAAAGAAACTTCTCCTCCATTCCCAAGACCACACCCAATTCTCATCTACCCACTCACTTAGCTTTGCCACTCTTACCTCTTTCTGACATGCTAAGGAATATAATCTAGGGAACTGTTCCCACAAAACTTGCCCTTACACCCACAAATCCGTCCAAAAAACTGTACTTTGCCAATTCTCCACCCTTTTCTCAACATTCTCCCTAAACCAAAGCAGTCGTACCTCCTTTGTCCTTTCATCCACCCCTCATATATCCCTCCACCGTGGTGGCCCTTTGAGGTCACTCATTCTTTTCCTCATATAGCCCTATGTAAAACACGAGAATAACACAAGAAGGGGAGTTGAATTGTGTTATTTGAAAATTTTTCACAAAACCTTTTTTCTAAAAGCATTTCATCTAAAGGATAGAAAATAAAAACTTTTCAAAAGATATTTGTAACACCAAAACAAAGCTGTAAGCAAGAGAGACATAAGGATTTATATTGGTTTGTCTCACCCTAGAGACTATGTCTAATTCTTGGTAACCAACTAAGTCCCACTATAATTTAAACAAGTTATAAGTATTCTTTTATCCAAGCCTCTTCAGGCCCAACTCAAGTAGTTTTTCACTTGCCTCTCCAAACAAATACCTAATTATTCTTTTATCTAAGCTTCTCCGGCTTTTCACCAATTTCACTCAAAGAAGGTTGAGGGTAAGTTATCACACTTAAGCTAATGTCTTATCAAACGAATATACAATGAATTTCAAGAAAGTGTTACAAGCAAGGTATGTTTAGTAATTACAGATTGAGAGAGAAAGTTTGTTAAGAGTTTTTCTACGTCGTTGATAGTGGCCTACTCTTCTATTTATAGGATTTTCTCAAAAGTGTCCATTATGAGTACTTTTGGAGACATCCTTCGTCTGACGTTGTAAAAACAGAAAATAATCTTTAGAGTATTAAATACTGTATTTAATGTCTTTCACCAACCAGTTACTCTGATAAGATAAAGCAGTTTGCTTATCTACCCTTTCTCGTACTCAATCTTGTTGTAGTGGATATATTTTCTTTCCATACTGACATCTGTACTCAAATTTCTTCTTTTAAGTGAAAAGTTGACCCTTATCAAAGATATATACGTAGATGTCTTCTTCTTCGAGAGGGCGTGTGCTTTTCAAAAACAAAAAGGTTCTTGAATAATAGAGCTTTAAAAAGACAAGTTATATATATATATATATATATATTGTCTTAGGGAGTTAATTTGCATACATAATTCGTGTAATAGGACAATAGCAAAAATATATGAAAACATGCGATAAGACGATTAAGCATAAGACTATTTGTTATTATCAAAACAAAATAAAGGTCATAAATTCATCCTTTGTCTTAACACCCCACAAGTACTTTGTGCCACAAGCTTTCCTTTTCAACCAACATATGCCACCTCCACTTACCTAATAACGCCAAGTTAAAAGCCTTGATATTTTTTACTCCTAGACCCTCGTCCTCCCGCTCCTTACACACATTATCCCATGCCACTCAGTGTGTTTTTCTCCTTCCCTTATCCATACCCCAAAGGAACTTTTTAAAAAGAGATATTATGTCGTAACTACACATATATTACATATAATACTACTACATGAGATAACTACACATATTGTGTATCCTAGTATGATTAATGTTTAATTTCTATTATTTAATGTAAAATGTAATGTAAATATTGTAATATTTTATTAAATAATATAAACATACACTCACTTTTTCTTTTATTTCCTTTATCAACTAATTTTTTTTCTCACATCTTTATTATTTTTCTATCACCCCACTTGTGAACACCCAATTTTGGCTGGATAAACAAAATAAAATAAAATAAAATAAAGAATTGAAACAAACAAGAAAACAATGAATATTTCAAAAAATGGTAAAATGTAATCAAAAATTAAATAACAGAATACTAAAAAAAAAAGAGAGAGAGAGAGAGCACAAAACTTGATAAAGGAAATAACAAAAAATAATAAAAAGGAAAAAGAAAAAGGAAACGGTAACAGTAACAGAACGAAAAAAAAAAAGAGAAAGCATGCTTTGCTATTCTGAGGGTGGCAATGAGCTTTCTTTCACAGTGTCTTCCACTTTTGCCATTCTTAGGCCAGGCACTATAACTTTACAAGCACCAACTTTGCAGCCACCTAACACCCTGAATTTGTCCCTGCAAGCTTTATCTCTTGTCCCTGCAAGAAGACAATTGAATTAACGTTCAAAGAGAAGAGGGATGAGGATATAAATTGAGAAAAGTATAGTGAAAAGAAGGGAGGCTCTAATTTAAAAAACTAGGGGTGAAAGGCCTTGGTGAAAAAAATTGCCATCAATCAATCCCTTCTTTTGGGTTCCCTTTTCTCACACGTATAGGGGGAGTCTTGGAGTTGGACCAAAACTGCAGACAAGTGGAAGGGAAGACACACACTCAGGAACCATACACCGAGATGCTCACACTGATTTGAAGTTTGCCCTTACACAGGTAACCCCTTTAGTCTGTAATACTGTTTTAAAGCTCCATTTGCTGTGATGGCCATTCCTCGCTGTTGTCTTCTACTTTGTGCCTTGTCTCTTAAATGTCTTGCTTTGTTAACAAAATAAAAATGAGTAAGAGAAGGAAAAATGAATAGAATCAACTTGAACAACATATGAATAATAAACCGGTAATCTTTGACTGTGCATTTTTGTGTTCTGTTTTTTTGAGAAAATATGTTTGTAACAATAAAAATAAAACCAAAAGATTTCATTTCCTCTACCTATGCTACGTTCTTTGCATTAGCTCCTAAACAATCACAGAAACAAACATTTAAGCCACCACAAATTAGCAAATCAGCCCCCAAATCAAACCCCTCACAACACAAGTTTGCCAAAACCACAAGTGCCACAACCCCATGAACCATAAGTACTGCAACGTTGTGAATCCAAGCCACATGGGACACCAACCTGCATCAAAGCCTTGGGACAACCATTGCCAACACAAAAAAACCACATCACCACAATACAGTTACCACGATGCTTCCCTCCTAAACCCAAACCCACAAGAGCAAAACCTATAAGATCACCGAACCCCAAGCTAAGGAGAATCACCGACACAAAACTCACCTCCGCATCGCAAAAAACCTTGCGCCTTCAACAAGCCCCATTGCGAACCTCCTTGTCATGCGCACCTGGGCCTGCAACAAACCTTTGTGATCCCCCAACCAGTGTTGCTACCTCATCATAGTTCTGTATCGACCTTGTTGTCGCCGTAGGTTTGTAGTCGTGTGAACACCCCTGCCTCTCCAGTCACTCCGCCACGAGATCCAAGTTCCTTTTTTGTCTCTCGCACTATTATTTGAATGTTGTCATTTACATTTGCCACATTGTGGCTTTCGCTTGCTGTTCGGTGGTTGATTTTTTTATTTTGGCTCAATGTGCGTGTTGTTTACTTTCTGTGGGTATAGCAAATGTGGGAGATCGGGTTGGGCCCGTAACCGAAGTTTTAATTTTGATTGGTTTGTATTTTAATTTTAAAACATGCATTAATTTAATATTTAAGTAAAAAAAAAACGGAAGCCGCTTTTTCAATTTGATTCAAACGTGCAGCTCTTTTTCACGTTAGTTTAGTATTTAAATGATTTATGTTTTTAGTTTTAAATCTTAAATAAAAAATAGAATATTTTGTTAAAATAAAATGCTTATTTAGACCCAACTATTTTATTTTACTATTTATTTACTTACTCATTTAATTTATCTCTATAACTATAACCGGTATCTTATTTATTTAGGCAAAATCAAATAATTTCTTACACCACTATTTTATTAAACCTCTCAAATTATTTATTAAATTAACATAACTTATTAATACATCGAATAATAAAGACTTAGTAATAACCATTTTGGATGCACTTCCTGTTTGGGTATTACAAAAGCCTTAAAAGATGCATGATAACCATTTTGCATGCACTTCTTGTTTGGTTATTGTAAAAGTCTTTTAAAATAAATCTTAAGAAAAAATAAAAAACAAACATTTAAATAAAATTTTATTTAATAAATAAAGGCTTGGTAATAACCATTTTAGATGCACTTCCTATTCGGGTGTTACTAAAGCCTTAAAAGATGTAACAATAACCATTTTGGATGCACTTCCTATTTGGTTATTGTAAAAGCCTTTTAAAATAAAATCTAAAAAATAAAAAATAAACATTTAAAAGAATTTTAGTCTTATGATAAAGGTTTAGTAATAACCATTTTGGATGCACTTCCTGTTTGGGTATTACAAAAGCCTTAAAAGGTGTACCGATAATTATTCTGGATGCACTTCTTGTTCGATTATCACGAAAGCCTTTTAAAAACAAAAAATTAAAATAAAACAAAAATATCAATACAAACTTTTTTTTACCAAAAAACTACATGAGTCTGATTCTCCATTGCATTAGGAGATACGTAGGAGCAAGAGACTTCTCCTGCCGATTTCAAAAATAATAAAAATTTAATGATTTTAAGATAAAGTAAAAATAATAATTCTTTTTAAAAATAAAACATATAATATGTTTTTTTAACAAAGTTTCCTTGATAAATAAATAAATAAGCAAATAAAACACCAACAAATGTTCTTGTTTTTTAGGGGCAAAATAAATAATATTAAAGTTATATTAATTGTGCACATTTAATTAGGGGTAATCGTCTTTATGATGAACGTTGTAGGGTGCTAATATCTTCCCTATACGTAATTGACTCCCGAACGCAAAATTTGATTTCGAAAATCATTTTCTTTTCAAAGGTTTTTTCAATGTTTTCCTAAATAAATATTGGTGGCAACGCCATGTTTTTAACCATAATTTTTCGCCGTCCTACCGCAACCCTACTTGCGACACCACTTATACAATATTATTTAATAAAATATTATAATAATTACATTATTTTTAAATTAAAATAAAAAATTTAATATTAAGATAAATATTTAATATAAAATTATACAAATTTAATTTAATTAAATAATTTAAAATTTTGAAAATTAAATTAAATTATGTGTATTCTAAATTAAACTTAATTAAATAGTTAATAAATTAAATTCAATGTATTTTGTGTATTCTAAATTATATACTTATTTATTTAATAAACTATATAAATGTATTAAATTATCAGTAGTTTATAAATTATATAATTTGATTAAATATTTATTTAAATTTAATTTAGAATACACATAATTTATTTTGATATATAAGTTTATAAATTATTTGATTAAATTTATAAATTTTTATAGTTTAATAAGTTTATATAATTTAATAGTAACTTTTATTTAATATTAAATATTTATTATCTTAATATTAAATTTTATTATTTAATTTAGAAAATAATGTAATTATTATAATATTTTGTTAAATAATATAGTATAAGTGAGGTGATTAAAAAAAAAAAGAAATAGTGATGTGAGAAGAAAATTGGGTGAAAAGGGAAATGGAAGAAAAAAATGAATGTATATATTATTTAATAAAATATTATAATACTTACATTATATTTTAAATTAATTAATAAGAATTTAATATTAAATAAAAATTATATTCATACATTAATCATACTTGGGAGGAAAAATATCTGCAATTTTATTTTAAATTAATGAGTGTATAATATATGTTTTACACTATAAGTCAAATTTATTAAGTGGTTTAGTGGTTAAGAATCCCCCTTAGGCAAGAGGTCATAGGTTTTATTTCCCCATCCCTTACAATTTTACTATTTTTTAAACCATATATTTTATTGCCATGTCAGCATCCACATGTACTACCACGTCAGCATTAGAGTGTCATGTCAACAATCCATGTCATTACCAATAAGTCACGTAAGCACTCAACGTTTGATCATGGATGATCAACTATAGATAGGACCAAAATTGTGTAATTTTAAAAATTAAGGACTAAATGTCCACAATTAAAAAAAAGGAGACCAAAATCACGGATTGAGAATTATTGGGACCAAAAGTACAATTTAGTCTAAAAGAAAGCATGGCGAACCATCTCACTAATCAAAATCACACTCAATTAATTTAGAACAATTTTAAAACAATCAACAAAAAAACTATAAAGAATTGAGGCAAGAAAAGAATTATTGTAACGAGAAATCTATTATCTATTATATTATATCATATAAAGTAAGATTTTGCCACATACACTAATGTGCGTGTAATTCATTTTTCGCCTAACATAGCCATTAATTTCTTATTTTATTTTTAAGTTTTAATTGAGTTTAATTTCTGTGTACTGTCAATATAAAACAAAATTACACAATCAACCAATTAAAAATCATGATAGGTATGACTTTTAAGGTAGTTATTATAAACGTTAACAGACTTACCATCAATGACAATTTATAATTAGATGACAATTTAGTTCTCTCTTTTAGAATTCAATTCGAAATTCATATGTATGCATGATAATCACCTTTCTTGATACACAACAATAACCAGTTGGATACCTTTATCAATATATAACAACAAAACATTAAGGGATTGATTAGCAACACACAAGGGCTTATTGGTAAATTTAAATATTATGATAGGGACTTACTAACATTGTGCAAATGATTTATTTGCATTTGGTTTAATTACTCATTTGGTCCATATAGTTGCATAAACTTTACCTTTTAATCCCTACACTTAAAAACCATCTGTTTTAGTCCCTACACAAGCATTTTTAATTCTACCTTGACCCCTGTAGTTAAAAATAAAAGTTAATGTCATTAACGGGTGCTGTTGTGTGTTGTGCTTAAATTTTAGTCCCTATACTTGCACTATTTTTATATTTTAGTCCTTATACTTGCACAACCTTTACGTTTTAGTCTCTATATATAGAAACTACTCATTTTAGTCCCTATACAAACAATTTTTTTTGCTTTAGTCCTTATCAACACATCTTTCCTTTTTTCTTCCTCCTCTTTCTTTTCCTCTCCCCTTTTTGTTTCCTTCTTTTCTTTTTCATCATCAACACCTCCCTCCTCTTTTTATTTTGTGGGTTCTATTTCTTTTAAATTCTCTTACATCAACTCATTTCCATTGACCCTAAATTAGATAGTCTTGAGGTTACAGAGTTTAAATGCATTTTTTGGACAAGATGAGGTAGCCTACAAGTAACGATTTGTGCTAACACTCTTTGCAGTGGCAGGGACCAATTGGATTGCCTGCTGTTAAAGAGAGAAGGAAAGCTAATCTCCACCGTTAATTTTATTTTCTAATTTTATAAAATTAATAAAATATAAAAAGAAAAAATTTACAACCATTAGATTCTGACTGTAGAGGTGACTATATGAAAAATGACAGCAGGCAATCCAAATCCAAATTACATGCTTCACACCATCACTATCATAGGTCAAAAGGGTTGTACCTGGGTTTTGCACTAAAAATGAGGACTCAACTTCGCAAAATAATATCACAACACGTCGCCTACCACAAGCTTCGTGTTGTCTTCTTTAACTCCTTTGCGTCTACATTTTTCAGCTAGCTCGTTTTGCACTGAAAATGAGGACTCAAAACTGGCAACCATTGCAAATAATATCACGACACGTTGTAACGCCCAGCCACTTGTAGGATCTGTGACTGTCCCCACAAACCAACACAAGACTTTTCAGCGTGCTTTGTCCTCACTCACACGCTTCCCGGGAAACTTCCCAGGAGGTCACCCATCCCTAAATCGCTCCAAGTCAAGCACGCTTAACTATAGAGTTCTTAAGTGATATGCTACAAAAAAGTAGATGCATCTTGATGGTATAGGTAGCACTTATTAATTCCTTTAAGCTATCCTCAACTGTACAGTCCCATACCTACACAGCCTTTGGATCCTTCTCGTTCGGGTGTGTATTTGATTCATTCATGTACCCCTCCCGCTGGAAGCCTGCCAGGAGCCGCTCATTGTCCGTGCCTCATCTCTTTTGCACCAGCGATCACTCCCCGCCCTCGTCAGCGCCTGGGATGTTACATGCCCACCAGCTTTCGCTTGATTCGTCCTCGAACCACACCGTACTAGGAGAGAGGCCCTGCTCTGATACCACTTTGTAACGCCCGGCCGCTTGTAGGATCTGTGACTGTCCCCACAAACCAACACAAGACTTTTCAGCGTGCTTTGTCCTCACTCACACGTTTCCTGGGAAACTTCCCAGGAGGTCACCCATCCCTAAATCGCTCCAAGTCAAGCACGCTTAACTATAGAGTTCTTAAGTGATAGGCTATCAAAAAGTAGATGCATCTTGATGGTATAGGTAGCACTTATTAATTCCTTTAAGTTATCCTCAACTGTATAGTCCCATACCTGCACAGCCTCTAGATCCCTCTCGTTCGGGTGTGTATTCGATTCATTCATGTACCCCTCCCGCTGGAAGCCTGCCAGGAGCCGCTCATTGTTCGTGCCTCATCTCTTTTGCACCGACGATCATTCCCCGCCCTCGTCAGCGCCAGGGATGTTACACACGTCGCCCTTGAAACCTACCACAAGCTTCATGTCGTCTTCTTCAAATCCTCCGCGTCTATATTTCTCAATTGGCTCCTGAAATTTTTGAAACAACACAAAATCAAAATGTCAAACCCTAATAATAATATATAGAGTTTAAAGGCCCAATTAGAAACCCATAATGACGGCCCAAAATTGATAGAAGCCCAAAAATGTTAAAAGGGTAGGATCGTCAGATCACTATTAATTGAACAATAAACGATGTCTCGCAAGTCCCTGCTTGGATGTTTAGTTATAGATTAGCATTAACCTTCTAAATTATCCCTTCCATAGTTCATCTCATCCATCCTCCAAATATAACTTAATCATATAAAGACATGATCAACATCATGAAAATGGAATCACAAACATAAATTTCATGCTACCAAAAAGAAAATCACCACAAAAGGCATTACACATTAAAGTCAAACTCATAAAGCTTAAGAAAAAAAAAACTTATCATATAGAAAATAAAAGAGAGTTAAGTATGGGAACTAGGGACTTCTCCAAATACTAAGGACCACAATTTTTCTAGAGTTTCTAACTTTACAAACCATCTATCCTTTTAGACTTTAATGATTGAAAATTGAATCTTGAAGGGAGATCACCACTTATGTCGTCCACTTGTTCAAGCTTACTTGTACACTTGAGAAGCCGATTTCACCTTTAGAACTTAGAACACACCCAAACAAAGTTATTTTATTTTATTTTTTGTGAAAGAAAACAAAAGTAAAGGGAAAAAAGAGTCTTAAATGATGAGAGAAAAATAAAGTAGAGAGAGCTTAACAAAAGAAAAGAAATTAGATAAAGAGAAAAGGAGGATCTTAGTTGCCAGCTAAAGATTAAAGAGAAATATTTAGTTTAGAGTAAACTACCAATTTGGTTCTTGACTTTGTAGGGCACTGTCATAATAGTCCTTGACATTAAAAAAAATATCAAATAAATTCCTCACTTTAAAATGTTAGTCATTTTGGTCCTTGCAATTATCCCAACGTTAATGTTGTCAATTAAACATTGACGTGGCATGTTTTGTGCCACATTGGTAGCCACATGACATGTCACGTGTCATGCCACGTGGATGTACAGTAAATGACACGTCATCAGGGACTAAAATGACAGTGAAGTACATGACAAAATGACAGTAAAGGACAATCTAAAAATTATTGTCATTTTAGTCCATGACATTTACAACTTATTATCATTTTAGTCCTTAAATTTTACAACTTATTGTTATTTTAGTCCTTGACATTTACAACTTATTACCATTATACTCCCTAAATTTTGCAACTTACTCTCAATTTAGTCCCTATATTCTATACATGATGGTAAAATACCATTGTGTAATTATACTAGCATGAGAATAACTTATGTCACAATGAAATGAATAAACCAATAAAACATAATGACATAGAAACATAATTTATGTGCAAAATTAAAAATAATAATATACTTATTATAATATTTATATAAGAATAGATTATTATTATTATTATGATGACGTACCAACAAAAATTATTGATCACTATATATATGTACTCATAATTAAAAAATATCATCTTGTTTTTATTTTTTTTCTATTTTTAAGATTGTGAAAAAAATAAAAAATCAAACAAATCTTTTCCTATCATTTCTTTCACAACTCAAAAATTATTATTCATGAAACAAGAATAAAATAAAAAATTTATAATTATCAATAAAAAAAACTTGGAAAGAAAATAAATATGATAGCTACATAATAGGAATACATGTCATTTTTTTCAATATCACAAAAATAAAGACAAACCAAAACTCTTATTTTTGTTTCTTTCTACATAAAAACATGTCACTAATTTATACTAAAGCACCACATATACTACTTTTATTTAATTTTCTCATTGCTTCATATAACATAACCTTTCCTTTTTCGTCTATCATACACACACACACACACACACACTATAATTTTATAATAATAATAATAATAATAATTATTATTATTATTATTATAGTGTGTTTGAATTTCAGTTGAAAACTTTTAAATTATAATTTTGATAAAAAATATGAGAAATAAAATTCACCCCATTTATAATTTGAAGCCTTTTCTAATGGAGAACCCAACACACTAAATAAGTTATAGAAGGAAAGGTGGTAGTATATATTCCCATTTTAGTTTTGTACTCTATTGGTTTAAGATAACCTTATATTATTGTAAAGTAAAAAAAAGAAAAAAAGGAAATATTCTTTTACAGATAATTATAAAGTTTTTATTTTATTTTGTTTCATGAATCATGATTTTTGAATTTTGAAAGAAATGATAAGAAAAGATTTGTTCAATTTTTCTATTTTTTTCACAATCTTTAAAATAGAAAAGAAATAGAATAATTTGATTTTTTTTTAATTATAAGTAAAAATAGTTTAACTAAAAACAAAACAATCTACTACTAAATGATTGGGTGAGTAGCATGCGTATAGAGTCTATACTAAAATAAATTAATAATTGATAATGAATAAATCTTGTAGTACACACACACACACACACATATATATATAGTGGTCAATAATTTTTGTTTGCTTGTCATCATAATAAACTGAAATAATAATCTATTCTTATATAAATATTATAATAAGTGTATTGTTATTTTTAGTTTGCACATAAATTATGTTTTTATGTCAATATGTTTCATTGGTTTTTTCATTTCATTGTGTTATAAATTATTTTCATGCTGATATCATTACAAATATTAAGGACTATAATGATAGTAATTGTAAAATTTAGGGACTAAAATAATAGTAAGTTGTAAATGTCAGGGACTAAAATGACAATAAGTTATAAAATTTAGAGACTAAAATGATAGTAAGTTGTAAATGTCAAAGACTAAAATGACAGTAATTTTTAGATTGTCTTTTACCGTCATTTTGTTATGTACTTTACTATCATTTTGGTCCCTGATGAAGTGTCATTTATTGTATATCCACGTGGCATGGCATATGGCTGCCAATGTGGCACAAAATGTGTCACATCACTGTTTAATTGACGACGATAACGTCTAGATAATAGTAGATACCAAAATGACTGATGTAATTTTAAGTAAGGGACTTATTTGCTATTTTTTAATCTTAGGGACTACTATGACAATGCCTTACAAAGTCATATATCCTCTCTCTATATAAATTAGGAGAGAAAATAGGTTATGCACTGTCATCCAATCATAAACTATCATGTTTGGTAAGTTTGTTGACTTTTACAATAATTACTTTAAAAATCATAATAACGGTGATTTGTAATTTGTTGATAATATAAAATTTTTGACACTGACAATGTATAGCCATTAAATTCAAATTAAAATAGCTATCTTGAACAAGAGCGTTTTTAGAGATTTTTTAACCTCTTATTTCTTTTGATTTATCATTTTCAATATCTTTAGTTTTAAATTGAATTTCAATATTTTTTTAAAAGAAATTATCAATAATTAAATTTTAACATTGTATTATAAAAATTGTTTATTATAAATTTAAAATATAATCTATATGTTAAAAAATGTTTATTTATTATAAATTTTAATTATAATATATTTTATATATTCAGAAATATTTATATATTATAAATTTAAGTTATATAAAATAAATATTTATTATGTGTAATTTACAAGTTAAAATACTATTTTAATTTATTTGCGGTCAATAATTTCTTCAAGTATAAGAATAAGCAGTCAATCACATTTAGTGACCCTCATATTGGAAGTTGCCTCTGTAATTTCCTAAAAATTACTAATAATAATAATAATAATAATAATATTATATATTATTATTATTATTATTATTATTGTTATTATTATTATTATTATTATTTTAAAGCCTACTGATTAAGTCTTTTAGATTTGCATATGGATAAAACCGTACAAGTTAAAGTCAAGGTTAAATAATGTTAATAACTTTGGAATGCGATATGTCGTGTGATTCTAAAAGAATTACTCATTTATTATTAATTTTAACATATAAAAATCACATCAAATCAATTAATTTGATCAAGGCTAGGTGGCTCAAAGTTCGTCAAGTGCAGTTGTGTGGTAGAAATTAATTTCACCTTGCAAAGTTAATAGTCTATTATTATTGACTTGAATACCTAGTAAATGATAAGATCAATATTATATCTTCTTCCACACACCAAGTCCCACGGCTACTTGTCCCAAAGTATGTATATTTTTTTATTTTTAATTTATATATATTTTTCATAGGTTATAAATACACGAAAAAGTAAAAAAATATAATAATATATTATTTTTACATAATGAAAATTATTTTTTATTCATATAGCTAGGCGTATAAATTTTGAGATATTTTAATCAGGAAAAATTAATTTATTAAGTATTAATTAAATCTCTCTTGTTTTTTAATTATATGTATATAAATTTTTTTATTTAAATTTTAAAAATGACTAATTAAATACAATTAAAATCCAAAGTATTAATATTATAAATAAATATTATTTTTATTATTATTATACATATTAGAAATATTATAGGGTGTTAGATCACAAATACTCTTTCTCAAGTAAAGTTATATTAGTGCGAATTTCAATCATATATATAAAGAATAAAAAATATCTAATAAATGTACTCATGTGCAAAGCATTAATATACCTATATATATGTACAGTAGACATAACTTGAGTGTTCCTCTAATCCTCTTGTTCTTATACCTTTGCATGATTATTTTCCTCTTTTTTCATCGTTAATTTGGTTTTACGTACAATTATATTACACCTGAATCTTCCTTGTAAGTATGCATTTAAATTTCCATTAGAAAAATAGAGAGAGAGATGTTTGATTCATGTATTTTGTTTTGGACCAAGTACAAGGCACGTCTGCAACATATCAAGTTGGCATCATCTTGCCAGATCATATCGACTTGGGGGTAATTGTTCTTAGCTAAATACCGACATGGCTCCAACCTGACATATGCATGTCGGATAAGCGCACCTCATCTAGAGGACTCCACCTATGCCAAAGCACAAGTCAACCACCAACCAGCATGAAGATCTAATGTCATCATATGCATCCCAGATCTAACAACCTACCACATCAACCATGTGCTTGCATAAAATATTCCACTATATAAGGCAAGATCGACCCTCAGCTGTGGATCACTTCACTTATTCTCCCTTTTCTCTACCTTGTGCTGACTTGAGTGTCGGAGTCCTTGCAGGTGGTCACCACCGGAATTCCTCCTCCACCGCGCTACATCAAGACCACTGCTGCTAACTCATCCCTGCAGTTTTGCCACCAAACATATTCAATATCGTTTAACGAATTGATCTTAGTGACATCACTAATCTCACCAAGCTATTGATTAGTCTATTAATAATCAGTGGACTAATCTCAAACAACCTACTTAAAATGCTCTGAGATTAGTCTATTCATCAGTGTAGGGATTGCTCCAACCGACGCTAAAAAGAGGCTTATATTAAGCTTACGAAAAATTTCATGGAGAAGAAAGGAATTTGACTAGGAGAAATTTTTTCTTATTTTAGTTTTTTATTTAATTTTTCATTAATTTAATTTTTTTAAATTATATTTAGGGGAGTGTATTGGATTGAGATTTTAGAAGACTTTTGGTATAAAAAAGTCTTGTAGATTTTAAAAGACTATGTAGGAATGTAATTACTTATAAGATATTTTTAACAGACTTTTATAATCAAGATTTTGTAGTTTGGATTTTAATAGATTTATATCATAAGAATTTATAAGATTTAAAAGGACTTTATAGATTTATAAGATTTGAAAGGACCTCATGGATTTTTAGAAAACATTCAAAGTTACAAGAACATAAAAAAATTGATAAGGTTTGGATAAAAAAAAAGTAAAACTAATACAATTTTCTAATCTTTTAATAGCTAATTAATTCTAACTTCATGTACTACTAATTTTGTCCAAAAAAAATTTGTTTTCTAATATATAAAACAAATTATTACATATCGTCTAACGATTTCATTACTGTCTGAGGCTTGTTTAAATACCCCAATCACATAACAAGTCATCGTTCATAGTGCTTGCTTAGTGTTGAAGAACAACCAATCCATAAGCACATACCATAGTTATCTAAACAGCAAGGAGTGTCTAAGAACACACAGATAAAGCACTTCACTATGAAAAAGAAAAAAAATTGATTTCCCTAATAATTTTTTGGGAAAAAATTTCTAATAATCTTAGGGAACATGAAATCCACCACATAACCCACGTCGCAGAGCACACTATTTTATTCGAAGCTGAAATGAAGTCCTATAATTTATGTTGGGATTAGTGTGCAAGTAGGTGATTGGCATTGGTGATGCACAAGGTTTTTTATGCAGTTTTGACATTGTCTTTTTAGTAATGTATACAATGAATTCGTCCAAACAAGTTGATAAAAGCAAATAAAAAGGTCTTTTACCTAATTGTAGAAAAAAATACGTATAATTAATAGAAGAAAAAGATTATCAAGTACAGTATAGACGTCCATACCACCTTTAACGAAGAGGGAAAGAATTATGTGTGATAGGAAAAAGAAAAGTTTGGCAATGGTAAAAAAAGGAAGGAATGAGAATGTAGGAAAGTTTGCGTGGGATTGTTGGATAGGTGTGCTATTTATACATCCCATTGAAAAACCATACGAAATTCTCCTTACAAAATAATCCATTAACATTTGTATGTTTTTTAATACTAAAAAACTTTTTGTAAGTCATAAAAAATCTCAATTGAATACTACCAGATTTTGTTACCCTCTTAAAAAAATCTTGATAGTCTTGATTGAATACCACAAGACTTATTTATATAATTAAAAATTTTTGATTAACTAGCACAAGACTTTTTTATGACAAAAAAGTCTTTTAAAATCCTTTAAAATCTCAATCCAATACTATTAACCCATTGGCAAGTGTACCAATTCACGCAAGTAACCAGTGATAAGTAAAAGTATCATCTCCCAAAGGACTTGCGTAATACTAGGATTTTCACACTTAATGCTATAGAGAGCAATATTCACGCAATAAACTTAATGTTCTAATCGAAATTTATACGATCACGTAGAATGCGAATGTTAAGTTAAATGTCAATGAAAGAAAGAGTTAGGATTTGACTTCACTAACCATTCTCTCATGCAACATAAAAATTACTCATTGAGCTTATACCCCATTCATTTCCATCAACCCACAAAATCATCCAAACCCTAATTCCTCAGTGGGGTGGACCTAAGTTATTTGATTAAACCATCAATCCTTTGACTAGCTTACCCAAACAACTAGCTTTAAGAAAAAAGGGTTAAGAGATGACTAATAAACCATGTTCCCTTTCTAGATACAAGGTTCATTAGGTGCTCACTTCAGTTCTTATGATAAGAAAGAGTTTTTCAACATCAATCAAAATAGTAAAAATCAAGTCATGGGCAATCAAACCATAACAAACATTAAGTATAGAAGTAGAGACATAAATGAATAAAATATAAACTTCAATAAGTAACTTGGAATGTATACATAAGAGTAGATTAGTTACATCAACCCCAATTGGGAGGGAAATTAGCCACCCATTGATGAGTGAACCAAAACAACTGGTGGAGAAATGAAGAACTTGGATTAAGGCTTCAAGGAGGACTTCCCAGCACTGTTCCTCGAACCCTCAGACGAAAAATTGCAAACTCCCCAAAAGATGACCCAAAAGTTGCCTCCTTTATTCATTTTATCGCGCTTTCATTAAGTGAGGTGGCACATTTTCGCTCAGGGAGAACATGGCTTGTTGAGTGAGAGTTTGCACTATGTGGTCTCTAGAACGCTTCTCACTCAGCAAATAGATGGCTTCTGAGCAAGAGCCTTGACTACTCTCTAGACTAGATTTCGCTGAGTGAATGCTTTGCTCGCTTAATGAAATTTGGTAGCCAGACTTTTCCTTTCTAGGGTCTCCTTTCTTGCTTCAATCCTTTTTCTTCACTTCCTGCTAGAAAACATCAAACTGGCAATAAAATGCCCAAAATGTATAATTCTATTCCTATGTGCTACATACTGATACTTGGCTTTAAACAAGGCTTTAAATCCTAGAAAGAGGGTAATAAATGCACAAACAAATGCTAAAAAGATAAACATGATTAACACTTAACAAATACACCCCCTTACTATTTAGTCCTAATATATTATTTACTAATTCATTAACGACCACAATACTTTAATTTGTAATGCTTTGTTAATTTATTATAGGATTTATAGGTCAAAGCTTCATTGTGTAACACCCTGAGGGGTATAACCGTAACTAAGCCTAGCTTTCTAAGAACAAAAAAAAAAGACATAAAAACATAGAAACATGTTAAAGCAACTCATAAATATAATTAAATATTATATACGAACAATACAATGAGAAAAATATACGCTTAATACAACTCATCTATCACCCGAAGGTATCGAATAAAACATAAAGAGGAATACAAGAAAACAATATAAACTAGACTACATCTTCTTGCACGTGACTCCAAGCTCCGCCTGTATATGTCTTCACTTGTATCCTGAAAAAAAGGGAAAACTTAAAGGAGTGAGACATAATGTCTCAGTGAGTGCTCTAAGGGTTCTACGGCTAGGTCAGACTCTTCCACTCGGACAACCTTCATTACTTATCTCTCATGGCTTTAGCCTCACTAGGTCTCTCATAATTCTCCATACCTATGGTCGAGTCTACACCTTTCAACAGTTAATACTCCCTGTTAATTGCTCTCTCACTCACAACTATTATATTGGTTTACTATCTCATTCTTAACGTAAGAACTTATCCTCATTACTTATACTTTCTTACCCAAAACCCCCTTTAGAATTTACTCTTCTTCCTTTTAATATTCAAAGCTGTCCTCTAGGATCAAGTCTAAGGTTACAGACATCCTAAAATACTCTTATTTTATTCTCTCTTACTTGTCTTATACCTTTCTATTACGCCATGAGGGAATTTTCATTTCTCTATCTTATTCACAACTATTATTATCTAACTAGAACCCTCATGACACTATCCTAAAGTCTAGTCTCTCCCTTATCCTTAAGGTAGCAAACACAATTCCAATTACAAGCATATAATTATTTCACATTCTTTGTCTAATAACTAGACATATACCTCGTTTTGTTTTATCAAACAAGAACGACACACGTGCAAGATATGATCACATGTCCACAACTTTAACATTTCATCACAAGGCACAATTACATTTTTACATAGAATTCACATAAATAAGGTCACATAGAATTCACATAATTACAACGTAGCACACTCTAACATATCACACTATGACAAGATATATATGCATGTTATGTTCCTAAACCACTACTCATGCACATGTGGTACTAACTTAAACTTTTCGAAAAGTAGACTAGGAGTAAATGCAGGCCATAAGAAGCATCATCGGTACCGATGCCTTCGACTTTCGCACCTTCAACTAGCATGATATTCCCCGGTGACTAGTCAGGGTTACCCAATTTTGCCAGTACACCCTGGCTCCATGGGATCAGCATGGACCATTGGAGTTTTCCCAATCGGATAACCCCTAAGGCTAAGGTTAGACAACCCATCATGGCCTCCACCATCCAGATTCCTATATACTTTCCTTATCACATAACTCAAATGTTATGATGCATGGTCACGAATCACTTTTATCATGAAACATTGGCACAATTTCATATCACACTTAGTTTTTTTCAAGGTAAATAATAATCATACAATATAAACTCAACAAGACATAAAAGAAAACAAATAAAAATGAGTTAAAAAATGCAAAAATAAATTCAAAAACACAAAGAACGGAATAGTAAAAGTCGTATCCGCCCTGCAGAATGGAAGTCCTGCTTGGCGGTCCAGCGAACCCGCCCAGTGGGTCCACGTCAGAACCCAACCCGCCCAATGAGTCCGCGTCAGGAACCAACCCGCCCAGCGGATGTTTCACCCCGCCCAGCGGGTTCGCGCGCTTAGCGCCATCCTGGAATCCAGTTTTTGAAGAAAAGTCGCTTAGTGGCTATCTAATCCCGCCGAGCGGATCCGAGGTACTAATTTTAATTTATTTTTCCTATTGTCTTTGGTTTCTAAATGCTCCCAAATAAATAATTAGATTCTTAATCACTCTTCTACATTGATAATTGTTCAATCAAATCTATAAATTCCTTTCTTCCTCACAATCCCCTCAAAACCCATAAAATCCCTAAACTTAGGTATACGGAGGGAAAAGATAAATAGATAAACAAGAACAAGGAAAGACACGGGGGAGAGCACTCACCTTTAGGAGCATGCAAAACTGAGTTCTAGGATTTGGGTTCTCTGGTTTCTATTCATTCTCTTTCTCTTCCTCTTTTTCTTCCTTTTTCTCCTCATCTCTCTAACTTCTTTCCTTTTCTATTTTGTGACGGCTAAACCTAACCCTCCTTCTCTATTCTCTTCTTATAACATGTGGCTGAGTATGTGGCTTAGTGGGCTTTAGTCTCCTATTGGGCCCTAGATGCTCTTTTGAGTTCTATGATAATATTTCTATTAATTTCTAATGCTAAGGTGTTAATAACAACAACAACAATAATAAGAATAATAATAATAATAACAACAACAACAACAACAATAATAATAATAACAATAAATATAATAACAACAACACAACACAATAATAATAATAATAATAGCAACTGCTAGAACAATAACAATAAATATAATATTAATAATAATAGGAATAATAATAATAATAATAATAATAATAATAAATATAATAACAATAACTCTTAAGACATCTTTTGTCTAATAACATATGGGAAGGGTTCTACTAAGAGCTACCTCGTGGTTTATTTCTAGTACTTGAAATTTGGGGTGTTACACATTGTATTTAAACTCAAGCTTCATTGTAATTCTTAATTGTGGCAGAAGACCTTAGTGTTATGATGCACAAAATGGTGGATCTGGAGTTGTTCTTTGGTGTTAAGACAAAGGACAATTTTATAACCCTCAAATGTCTTGAAAATAACAAACAATTAAAAAGAGATTTTCAAACAATCGTCTGGTTACTCAAATATCTTATGCTAGCTATCGTCTGATCTTTTTGCTCGTATATCGTCTTTAATCTTGTTTCAAAGTTTCAGTAGTTAACTTCTCTTAGATGATGTTCTAACGATCTACACATTGGTCAGCTATAAAAGCGTAAACAATCTCAAAATAAATGAAGTCTACGCACCTAATCTCGAGGGCAAGTTTACTTTACGCGTAAAAGAAGGAATATGCGTGTGGATGTCAGAACGAAAAGCAAATATGTCCACTATTACAAGGTAAAGTACGAGAATGGTAAAAATAAGCAGACTGCATTATCTTATTAATGTGACAAGTTGGTGAAAGGCATTAAATGCTGCATTTAATGCTCCAACGACTCTTTCTACTAGACGAAGGCTGTCTCCCTTAAACACTCATAACAGATACTTTTCTAAAGAAGCCTATAAATACAAGAAAAGACCTCAATCTCAAAGTTAATTAGTTGGTTCGCTATTTCAAATCTCTATCTATCAAGCTCTGATATTGTGACAATCATAAAACTCAATTTGTAAAACTTTATTTGTTCTTCATTGTATATTCGTTTGTTGGACATTAAACCTAGTGAGGTAACTCACGTTTAGCCTTTTTCTCTAAGAAATTGGTAGAAGCCTGAAAAGGCTTTGTTTTAAAGAATACTTGGGTTATATTGCTTGGAGAGGCAAGTAAAAGACTACTTGGGTTGAGCCTGAAGAGGCTTGTTGAAAGAATACTTGTAACTTGGATTAGTTAGTGAAACTTGGTTGTTGCCAAGAATTAGACGTAGTCTCTAGGGTGAGACGAACTAGTATAATTCCTGTGTGTATTCTTGATTCATTTTCAGCATCCGTCTTCTTTTCAAAATGCTTTTGGAAAAAAAATTGTTTATTCCTTCAAACGATACGTCGTTGAAAAAGTTTTGCAAAAATTTGCTATAACACAATTCAACCCCCCTTCTTGTGTTATCTTTGTGTTCTACAATTTGGTATTAGAGTCAGCTCTAAGGGTTAAGCACCTTAACAAGTGTTAGAGGAAAAGATTCGCATGGTAAACCCTGAAGGACAATACATTCCTAAAGGAGCTTCATTGTCAAGGCCTACTACCTTCAATGGAGAAGATTATGCTTACTAGAGAGACAGAATTGAGATATACATCAAGTCCACCCATTATAGCATCTGAATAATTATAACGCACGGAGATCTTATTGTAACTAAGCCATAAAATGAATACAAACAAGATGACCACAACATGCTACAGCAAAATGCAAAGGCTAAGTATATTATAACTTGTGTCTTATCCAAATTGAATATAACAAATTTGCAGTTGCAGAACTGCAAAGGAAATGTGGGATGCTATATGCATAACACATGAAGGCACAGAAGATGTTCATCTCAGAAGAGTAGCAACTCTTCAAAAACACTATGAAATGTTCACCACGAAAGAGATAGAAACCATTGATGAAATGTTTGGAAGATTTCAAACAATTCTAAATGAACTTGAGAGTCTCAGTGTTGAGTTCTCCAAGGCCTAGAACAATCTCAAAATCTTGGATAGTCTTCCAAAAGTGTGGGAACCCAAGGCTACAGTCATAGCTGAAGCAAGGGACATGAAGACTTTAACTCTAAGTATAAAAAATATCAAGGAAAATATCAAGAAGTTGTTTTAAAAAGAAAGATCTAAAGAGAATGCATGAAAGTCAAGTCTTAGATCCTAAGAAGATAATGCTTCTTTCTGAAGTCAACAGACTAAAGAAAGAGGTCATTAATCTGAAACATGATTTGGCTAAATTTGTGGATGGATCTTCAAAACTCCAATTATTCTTAAGACATAGAAGACCTCCATTTGACAAATCTAGCATAGGTTTTATAAAAGATAAAGATCCTAAACCATCGTCTTCTAAATCTTATTCAACCTTCTATAGCTTTTGTGGTAAATCTGGACACTTGTCTCAAAGGTGTCAACACAAAAGGAAGTAAAGGTCAAATAAGACCTTTGGGACTAATACAAAAGGACCCAAAAAGTTTTTGGGTACCAAAATCTAAAATAATTCCTGTTGTAGATATCCTTAATAGGAAAAAGGAGGGATTCATTCTGGTACTTGGACAGTGGATGCTCACGTCACATGACGGGAGAAAAGTCTATGTTCCTAAACCTCCAACCACATGAAGGAACAGTCTCCTTTGGAGGAAATGGGAAAGGAAAAATCATTGGTATAGGTAAAGTTGGTAAGCCTCCTCTCCTATCTATAGATAATGTTTTATGTGTTGAAGGACTAAAGTATAACCTACTTAGCATAAGTCAATTTTATGACAATGGGTTTATTGTATCATTTAACAAGGAATTATGCATAGTCAAAAGAAATGACGAATCTATTCTCTTTACTGCCAAAAGACATAACAATCCGTACAAGATTGAGTTTGAATATCTGAATAAACAAAATGTTACCTGTTTAATGACCAAAGAAGATGAAAAATGATTTTGGCATAAAAAGCTTGGGCATATCAATCTGAAACATATTTCAAAGCCATATAAAAAGAGTTTAGTGAAACTATTGCCTGAGATTTCTTGGAAAATTCATGTTCTTTGGAAAGCATATCAGAAGGGGAAACAAATTAAAACCTCTTATAAATCCAAAGATGTTGTTTCCACTTCTAGACCACTAGAACTATTACATATGGATTTATTTGAACCTACAAAGACTCTTAGTCTTGGCAGGAAAAAGTATGGTTTTGTTATTATTGATGACTATTCTAGATACACATGGGTTTACTTCCTAGCTCACAAACATGAGTCTTTTAATGTGTTTGGAATATTTTGTAAATGTGTTCAAAATGAAAAAGGTTTTTGTATTACTGCAATTAGAAGTGATCATGGAACTGAATTTGATAATGATGAGTTCAAATCCTTTTGTGAAAATAATGAAATTTTCCACAACTTCTTCTCACTGAGAAGACCTTAACAAAATGGGGTAGTTGAAAGGAAAAATAGAATTCTACAAGAGATGGCAAGAACCATGCTATGAGAAAATTCAATTCCTAAGTACTTCTAGGCAGAAGCTATAAACACAACATGTTATGTTCAAAACAGAATATTAATCAGACCATTAATTAATAAGACACCTTATGAACTGTGGGGAGGTAGAAGACCCAACATTTCATATTTTCATCCTTTTGGATGTAAGTGTTACATTCTCAACACTAGAGATAAATTGGGAAAATTTGACTCTAAGGTTGATAAAGGTATTTTCCTAGGATATTCTGATACATCAAAAGCATTTAGAGTATTTTACTCTAGAACTTCTGTTGTAGAAGAATCCATTCATATTAAATTTAATGATACACTAACCCCTGATAGAAGACTATCAGACTTGGAAGATTTTACACACTTACAGATAGGATCGTTTGACCAAACAAGAATAGACGAAGTAAAAGAATCAGAAGATACTTCTCAATAACAACAGGCCAACAATCAGACGAAGGGATCTCACAAGGACTGGAAGTTCGTTACCTATCATCCTCAAGATCAAATCATTGGAGAACGGACTGAAGGAGTAAAGACAAGGTCATCATTGAAGAATCAAGCGTCTTATGCTTTAGTCTCAGAAATCGTACCTAAGACGATTGAAGAAGCACTAACAGACAATGACTATGTGATAGATATACAAGAGGAACTATATCAATTTTCAAGAAAAGATGTATGGATCCTTGTTCCTAAACCAGAATATAAGAGCATCATTGGAACAAGATGGGTATTCCGCAATAAACTCGATGAAAATGGAAAGGTAATAAGAAATAAAGCAAGGTTAGTAGCTCAAGATTACAATCAACAAGAAGGTATAGATTTCACTGAAACTTTTGCACCTGTTGCTATATTAGAAGCTATTAGAATTATGCTTGCTTTTGTGCCTTGTTAAATGATTTTGTTGAAGAAGAAGTCTATGCTAGATAACCTCCTGGTTTTGAGGATCCAATCCTCCCAAACCATGTGTTTAAACTCAAAAAAGCTCTGTATGGTCTTAAACAAGCACCTCGTGCTTGGTATGACAGACTGAGCAGTTTTTTCATTTCAAATGGATTTATGAGAGGCAAAGTAGACACAACTCTATTTAGAAAAGAATCTAACAAATATTTCATAATAGTTCAAATTTATGTAGATGACATAATTGTTGGAGCTACTAATGAAACTCTATGTAAGGATTTCTCAAATTTGATGTAGAGTGAATTTGAAATGAGCATGATGAGAGAATTAAAATTCTTTCTTGGCTTACAAGTCAAACAAGAGAAGAAAGGTATATATATTCATCAGCAAAAATACACAAAAGAATTACTCAAAAAATATAAGATGAATGAGTCAAAACTTATGAGCACACCAATGCATCCGTCTATGGTCATGACAAAGGACGAATCAGGTAAACTAGTAGACCAGACTGTCTATAGAGGTATGATTGACTCACTTCTCTACTTAACTACTAGTAGACCTGATATCATGCACAGCGTCTGCTCATGTACCAGACTTCAATTTGACCCTAAAGAGTCTCATTTAAAAGCAGTTTAAATGATTTTTAGATATCTTATTGGTACTTCTAACCTATGCTTATTCTATGAGAAAAATAAAGATTCCAGGTTAGTAGGATACTATGATGTAGACTATGCTGGTGACAGACTTGAAAGAAAAAGCACAAGTGGTGGATGTCACTTCATCGGACCATGTCTCATATCTTGGACCAGCAAGAAGTAAAACTCAATTGCATTGTCTACTACTGAGGCAGAATATGTATCTGCTGCTAGTTGCTGCTCATAGCTCCTATGGGTAAAATATCAACTTGAAGATTACTCTAGCTTTAAGCGTAACATTCCAGTGTTATGTGATAATACTAGTGCAATCAATCTATCTAAAAACCTTATTCAACATTTTAAAGCAAAACATAGAGAAATAAGACACCACTTCATTCGTGATTATGTTCAAAAAGGTGTTTTTAATATTAAATTTGTTGATACAGACCATCAATGGGTTGATATCTTTACAAAAGCTTTACCTAAAGAATGCTTTAACTTTATACTAGAAAATTTGCATATGAAAATTTGCAAGAATAAAACGTCTTACATTTATCGTCTTGTTATGCATATTAAGTTTTGTCTTATTCTATATCGTCTTATATTTTATTACATTTCGTCTTACTGACACATTCTTCTCTGAATATGAAAAGTCTTTAATTTATTTGTCTAAAATTTCCCTCATGATTATTTATCGATAACCACCTAGGAAATGTGCACCATCTTCTCTACCACATCAAGCCGTCATAAATGCACGTCCTTTTAGTACTTTCAAACTTCTTATATATTCAAAATAACCGCTCTTTCGTTTTCTTTACACTCTGAAAACTCTTCATACTCTCTGTACACTCGAGCCCTCTTTCTCGCTCTCACTCTTAAAACCTAAATCTCTCAAACTGGCACTCATGGCCTCTCAGAAACAACTTGCCCTTATAGAGAGATTCCTAGAAGGTGATTTCATTACTGGAAAATGGGTTGATCTCAAGAAACTTGAAGAGGATGGATTCCCTCTACAAATGTACATAAAAAATATTAGATGGGAAGCATTTTTTCAAAAGCACACTGCCTGGTATCACGCACCATATGCCTATTTCTGGGCTTCTACGTCTAAAGTGAATGGAACCATCATTGGAACCGTTGACAATCAGGTCATCATCATCTCCACCGACACCATCGCTGCAGCGTCTGGCTGCAAGGAAGAAGGTGATCTTTTTACTAAAGACTGGGAGAAGGTCATCACCTCAGAAATAGTCGACCAAGCTCTGTATGGAAAATCAAGACCACAAACCAATAAAAAAGATGTTCTGAAGAGGTTTCTGTATTCTTCAAACATGAAGCTGGAATGTAGACTCATTCACAACGTCCTCCTCCACATCATCATACCCAGGAAAGGCTCAAAGGATAATGTTTCATCCAAGGACAGATTCTACATCTACAAGATGTTGACTGGTTAGAAGGTAAACCTACCAATTCTTATTTTGGATAACTAGCGATCCTGCCTCACCAAATCAAAGGAGAGCGCCAAGAGCAAACAGAAACATCATATTCCATACGCCATGCTCTTCATTGAGATTATTTGTCTGGTAGGCGTCAACGAAGCTAGATGGGAAAAGAAAAAGCAAGGTTCTGAGATCGACGTATCAATCATCAGGAAGATGAGGATTGCGCATCTCTTTTCTGGATACATAGCCCAACATCTTGAGTTAGCTTTGATTAAGGAAGAACCACCTGAAGAAGTTGTTGGAACTGCCTCCTGCGTTGGATCGTATGCTGATCCTTCTACTGGTACTACATCTGCTCCACCATTACCACAGATGAAACCTTAACCTTCTTAACCTCAACCCAAATAGACCAAACCCCAAAAACCAAAACTACCCATCAAAAGACCATCGCAACCAAACCCTTAACCTCAGCAGACCAAACCTCAATCACAACTGTCTTCACCTCATAAAAAACAAAAACCTTTAACTATTCGTCTGAGATCTAAACCTATTCCCCAACCTGATTCAGATGATGATCTACCCATTAACACCATTCTTCCAACCACAAGGACAACCATTTCTGAACCTCCGTTAGAACAACCACCTCCACCACCTACCACCACTGAATCCACTCCATCTGCCCAACCTTCCAAAAAGCCATCAAAACCCAAAAGACTCTAGTACCTAAGACTCGAGCTCATGAGGAAAAGCAACTCAAGAGAGCCAGAGCTGAATCTAAAAAGGATGAGGAGAAGAAGAAAAAAGAAGAAGAAAAGCTGGTTGAGGAAGAACAAAAGCAGATTGAGGAAACGATGCTGCAATCGGTTATTGAGCACTCGTTGTAAACAGCCCCTGCAGAACCTGATGAGCAAGAGCTGTTTACTCAAGAGGATATGCTTGCTACCTCAAGAGACTTGACAACTATACCAAGCGATGATCACCCTACAAGGGCTGTTTCCTTTTTTTTGTAGGAAGCAGAAGGCCAATCATTTGGAGGAGTTGAACTGATGATAAATGAAGCCTCACCTGAACAATTCAGATCAGAAACTCCTCCATCTGAACGTCTGCGCATAAAACAAGTCACATACTTCTCACAAGAGCCCTGCAGTGTTGGGAAAACCAAAGAATATCTACCACTAGTGCCCTTTGACCCAGAAGTTCTTCACTCTGTAATCAATTATGAACTGAGCAAAGTCAATAACCTGAGGATGTGGAAAACTCTTATTACTGAAGAATGGCCACTCTTGGTGCACCATGGGTATGCTGAGAAGATGTCCTTGATTGAAGAAGAAGCTACTCCAGCTCTTTCATACGAGCCCCACATCACTCCATACGTCTGGGAGGAAAGGTACAGTACGCTATTAGCCACTTCGATCTTCGTTTACCCGACCTTAATCAAAACAAAATTCCCAGCTGGACGTGAAGTTTGGAGATAGCGTGGGCTTCTCTGCCACACCTCCCCATTTATGCTGAAATGCAACTATTCTAAGTATCTGATCATGTGCAGAATATATCGCTACGCGCCCAAGATAATGTATCCATTCTGCCATAGGAAGATAAAGACTTACTCCTTCGCCATCCGCCCAGAAGATAGTCCAGACTTTGAAGAATGGCGGATTAGTGATGATGATTGGTAATTTGGGAGGGTGATGAACAACTTCCTAAGGGAAAAGATGTAGATCTCTTTACAGCATGCCATTTGCGAAAAAAGGTGTCTAGACCTTGAGCTAGGCTCGCCTAGACTCACGGCAACTCAAATGCCGCTTCTGATGAAGCCATGGACCACCTTCCGCATTTGCTGTCAAAAGACATTCTCAAGTGTCAGAATTTGTCTATGGGAAAAGGCAAGGAACCAAAGTTTAGATGAGACCCCAAACGACACTTGATGATCAGGAAGAGAGCACTTTCATCAACGCAATTGGCGATCCTTGAAGAAAAAGCCACTCTTCGAAGTTCAGACCGAAAGAGGCTATAAGACCATGTCGAAGCTCTTAACCACTTTTCGGCTCTGACTACGAAAGAGAAGAACATTCTTAGCCATGAAGCTACTATTCGTCCAATAGGTCACTAGATGCAAGTCTCTCCATCCCCTTCCCCCTCTACATCTAATCCTGACAACCAACTCTCATTAAACCACCCCAAAACCTATATCTTCTTCTCTTTAAAAACCTCTGAAGTTTTCCTCCCCTGTAGCCATTTCTAGTTTTGTGGACCCCTTGTACCATATGTTTTCAATTTATATTTTGTAGAGGAACCCAATGATGAAGCAGCTACCAGCTCTACACCTGCATCGCAATCTTCAAACACCAGACAAGAATTCAATGAATTGAAACAAACAGTCCAACGTCTTGAAGCTGATCTTGTAAAGGAGCACAGGAAACGCAAATGCGCAGAAGCATTGTTAACCAAGCTAGCCAAACGCTTCAAGGGTGACCTCAGCTCATCGTCTACACCTTCAGACTCTGAATCTTCTGAATAATGATGCCAAAAGGGGGAGATATATGAAAAGAGAAAAATATAAAAAGGGGGAGAATAGAAGGAAGATCAGTCATAGGGGGAGTATAAGTCTATTACAATGAATTCTGAATTTTCTTTTACATATGAATATTATCTATTTTCATTCAGTTATATCCATCTTTGATATTGCATCTGCTTAACTAAAGTATGTCAAGATGAAAAATGCTTTCTAAACCAAAACTTACACCATAAAAGGCCTTTTTCATAAAAAAAATGTTTTATGAAAATTATATATGTTTGTCATCATCAAAAAGGGGAAGATTGTTAAGACAAAGGATGATTTTATAACCCTCAAATGTTTTGATAATAACAAACAATTAAAAAGAGCTTTTCAAACAATCGTCTGGTTACTTAAATATCTTATAATAGTTATCGTCTAATCTTTTTGCTTGTATATCGTCTTTAATCTTGTTTCAAAGTTTCAGTAATTAACTTCTCTCAGATGATGTTCTAATGATCTGCACATTGGTCAGTTATAAAAGCGTAAACAATTTCAAAATAAATGAAGTCTACGCACCTAATCTCAAGGGAAAGTTTACTTTACGCATAAAAGAAGGAATATGCGTGTGGATGTCAAAACGAAAAGCAGATATGTCTACTATTACAAGATAGAGTATGAGAATGGTAAAGATAAGCAGACTGCATTATCTTCTCAATGTGACAAGTTGGTGAAAGGCATTAAATTCTGCATTTAATGCTCCAACAACTCTTTCCACCAGACGAAGGCTATCTCCCTTAAACACTCACAACGGATACTTTTCTGGAGAAGCCTATAAATAGAAGAAGAGACCTCAATCTCAAAGTTAATTAGTTGGTTCGCTATTTCAAATCTGTATCTATCAAGCTTTGATATTGTGACAATCTTAAAAGTCAATTTGTAAAACTTTATTTGTTCTTCATTGTATATTCGTCTGTTGGACGTTAAACCCAGTGAGGTAATTCACGTTCTACTTTTTTCTTTAAGAATTTGGTAGAAGCCTGAAGAGACTTTGTTTTAAAGAATACCTGGGTTATTGCTTGGAGAGGCAAGTAAAAGACTACTTGGGTTGAGCCTAAAGAGGCTTGTTGAAAGAATACTTGTAACTTGGATTAGGTAGTGGAATTTGGTTTTTGCCAAGAACTGGACGTAGTTTCTGGGGTGAGACGAACCAGTATAATTCCTATGTGCATTCCTGATTCATTTTCAGCATCCGTCTTCCTTTCAAAACGCTTTCAAATTTTCTTTTTGTTTATTCCTTCAGACGATACGTCGTTGAAAAAGGTTTTGCGAAAATTTTCTATAACACAATTCAATCCCCCTTCTTGTGTTATCTTTGTGTTCTACATTTGGTGTTAAGGTTAAGGGGTTGAACAAACCTCTAACTCATTCGCAGTTTGCTGATGATAAGTTGATTTTAGGGAAGGGTAGTTGGCTGAACATCTGAGCCATTAAGGTGATGTTTCAATTGTTTGAGATCATGTCTAGATTAAAAGTTAACTTTCACAAAAGTCTTTTGATAGAGGTGAATATAAAGGAGAGATGGGTGCAAGAGGCAACATTGGTTCTTAATTACAAGGTCGGAAGCTTTCTAATGAAATATCTTGGTTTGCCTATTGGGGCTAACCCAAGGAGGAAGGCCACATGGGAGTTGATAGTGGCGACCATCAAAAGGTGGCTACTATCATGGACAAGCAAATATTTTTCCTTTGGAGGGAAGATTGTTCTATTAAGGTTAGTTCTGTTAGCTATTTTAGTCTTTTACCTTTCCTTCTTCAAGGTGTTAGTAGGTACTATCTCTGATATTGAATCTCTTTTTAGAAAAAAATTTGTGGGGTGGGGATGTGAAGAAAAGAAGAGTACATTGGGTGGCACATGAAAGGTGTTTAGGGAGTGTGAGGTAAGGGGGTTAGGGGTTAAGAATGTCAAGGCATTCAATTTGGCATTACTAGAAAAATGAAGGTGGCGTATGTTGGTAGAGAAGGAGAGTATGTGGTACAAAGTGCTGGTGGGCCTCTACGGGGAGAAGAATAGGGGTATTAATTTGGGCAAAGTTGACGGGTCAAGTTGGCGGAAGGATATATGAGGAGTGGATGAGGGTGTAAAGGGGTGAGACCATCATGGTTTTGGGAATCAATTGTGAAGGCGGTGGGCA